>CP124709.1:11250000-12500000 GCA_031232105.1 Capsicum rhomboideum
CCAAACTCGTCATGAGTGGTACCCATACTACTCACCCAGTCAGAGAACCATCTACCCCAGATACCATCTTATAATCAACACTTAACAAACATAATTAGAACCATCAATAAATATCCAAGTCTAAAGAAAATTGAAAGTACAACTAATTGGGAAACATTGTACTTAACAAATAAAACCCTCCCTAGGACCCGAAAGTCGTCTGTACAAAAACATCTAATATTGTCAAGAAGGGTATGCAACCCAAAACTAAAAGAAAGTGCATAATTTCCAAAACAAGGGACTATGTCATAAAGGAAAGATCTCATGGTAGCCCGGATATGCCGCTCACCCTGAAATCTGAGTTAAACTCTTGAATCACAAGTGAGGTCTCATAGAAGTTGCTGGAAGATACGCCGTACTCACAAAAGTAAGAGCAGGTGTAGTATCAGCACACAAAAAAACAACAGTGTACTGGTAGGGTCATTTGGCCAACCCAAGATGAGAATATGAACACTTAACTAAAATATAGTACAACAAGTTAATCCATGCTCAAAACTAACATAAAATTAACACATAGAAGCCAATTAATATTTTAGGACAAAAAACCCAATAAGTCAACAAAATATCACCAAGTTGCATTTAGTCAAGCCAAGTCAAGACATGCCAGATAAGTAAACAATTACCAAGAATATAAATATTTTTTTCCCGGTCCACTCATGGAACCGTCAAACTCATTTGACCCTCGTACATACATGCTATGGTTATTATATCCACCCTCTGGGCATGACCTATAAGGGACAATTTTCGTCAATGTACTAATACCCCAGAAACAACATGCACTAACAAGCCACACTACAAAGTAGTTAACATGCACATACAACACAAATTGGATCAAATTATAATACCATCACCTACCTCGAACCAAGCTTACACAACTCCTCTAAGCCAGAACTTTGCTATTTCGTATAATTTTCGCTTGCTCTTGGTCTAGGACATGTATAATGACACATAGTTAATGAAATGACCTACCATGTTGGGAATTATAACTCACACCCAACCCCTAAGGCCAAGTTCATGATCATTCCCTTCCCGTTCTAGGGCTTTACTATCGTAATTCACCTAAAACTACCAATTCCATGGATAAACTAGTGAATTATCGGAATGCAATGGTAAATTAGCAATTCTAAAGCTTAATTATCAAATACAAGTTAACGGGGATGAATTCCTTACCTTTACGAAGTCGAACAATGAAAATCCGGTGAAAATCTCTCTTAATCGCCCTTTCTTTTCCCCAAAATGAGTTTTAAAAAAATAAACTATTTTGGGAAAATAATTAATCAAAACTGCAACTTTCGCCGCTATAGCGTCATACATTGCTATAGCGGCACCTACCGCTATAAAGAGCGTTGGTCAGGTTTAACTATCGCTATAGCGGAAATTTCTTTGCTATAGCGGTGTGTCGACAGCTATAGAGGCGTCGACGGGACAAAATGTCCAGTTTCGCTTAAAAATCACAATTTTCACAACACTCCTTGAACCCGGGATATTCCAAATAATACCCTTTACACTAAGATCAATTTCAGGAGTTCTACTTACCCAATTTCGATTATGTTAAATCCTACGGGTTCCTTATCGTCTTAGCTAACTAGAAATCAAATCAAACGCCACTTAACCTGCCTAAATTATTTCTGGATTTCCCTAGACCATACCTCACTCCGATTTTATTTGAAACAAGCCTAGCCTAAAATTTATAACTTCAAATCCGGGAAGCATTTTAACATGGAACTTTTAACGAAAAGTTTATATATAATGATAGAATTGGTCATTACATAAACCCTTCTAAATGTGTTATTCATGACCTTTATAGAATTTTTTCTAGATTCTTATGAAACTTTAATAAAATGGGCAGAAGAAAACATTGGGTGGCTTGGTCTGAGATTTGTATTCCTAAAGAAAAAGAGGGTCTAGGTTTTAGATCCCTATTTGATATATCTAAAGCCTTGTTTGCCAAATTGTGATGGGTTTTTAGAACCCAAAAGTCCATGTGGACTATTTTCATATAGAATAAATATTGTAAGAGTTTTGGGCCTCTAGTGGTGGAATGGAGTGTAGAATCTCAAACATGAAAGTATATATTAGAAGCCAGAAATTATATTGATCAAGAGATTTCATGGAAGCCAAGGTATAGGCATGCCAATATTTGGTATGATAACTGGACACAACTTAGAGCTTTGCAGTATCACTTGCCTGTTACAAGCAATAATGTACATCATGTTGAGGATGTAAGCCAGTTGTTTAATCAAGGAGGATGGGACACCAATTTATTAGAGTTACTGTTCCTGGGAAGATAAGTGATCACATCATAAATAATTTAGTAGTTGATGAAGATACTGAAGAATGGGACAAGCCTTGGTAGATATTTAATGCTTCTGGTAAATTCAGTGTTAAGTCATCTTGGGAAGTGATGAGACAAGGAAGGGAAGTACAAGAGGATTTTAAACATTTGTGGGTGAAAGGGATACCTTTAAAAGTCTCTTTCTTTTTGTGGAGACTGGAAGAAAAGGATCCCAATTGGTGAAGTTTTTGTTCAAATTAGAGTATGTGATAAAATGATATGCACCTCTTGTAGTAATAATGAACATGAATATGTTGAGCATTTGATTATCAGGTGTCCTATTGCTAATAAAATCTGGAGAAAGTTTGTTGTTGTTGCTAGAGTAGATAATCCTTTCCTTCAACTTAAAGAGACAGTGTAAAAGTGGTGGAATGCAGATAATAGTCCTAAGTTGGAGTTGTTATTCAAAGTTGTTCCTATGTTATTTTGTGGCATGTGTGGAAGAGAAGGAATACAATTATTCATGTAGGGAGGATGTCTTATGTAGGAATGGAGCTAGAAATAAATAGAAACTTTTTTCTATTTGCTAGATACAACTTTCCTTGGTTAAAGAATCTACCTAGGGAGTGACCATAGATGGTCATGTTTATGGAAAGCTATACCCCTTTATTAGGGTGCAAAGTTGTAACTTGGTATGGAGAAATTAGGAAGATATGGATGCTTATGAAGAATAGAGATGTAATGGAGGTGCATATCCTAAGGAAAGGCACTAAATTGGCGGATTTTTTCACTAACCATGTTTTCTCTTTTGCTGGTTCAGAGATACTAACATATACTTCTATGCAGAATATTCCACAGGACGAAAAATGTATTATTAACATGGATAGAGCACAGATACCAAACCTGAGGCTACGAAAAGTTCAAAATCCTAATTACAACATACATGGACATCATTGAGGAAAATAGGAACAACCAAAAAAAAGCAGAAAAGCACACACAAGTAGATATTACAGGGAAACAAGAGATAGGCAAACTGCAGAGTTGATAAGAGCAAGAATAGGCTAAATAAGTAAGGAAAAGTTGATGTGGATAATTACCTATTGTACTAACAGTAGTATTAGCTCAATTTTGAGCTCAACCTGTTGGATTGTAAGAATAATTGGGAATGTCCAGATCAAAAAGGTTAATAGGGTACCTACAAATAGTAAAACAATTAGAGAAAGAAAGTATTTCAGAGAAGTTGGGATTGCAAAAGTTGGAATTGTAGGCCCCGATGGTCCTTGTGAAGCCTGCAATGACATTAGCTCATTCTTAAGCTCAAACTGCGGGAAAATAAGGAAAATAGGTATATATCAAGTCAAAGAGATATGAGAATGCGGGGAAATCTAAAGAAGTACAATAAGCATAAGGATTAGTTACCGGAGCTAGATCTGACAAGAAACAAGATGAAGATGGAGATCTATTGCCATAGTTAAAGAAGTAAAAGATCTTGAATGCCCCAGCTTAATTAACAACAGATTTGCCCAAATTGAGTCGAAGAAGTCTTCAAAGTGACAGGTTTCATGGTGTTTGTGAAAATTTGAATGCCCAGGTGAAAGCCACACTAACTCGAGGTGGTAATGATCTCAGCTTAATTTGTGAAGTTGAGTTGGGGGTTTTCTGAGATTTTTCTTCTTCAGAGTGGTCTTATCATCAGAAATGGAGTCGAGTTATGCTGCTTGAAGGTGATGAAGACGAAGTGGAAGGGACACTTTCCTTTTTAAGGTTCTAGACATTTTGATGTCTGATATTGTGCCTTTGTATATAGCTGGGTTTTTTTTGTTTTGCATTTGATGTTTTGGGCCTAGATCGGCTTAGGCCAATATTTTTGGAACATTTTATTTCTAATAAAAGCCCTTTGGGGAAGGCTTTGATTAAAAAAAAAACCATAAACTATTATTTTTCCAAAGTACTTTTTCAAAAAAAAAAACTTACTATAAAAAAAAATCATTTTTAAAAATAAGCCGATTATGAAAACTTTATCAAACAGACTATTCCCTCCGTTCACTTTTACTTGGTACACCCATTTAGAAAATAACTATTACATGGTTATTTTAACGTACTAGTACCCCTATTAATTGAAGTAGGCACACCCTTACAACTTCTAATGTTTTATATGAAGTCGGTTCTGTAATATATAGTCGACAGAACCGACTTCATATAAAACATTACCACCGCAATATTAATTTACTCTTACTTTATCCTTATTTATTTTTAATACAAGAAACAAATAACTTTTATTTGTTTTTCAATAAAACGAGAGTAATCTGAAACTTCTATTGAGCTTCAGAAAGCAGAAAGCAAAAAATGTAAGAGAAGGTTAGAAAAAGTTTAAACTATTGCTTATATAGAAGGCCTAAAAAAATAAATTTAAGAGAAAATCGCTAGGCGACCAACAAACTTACAAGTTGCTTGGCCACCAGCAACTTATAAATTGCTTAGCCACCAGTGATTTAGAAATTGCTAGGCCACCAGCGATATATATGTCCCACTGGTCCAACTAGGTCAAGGGACAAAATGCTCAGCCACAAGCGTTTTGTCTTTTTTGGTTTCTTTCTCAATCAATTGTCCCCTTTGAAATTTTAGCTCAAAAAATTGGCCTTTTAAGCTTCGGTAGTGTAATGTCATCTCAAACTTTATCTCGTACTTGAGAATTATAGACTCTTTCCTAGTTAGGTGAACGAACTTCCAAATTCTTTGTTGTCGAAGTCAAAAACTCTAATGCATCAATTAGACTAGCTTAAATATTTCCCACTCGTTACACAATCTTACCCAATGAACTCCCATATGTAAAGTTGAGTACACAATCTTACCTCTATCTTGTGAATGTAGAGAGAAATTATTCAAATCTTGTATAGACAATTGACCGGTTTTTTGGCAAATTGATCTTTTAGGTTGTATAGTGAAAGCTTAGCATTTTCTTGATTACAAAAATGAGTTTGTAATTATTGCACAATTGAATTATAAGTTCCATGACTTTATGTGCAATCAAGCAACAGTGCTAGAGAAGTATAGATCAATGGAGTGATTCATGATCACTTACCTAGTTGCCCCTAGTCAAGGTAACTAGTTGATACTTGATAGGGCTTTTAGCAAACATGATTTTGACATGAGTGAATTGAAGGGCAAAGGGTCAACAAAAGGTAGGTCCACTCCTTGGAGAAAAAATAATTTTCTTTGTGTGAAAGAAAATATGTGAACTTTCTTTGTTTCTATAATGGGAAGCAAGATTTAAGTTGGTTTACGTAGAAATTTCAAAGAGGTTGAAAATGTTTTATTACCAAAAAAATAATAATTTTGTTACGTGTGTGGATAGAAGTGTTGAAAGTGTTAATAAACCATTGATCATGTGTTTGATAGAAAAGTGTTGATAAGTTGTTTTTATTGTTAGAAGAACTTTAAATTGTTTGCAAAAAATTAAATTATTCATGTAAAGAAAAGGTGGAACGGCGGATACAAGATGAAGAGAAAAGAGATTTATTTTGAGAAAAATATTTTGAAAATTAGAAAAATATTAAGGATAAAATTGTTAAATTACTTAATCAAATAAAAATGCTTGAGAAATAATTTACTTTTGACTAATTTTAACTTATAAGCACTTTGATATTTAACAATACATAATTAATAAGTTAAAAAGTGATTATAAATTTTATATGGTCAAACACCCCGAAAGTCATATTTCTTATAGTGGAGCCAAAGTGTTATTTATAGTTATTTGTCTTCCTCTATTACATCTTCTTAACACTCTTCTCTTTTCTTTTCCTAATTCCACGTTGATCATTTCAATGTAGAATCAACATCAACGATGTCAGTATTTATATCTCTAACCTAATAGAGAAAATGTTACTAATCAAAGTTGAATTTTCTTGATCCAAAAAAAGGGTTACCAAAACTAGAATTTCTTTCCTTACAAGGTGGAAATTACACAAAGTTGTTGAGTACCAAGGTTCCTATATCACAATCGAAACTCAAAGAAACAAAGTGAATTCCAATTCGTTTTCGGTATCATGCCAAAAAAAAATATCACAATTATATTCAGACGACTTGAAATTCACTTTGTTTCTTCTGTATCACTTTTCAAAATATTAAATTTAAATTTATTATTATTCAATGGTTGATTGTCATCCAAATCAAAGTTGAATTTTCTTGATCCAGAAAAGGGGTTACCAAAACTAGAATTTCTTTCCCTACAAGGTGGAAATTACACAAAGTTGTTGAGTACTCTAATCAGGTTCTTCTTACTGAGTTCCTATATCACAATCCAAACTCAAAGAAATAAAGTAAATTCCAAGTCGTATTCTCTATCATGCCAAAATAAAAAAATCGTATTCTGTAGCATGCCAAAAAAAAAAAAAGACTATTAAAGATCACTATCTACAAAATTTAGAATACTAATAGTAAAATTTAGATTTTCAAACTAATATTTTTTCTATCTCAACTAGGAAGGTGTTTTTTTTTTTGTGATTATTTTAACTTCATTTATGTCTTAGCTTTTCTGCGCCAAACATTTACTCTATTAAGGTGTTTGTAATCTTGAAGAGCAATTACTACTAAGAATAAAATGAGAAAAATAATTAATTTTGTCTTGAACTTTTAAAATAATAAATTTGAGATAACTATTTTAACAAATCACTCTAAATAATTTGAGCCGAAAAGAGAATGAGCAACTTAGTAAAATAACAAATAAATTTTTAAGAAGAGTGCATAATCAATAAAAGACTAGTAAAATGAACTTGGAATATAAGTTTTTTTGTTTTTTTTTTGGAGATTCTGAAAGGCTTACATTAGTGACTTTAAGTCCAAGATCCCATGACTGTACATAAACATGGGCACCAATAATTTCAAATTAATTAATTACCAAAACTTCCAACAAAAGAATTGTGATCAGAGGCGGATTCAGAATTTGGAAGTTCCGGGTGCCAATTGTCCTGATCGGATAAACGGGTCGGCTTGACTAATTTTGGGTTTCGATTGGTTATTTATCTTTTTCGATTTATATAGACAAATTGTTCAAATATGCAGATTTGTTTAGCAATATTTTCTTTTAGATATTCTGAAATTAAAGATTACTAAGCAGTTCATATTTTTTATAAGAATAAGAGGCCTTATTCTCTAAAATTTTGAGAAAGAATTTTTTTTTTCATGTTAAAATGAACCCGTACAAACCATCTGATAGTGTTACCTCAATTTATTCATATTTTATTGTTTGTGTGTTATTGCCGATATATAATTGAGAAAGAATCAAGAATTGTAGCTTTAATCTAGTCATTCACTTAACGCGAACGTCGGTAAAAGATGAAAAAAAATAACTAAATTTATCATTTTAAAAAACTTAAACCATCTTTTTCAAATTTATAGTGTACTAATGCAATTATCTTTTTATTAATATTTGAGGGTGATGTTTTAAAATTTAGTACACATTAATATGTAATACGCAAGTAAAATGCATATCAAGAGAATTTTTGCAACAAATAAAAGTAAAAGAATATCAGAATTAATTAAAACAAAAAGAGTCAGGACTAGTAAAAGAAGAATTGAAGTAGAAAAGACAAAATGAAAAAAAAATAAAAAAATACAGAAAGCATGTGAGCCTTGAGCGTGTGAAAGCAAATAGCCAAAGAGCACAATAATTAGAAAAAAATGAAGTGCCGTGTTGAGTTTCGAACTACCACCGCCTGGGAGGACGCGACAACCTTTGCCAGTGGCACCATCCACTCTTCTTGTTCTTAGGGTGCCAAGACTCGTATATATTCCCAAAATTATATGTATACACATACACACACAAAGTTTCGATCGAGGCTTCCGGGTGGCGTGGCACCCCCACCCTTCTACATAGATCCGCCCCTGATTGTGATAACATCGTCCACTTGAGAAAATAGATCTGGTCAACAAGGAAGTCGGTGGATATTAGCAGCTCAGTTGGTTGACTATCTGAATTTTTACATTGTTGGTTAGAGTTCGATATTTCACCTTGTAATCCTCTTCTTCGATTCCCTTTTCCCTACCTCTGATGCAATTTTAAAAATTTACTCCATCCGTTATTATTTGTCCGGCTTACAAATTATGAGATAATTTATCATTTAGTTTCTATTTTTTTTTTTTAACTATAATAGTCATTTATCTATGCATATCTCAAAATATTGAATTTATTATTAAAAATGTGATATTGTAAAATTTTTATTTTATTTATTGTTTTGTTAAAAAGTGTGTCAAGTTAATACTGGATAAGTAAAAATGGATGGAGGAGGTTTAAAAGAAAAAAGTCAACAAGGAAGCTAACTTTGTCAATTCTAGTGTGAATGGATTGCACATGAAAATTCTCTATGTACGTGTGAAATAATTATAGTATTTATGTCTAAGTTTGAAAATTTTGGGTATATGTTTCTTTTAGGACGCAATTTTTTTTGGCATCATTAGTGTGATTCTATTGTAGCTACTCATTGACAACTATGTTGGCAAATGAATGTCTCCAATTTAGCCCCAAAGAGGTGTTAATAATAGAGAAGTTCATAAGTGATATCTGGTGTTTGCATTGAAGTCTGATTATTAAATTTTCTTTACTTGATGGAACATTTTCTTAGTTTATGTTAGAACGTTTTATATTGAAGAATAAAGTTCTCTTTAATATAGAGATGATTTGATTATATGTTGGATTTGATCTCAAAATCTTTATTTAAGAATGAAAGAATAATCATTAGTTACCACTCTATTACAATTCTTTTTAATTAACATATCTTCGTTGTTTGTATTGAATGATTGTTAGTTCTAGCATTGAAGTCTTGTGACAAAATGTTGAGCTAGCATTTGACCGTAGATTTGAGTCAAATTTCAAATAATTTTTTTTGAAAATTTGTTTGATTATCAAAAAATTTGAGCAATTTTTGAAAATCTGATTTTCAAATATTTTTAAGTTCGGAAGAACTGACTCAGATCAGTATTCAAGTTTTTATGAATTTCCACTTACAAAACTTCAAATTCTTTTCAAGTAAAATATATATCTGAATACAATTTCAAATCTCAAGAATTACAACTTCAAAATTTAAATTTCAAATCTCAACGTCATGATCAAATGGAAAGTTGCAAGAAGATCAATGACCCCAAATTCAAGAAAGTAATTAAGTGTAAAAGGACAAAAAAGAAAGTGGAAAAAAGACCATGATTACGATTTATGTGGAAATTAGAAGGGTAAAAAAACAGGAGAGCTTTTCTTTTGGATAATGACTCTTTTGAAGGAACCTTACATCACTGCTGAGGTGGTTCACAAAAAACACGTCATGCCTATGTTTTATTTCATAGTAAAATAATTTTAACAAAAAAGACAGCCGGATGCACTAAAGGCCCCTCTATGCGTCGGATCCGAGAGAAAAAGTCAAACTACAAGGATCTATTATACACAACTTTACCTTAAATTTCTGCCAGAGATTGTTTCTACGACTTGAGCCAGCGACCTCCAAATACTCCAAGGCTCCGAGGCTCCCCTTCAAATCAGGGGCGGATCTATGTATGCTGTTGGGGGTGCCACGGCACCCGCATACCTCGGTTGAATGTCTGCATATAAATGTATATATGTAGAAATTATATATTAAATCTTTCTCCTACCACCCATAGTCACAAAGCTTGGCTGGTGCCACTAGCGAATTGGCCAAGGTTTCTGCTCCATGTCCCAAGTTTGATGCGTTTTGTAAGACGTTTTTATCAGTTTTTGAGTTTTTTTTATGAAAAGAGGCCACACTAAAAAATCGAACCGACGATCACGGGGTAAAAGTCAAGAACTTTATTAATTAACGAGGCCATTAATAGTTTTTATTTTAAATGCTAATATAATACTACAGTTTTTAACTTAGTTTTTGTTAACCTCTTTCCTTATTCCAACAACTTTTTTCCCTTCTTCCAAATTTTCTTCTTCGTCGTCGTCAATTATTTGAATCATTTGGATAATTTGATAAAATAGTTTAAGCTACGATAGTTAAAATTTGTTAAAGATTTTAATTCCAAAAATAGATCATGTTGCAATTAAGGATGATATGAAACTAGACTGAAATCTCATTTGATTTTTGGGCTCTTTAAACTTTATGTCGTCGTAAATCGAGATTTTCAAATATAACTTCATCTTTTATACTGAAATATGTGTGTGAAATTGTTCGACTTCTTTATATTTAGTTTGTTATATAGAGCGTGACTTATTTATAAAGATAAGTAGTTATGTCATCATTGGCTCATTTTCCCTTTGCGCTAAATTATCATAACTATTTCATCTTTTTTTTTTGTTCGATCCATTTATCGATATAAACCGAAAAGATGAATAGTTTAATCGAAGCCAAAGTTGATCAAACCGACCAAGTATTTACCCAATATTTGGATCTTACAAATAGCAACACATCTATGTTTAAAGCGACGTGGCACCCGTAACCTTCAAATCTTGGATCCACCTCTGCTTCATATAATTTATCAATTACTTCATGACAACAAATTTACCAATTACTCCAAGGCTCCCCTTCAAATAATTTTAATACATCAACGAAAAAAGTATAAACATTTCATTATTTCACCACCATATAGTATCTATCTAGCAAACATAAACATAATAGTGCATGCATGTTCATTAACAACAATAACAACCCAATGTAATCTCACAAATAAAGTATAAGAAGGTGGGTATAGGCAAACCTTACCAGGGGAGGAGCTACAGTATTGTAATACGGGGGTTTGGGTGAACCCAATAGCTTTTGCATAGACCCCGTAATAGTACTGAAAAATCAAGACAAATCTTTTTTTTATATACATGTGAACCCCCATCCAAAGACAAGCTGACGGAGCAGTGGTGTTCGCGCGGATTTCAAGTCCCTGTTTCCCTGATAATCTAGATTCGAAACTCACCTCTGATCCTTTTTTTAGTATCTTTTTGCTTTAACTTTTTGCCTCACTTCGCATCAGTTTCTCTTTCTCTCAAGTTTTTTTCCTTTTCTTAATATAAAGATTTTTTAAACTTATATATTTTTTTAAAAAAACATAAAAGTTATAATTGCAAATAAGTAAAAAAGCAATGGCTTCTACTAAAACAAAACTATTAGATTTTCTTTAATCTTTTTTAAAAGACATAAAGCTTGTAACTGAAAAAAGTAAAAAAAATAAAAATTCTTCTACTCTAAAAGATACTATGCAGATTTATTTTTTTTTAATCTTTTTTAAAAAATATAAAACTTATAAACACTTATTTTTATATAGTGTTTATGTAGTTTGTGGTTTTTTTAAATATATTAAATACCGTTACTTGTTAGTTAGTTTAGCGGATGTTATACATTAGCTTGAGATTGTTGTCTTGTCGTAAAATTCAGAACCCACAAATCTCAAATTCTGGCTTCGCCTCTGAGCCTTACCCTATCTTTGTGGGATAGAGATGTTATTTTCGTTAAACCCTATTGAAAATTACAAGAATAGTGAAGCGTTATTGCATCTATAATACTATTGCATATCGTTATTTCACCATTAGAAGCTTTTGGATAAATATGTAATCAATAACAATAACATACTCAATGTAATTTCACGTAAGTAATTAGTAGACAACATCATATAACTTAGGGAACTTTATTTGATGAACCTTAGAGCAAAAAGGAAATGACAGCAAAACAGAGGAGGTATTGTTGTCAAGTGGTAATTGATTAACGGGTTGAGCAAAATTTACTCATAATTTTATTATTTTGATGAAAATAATAGTAATAAATAAAATGATTTGCTGGGTTTGTCAAGAATAGATCGTGGAGCTAAGTGGATGGTTTTTCTTGGATTGTAAACTAATAAATGGATTTAAAGGTCAAGTCAACTCAACTTTTAAACTAACCACTTGTTCTGTTGTTCATAGATTTTTGTACTATAACATAAAGTATAATATTAATCAAATAATGCACATGAACGTAACTTTTTTTTTGTGCATGCTTGCCTTAAAAATAGCGTATACTAATTTAGAGTAAAATGTACTCTAAATTATTGATATCTGCAGGTTAATGCAAAGAAGAATAGGGAACCCAGCAATAGATCATTGCTTTAGAGAACAAAACCAGGTAGCTGATGCTCTTGCTAAAGAGGGAGCTAGCAAAGAAACAACTTTTTGAAAGAACAAAATTTTTAGTAGTTCCTCTAGTGTTTGCTTTAGACAGAATTTTTGGACAGTCATATTAGAAACTTCTTTTGCTAGGGAGACTAGACATAGCTCATTGCATAACAATGAAGAAAATAATGAATCCCGTATTTTTGAACCTAGTTGATGGGCGATATGTAATGAGTAATGACTGCTAACTAATTTTTATTTATATCATGCTATTTACCAAAAAAAAAATAAAAAAAAATGTACTCCATTTTTTGACTTTTTCAACCCTGAATATCATTTGTCTCTCACTTTTACCTGGCTTAAATAAGTACCCCATATCCACTTATGCATTTCCACTCAAATATATATATATATATATGTTACACAATTTGAGATATAGAAAACGTTTTCTTGCTTTTCCCAATATGTTAGTATTTCACCCGTCCCATATTAGTTGTTATGATATAGAATCTTCAACTTTTTTCTAAAATAAAATTTATATAAATGACAAAATACTATATATAAATTATAATAGTTAATAATTAAAAATATTTAAAAATATAATAAAATATGACTATAATTTTTTTTTAATACGCTAAATATATAGTGCCATATAAAGTGGAACAACCGTGGTTGCAGGTTGAATAAAGAAGAATGTATGGGGCTGAGGTGGATGCTTTTTAATTTTTCTTTTCTTGAATTATTGAATTAGACTTGTCTTGGCCAGGTTCAGACACTACTGGATTTTAAGCTGTACAAGTCAACTGAATTTTTTTAAAACTCCCACTAGTATAAAAATTGTTGTATAAGATAATGTATTATAATCAAAAGTACAATTTTAAATCTGTTTGGTGAATGGTGGGTACCTGCACATTGCACAAAAAGGGAATACATCATTAGTGCTGGCTTATTGTTCTTTTTTAATAGAGACAAAATGAATATATATTATCTTCTTTTATTCCAACATTTCACTAATTTGAATATGAATTTCTCCCATAAAAGAATTCATAGCTAAATGTAAGTCATGTTTAGAGAAGGATAATTGTGAAATTGACAGTTACTTTTGGAGGGAAAATTTAGTTTATAAATTTTTCAACAAGGAAAAAAAATGAGATTCATATGTGAATCAAAGGAGTATTGGGAGTAAGAAATAATACAATATTTTCTTCCAATTTTATGGTGTTTAATATCATGTCTTAAATCAAATGTCTTGATAAGCTCTAATTTAAGAGCGATATTTTTTTTGAAAAATATTACTCGCTTCAATCAAATGTATGTGATGATATTTGAGTAAAAACGACATTTAAAAAAAATAAAAAAAAGAACTTTTGAAACTTTTGAAATTTAAGTCTTTAATCAAATTATATATATTTGTATGATTATTCTCATTAAAGATAAAATGAAAAGCTTAAACTAAAAATTGTTACTACTATAAAAATATAGTTCCTTTTTTAAATTGATTAAAAAAGAAAAGGCTCCACATAAATTATTAGACTGAAATAATAATTGATGTAATCTACCCCTAGGGTTAGGGGAGGGGGAGAGTGTGAACTAGATTATTTTCCTTCTTCATCCTTAGTTATAACTTATAGCCTATATATAACTTATAGTAGGTTTTATTTGGGACCATATTATATACTCCCTTCGCTTCAAAACGAATGATCTATTTTGACTTGACATGGAGTTTAAGAAAATAAAGAAGATTTTTAAATCTTGTGGTAGTAAATTAAAGTTGTATCAAATATACCAAAATGCTTTTTAATCTTGTGGACTTAAACATGTCAGGTGAAAAGTTGGAATTAAAGTATTGCCAAAAAAAAAGAAAAGAATCATTCTTTTTGAGACAGACTATAAAGAAAAATACGTCATTTTTTTGAAACGGAGGTAGTAGTATATAAGTATAATACTCAACCTCATGTGCTTTTTTTCTTGAAGTTGCTACCATTTTTTTCTCAAGTTACACACTCACTACACGTGTTTGGACAATGAGTTTGGCACTTTAAGAAGCATCAATTCTTTTCTGGAATTCAAATATGCAATTGCTATTTTTCGGATGCACATTGGGTAATCTATTTTTATGCAATAACTCATATATCACATATGAGAAATCGGCGTGATGAATTTGACTAAAAAAATGTTGACAGGGGAAATCAATCTCTAGCCTTCTTTATAGGATACTACTTGCTGCTCCAAATCAGCCACCCTTATGGATTAATATACATCTATAGTTGGTCCTTTTATGTTGTTGTTTTCTTCGTTAAAAAAAATTATTTTCTTTAAGTTTGTTTGTTTGAGAGAGATGTTTGAAATAAAACTGTATTTAACAACATGTGAGCCTTGCGTGACACTCTAATATATAAGAATGTGTTTAATGTGTTAGGCAACAAATTATTGGTGTCACCAACAAGGCAACAATTATGTACTGTAGAATCTAAAAATTTCAAGACTAATTTCCTCACTATATGGAGAAAATGATTATATAATCCTTTTCAATCTGAATAAATGAAAATGACTTTATAAAGATATTTTATGTGTATTTTAAAAATATTTTAGGAGTAGTAATAAAAAAAATATTATAAAAAAATAAACTAGAAACAAATTTTGACAAGGGAATTTACGACGGTTATTCTTCGGGTGTGCATAAGGTAAATTTCGTTCTAGTGTACTGTAATATCCCTCAATTGTAAACCATATAGGAGAGATAAATCGTAGTAGGCAAGCTCCATGTAACAAATTCAATCGAGAAAATATGCAGAAAGTTTCAAACCTGAAACTCTTTATTTGGATTTGGGAAAATCACATGTTCAATCAACTCGATTTGCACTCACTTGTAGTATAATAATAAAACAATAACTACCAAAGTGATAAGTATGGACCTTTTATCATGAGGTTGTTGGTCCTTTATCTCCTATAACTCCTTCACATTAATTAGACTATTCAATTATTGGGACAATACTACTAATAATAAATAAATAAACTTGATAGGTACTATTAATTTCCCATAAATTAATTGACCCCTACTACATACTTTGGATTACCTAAAATTTGACCAGTTCTAACGAAAGAAAAGCTTTACACTTTAGCAATATTTTCTTATAACTTAATATATAGGAATAAGTCCACTGAAACTTGTTTTGGTTTTAATTAAATAGTTCAACTAATAGGTCAATTTTAGTTCCTTTTTTTCATAATAAAATTTCAAGTCCAATCATATATAGTTTTAGTGTTCAAATAAAATAATTACCATCAAATGATGTGATGCGGCAGATGGAGTTGTTACTCCCTTAATCAGAGGTCTCAATTTTGAGTTTTGTGTATGAAAATTTTTTTGATAGGAAACGCTTTCCCCGAATGAGCACTACATAGCGCGAATTCAAATTGATCGAACTCCTATATGAATACCAAATACCTGATGAGAAATTTTAAAAAATAAAATAAAATAGAAGAAGTAATAAATCTAAGTTTTCACCACAGTAGATTAAGGTAACAAATGAGAACATTTTGGTAACTAAGAAGAATATTTAAACCAAAAGTTCTTTTAAAGAAATTGTTGAATGAGTGCGATTATGCCACTGCAACATTCTACAATAATCCATATATTCGAATCTAAGGTGATTTATTAGCACCTATAATTTCAGACCATGTTGATTACTCTCTGCATTTTATTTTACTTGACTTTTATATTAAAAATATTTTTTTTCTTGTTCATTTAGCAAATTAAAATAAATTAATTTATTTTTTTAAATATTATTCTTATTATTAAATAACTACATAAAGTATTAGTACTCACCCAGTCTCAAGTTATCAGTCGTGGTTTTTAAAAATAGATGTCTCAATTATTTGTTAGTATTTTAAAAGTTTAAAATAAAATTAATTATGTTTTATACTTGAAGATACGAACATTTCAATAGAATAAATATTAAATAAATAGAGATTATATCTTAAAATATAAATGAAAGTAAAATAGTCAAAGCTCCTTCTAATTTGTATTTTTTAAAAGACATAGAAAATATCTGAAATACAGCAGATAATCTAAGATGAAGAAAGCAATCAAATTTAAATTTCTAAAATGTAATTAATAAAGTAAACTCTAAACTCTAAAATGAAATAGAGGGACTAACTAATTAGTTGAAGTGTGTATCACGACCCAACAAGGTACAAATATCAGACTATGATTGATTAGTTAATTAATTGAAGCGTGCATGATTCACGAGGTATAATGAAAAAATAGTTAAATTTGGCTATGCATTTTTTGTTTCTAATTCGATTTTCATATTGAAATTTGATTAATTTTAATTCATATTAGGTACCGCTCATTAAAATAAAGCTATAGATAATTTATTAATATATTATTTGAAATTGGATAATTTATCCTTCTTAAGAGTTAAGACTTTTGATCAAATTTTAATCTTGTATTTAAGAAAAGGTCTCAGATATACTATATCCTTAATCCTTAATAGAGCTTCAATTTGAAGTAATTGTTAAAAGTTAACGGGCAATTTCTTTTTAAAATATTGGACTTATGAAATATATAATTTCTTGTTAGAGTTTCGTTATTATCAGATAATACCAGTTAAATTCACAAAAAATGGACAATTCAAATATATATTTTTTTGAAGTAAACTCTCCTTGGACAATAATTTTTTAAATCTTATTTAAAAATCCAATTAGTTTTGAATTTGGATTTAAAATTTTAAAAATAACTTATAACTCCTTTTCCAACTCGATCTTCAACAAATATTCTCTTATCTCCTCAGCAAAAAATATAATCAATCATGATTTCAACTACAAAAGTTTAAAATCAAGTGGAAAATATTTGATTTCTACTGCAAAGTGCCTACATAATCGTCAATAAAGTAGTAGAAAAGAGAGGAAGACTTGACTAACGTTTCACCACAGATTCTGACTTAAATTTTAAAAATTTATTTTTAAAAATATTTTCAAGTCAATTTTTCAGGAGAAATGTTACTTCCCACAAACTCAAAGTTTTTTTAAGAAAATACAAGTTCAAACACAATTTTAAATTCGTATAAAAGCACGATTTTAAAATATCAAATTTTGAATTTCCACTTTAAAATTTATAGGCATACAGGAACTTAAAAAGCCTGATAATTTCAAATAATTTATATATTATTAAACCAGAAAATGGGGCATTATTTTTAGCTAGAGCTTGATCATAGATTTTGAATCTGACTTAAAAATTTATCATTAAATATCAATTTGATCATGAAGTTTATCAAAATCTAATTTTGGGAGAAATTTCACCAGCACTCACAAAATTTCAAATTTTATCCAAATATAACTTCCAGTTTAAAAAATTATAATTTTAAAATTCAAATTTTCAAGTTTTAACTTTAAACGGGAGCTATGTGACTCCACCGAGAATTTTTGAAATTACGTGGACTTAAATGTGTACGGGGGAAAATTCCTCCCTCCATTCTATTTTATTTGATCTTCTTTCTAAATATGTTTGTTTTAAATTAATTATTTTTTTCGCAAATTAAAAATGTTTTATTATTTTTTTCTCATATTATCCTCAGTATTAAATAATTAAAAAAATAATAATAATTAAATTTAGTATTTTAAAATATAATTAATAAAATTAACTTTATAAAATATATTTTTAATTAATATTTTATTAATAAATGTGCCAAGTCAAAAAAAGAATGAAGTAAAATGGAACGGATGAAGTAGGAAATAGGAAAATAGATGACGAATAGTGACGCCCACGTTATCACAATGGACACACATTTTGTCGTATATAAAGCTAAGTATAAAATAGACAAGTGAGAAATAGAAAAAAAAGGAAGCTACATCCCCATTTCCATACCTTCTTCCCCTCTAATTCCTTTATATCTATCAGCCTCCAATAACTATTCTTCTTACTTACCAAACTTTTTTAGCTGACACACACACACAAAAAAAGAGAAAAAAATCTGAAATTTGGGTTTTTCAAGATTTGGAAATTTTGGCTAGTAAAAGATTGATATTTCTTGTTACTTGTTTCATGTGATCCTTTTCAATTTTTTCCCACCAAAACTTACCTAACTTGTTACAGTCCAAAAACAAAAAAAATATCCTATATCCTGTATTTGGGTTGTTCAAGATTTGGAAAATTTTTGCAGAAAATTGGTGTCAAGATTTGATTTTGGCTAGTTAAAGATTGATATTTTGTTCTGATGGGCAATTGTATTGGTTCCTCAGCTAGAGTTGAAGCTACTTTGAGCTCTAATTCTCCTTCTGGTACTTGACTTGACTCTCTGTTTTTTTTTTTTTTTTTTTTTTTTTTTTTGTGTGTGTGTGTTTGTGTGTGTGTGTATCTTTTTCTGCTTGGTGATGGGTGATGTAGTTCTTGGCTTTAATTGCTTCCAATTGTCTTGTTATGGAAAAAGTTAGAAATTGTTTCTTTTTCTTCTTTTTGTGGGTTATTGAAGCAGTTAGAGATTGATTTTTGAGTATGTTCTTTTTTCTGCTTTAATATTGGTATATTAGTTCTTTGGTTTGCCTCTCTACTTTGGAAGTGTTATGGATTGCGTACACTTTATCCTCTCCAGACCCCACTTGTGGGAATACACTGGGTATGTTGTTGTTGTTGTATATTAGTTCTTTTGTTTGCTCTTTGTTAGAGAATCTTGATTGCTTCCTATAACTGTATCAGGAGAGGCATTAAAATTGTTATATATACTAGTTTTTAGCTAGTAGAGAGAACTCTGATGTGTGGTTTGCTTCATTTTGCTCCTCTTTATGATAAATTCGTTTTAATTGAGGTAGTCAATTTATGTTGGTGCATAAAAGTATGGATCTTTGTATTTCTTTTCCAAGTTTTGTGAGTTTTGGATGTTGATTGTTAACTTTTGCTTGAATTTTGTGATCTCTTTGTTTGATTTTGCCTAGTTGCTATCTCATCCTCATTTGTTGTTTGAACTCAAAAAATAATTAGATTATTTACAAATCATTCTTTTCCGCTTGAATGCATTGAATAATTATGTTTTGCCACGAGTACTTACTTACAAGTTTATTTCCAATCGCCAAGACACTGTTTTTTCATGGGTATGTTCAATTGCCTTATGTTTAGGATGTAAAAGACATCATAATAATTTCCTACTTAGGGGTCGTTTGCTACGTGGGATAAGGTGGAATATCCCACCTTATGCCATCCAACATGGGATTATTTTATCCCATCTCCTAGGTGGGATAAATTGGTCCAGGGATTATAGTCCGTGGTAAAGTTGCTGTCATGTGACCAAAAGGTCACGGGTTCAAGCCTTGAAAACAGCCTCTGGCAGAAATGCAAGGTAAAGCTGCGTACAATACACCTTTGTGATGAGGCCTTTCCTCGGACACCTTGCATAGCGGTAGCTTTAGTGCACCGGGCTGCCCCTTTTTTTTTTTAGTCACGTACAAAATGACCCCTTAAAAGTGTTAACTGAAATTGATGACATTGTGAAGTCTTGGCCTGTCCCCTAAAAGTAAGCACAACATTGAAAAGAGGAGTTCTATTTTAATAATGTATATTGATATAATTGACTGAACAATAACATTTCCTATCTTTTATCTGCCAGCTTATGAAGCCTCTAGGATTTCCAGCAAAAAAAGCAACTCTTCAGTTCCATCAAGCCTAAGTATTCCATCCTATGGTAGGAAAAGCAGTTCCGAAAGCCTTCCTACTCCAAGATCTGAAGGCGAAATATTATTTTCACCTAATGTCAAATCTTTCTCATTCAATGAATTAAAAAATGCAACAAGGAATTTTAGACCTGACAGTCTTCTAGGGGAAGGGGGATTTGGTTGTGTATTTAAAGGATGGATCGATGCGCAAACTCTTACAGCTTCGAAGCCCGGTTCTGGAATGGTGATTGCTGTCAAGAAATTGAAGCCAGAGGGTTTTCAAGGTCACAAGGAGTGGTTGGTATGTTTCTTATCCAATAGTCCCACTCAAATTGAATTTTTATTCTTGTTGGCATTGTAATTGACGTCAAATACGTTGCAGACTGAAGTTAATTACCTCGGGCAACTTCGTCATCCAAATCTAGTTAAACTCATTGGCTATTGCATCGACGGTGACAACCACCTTTTGGTGTATGAGTTCATGGTGAAAGGAAGCTTGGAGAACCATTTGTTTAGAAGTATGTCTGCTTTCTCCCCCTTCCTCGCTTTGGATTTGTCCTACTATTGTGATTTCATTTCCTCTGTGTCCGGAAACTATGATATCTTTTTCGCTTTTTTTCCTTTTCAAATGTTCTGGTCTTGGATGGAGGGGAAGTTTTTGGCAAAATATCACATGTGAGGGGGATGGTTAGAATTATGTGTATTTACGAATTGGTGGTAATTCTTGGCTTAATCTTTTTTAAACAGGAGGACCTCAACCTCTAAATTGGGCAACAAGAATTAAGGTGGCTATTGGTGCTGCTAGAGGCCTTGCTTTCCTTCATGATGCTAAAGAACAAGTCATATATCGGGATTTCAAGGCTTCTAATATTTTGTTGGATGCAGTACGTATTCCCCTTTGTGTCAAGATGCTTTTCCTTAGGTTAAGTTTTCCTGGTATCTTGCAAAGCTTAAGACATGTTTGCTTTTCTGGAATTGCAGGAATTTAATTCAAAGCTGTCAGATTTTGGTTTGGCCAAGGCAGGGCCAACTGGTGATCGCACACATGTATCCACTCAAGTAATGGGTACGCAAGGCTACGCTGCTCCAGAATATGTTGCTACAGGTTAATTCATTATCTCTTTTGTTAGCTATATTGAACATATAGCATGGACTTCTGTTACTGGTTAGATTTCGATTTGGTAAATTTTGGAGTAAAACATATTAACTAATGATTTTTGATGACAAATCTTGCTCTATGGTTGTAACTTTACTTTTCATAATTTAGATAAGATAGTAGTGCTCTCTACCAGCATGGTTACATTATGTTCTTTTTTGGTGTTATGGCGGTTGGCTTTAATTTAACACGGAGAAAATGTTAATGATGTTTAGGTGTATGTATCTTTTTACTCAGATTAATCCCCGAACTTTCCTATAAAATTGCTGCATTTTCACGTAGAAGAAAGGGCGTGATTTCTTATTATGAGTAAACATTACTCTGAAGGGGAGCCTTGGAGTAACTGGTAAAGTTGCTGCCATGTGACCAGGAGGTCACGGGTTCAAGCCTTGAAAACAACCTCTGGTAGAAATGCAAGGTAAGGCTGCGTACAATACACCCTTGTGGTGGGGTCCTTTCCCGGACACCGCGCATAGCGGTAGCTTTAGTGCACCGAGCTGCCCTTTTAGTAAACATTACTCTGTTTTTTCCTGATTAACTCTCTTTCTACTGTCACTATAATGAGTGAATTCCTATCATTAGTGAACGAATTATGCTTGTAATACTGCTGTACTATTATTTTGTAACTAAATATTGTGCTATCTTACAGGTCGTTTGACAGCAAAAAGTGATGTATACAGCTTTGGTGTTGTGTTGCTCGAACTGCTATCAGGACGACATGCAGTTGATAACACAAAGGTTGGTATAGAGCAGAATCTTGTAGACTGGGCAAAGCCATATTTAGGTGACAAAAGGAAGTTGTTTCGAATAATGGACACCAAATTAGAAGGCCAGTATCCTAAAAAAGGAGCATATACAGCTGCTAACCTTGCTTGGCAGTGTCTAAGCAATGAGCCCAAGCTCCGCCCTAAAATGTCAGAGGTTTTAACCGCTCTTGAAGAACTTCAATCCCTGAAAGGTGTTAGCAAACTCTCCCATACGTTCGACCATAAGGCTATTTCCAGCCCGGTGGCTGTATCGCCAATGAGACATCGTTCACCCCTGCAAAGGACACCGTCTGCTTCTCCATTACAAGCCTATCAAAAGTCTCCTCGCGGAAGGTGACTCGTAGACAGTATACATATTTTGGTTTTGTCATTGTACATTTCTCATATATCTACTGCCAAATTTTGTTGTCTGTATGTTTTAATGTATTGGCATTCCAAGATTAGGTTTCTTTTGTCCAATGCTTACTTTGTAACCTATTCATACAGACAGTTAGTTTCACTTTATTGGGATGATAATCTATTGTCTTCAGTTCCTTTATCAGTATTATTCTATTATGCTAGCATTATCTTATGCTTTAATTTCATTACTACTGTTGTTTCGTTTACTTAGGTTATCTATGTTATTTGTACTATCTGTATTTCTCTCTCCTATATTTCCATCATAGCTTATACTACTACATTTCTTTCAAATCATTTTTTGAAAAACGATTTTCTTGAGCTGAAGCTTTATTGGAAACGTCTCTCTTCTCACAAAGGTGAAGCTAACATCTGAGTTCACTCACCTTTTCTAGACTCCACTTACGGGAATATATGGGATATGTTGTAATCTACTCAGTTTAGCTACTGCTTACTTGGTGAAGTCAACTAACTCCACTTAGTGTTGAGATGATAATCTACTCTGGTAATCCTCTGTTTCAATTTATGTTATGCTTTTTCTTTAAGTTTGTTTAAAACAAGCACATCCTAATATTAAGTAAATCTTTCACTCCAATATACCACATGACATATATGTTAAAGTCACAAGACTTAAATGACATTTTAGTATATCATACACATCTTTAATTTAAGGTCACAAGATTTAAAAATTTCATTACTTAAATTATGTATCTAATCAAACTAAAATGCAAGTGTAATACTACAACTACTGATGGAATGCTAAATAGTAACAGTAATGGAATAACAAGAAACTCTCATAGTAATACTACAACTACTATGAAAAATTGTAACATAGATTTAAGTTGGCAAAACTTATATACACGTAATACTCGACCCACAGTTTATGAGACTTAACACAACAAAAAACAAAAAAGAGAAAAACTGGGCAAGTGTATTTGAGTTATGTCTTTAATACTACTCTATATTGTCCGAAAGATCTGGATGAGACCTCTCCGCCTCCAGGCCTCGTTGCTTGGTCCCCTGATAAAGCAAACTGGCTCAAAGCCAGCAACATCTGGTGGATCGTACGGATCAAAATGGGCACCAGGTGGAACACCTGGGAGTCCTCCAGGTAGACGAGGATCCCCAACCATTCCACCAAAGAATCGAGGGTCATTAGGCCCTACAAGCATGCTCCCACCATTTCCTGGTTCGCCTTTGGTTGGGTATACTCCAGCACCAGGCCCTGGGAAAAGATCACCGCAGCCACCAACACCAGGAATGGGAGGAACCACATATCCTGAGGGAAACGAACCTGCAAGGCTAATATGGGTAGTCAGGTTGGCGTTCAGCATTAGGCTGGGTCCTGAACTTGAAGTTTGAATAGAGGAATTTGATGTAGGAGAACCAGTATATTTAGTCAGGATTGCTTTGTTCAGTTCTCCTACCAGCTTTCCCAAATTCTTGAACTGAGTGTTGTAGTTAGTTACCCCTGCATCCTCGACAACATAATCCTCAACACTTATTAGTTCAAGATGAAGAGGCTCGTTATCGCCATCCCTGAATGCTATAAGCAGCTTATAATTGTTCATTGCAAGGCACTTGACCAACACTTTTTTGGAGCTCTTCTCATCAGGCTTTGAAATTTGAATACACGAATGCATAACTATTCTCAAATTCATTCCAATGATCAATCCTCAACTCATCTACAGTACTGGAGGAGGAAGAAAGTTGATATCTCGGAAGGGCCAGTGTCGTGGAGAACGAACCCAGAAGCAAGGTAAGCAGCATGCACAGCAACGCTACCTTGTCGTGGGCATTACGGAAAATGGGTCTTGGCGCCCGTATAACTACCATAACAGATTGCTCTGTAGCCATTGTTATGGAATTGATGATGAGAAGAAGAAGACTAGTGTTATGGAAAGCACTTTTGGGGGCTGACGGTAATCCTTTGGATGGTTTAATGCAACTAGCAGACCATGTCGTGCTCAATCAAATAATGGACACCGGCCATTTCAAAAAATAATAATGTAGTGATTTGAGTTTTGAACTTGAAGCCTCAAGGTAAATTTAGAAACCCTCAACCACTAATCCAATCTCCAATCTTATTTCTTGGAGGTTCAAAATCTACATATACACATAAAATATTTTTAAAGTACCTTATACATACTGTGTAATTTTTGATAGTGTCCATATCCATTTAATGGAAAAGAAAAATAAAAAAAAATAACAAAAAACAAGTAGCTTGTGGGCAACAACACTTGTTTTTGGTAGGTGACAATTTGCCAACTTGTATAAGCTTATTGTGGGTAGATTTGCAAATTGCCAAGTTGCACAACTTGCAACAAATCCAAGCAAGATTTGTAAATTGTCAAGTTGCACAAGTTGTGGAGAGCATCTCATAGAGAGTGTGAGAAAATAGTGTGTGAGGAAAAATAGAGAGTGTGAGCGGTATTATAGTGAGGTGAAAAAATCAAAAGAGAGTTATTTCTTTTGGGTGTAGTGGTTCCTAGAGTATTTAACTCGGACCTACAAAGTGTTAAATTCCTCATTATAGTGGATTATTTTGCTCCTCTCGGGCCTGTGGTTTTTTCCCCTTATTCAGAAGGGTTTCCACGTTAAAATTTTTGTGTCTTTGTTATTTCTTTTGTTGATTATCGTATCACGGTGCTACGTTATTATTCCATTGTTATTACCGCAAATATTATTTCTGTGGCGGGGTTTATCTCCAACAACTGGTATCAGAGCGCAGGATCTGCTTATTCACGAAAATAATTTTTTGCGGTGGGTTGTACTATACTCGGAGAAATGAAAATGTCCGAAGTAAAGTATGAGGTAGCAAACTTTAAAGGTGATAGAGGTTTCTCAACATGGCAGAGAAGGATGAGGGATCTTCTCATCCAACAAGGATTACACAAGGCACTAAGTGACAAATCCAAAAAGCCAGTGTCACGACCCAAATCCCATTCGGGCCGGACTGGCACCCGGAGCCGATAAGGCCCGAGAGAACCAATCTTTGCTCATGTACTCTCATATGTATGTTCGCGTATGAATATCATCTTATCTCATGTAATTAACTATCAATGGCGGAAGTCATGAAAATATGTGCAATATATGAAACTTGGCCGTTAGGGCCATTTCGTCAAAATGAACGTACATCTTTTACTTTCATGATACCCCACATATGTCTACAAAGCCTCTAATAGATACATGACAATGTCTATACAATATTTACAAAATGCCAAAAACCTAATGAACATATGTGACTTGGGAAGCCCCGAAGCAACTGGAGCTCACCAACACTCTGCGGATATCTCGTCGCCTACTGCGGAGATCTACTAACACCTGGGCCTGCAGCATGTAAGGTAAGTCCCCCGATAGGGGTCAGTACGAAGAAAGTACTGAGTATTTAAGGCCATATGAAACTATAGTAATACACAAGTACTTTCAAGAAATTAAGCGTAAGAGAATAATCAATGTGAATAGACCTCCAACCTGAATGTGTGGAACCATGCTCATTACTTCTATTATTTTAGTACTTGGTCATTCGTTCTCATCAATTTAGTCGCATCATCATCATTCTTATCATAACCTCCATATTTATATATTCAGGCAAGGAATATAGTCTCATCTCTTTTACAACTATCTTTATTATTATTCACTCAACTAGTTAGTGATTCATAATATCTTATGGATCATCTCCTTATAAGTAAGTATATAATACCGGGCCTCCACCTTTGGTGGGATATAATAAATGAGTATATAGTACCGGGCCTCCATCTTGGTGGGATATATATAGTACCGGGCCTCCACCTTTGATGGGATATAATAAATGAGTATATAGTACTGGGCCTCCATCTTGGTGGGATATATAGTACCGGGCTTCCACCTTTGATGGGATATAATAAATAACATAGCATAATATTGGGATTATTCCATCTTGAACTTATACCCTTTAGATTGTGATCCATACTCAATGTAACATACAGTAACCATACGTACATTACTTTTCTACAAATCTTATACCCTTTCCATAATTATGAGAGTAACATATTAAAGATCATGACATTAATTGAAGCACACTCTTATATATATATTAAGCACCCTCTTATATATATATATATTACTTCACTCCTTTACTTTATGAGATTGACATCTTCACCTATGAGAAGTAATTATATTAACTTGCACATCACCTCTCTTAATACTCTTATGAAATTGATACTTCAACATGTGAGAGATTAACACATCCACTTATGAGAGACACACCTCTATACCTTAATTCACTTCCTTACTCTCAAGAGAGTGATACGCTCACTTGTGAGGAATAGATATATTAGTTCATACTTACCTCCTTCACTACTCTTATGAGATTGGTACAAAGATATTCATAATAATATTGGACTTTGGAACATGACATGATTGGAGAATGCTTTTCAAGAATAACTAGCTTCTCTTTACATCTTGCTCTCCTTGAGATAATTATTCTAGAATCACAACGTTATGACTCCGTTGGAACATACCATTATGAGGACTTTGGACCCATGTCCATAGTTAGGTAACTCATGAACAACAACGACTAATGAATGAGGGATACGTGACTTAGGAATGAATAGGTTCTCCTTACGTCGTCACTTTCCTTGTAACAATTTCTTTTAGTAGTTACAACAACATTATGAGAGATCAGGCATTTCAGTCCATGGATAGGAGACATATGAATACCAATCGGTCAATGAATAAGAAACGTGTGGATAGCAATATACATCAAACCTGAATGAGATACCTTAGCATATTTTGGAATAGGACAAGTGAAATGTCATTATGAGCTGCAGAAGGATACGGACAGAGTAACCTTACATACCTTATCTTCCCAATGTAAGTACACACTCAAATATGTGAGCTCAACAATTCTGCTCCTTCTTTGCGTTTCACTCTACATCACAAGTACATAATGGAACCAACATTAACCACCAACTACCTTACAAATGCATATGACAACAATGAGTTACATGTTTATCTTTAAAATGGCATTTCCTTCTCTACAATACCATTTACGGCATTAACATACCAATAATGTCCCATTCATGCCTTACATTGACCACAAGCTACATTTCAAGTGTATAAGACAACCATAAGTTACATGAGTTCCCTATTCACCCTTTACAATACCATTCATGGCCCTTTTCATGCCAACAATACCATAACATTTTATACATTGACCACAACATCACATACCAATAGCATTTCACCACAAGGTTTCTTCTACACTTTCTCATAAGCACCATATCACAATTATTCCATTAAATTGCTTCAATACACCTCACAACAACAAATCGGCCAAAATCTCATAATTTACACTTATAGAAAAATAACAAGTTTAATAACAAAATCACACCATACATGTTCATATCTTATCCATACCATCCTCTTTCATCAAAGGCACAAGTCATAATTCAAGCTATAATCCCATGGATAACACATCTTTTTAACAAAAACCAAAAGTGCCATGCCCAACACTTCCAAGCATAACCAACATGATCTACATAATTTCTCATTCTTATAATATGTTAAAGTACAAGAATAATCACTTACCCAAGCTTGGAAGATGATGATCTTGTCCAAAAATTCCTTAGGGTTTGAAGAGAAATACCTTGCTTTGGCTTCTTGGAAAAGTCTAGAAATGCTTGTGTCTTTGGATGAATTAAAATCTGATTTTTGTTTGAATTTTATAGACCCTTTAAGTCATCCTTAGCCACTTTTCTCAATCATTGACAAGTCAAGGCAAGAATGGGTCATTTGGCCCATGACTTTTGCCTCATTTTTGGGCCTCTTTTGAGCCCAATTCACTTGATCTGTAACACCCCGTACTTTTATAACCTCACTTGATACCTTGGGATCATATCTACATAGGTGTTGAGATGCCATGCATATGTGTTTTATAGTGTCATTGGTGAAACATTTGATATCGGACGTAACATGTGTGATTAGATCGTCGTAGGAGGTGTGTTGTGATCTCGTGGAGCATTTAGGTAAGAACTCGTATACATTCTAACCTCATTTGGTGACTTTAAGTCATGTTTACTTGATGGTTAAGATCACTAAGTACGTATTTTGTAGTGTTTTGATAAGGGATTGGACGATACGTAAACGTTGGATTAGTGGCCGGAAATTTCAGCAAAATGCTGAAACTTGCGCCACTACCCTGTTTCAGGGGTGTGGCGCAAGCCACCAGCCTGCAGAAAATTCATAGAGGCTGCATTTCCTGCGCCACTACCCTGTTTCAGGGGGTGTGGCGCAAGGAACAAAAGTTTAGCCTTTTCGGACCCGTTTTGTAACGCAATTCTACAACGATTTCTAGATGGTTTCTTTTGATTCTTTGGAGTTATTTGAGCATTGTTAAAGATTCAAACACTTCAATATACTCCTACATACTCCTACATGATCAAATCATGAAATGTGAATAGTGATCCAAAATGTTCAATGAAGCCAAGGGCGACTAGAATTCCAATTTTTGCGATCGAAAGGACGAATGAGAAATGTTTAAAAGAATATTGTCGTGATATTATGGAATTATGTAAATACGAGATATAAGGTGAATAATACATGAAACTTGGTGGGTTACATGGATATGTGTTATTGGGCCCAAAATTAGGGCCCAAAATGGAACAAAAGATAAGGCCCAAAGGCAAAAATGACCCATTCTTTCAATAATTGACCAAGTGAACATATCATGTAATGCCAAGTGTGGCTAAGGCTTACTTGAGGTCTATATAAAGTCCCCTAAAATCATATTTTTATTCCCCAAAGTCTCTCATCACTTTTGGAGAATATCACAAACATTTCTTCATTTCCAAACCCTAAAGCAAATAAACCCTAAGGCATAGTTGGACAAGATCATCCTATTCCAAGCTTTGGTAAGTGTTTATTTTCATGGATTAACATATTATATGCATGGGAGATGATGTATATTATGCTAGTTGTGTTGGCAAAATGATGAATAGTATATTTTTGCCTTTGGTGCAAGATGTGTCATCTTGGTGATTTGAATTTGAATTAGGCCTTGTGCCTTTGATGAAAAAGCATGGTATGGACAAAATATGAACATGTATGGTGTTATTTTTGGTATAAAACTTGTTCTTGTCAAAAAGTGGAAATGATGGGATTTTGGCCGATATGTGTTATGAGTTGTATTAAGGTACGTTGATGGATTATTTGGAATGTGTTATGGATAAGAAAGTGTAAAGGAGAAGTATTGTGGTGAAATGTGTTGATTTTTATGTATTGGTCAATGTTGGGAATATTATGGAATTTTTGAAATAATAGTATGATTAATGGTTTTGTCAAGGGGAAATGACATGTTTAAAGGCAAACATGTAACTCATTGACATGGTATGCATTTGTAAAGTGATTGGTGGTTAATGTGAATTTCGTTATGTATTTATGTTGTAGAGTGACACATAAAGAAGGAGAGGGATTATTGTATACGCATCAAAGGTGGTATATTCATATTGTGAATCCAAGGTATGCAAGGTTACTTTGTCCGTATCTTTCTACGGCCAATAGTGTTCACATTGACATTTCTCTAGTTCTATTCCGAAATATACTAAGGTATCCCATATGCAATTATCTATGGTCATTGTCTTATATTTCCTACTCATTGATCCGTTGTGAATATCACTTCTCATATTCATGGTTAATGTTCCGAAAGTTCAAAGAAGGCTATGTTCCAATATTCCAATAGTGCCTATACTTGTGTCTCTTGTTCATGGATGATTGTCCAATGGTTCCAATGGTATCATGGTGCTAGTTATATTATATTTCTCATTGATATTTATTCACATGTCCTTCACTTATTGGTCAATGATTCAAAGTTTCCAACAATGTTACGTTCCAAAGTTCCAAAGTGATGTTATGATTATCAAAGTATCAATCTCAAAGTAATGAACAAAGTAATGCAAATGTGGTCAATGATCAAGTATGGGTGGCAAGTCTAGGGGCGTAAGCCTAGCTCGACTTGATCCCGATGTATTGATTTATGGGTGGAAAGTCTAGGGGCGTAAGCCTAGCTCGACTCGATCCCGAGATATTGATTTATGGGTGGCAAGTCTAGGGGCGTAAGCCTAGCTGGACTTGATCCCGATGTATTGATTTATGGGTGGCAAGTCTAGGGGCATAAGCCTAGCTCGACTAGATCCCAATATGATGTTATGATATGAAAAGACCCACTGATCAGTAGGGGCCCGGGTACATTGTTATCATTGAGCATTGAGATAAAGAAAGCAAATAAAGTAATGAAAGCAATCCACATGGTTTCCCAAAATACCAAATGGTGACTTATGCACATTGATTCTTCATATGTTTTGAGTTCATTGACATATTCATTGAAATATTCATGTGTTGTATAGTTTCATCTGAGCCTTGCATACTCAGTACTTATTTTGTACTGACCCCTCTCGGGGAATTTACCTTACTTGATGCAGGCGCAGGTCCCAGTAGGCCTCCTCAGTAGATTGCCAGTATTAGCGGTTCTTTGGTGAGCTCCAGCTCATTCGGGGCTTCTCCGAGTCAGAATATATATATATTTTTGGTATTGTACATAATGTGTAAAGCGGGGACTTGTCCCGACTTATGATTCATTTTGGTCAATGCTCTTGTTAGAGGCTTTCGTAGACCGATGTGGGTGTATCAGTGTAAAAGACATATGTTGTTTTGACTGGATGGCCTCAACGGCCAAGTTTCATATGTATGTATAAATATGTCCCATGTTCTCCTTTATTCGCCTTTCATATTATTATGACATGGTGGTTATGATTATGAGATGCATATGATTGAACATAGGCAAAGGTTGGTTCTCTCGGGCCTTATCGGCTACGGGTGCCAATCATGTCTCGATGGGATTCGGGGCGTGACATGATCCAACAAAATCAATAGTTTCTCATGTTTAATTCATTTCATACGCGTTACAACAATATTCCCACTCACATAATTCATACTCGTAGCCTCAATTCCAAAAACAAGCAATTCTAGCCACGTATGGCTTATTTTGACTACAAGGGTAAAATCGTTATTTTGATGCCAAATTCGTTCTCGAGTAATTTTATCATACCAATATTATATTTCACTCATTTCATGTATATTCTCATGGTTGTAGAAGAATCGTGGCAAAAATCGGCTCAATACGTCCCCGGGCACCCTTGGGACTTAGAAAATTTCCAACTTTCGAAAAAGTGGCCAAAACCAGCGTGGCACGCCCTTGGGCGCGCCAGCTTACTGCCTCTGGACTAAAAATTTTAGCCCAAAGCAGCGTGGCACGCCCTCCAGCGCGCCCCAGACTTAACATTTTAGAAAATTTCGTTTTTCGACTTTTCTTCGCGGGTTTGGTTAGATACTTCAAATCATATTCTTTAACTTACTTCTTACCCTTAATATCCTTTGTTTAGAGGTCCTCTTATCCTCATTTTGAACCCCACAAATGCTCCATGAAAATCGCAAAACACCTCCTACGCAAGGTTAATCACATGTACAAGGCCAAATTTCAATTTTTCCATCACTAACATTACCAAATACATACTTATAGCTCTCGACACCTAAGTAAACATTATTTAATGTCGTCAAATAGGGTTGGGAAGGTACGGGGTGTTACAGCCAGAATCCATGAAAATGGAGGATTGGGAAGAAATGGATGCAAAGGCTGCTAGTGCAATCAGGTTGCACTTAACAGATGATGTGGTCAATAACATCATCGACGAAGAGAGTGCATGTGGCATTTGGACAAAGTTAGAAAATCTATACATGTCCAAAACACTGACAAATAAATTGTACCTAAAGAAGCAATTGCACGCCCTACATATGGGTGAAGGTATGAATTTTTTGTCACATTTAAATGTGCTCAACAGACTAATCACGCAGCTGACTAACCTCGGGATAAAGTCGAGGAAGAAGATAAAGTAAGGCAACTAGAAACAACAAAGTTAAATCATTAAAAAGTTGGATCAATTTAACGTATTTAGGTAGATTAATTGATTAACTAAAACTTTATCCAATAACGTTTTAAATGAAAAGCAGTTTTTTAACTATAAATTTAAGTATTGAGTTCTTATTACTTTAAACATAAAATTTACATATTTGAGAACTACTCCAAAAGTACTACGAATCAAAATATTCATCAATGGGCACTTGGTATCTTATGAGGGCAAATAGGACAACAGTGACCAATCTCCAACCAATCCATAATGCAATCTCCATGAAATATAAGTGAACAAGGCAGGCACAACAACTCCTTCTCCTTCCCAATATTTTCAAGACAAATCACACAATCATCATCCATACATTCTTCATCAACCTCCATTCTCTTTAACAACTCCATGGATGACTGATTAGGAGGTACCATCCGTTAAACCGCCGCAATTCTTCTCGTAACAAAATCTCTATACCATGAGAAACTTTGTCAATGTTTAATGTTACATCAACGACAATCTCGAATTCCTTAAGACCTTTCTTAGATGTGTTTCGAATAATTATGCCTATTTTGCATATCATATCTTGGATGACTCTATCACAACGATTATTGACAAAGTATTCCTTGTCCATGTCATCGAGATTTCTTTTCACGACATTGTAGAACATGTCATGTGACTTGTATTCAGAAGGGTTGAGCTTGAGACGAAGTGAATTGGTATAATTTCCATAATGAAACCAGTGTTGTTCATGAGTATGGAGGTGAAATTGAATGGTTAAAGGAGGTAAAGAAGAAGAGGGAGAAGTGAAAATATAGAGGAGGTAATATTGTGGTATTCTAAAGCATTTTTCATGTTGAAAGAGTTGATATGGGAAACATAGAAAGTGGTTTCAATATACTCTTATATATATATAGTTGATGAGTAGCGTTCTAAGCCTAGTTTGTATTTGATGGGGAAAGGGACTTGAATTTTTCCTTTTCATGCACGGCAAATATTATTAGGTTAACTTACTTGTAATGATAAAATAATTGTTTATAATAAATAAAAATTGGTAACTTTAAAAGTAGAGTAAATTTATAAGTAGGTTGATTGTGTTAAAAGACTTAGGGGCGTCTGGCTATGATTTTTTTCCACTTTCTAATTGAACTCCGGAAAATAAGTTTAGCCACAAAAGTTTAGAAAATTCATTGAAGGAATTTGAAAAACACAAAAATGCCATTTCACTTTTTATCACTCCAAACTACTCGCACAAATTCAAAAACAACTCTAATTTATATTTATTTTCACACACAACTCCAATATTTCAATATTATATTTTTTAACTTTGGAAACAAAAACTATTTTTTGCAAATACCGATAATTTTCATGGCTGAACTCTTGATTAAATTAGATATGGCCAATGTGTATAACATATTATCTTCAGAGACAGACTCACATGGAAAGGTGGGGGTGCACGTGCACCCGTCAACTTTGTAAAAAATTATATATCTATCTATCTATATATATACACACTTATATACTATTCTAAAAGTGGAAAGCCATCAAGTTGAAAGTTGGTTTACAAAAATGCCCCTATAAAATCATAACATCATCGACAAAAATGTAAATACCAATTAATTATAATAAATAATACTAGCATATTTTATTAAATATTAAAATCCCAAAAGAAATTATTTATTTTACTCTCTTAATTATGTTAATGTGCTAAATGACTTCAATATTACATCCTCTTTGTCAGTTTTCTTTTTAGTTAAGGGTTACTAATTAACCAACTTTTTGTCTTCCCTCATTGTTCTTTATTTACTAGACATATTTAAACACATAACGGCTAACGTTTCAAGCTTTCCCCCTTCCCATATAGTTATTGCTTGTTTATTACAGTAAGTTAAACCCGTCAACCGGGCCGGGCCGGGTCAATCCGGCTCCGGTTCGGTATTTTTTACCGGGCTTGGGCTGGGTCCGGTTCGGTCTTCGCTCTAACTGGGCTGGGCCAAGCCGGGCCCAACAGTAATTAAACCCCAAATGGCCCAACACCGGCCCATTAATGCATTTTACATGGGCCGGGCCGAGTCCCGACTAAAAAAAAAATTTGAACTTTGATTGTTTTTTAATATAATACTCCTTAGAATACGACTTTAAAGAACATACATATATATGTACATTCAATATATACTACTTTAAAGAATATACATACATATATACATTCAATATATACTACTTTAAAGAACATACAGTCATACACATGTATTTACATTCAGTATATACTATTTTAAAGAATATACATACATATATACATTCAATATATACTATTTTAAAGAATATATATACATGTATTTACATTCAATATATACTACTTTAACGAACATACATATGTATGTACATTCAATATATACTACTTTAAAGAATATACATACATATATACATCCAATATATACTACTTTAAAGAACATACAGTCATACACATGTATTTACATTCAATATATACTACTTTAAAGAACATACAGTCATACACATGTATTTACATTCAATATATACTATTTTAAAGAATATACATACATGTATTTACATTCAATATATACTACTTTAAAGAACATACATATGTATGTACATTCAATATATACTACTTTAAAGAATATAAATACATATATACATTCAATATATACTATTTTAAAAAATACACGCATGTATTTACATTCAATATATACTACTTTAAAGAACATACATATGTATGTACATTCAATATATACAACTTTAAAGAATATACATACATATATACATTCAATATATACTACTTTAAAGAACATACACATGTATTTACATTCAATATATACTACTTTAAAGAGCATACACATGTATTTACATTCAATATAAAGTATTTTAAAGAATATACATACATATATATACTATTTTAAAGAATATACATACATATATACATTCAATATATACTACTTTAAAGAATATACATACATATATACATTCAATATATACTACTTTAAAAAATACACGCATGTATTTACATTCAATATATACTCCCTCCGTTTCAAAAAGAATGACCTACTTTCTTTTTTAGTCCGTTTCAAAAAGAATGACCCTTTCCTTTTTTGGCACCACTTTAATTCCAATTTTCCACATGGCATGTTTAAGACAACAAGATAAAAAGGCATTTTGGTACATTTGCCATAACTTTAATTTAGAACCACAAGATTCAAAAGTCTTCTTTATTTTCTTAAACTCCGTGCCAAGTCAAACTAGGTCATTCTTTTTGAAACGGAGGGAGTACTATTTTAAAAAATATACACATGTATTTACATTCAATATATACTATTTTAAAGAATATACATACATATATACATTCAATATATACTACTTTAAAGAACATACACATGTATTTACATTCAATATATACTACTTTAAAGAACATACACATGTATTTACATTCAATATATACTATTTTAAAGAATATACATACATATATATACTATTTTAAAGAATATACATACATATATACATTCAATATATACTACTTTAAAAAATACACGCATGTATTTACATTCAATATATACTATTTTAAAGAATATACATACATATATACATTCAATATATACTATTTTAAAGAATATACATACATATATATACTATTTTAAAGAATATACATACATATATACATTCAATATATACTACTTTAAAAAATACACGCATGTATTTACATTCAATATATACTATTTTAAAGAATATACATACATATATACATTCAATATATACTATTTTAAAGAATATACATACATATATACATTCAATATATACTACTTTAAAGAACATACATATGTATGTACATTCAATATATACTATTTTAAAAAATATACACATGTATTGACATTCAATATATACTATTTTAAAGAACATACATACATATATACAATATTCAACAACATATACTTTTATACTATTATATTAAAAATATTGAATTCATACAAGATATTCAATTTAAATTTTAAATGGAAAAAATATGTAAAGAGTAAATGAATTTAATATTTGATTGATTGCAAAATGTTTGAAAACTTACAAGTTACAAGGTTGCAATTACATTTCACTAATTTCACAAAGTTAAATTGAAAAATGAAAATTCAATTGATTAATTGTAAATTCTACAAATTTTTCATCATTTTTTTCAATTCACGCCTGTTAACATTAACGGGAATTGGCTGTGGATTGTCAAAATCAATGGCACTAAAGCCATGCATTGGACTTGATTGTGCTGAATTCTCTCTTGAAGTCATTATTTCTTCAAGATCTTCTTCGTCTTCCGGCTCCACGAACATTCCTTGATTTCTTCGTTCTGCTCTAATCCAGTCTCTAAGGCAAACTAAAACATTCATGGCATTGCCTCCCAATGAGTGTCGGTTGTCTCCAATCTGTTGCCGTCCTTGACTAAAAGCGCTCTCTGATGCAACGGTTGACATTGGAACATTCAATATATCTCTAGCTAACATTGAAAGTACAGGATATTGTCTTTCATTATTCTTCCACCATTCCAGCGTGTTGATTCTACCTCTAGGATCCTCTGTAGGCTGCATAAGATAATACTTAAGCTCTTCCCGACTTACGGTTTTATGCGATGAAGGCTGCAATCTATTCCAAACAGATAGATTAGAAACACAATAAGCAGGCATATTATGTGCCTGTCTTTTAGAAGATGATGGTTCCTCAGAAGGATGGGGAGCGGGGGTCGGTGTAATGTGTGGCGGTAAAGCATTGTCAAGTAAATCAGCATAATGATTGTATAATGTGTCCATGTAACTATTCGCATCAAACATAGCCGTAAACAAAGAAGGTTCTTCATTAGCTTTTACTTCTAAAGCAGAATAAATAAGAGAAGTAAATTCGGATATAGTATTATATTTCATACATGAATTTATTATAGCACCAACTAAGAAAATAGGGGGAAGCGGAAAAAAATATTTTTTAAATTTATCAATCATTGCCTCAATAGCATATTTGTAACCTGGTTTAGACTTATACTCGTTAAGAAATAAAGAAATGTCGGTTAAATAAGCTAAAATATTACAAACAGTAGGATAATAAGCTCCAGAAAATTCAACCGTAGCTAGATAAAATTTTTGCAAAAAATTAACAATATCATCAATTTCAGCCCAATCTGAATTTTGTAACATACAATCGGGAAAATCACTAGCAAATTGGTTAAAAGTCATAGTAATAGGAACTTTATAAATATTGCAAGTATTTAAGAAATCATACGTAGAATTCTATCTAACATCTATTTCTTCAGGCATTAATCTCGATCTAAGTCCATTTTTCTGACATTTTCTTTTAAATTCGGTAAGTCTAATTTTTCTATTATTTCCTTGAATAAAGCCAACTGCAAGTCTAACTTTTTCAATAGCAGGCTCAAAAAAAGCAAGACCATCTTTTACAATTAAATTATATATATGGAAACCACACTTAACATGAAATATTTCGGTTAACGGTGGAGAAAGTTCAGTTTTTAACAACTCAATAGCAGCGTTATTGTTAGATGCATTATCAAAAGATATACATAAAACTTTACAGTCAATACCATAATATCTTGCAACTTTTGTAATAGATTCAGAAATAAATTTTCCAGTGTGTCTACGGTCTTCATCATACAAAAATGCTAAAATACGTTTTTGCATAACAAAATTACTATCTACCCAATGACAAGTAATTGTTAAATAATCATTTTTATTAATAGCACGACCAAGATCAGAAGTTAAAGCAACTCTACATGAAAGATTTTTTAATAATGCAGATAAATAGTAAACATATTGTGCATGGAGTCTAAAAATATCGGACCGACAAGTACTTCTAGGAATACCCTCAAACATAGGATTATAAATTACCTGAATATAATGAATAAAAGCTTCAGAAAAAGCAAAAGAGAAAGGCAAACAACCCACAGCTATCATTTTAGCTAATTCTTCACGATCCTTCATTTTATTATAATTCTTAACTAATTGACCGGTTTTTGGGTTCAATCTAGTTTGACTTGGGCCCCCAACTGTCTCACCACCAGTTGCCTGAGCTAGCTCTACTGGGTGTTTCTCCTTCAAATGTCTCGACAACTAACCTGTACCTCCTTTATTACCCCCGGTCTTATGCTCGTATTTTGACTGACAAAGATCGCATTCAACCTTAGTGGTTCCTTCTATTCGAGTAAAAAAATTCCACACAAAACTAGTTTTTTTACGAGATCTTACAGGGGGCCGGGGAGGAAGATTAACCGATTCAGATTGAACATTAACATTACCAGATTCGGGTGTAACATCAACATCATCATCATTTTCATCTACATCAACAGAGTCTAGTTCATTCTCTTCTTCTATACCATAATTTTCTTGGGCCTCAAAATAATTCATATTGTGAGCACCTACACGTATTTCATTCTCAAATGGTTCGCTAATTGGTACCGGAGGCACACGAGTATATCGAGTATTTGAACTACCTCTACCGAAACCAATTTGTTTCTTACTACCACTACCACTATCACTTCCGGGACAAAAATTTCTAACACTTTTACCGACTATCCTTAATTTATCCATATTACAAATTAAACTAACAATTATTCAAAAAACACAAAAACAATCCAAATAAATATTCAACAAATAATACACTAATTAAAAATTAAAAGTAAGAGATGGAACGATAATACCAAAATTTTGAAGTATTCGAAAGTTGGTCAATTGAGTACTTTTGGAAACTTTCACGTAGTATTTGTAATTGCAAAATAATAAAATATAATAGAACACTTTATGAGATAATTTTAGCAAATTTGAGAGAGAATGAGAATTGAGATTGTAGGAAATATTTTTTGAAATGACATGTATTTATAGGAAAAAAAAAATTTGAATTAATTTTTTTTTTTTTTTTAAATTTAAGCCTTAAAGGCTGTTTGACCGTTGGGCCAACGACATTATAGCCGTTGGGCCTCAACGGACCAAAACAGCCTTTGCAGGCTGGGGCCCAACGGCCGAGTTTAATTTTAAAAAAAAAATAATAAAAAATTACCGGGCCGGTCCGATCCGGTGCACCGGTAGACCCGGTCCGGTTTTCTAAGTGGGCTGGTATCGGGTCAACCCGGCCCACTTGACACCCTTACAGTAAGTATGTATTGCCTATATTATTGGTTAGTGTGTTTAGGTACCGACTAACCCATTGTCAGCACCCGTAAACAAATTGAGAAAATAAAGGTGAGCTAATGCAGCAAGTACTTTTGTTAGTTTTGTACAAAAATATGTATTCCTATGCTGTTGAATAAAGTAAATTATATGTAATTGTGTCATATATACTATTTTGGAATGTCTTTATATCTTTTCGCTATATATACTTGAAGAAGTTCTTAGGTTTTACTTTAAATACTTGATTTCTGAATGTATAATTGTTACCATAAGCTGTATGGAGTAAAGATAAAAGTTGTGGAGGTTCAAAGATATAAAGATTGCTACAGAAATGGTGCCTAATACTTATATATTAAGGTAATACTTTTCTCCATATTTATTTTAATTTTCTTCTTGTATGTATCAATAGTTAATTCATTTTTTTGGCAGCAGAATTGTAGGTTTTTATATCACTTTCTGTGATATGTTTACGGTTTTTTTTTTTTTTTTTAATCAAGAGTTCACGGAATCTTGAAAATATTTTGATGTATCTGGAAGCTTTCAAGTATGCTACTCATTGAGTATTATTGCGGACAGTGGAGTAATACGTACTTTATTATCATTTTCATCATCTTCTTTTTTTGCCATTGAGATTTAGTTTAGACTACTCTGAATAACTTTAATATGATATTCACTGTTACTCAGATTATATGAGGCTATTTCCTACAATGCAACTATATGTAAAGGTAAAATTAAATGAGTACAACTGTACGAGTATGCATATCCACATACAATTTTAAATGAAAAAATTACACAGCATAGATAAAATAACTACATAATTATTTAACATAGTTAATGTTTAAAATAATTACATTACATGGTTAAAAGTAGTTGAAAAAGCTGTCAATTATGTGGGCCTTATATACAAATAAAGTAGCGTATATATTGGGTTAATTTAAGTTGAAAAAAATACACTCTCTCACCTGTTGGCTGTTTTTTCGGCTAATTAACATTGAAAAGTAATAGATATATAATTTTGTTTGAATATTGGGTTAATTTCAGTTAATGTTGTTTTGTATATATATAATAATTTTGATGAAAAACAAACGTTATTATATACATGTAATTGCATCTACATATACTTGATGTACAATTATAAATATACATATACTTATTGTTTGTTTCTAAAACTAGATTCTTTTCCAATTGTTTAATTTATATTCCATAGATACAATATGTAATTGTATATAAACTAATACATATACATAATATTATAGTAATTTCGTTTGTATATACATATAATTATTAGTAATTATACATATACATAATAATTTTTATGAAAAATAAACGTTATTATATGCATGTAATTGCATGTATCCTATCAATTTTTTATGTTGCTTTTTTCCTTTTTTTTTTGATTTTTTCAGCGTATTCTGTCGAAGGAGAATATAGAAGGAGAATATTGATTTTTTCTCCCTTGTTTAAACGATAATATATGGAAAGAGAATATTGTGGGAAGTTATAGATAATTAAGGGAGGAGAATATTGGGGGAAGTTATAGATAATTAAGGGCGCTAATTAATATCTCTCACCTTTAAAATTGCTACCTTCCGTTTTTTTGTAATTGAATAATGAGAAGAAAAAAAGAAGAAGATAGATTTGTATATATAGACATTTATACGTTTCTTACTAACTGCCGCTTATAAATTGTAATTAATAAAACTTAGACCAAGGAGTTAGTTAGAAGGGATCTAAATTATCTATGGGTGAAATTTTACCATTCTAAATCATATTCTTCTACAATTCTAACTTGAATATGGGAGTTAGTTGAGTAGGATAAGTTACCGTCATCATTTTCCTGTACTTGCATTTTTAAAATTTTATAATTAGAAATATTTTTTTATAATTTTTAATATTTTGTATTAATTGTATGGAAATCAAGTCCGTTGCACGTGTCCAAATTAGCTATACTAAAAATAAAAACAATATAAAGTAAAAGTTAAACGAGATAGTCGGAGGCCTTTGGTTTTCTATAGAAATGGTTATGTACACTTGACCATTTAGTTATTCTATATTCAAGATTATAACTGTTGGAAAACATTATGCACAACGAAAGCATTTCAGAAAATATACTGCTTACATGAATAATAGATAACACATACATTTATGCTAGAACACATACGGTCAGAGGCGGATCTAGGATTTAAGGGTTGTGGGTTCCTTAAGCAAAAATAAAAATCTAATATAGTGATTGAGAGGGCTTGAACCCACAACCAAGAGGTCAACAAAGCTTTAGAAGGCTCCTTCTCTACCACTAGACCAATAACACACTTCATTTATGGGTTCCCAACCTATATTTGTTATATATTTACTAGATTTCTCAATATAAATACAAGATACGCACGAAAGTCACTGGGTTCCCGGGAACCCCCACCTACCACCTTGAATCCGCCCCTGCATACGGTCATGCTAGAACACATAAACTTGTTGAATTTAATTCGATAAATACCCCTTGAAGCATGAACACGTATCATCAAGCAAGTCTTTGTGAACGAGGATCATCAAGCAAATCCGACTCCAATTCTGTAGTCTTCTGCAATGATCCCAAATTAACAGCCGAACTCTCTCAATACTTGGGTGGGCAAGTATGGAATAGAAAACTTATTATTTTTCTAGGTTAGGAGAATCCCTACTTATAGAGATACTTTCCTAGTCCAAAAAGGAGAACAAAAACTCATTTATTTTCTAACAAGAATACAAATGCCTGTTTTTTCCTTTTTCTCTCAAAAATAGAATTCTGAGTTCTAATTAAATATGGGCACTGCAGGGACCACATAATTAATTACTGAGGCTCCTTATTATGGAAATAATTCAAAATTCTGATTTGAATTATTCTTACCATAATAAATTACAAATCATTCCACTAGAAATTCGTAATTGCACTCCTCTATTTATATTGTGAAATTTCCCATTAAACCCTTATGTAATTCCCCATGTTAAGATTACAGATACTAATCAATAAATTAAATTACTGACGAATTCAATCTAATGATTAATTTCCTTTAGAGCACTGCTTAACTTATTTCATGTGTCGGATTCATAAAATCCACTTGCAAGATTTGATACAATGAAAAATTATAAGCTTCTCAAAAAGGCATATCATCAATCTCTATACTGAGACATGAATTCTATCAACAAACTTATTATTTCACCAATATATATTATTATCATCCAATCTACCAGACATATTGACCCATCTCAGGATCTCACCTTTTAATAAATCAAAACGATAATTAATATATACAGCTCATAATAGTATATCAAGATTGAGAATATAAGTAAATTTAATAGTTTAGAGAATATGTTTTTGCCAGTCAGTCTAAAACAACTATCTCTGCTCGGTCTCGTTCAATACATACAAAATGCACTAGCACAAGAAGTCGAAACTACACCGTTCCCATAATCAAGATAAATTACATTTAATCTTGTGCTACAATCATACCGATGGCTTGTCCAATTTCCATCCTAGATTGTGAACAAAAATCTTTATACTTATAAGAACCGATGACTTAATCCTCCGTGTATAAGCTAAAACTCTATACACTAAATCATCTACTATATAAGTAAACGGACACATAAACGAATACATGATCTATTAAATCTTATTAAAATTATTTTAACAATTGTTCTATAATAAATACTATATCTAAACACATGGTCAATAGTATATATACCATGGTTAATATTATATATCCCAACAATAACCCTTTAAAGTGGATCATATTATTTGGTTACAATAAACGTATGAATTGAACAAATATATTTATGACAATCGAAGAGCTTTCACCTAATGTGTACTCCCTCCGTCTCAAAATAGTTGACAACTAACTATTTTTGAGACGAAGGGAGTACATGTGAATTACATCTGAAGTAGGATATTTACATGCAATCTCATTAATGCTAATCTACCCTCTCTAGACACCACTTTGTGAAAATATACTGAATATGTTGTTGTTGTTGCTGTCAAGCTTATAACAAGACGTACAAATCAGTAAAATGCATAATCATCACCAAGAAACAACAGTAAAGAAAAGTTGCAGCTTTATCGGAAAAAGTTTGTTATGAAATAATTTTCAATTCTTTTTTTTTTTGCACTATTAGGTGACAGTTAACAGGGGATGCACGTACAAAGCACGTGTCTAGAAACTAGTATATATATATGCCTACAGGACTATATATTGTTTGTTCACCCTTAAACACAAAAGCCAATATGGTGCATTGGTTTGACGAGTGTCCTTATGTAACACCCGAACTTTCAACTAGGATTTGAACCATTCTTTGTACATGTATGAGCCCCAACTTGATGATTTTTAATTGAACATAAGTGTTAAGATCAATTTCCTAGTGTGGTGAGTGCTTTTGATGCGAATCATGGTCATAAGAAACATCTAGCGTAAAGTTGAGTTGAGAGCATCTTGATCAATTGAGTTGTAGTATACGTTCTTGCATGGGTCAACTTCAAACAAGTATTTCTCCTAGAATATAAAGAGTTATGTGGCCCATTACCTATAAAATCAAAAGTATGAGTTTTCTTTCCAACGACACCGATCGTTTGTAAATCTGAGTCTGAAGAGAAAAGTTATAGGATTTCCAGTGAGGGTCCGCGATAGGTCCATGGCGTGGACCTCAACCTCTGCAATGGAGGTGTGCCACAGAAGGGGTTGTCAGTCACATCTCTCTCCAATTTTTGATGGAAATTTAAGGGCTTTTTGGTCTTTTCCTTAATAGAAATAGTCCCCAATCATCTTAAAACATTTAATACTCATTTATTTTACCCTAAATCACGATAAGAGCCACCCTCTCAAAAGTTCAAAAACTCTCAAGCTTCAAGAAGAAGGATCCAAGGTTCTAGTTCAAAGTTTTCTTGTAAATTTTGTTACAAAGGTATGTAGAACAACTCTCCTTCAACCTAATTTCAAGAGTATTTTTCCTTAATCTCTATTTCTGCCAAAATCATGAATTTAAGCTAAGGTTGAGAGCTATTCCATAATTGACGAAAAGATTGAGTTTTTATGAATGCTTCCTCCATTAAGTTATTTTTCATTGTTTATGTAAATCGGTTTGGAGAGTATTACTTGAATTATGAATTTGATCTTTTTCCAAATATAAACATATGATTGTTTGGGGGAGTTGATTTACATTCTAATGCTTTAAGATAAATCTCAAACAAGCTATTTTGCCTTAATCTTTAAACAAATTTTTAAATATAGTTTTTACGTGATCCTTAAATGATCCTTTACGTTCAATCCTTATTATGGTGGGGCTAAAGTGTTATAAATGTTTATGATGATTAAAAGAGATGACATGTTTGGCTTGCAAGTCTTGGTATGACGATACCAACTAAATGAATGCCCCTAAGATTTATGAAATGCTTTCTAAAGAATGATTTATGATTTGAAAAGGTTAAAAGATGGACTTAAAGAGAATTAGATGGTTAACCGAGAAGGTATGAGTCCGAAAGGCTCATAATCCAAAATTGTGTTTTGCCGATGCGGGAATGGTTCTGTCTTGAACATGGATAACCACACTGTATGCTTGCTTCACGCAGTTGTATACAAGAGAGAAGAGAAAGATATATGATATGCCTTAGTCCTTGCGGCAAACATGGATTGGGCATCAACCGATCGAGCAATGGTTAGGCCCACATAGCCTGTGGTGCATAGAAAAGTCGGTGATACCATCTAGTTCAGAACTAAAGAAAGAGATGTGTTTATGTTTCAGTTTCACTTTGAAGTCTCGATTTATATCTTCTTATGCCTTGACTTCTACTTTCAAGATTATTTTGTATAAAGCTTGTATTATTAGTTTTCTGTTCTGCATACCAATACATTCCACGTATTGACCGTCCCCGGGCGCTATATATATCATTTCATGATGTAGGTTCGGAGACACATTCTTGTGGTTCTGTGAAGCATTATAATTCATTCGAGACAACTTCAGCAGTGTTGAGCCCTCTATTCTCGGGAAGCCTAGTTGATTCCTCTATCAGACTTCGTGTCATTGTTTTATGGTAGTTTGTCAGGGCCATGTCCCAGCTTAGATATTTTCTTGTATTTCTCATGTTAGAGGCTTCATGCACCTATGTCAAAGGTTCTGTAAATGTTTTTAAGATCAAATGTTTTCAATTTCCTTTAACCATGATTTGGAATTGGCTTGATAAAGTGTTCTTCCCCAAATATTTTAATTGAATGCTTATGATGAATGCTAAGGGGTCTCTCGGAACAGTGATGGTTCGGGTGCCTGTTACGTCCATGACTTAGTCTTGGGTCGTGACATCTTAAGTGAGTTACAGGACCATCAAATCGTACACCGAATTGTGTTAATTTATCTCATTTAATATATATTTATCCAGTACATTGAGTTTTATGTGTATTTAACAACATTTTTCAATGAAGTAGTGTCGATGCCACGCGACACTACTTCGACAAACATGCATCCTATTTTGGTGGTGCCCCCTTTATTTTCAAATCCTGGGTTCGTCTCTGATTATATTGGTCATCCCTCACTTGTGTGCTTAAAAGTTTTGGTTTCTTAGAGGAATGGACTAACTTAATCTGGAGGCTTATTATTGTAAATGCCACGAGGCAAGGTTTCTTCACTTCTTCTTAATGGCTTAAACAAGGTGACCTTTGAACAAACTCAATGAACATCCTAACTACATCCCTTTCTCCATGAATAAGAAAGGAACTTTGGTTAATCGTCTCGCCTATGCGGAAGATATAGTCATTTTTAATTCTAGTAATAGTAATGTTGTCAAGTTGATCCTGAAATTGATTTAGAAGTTAGAGAAGAGTTTTAGGCAGAAAGTTAACAACTCTAAAGTTTCTTTTGTATCTCCTTCTAGACTTAACAGCGTGACTGACAAAATTGATTTTAAACATGCTCAATTCCCCTTCACATATTTGGGTTGCCCATTATATGTTAGAAGGAAAAAGATTGCATACTTTGATGATCTAGCTTCTAAAGTGGGGAAGAAGTTATCTGCTTGCATGCATGGTAAATATCTATCTTATTTATGGTGGTAAACTGATCCTGATCAAACACGTTCTATAGACAATTCCTACTTATACGCTTGTTGTCTTGTATCCTCCGATCCTCCTTCTCTAAAGCTAAGTATTGTGTTGTGTCCAAACACACACACAAGTGTGCGAGTTCATATAAGTATAAAGGATGTAAGTTCAGATATCGTACCCACAAAAATTTGATGAATTGAAGCCCTAGTTTAAATTCTTATTGTAGCTATTCAGTAAGTAACACGCAATTGATTGTCACGACCCGAGCCTAGGCCCCGAAAGTAACAAGCACCCAAAACCATTAAGGTCCGAGAGAACCTCTTAGCATTCATAATGATCATTCAACTAAAATGTGCGGAAGAAATAGTTAAAATCATAATGACAATTGTGGAAGTGAAACCTATTTCATATATACTTAAATCCTTAAAACATGAATATGGTGAAATTTCAAAGTAACTGTATGAAAGCTAAAACATCTTAAAAACATTTGAAAACTGACATCTACATAGGTCTATGAAGCCTCTACATAATCTGACTTAGTAATTATGCTGGAATAAGGCCCGGACTATAGCATAAACATTGAGACAAGATTTGTACATCAAATGGACTATGCCTTCCGGAGAATGGAGGGCTCACCAAAGCTAAAGTTGTCCCGAAGAATCCTAATGCTACATAGAACCAAGAGAAAATGCCTTCGAACCTACATCATGAAATGATGTAGTGTCCGAAGATGGTCAGTACATCGAGTAATGGTATGCCACCCAGGGGAAAGGACAAAAAAGTTTATAAAGCAAGTCATAAAAATCAGAGCATAAGTCATGATATGGAAAAATATGGGACAAATGACTCAAAGCATAAAACAAACTCTGAACATAAGTCATGATATGAAAAATATGGGACAAGTGACTCAAAGCATAAAACATCACCATTTGTTAACTTTAATTCTAAACTAAGTAGTTTCACTGATATCAAGTAACCCATGTGCTACAAGCATTCGATCTTCGCCCAACCGGCGGGACCCCAATCCATGTTTGCCACATGAATTGAGATGTACGTCATTTGGCCATCATAATATCCGCATAGAGAAAAACATCATAAGGTTGTCCCGTTAAGGCGCGAATCATCCCTATGTCGGTAAAACATAGGTTTCAGGCGTTGGGTCATGAAGACTTACACCTTCTCGGTGAACTACATAATTCTCTTTAGGCCCAATTCTTATATTTTCATGAACATTTACCATTTACAAATAATAAGTCTTCCATAGGGCAATCGTTATATTAGTATCATCATACGAAGACTTGCAAATCATACATATTATGCCATAACCGTCTCATATATTCGTTAAATCATTAGCCCCACCATTTTTGAAGACTTACAATAAACACATCTAAATATCCCTTTAAGGTTAAAGATTTAACATTAAGTATCAACGTTGTACAAAACCAAGGGATGTAGTAAATTACGTCTTTACCAAAATCAAGTTTAGAATAACAAAAAGTGATTTGTAAAAAGAAACACGAGTTCTTGAATCTTACATGTCCCGATATAAATTCATAATAAGAAGATTTCATGATTCAAGTAATAATCTCAATTCTCAAGTTCAAATAATGATTTAAGAACAATTTCGTAGAAAAATGGTTTGCAAGCTTAAGTCAATTCATCTTTCGAAAACCATTCTCAAAATCCACATTCACAATTCATATAAATACAAACTTTGGTAATAGGAAATCAACCATTTATAGATTTACTTGAAAAAGGTTATTCAACATACCTTATAAAAGAATTTGGGAATAACTCTTGGAATTGGGAATCCTAGCTTGAAATTTATAGAATCCATTAAAGACTTACATGACTTAGACTTGTTCCACATACCCTTGATGAAGAATTTGATGAGAAAAAAATTGAGAAGAAACTTTAACATTTATCTTTCTTGAAACTTTAGGGTTGGGAGTTTGGGATTTTTGGAAGAGAAGAGGAAATGTTTAGATCTGAGAATTAGGGTAAATAATCATGTAGGAAACGTTTTAAGTAAGAAGGGGATGGTTTTTATAAAAGACTAAAATGTCCCTAAGGATATACTTTTAAAAAGATTTCTCAAAATCAGGTTCACGACTTGATCCACGTGTCGTGGAAACTTTCACTATTCGTGAATCAGATTCATGGAAATCAGATAGATTTTGTAAACTTTCAGGACCACGTCCATGACTTGGTCTACGGGTCGTGGAACCTTTCATGGTCCGTGAATTAAATTCATGGAAATCAGATAGATTTTCACTGTTCGTGGAAAGTTCTACTGTCCATGGACCAGACTCGTGGAAACCTGAAAACCAGAAATTTCAACCTAAATTTATACCAAGTGTTGGATACATGAAGATTTGCAAAAATATTCAGGGTGATACATTTATGTAACTAGAAATAATTGGGTTCAGGCCGAAATGTGTATGAAGAATGATTCAAATTCTAGTCCGGAAGTGTGGGGTGTTACATTGATAATGATTTTCGTGTTCGAGTATAAATAAAAGTTATTGTAAACAAGTCGTAGATTAGAGTTTCAAAATTCAGATTAGAGAGAGGATCCAAGCTCGTGCATTCTAACAATTCAGTTGAGTTATCAAATTGCACGTTTAATTGATTTCTTGAGTTACTAGTTGCGAGTTGATTTTAGCTATATTGTGCTTTTTGCCAATACTTCAAAAACATAAACTTTTTGCTAATTCAGTTGATTTTTAAAAATAAAATTTACATATTTGAAAACTACACAAAATATACTACCATTCTCCATGAACATAAATGACTCAAAATATTCTTCAGTTGGCCACTTGGCATCTCGTAGCAGCAAATAGGGCAACAATTACAATTCTCCATGAAATATATGTGAACATGCTGGCAGGCACAACATCTCCTTCTCCTTCCCAATTTGTTCAAGACAAATCACACAATAATCATTCACACATTCTTCATCAACTTCCATTCTCTTTAACAACTCCATGGATGACTGACTAGGAGGTACCATCCCATTGAACTGCCGCGATTCTTCTCGTACAAAATATCTATACCATGAGAAACTTTGTCAATGTTCAATGTTATATCAACGACAACCTCGATCTCCTTAAGACCTTTCTTAGATGTGTTTCGAACAATTATGCCTATTTTGCTTCTCATATCTTGGATGACTCTGTCACGACGATTAAAGTCAAAGTATTCCTCGTCCATGCCATCGAGATTTCTTTGCATGACATAGTAGAACATTTCATGTGACATGTATTCAGAACGGTTGAGCTTGAGACTAAGTGAATTGGTTTAATTTCGATAACAAAACCAATGTTGTTCATGAGTATGAAGGTGAGATTGAATGGTTAAAGGAGGTAAAAAAGAAGAAGGAGAAGTGACAATATATTTAAAATCAATTTCTGTGTGAATATTAGAGGAGGTAATATTTGTTAGGGTTTTTGCCCTAATTTTCTTACCAAATTTGAGTATTAATTTTCTATTGAAGGAAAATAAAAGTAATACCATAATTACTTTTACTTTTCCTAAAAGGAAAGTATAAAACTCTTTCATATTTGGCTAACCTCTTTATTGTAGGAAAGGTTTTGAAATTCTATACATAGAAGACCCCCCTTCTCATACCACAACACAATAGCATCCACAATGTAGTCTCTAAAAAGTCTTGTTTAGGGGGAGATTTCTCCCAATAGATTTTTATGCTTTTTCAATATTAGGTTTTCATATGTAGGCCAATTGGTCAAACCCTATCAATAATATATTTTTAGTATGTTTTTATTTGTCATCCTACTTATAATCTACATGGTTTGCAACTATAAGCTTCCGCATGACACCCTCTCGATTTCGAATCCAACAATATTGTGGTTTTCTAAAGCATTTTCTATGTTGAAAGAGTTGATAATGGGAAACATAGAAAGAGGTTTCAATATACTCTTATATAGTTGATGAGAAGCGATCTAAACCTAGTTTGTATTTGATAGGTAAAGGGACTTGAATTTCCTTTTCGTGCACGACAAATATAATACATAATTATTTATATTATTAGGTTAACTTACTTGTAATGATAAAATAATTATTTATAATAAATAAAAATTGGCAACTTTAAAAGTAGAGTAAACTTATAAGTCGGTTGATTGTGTTAAAATACTTAGGGGCGTATGGCTATGAATTTTTTACCACTTTCTTCCGGAATTGAACTCTGGAAAACACGTTTGGCCTTGGAAAATTCCAAAATTCAACTTCAAGTTGAATTTCAAAATTTTCAGGAATTTAAAAAATACAAAATAGATGCTTTCACATTTTTCACTCCAAATTACTCACACAAATTCAAAAACAACTCCAATTTGTATTCATCTCCAAACACAACTCTAATATTTAAAGACCATTTTTTTCACTTTGAAAACAAAAATTATGTAAAGACCTATTTTTGTGAAACTAGCTTTTTATGTGTTTGACCATTTCCCCCCATCCCCGTAGTTGCTACATGTTGGTTTTGGGGTGTGGGGATGGTTGACACAGTTTTCGATGTGATCGGGAGTGATTTGAGCGAGTTTGAGGTTGTTTTGAGGCTTTATAAGCCAATAGATGACTTCGGTCAATATTTCATGTTTTGAGTCTCGGATAATGATTTGGACTATGCCACCAGATTCAGAATGTCGATTTGGGTTAGTAGCTAGGTTGGTTCGGGTTCGGGACCTTTATATTGCCTTTCGACCCTTGGTTTAAAAAATAGTGAAAATAGGGTCTCGGGGGTTGATATTTTGAAAGCAATATTTTTTCAAAAATTCGACATTGCCATTGAGTTCGGAACATCAAAATTAGCCTAGTATCATATATGATTTACTTCTATAGGGCCCCGAACGAATCCCGAGGGTCCGTTCGGAGAATTCGAAAGCATGCAAAATCAGCTGGTTTGCTGATATCTGGTGCATGCCAGATCCTTCTTTGTGAACGTGGTCCCCTGGCCGCGATTACGGAGAAGGAATTTTACCTTCATCGTGATCACGATTTGGTGACCGCAATCGCGAAGGACATTCGGGTGGGGTTGGGTCTGTTCTTCTTCGCGAACGGGACGAGGCTGTCGCGAACGCGAAGGCCTGAGTCATCAGCCTTCGCGAAAGTGAAGCCTTGAACGCGAACACAAAGGAAATTTTATGGCAGGTCAATGTTGACCCTCGTGATCGCGAGGTGGGGTCCGCGATTGCAAGGCACTGTTCACTGAACAGTATAAATTCATCATTTTCGCGATTTTACTCCATTTTTGGACCTCCAAGCTTTGAAAAAGGCAATTTTTGAGGGTTTCTTAATTGATTCTTGTGTGGGTAACTTCTAAACTCATAATCCCACTATTTCCCATTGATTTTATCTTCGAAAACACCTTTTAATCATGATTTTGAAATGAATTTTTGGGGTTTTTACCGGTAAAGCTTAAAAATGGTTTTTCTTCGATTTGAATCTCGTTTTAAGCTCATTTTTGCTTGAGTTTTCTTCAATAGACTCCTATAACCTTGGGAAATGTGTTTTTAAAGAAAAATTCTGGTTTTACCCCTCTCGTTTTTGAACTCATTTTTCAAGTCTGTTTTGGACCCGATTTAAATATGGGCAATATGAGTGTTGTTGACTTTATTTTAAAGAGTAGATGCTATATTTGTATGTTTTAGTTGATTTCGAGGCTGGTAAAAAAGGGAAATCTCCATTTCGAAGGACCGTAAGATCAGATTTTGTCATTTCGAGATAGGTTATGGCTTAACTTCTTTCAGATTGAGCTGAGTAGTTAATAAATAAGTAAAGCATGCTATGGATTGGGAAAAATAACTATGAGTTTTATATTTTGAGATTATTATTACAGTTGTGTGCCCGAGTGGGGGCTTATGATCGGTAGTTGTTGACTTGTGATATCTGATATTGCGTGTTACCCGAGTGGGGGCATTATTTGACATCATTAACCTTATTTGTGCATTTATATGCTTTATTCTAGATATAATGCCCATGCAGGGGCTTAAATTGTTATTATAGGCCTTATTGAGTATTGATTGCCTTTATCATGATAGGAAAACCCGAGTTCGGGGTTGATATGATATTAATGATATCTTACACACATATTTATTCCGATGGTGCCTAATTAGAGTTGATAATCATGAATTGTGGACACATTGAGTTGATTCTGGGCTCACTTATATAAATGTATTGAATTGATTGGAGATCTTCATACTGATTTGATTGTGAGCATTACATCCTCAATTAATGTGTGTGTATATATATATATATATATATATATAGATGTTGGTACCGTTGAGAAAAATTGTTTTTGAAAGAAAATGAGACATTTTTATAAAAAACATAGGTGTATACAGAAAGTCATGCGATGACTTTTATTGTCCCACCCCATCATCATCATTGCATTGCATTACATATGCATCTTTTGTGTTTCCTTTAGTTTTCCTTGACTTGTGTTTAGTTTTCGTATACTTTACGTGTATGTTTGTGTTGTTTCAATTCAGTATTATATTAGAACTGTTAGTGGAGATGATGTGAGCTACCATTTGGGAACTTTTCTATTTGCAGGTGACGTGCTCATAGTCTTCTTTACTTATATTACTGTCTACTTTACTCAGTCGGCCTTTGATTCCTACTGAGTACATATGGACCATACTTACCCCTACTGTGTCCTTTCAGTGCAGATTCAGGTACAAGTACGACTTGCAGTGGCTGATCGTGCTTTTCAGAGACTGTGATCAAGGTACTGGGTTGCTTATGGACCAGAGTTGACTTTCGGAACTCCTTTATCCTATCTTATGTCTTTATTTTCTATCAGAGACAGACTTCTTTAGTATTTAGATGTTCGAATTTGTATTAGATGCTCTACACTTTTGACACCAGATTTTGGGAGATTTTATGTTATTTCTTTCAGACTTACTTATATTATGTCTCGTGTTGGTCTGACTTCTCTCCAGAAGTATCGCCTTAGTTTATTTTCCTTAATTATTTGTATTCTTTCCATTTTGGGTGATCGATTTACTTATCAAGTTTGTGTCACGATAAGTGCCATCATGACCTAGTTTTTGGGTCGTGACAAATTAATTTTTTCAAATACTCACAGTTTTCATGGACGAACTCTTGATTAAATTTGAGTTTAGGTTTGCAGGGCCCATTTCAAGGGCGGTGCTTTCAACGAGATTTTCGTCGTGAGCAAAGTGAGCATTCGGTCACCTTTGTTACTTAAAATAACCTAACTATTGATTTATAGAGTACTAGGTATAGCCATGTTGCCTTACATTTTCCTCCTTGTTCTCCTCTGTTTTTCACCATTGTCTTCCTTTATTTGTAAAAGAATTTGCTATGAATAAATTTTCTTTTCTTTTCTTTTCGATGTTATTCTCTCATCAAAAACGAAAGAATCAAATGAAATACCAATCATTTTATTTAGTAATAAATTAAAACAAACACGTCAAGTAGAAGTCCAAATTCAACCATTAAAGAGCTTTGAAGCCCAAATTTTAAAATTCAACCTACCGCAAACGTGAATTTTCAAGTGAATAATATTTCAAAGAATTGAACTATTGAGAGCAACTCATAATTAAAATTTGAGCATATTAGAGGAAGATTTGAGCTGATGTACATTAAAATTCGCCATTGAAGAGCCTCAAAAGCTCTAATTTTAAAATGGCAAGATTTCAAAAATGACTATTGATTGAACTTAACTGGGGAGATCTATATAGTTATGATTGTTGGGTTCAAGTCCCTCTTACCTTTTCTTATTTTTATGATTAAGAAACCTAATCGAAGGACCAGCTACGTAAACTGGTGTCTCTAACTTCAGTCGTACATAATTGTCTTATGTGCCAGTTGTCCTGTACCTTCTGGAAGTAGCAGTAGAGTAGTGGGATGTGCTCTACAGTGATCCTCATCAGTGTACTCAAATGAGAAAGCTTCTCTCCCAATGCTTATCATATATATACAGCATCTTGTGGAGAAAAGTTTTAGTTTTTGCAAATTCACAGAGGTTATTTTCTCAAGAAAAAGCTGCCTTGCTATTCTGATCTTACATAGATTTATTAACTTAGAAACTTTTTGCTCATATTGAATTTTTTTTTTCTAAGTTAATCGAGTCTCTGTTTCTGTTCTTACAATTTTAAACTCACGTCTCGATTAAGAGATATGTGTGAGTAGTTTTATTCTGAGTTCATGTTGAGTCGTGGCTTTAGGTGGAGTTAGCTAATGGAGTCTTTCAAGTAGAGTTACTGTGAAAGAAAGGTAGCAATAGAGTTGTTCCTAGTGAGTGGGGATTAAGAGTTTAATTCCTAGTTTGCGTAGGTTATAATCAAAATCGTTGCTTGGTGATTAGTGAAGTGGTTGGTGAAATCCTACTAGGGTAAGTCGTGATTTTACTCCCTTGAGCAAGGAGGTTTCCACATAAACATCTCTTGTCATTTACTTCACTGCTATTTACTTTGTGTTATTATTGTTCTCTATTTATCCCATATAAGGACCAGGTTTCAAATCAGGCCCTTTTTGTTGTAGTGGACTCTTATAAACCATCAATTGATAGCAGAGCGGTACTTCCTAAAAGGTTAATACCTAGGAAGGATTTTATTTTGGCTGGCAACTTCACCCAGTCTTGAGGAAGGACAATCAACTACTCGACCCCCATGGTTTAATGGCCAGTACTACAGCTAGTGGAAGACTAGGATGCACGACTTTATCATGATGGAGGATAGTGAGATGTGGGATGTCATTTGTGATGGTCCTTATGTTCCAATGGAGGTGACCAAAGAAGGAGATATTTCTCAATCTGTTCTTAAGAGCAGAAAAGATTATAATGAAGCTGATAGGAAGAAAATTGAGAATAATTACAAGGCGAACAAAATTATAGGACCTGATGAGTACAACTGGGTATATGCTTGTTAATCAGCTAACGAGATATGGGAAGCTTTGTAGAATGACCATGAGGGAACAAGTCAGGTTAAGCAGTCAAAGATCGACATGATTACAACACACTACGCGCTGTTCGAAATGAGTGAAGGAGAATCCATTCAAGATATGCATACTTGATGCACATCTATTATGAATGAACTCAAGTGCTTGGGTGAAAATATTAAGATGTACAAACTGGTCAGGAAGGTCTTGAGCATCTTGCCTTCATATTGGGAAAGCAAAGTAAATGCCATTTCAAAGGCAAATGATCTACAAATGATGATGAAGGATGAACTAATTGGGAATCTGAAAATGATGAGCTTAAACGTCAACGAGATTTTGAGAGAAAGGATCCCAAGAAATAAAGGAGTATGGTTCTAAAGGAAAATAAAAGTGACTCAAGTGAGGATGAATAAGCCATGGCTTATCTTACTCAAAGGTTTCAGAAGATGGTGAGAAGTGGAGGCTTTCAAAATAGAGGAAACTCAAACAAAGGGTTCAAGGGGAATGATTTGTGTCACAAATGTGGAAAGCCAGTTACTATATCAAAGATTTTCCTCTTAACAAGTGTGACTACAGGGAATTTACCAAGCATAACTCAGAGAAAGCTTAAAAAAGAACCAGGTCCCTGATAGAATCAGAGGAAGGGAAGCAGCTAACAAGATTGTTAAGCAATTTCTAGCATCTTGGGGAGACTCTTCATGCGAATCTGATGAAGAAGAAGATGGTGATGATACATCCATGTTCGTGATTAAAAATGATCCATTAAGATCTGAATCATTATTTGCTCTTATGGACAAATCAGATGATGAAGCAGAAGATGAGGTAACCCTTCTTAATGTCCAAAAGAACTTAAGAAACTAATCTAAGAAGGAGTTAAGGTTTTTAGCCTATGTCTTAATTGATTCTTTTCATAATCATGTTATTGAAAGGGAGTCACAAGCTAATGATCTGAATGAATCTGAAATAGGGAGAGTTTCTTTAGCCTCAAGGATTTTTGTGCTTGAAGTAGAAGTTATTAAGGTTAAAGATGAAAACAAAATATTGAGTGACAAACTCAAAAGGGTGTCTGGGAAGATGGAAGCAAGTAAGACTTTCACAAGTCTTGAAGAGAGGCTAAGAAAGGTTGGTCTAGACATTACAACCTCACTTGAATATAACAAGGAGCTAGAAGAGAATTTGAATAGCACTAAGAATGAGCTTGAGAAATCCCTTTGTTGGACTGCTTCATCAGAAATTCTCACTAAGTTGAGCAGTATGAGGTACAAATTTAGAGAAGGTCTTAGATTTCTAATACTAGCATGGATAGCATAGATGGCATGGATAGCATAGATTACCCTTCAAGACTGTTCACACGTAGTCAAGCAAAAGAGCTCCAAGACCTACAAGCGATGTTCATGAAAAAGAAAGCTTTGGAGGATCTTGAAGTATACCAAAGGAAGGCATACAATGTGTGGAAGGTCCATCATTCAATTTTTGGTTACCAAGTGTTTCATAAACTTGGCGTAACCAGGCATTTAAAGCAAGGCCTCAACCAATGGGATGTTTATGGATAAATTTTTGAATTTAGAAAGAAATTTCTTGAATTTAGCATCATCCTCTTTCTTCTTAAACATTTGAGTAAATGGAGGTGGTACCTTGATTATTGGATTTGAATTAATCGGGATTTCTTCTAGTTTTGAAACATTATCATTGACCATTTTTTTTTTCTCTTCGTTCTCAACCATATTTTCAACTTCCACCGATTTCTCAATATTTAATTCTTTGAGAATGGAAACTTCTTCAATCGACTGTCAACCCTTTTTCTCTTAACACATGCTTTTCTTCAACCTCTTTATCATTGGAATCATCATTGAGATCCAATACCTCACCACCAAGTGTCTTTCCTATCCTAGTGACAATGGCCATACAATGAGCATCATTCTTGGGATTTGTTACGGTGTCACTAGGGATCCCTCCCTTTTGCCTAAGATTGAGGTGAGCCGAGATTTGGATTAATTAGGTCTCAAGTTGTTTAATCAAAGTCACATGAGAATTGATCATTTGTTTTAATTGAGAGAAGTCACTCTTTATTTCTTTGAGCGTCTTGACTGTCCCTTCAACTCCCATGGGAATTCTAGCAAGCACATCTTCCTTTTTGTAGTATTCTGGATCTATGGAGGTGGACTCTTTGCCCTTTTATCTATCATGAGGTGGGACATACCTATTACGATCACGATCCTTATCCCTCTAATTATGATCTCTCTCTTATTCCTTATCCCTCTAATCACAATCCCGATCTTTGTCCCTAAAATCTCTATCTCTATTCTTCCAACCTTGATACCCGCCTTGCCTTTGGTAGGTAGGTAGGTTGAGAACCCCCCATCTGATTTGACAAGATATGGATCTATTCATCGAGTGAATCAGCATCATCATCCTTATAAGCTCTATTTCCTTTTGATAGTACGACATTAACCATTTTGGGTGTAGACTCCATGAAGTGCTTTGTTTAGAGATTCATTTGTGTCATGATCTTAGCCATGTGTTCATCTTTCTCTTCATATTTTTTCCTTTGTTCTTGGATTACATAAGACATGGAGGGGCCCCCACGACCACCTTGGTATCTCGTGTGTGCCAGGCTTGATTTTGCTTCGTCATTTGGTCTAGCCATACAGTAGCAACTCTAAATGTTTGGTTCATTATAGATCCACCAGCTAAGTTATCTGCTACGGTCTTATTCAAAGATCCCAAAGACAGATTGAATATTTGGAGCAACATCTTGTTCGAAATTTCATGGTTGGGGCAATGAAACAACTTTTTCTTAAATCCTAACCAAAGTCTCATATAGGAGTTCACTTCTTACTTGGCAAAAGTTTGTTATCTCATCTCAAAGTTGAAGCATACAAGATGGTAGGAAAGACCTATCGAGAAAAACTTTCATTAACTCAACCCACGAAATGATGGACCCTTCAGGAAACTCTCTTAACCAAGTCATCGCCTCTCCCGTCAATGAGAAAGGGAACAACCATAGCCTAATTGATTCTTGGGAGATGTTCGCAATATCAAAAGGAGTGCAAACATTGATGAAATTATTTAGGTGCATGTTTCCATCTTCGTGTGGTTGACCACCGAACATTCCTTTCATTTAAAGTAAGTGAAGCATGACACTAGTGACATGGAAAGAAGCATTGCCTACCATAGGGGATAGTCAAATAGCACTATCCCTTCCGGTATCTTCCAATTTATCCTCATCCTTGAATTGTCCCTTATAATTTACGATTTCACTATCATTTTGGATGGAATTACCATGTTGACTCATATTATCTCCTAAACAATACAAAACAACAAATAAAGTAAATTCACACTACGGCTAACACAAATGAGTCAAAACACTATAAAAATGAATGCTAAATTTCATTCCCCAAGAATGACGCCATTTTTTGATAACACTCAAATACACTCTAGAAAGGATGTACGTGGTTGTTATACAATATATTTACCCAATTCTTGAGTTGAGGTCGATCCCACAGATAATGAAGTAGATAGGTTCACCTTTGAGTGTTATAAGTCACTAGATGTTTATAATAAAAATAAAATAGGGGTTTGTTTCAAACGCTTTTGTATTCAATTTATCAATTATAATCTTGGTTTGCAAGAACTAGTACTAGAAATTTATAATCAAAGGTCAAAGTAGCTTGGGGTTATGCCATCATGAGTGTGAGTGCATGCATGGGTAAGTAAACATTTGCCTAAATTCTACTGATAATCATGGATAGGCTAGCTTTTGAATCTTAATGCTAATCTTTCAATAAAACATTAAATTTCACATGTGGGTTCTGTCGAACACCTCACATATGTTCTTAATAACCAATGTAATACCTCAACTTGATAGCCTTATGTCTAATATCTACTATTAAATGATAATAATCAAGTCATTGTTAACCATTACTCCTCACCCTTATCATCTTTATCAAGGATGATAAAGGATCTAAGCTCAATTAGAGTTGCAACCTCCAATTTTAGGTTGATAACATGGAGTAATAATCCAACCCATAACAATTAATCAATTAGAAAGGAAAATAAACACCATCCATGTAATAATTACTACTAAATCATAACACAACCCCAAGTTGGGGAATTTAGCCAAGTATAGTAAGAGAAAGGGAAATTCTACCTATATGCTCGTTGAAATCCTCCATGGAATCCAAATATTCACAAGTAAAATCCGAATTCAATGTAGAAAAACATGAAAAAATGACTAATCCCACAACTAGGGTTTCGATTACAAGCTTCTAGATCTCAGTTTTTGCAAAAGATAGAGTTAAAAGCTACCAAAATGTCTTTTATAGCTAAAGTAAAATGGGCTAGAAATTTACAAAAATGCCACTGCATTCACTTTAGCGAAGGAGAAATGACATCGCCAAAATCCACGGAGATATTCCAAAGTGAATCTTTATCGCCATATTAGTATTGACTTTGAGCTTTAGTGGTTGGCATCTGTTGATTTTGGCGATGGATTGTTGTTTCGCCGAACTGTTCGGTGATATGCAAATCTTCTTATCCTCATCGCCAAATTTCTTTGTTTGGGGCTTGGATGATCTGGTAACTTAGGAGATGGAGCCTCAACTTAGGCACCATGCCACCATGAACACCAAGAGGCCCAATAATAGACTGGATTAGCCTGCCAGTAACTGCTGCAGCGGTCGATTAACCTCTGTAGTGGTACACCTGCAGAGGTAAAAGTTCTGTTGCAGCGGTAATAGGCAGTAATCCAGCCGAGGGATTTTTAAAACCCCTCTATTTTATTATTTCCCCAGGTCGCCCCCTTCCTCCAAAAGTACCCTGAAAAACCCTAGTCCTCCAGCCATGAGATTTTAAAGGTCAAGGTTCATGAGAGAAGTTATGAGGCACACCCTGAGGGAACCCAACATGAGAATATGTTTAACATGCACGGGACAACTTACTCCTCTCTGTAGCAGTATGTTTTGCCTATGAGGTAAGCTAAGGTTTATTTTTTAGCAACTAGACTTGGGCTAGATGCAATTAACGTTAATAATAATGTCGGGAGTATCATGCATTAGGCCTTCGAGTACGAAGTTAGATGGATGGACATGTTTAAAAATTTGAATAGGATGGAGTGAATGTGAATAGTTTATTATTTTTCAGGGTTATCCTATCTGAGGTAGGTATAGGTAGGTGCTTGACATGATCTAGTGGGTTGGGTCATGACATCTAGACTTTGATAACGATGAAGTGATTTTTCATGAATTGGCTAATTCATCTTTGGGTGCCGAAGTTAAGGAAAAACAAAGTAATGATCCCATACTTATGCAAATTAAGGAGGAAGTTGCCCAACAGAAGGTTATGGCTTTCAAAATGGGGGGAGATGACATCTTGCAGTACCAAGAGAGGTTGTGTGTTCTCGATGTCGATGTTCTGCATTAGAGGATTTTGACTGAAGCTCATGTTTCTAGGTATACTATTCATACCGGCTCAACTAAGATGTACCATGACTTGATAGAATTATATTGGTGTAATAATATGAAAAGGGATGTTGCTAACTTTATTACTAAGTGCCCGAATTGTCAATAAGTTAAGGTTGAGCTCTTAAGACCTAGTGGTACATCTCTAGACATAGCAATTTAAGTATGGAAATGGGAGATGGTGAATATGGATTTTATCACAAGTCTACTGCGTACTCGCAGCTAGTATGAATCCATTGGGGTCATTGTTGATAGAATGACCAAGTCTGCTCACTTTTTTCTAGTAAGAATGTCTTATTCAGTATAGGATTATGTGAAGCTGTACATTCAAGAGATTGTTAAGTTACATGGCACACTGGTGTCGATCACATCCGACAGAGGTAAGTAATTTACTTCTTAGTCTTTGAGCTCTTTTCAGAAAAGATAGGGTACTCAAGTAAACCTTAATACCGCCTTTCATCCTCAGACGGATGGGCAAACTGAGCGTACTATTCAGACTTTGGAAGATGTTGAGGGCTTGTGTTATTAATTTAAAGGTAGTTGGGTGGATCACTTTCCTTTTATCGAGTTTGCTTACAATAATAGTTACCACTTTAGTATCTAAATGGCTCCATTTAAGGTTTTATATGGTAGAAGATGTCGATCACCTATTAGGTGGTATGAGGTAGGTGAAGCTAGATTGTTGGGACCCAACCTAGTACTCCAAGTGATGGAGAAAGTTAAGGTTATTAGGGAGAGATTAAAGACTACTAGATTCACTAAAAGTCCTACGCCGATGTGAGGAGAAGAGATTTGGAGTTTGAGCTTAATGATTGGGTATTTTTGAAATTATCTCCCATTAAAGGAGTTATGAGGTTTGGGAGAAAAGATAATCTCAATTTTCGGTACATTGGTCATTATCAAATTATGAGAAAGATTGGGAAGGTTGTTAATGAATTGGATTTGCCAAAGGGTTTGGCATCGGTTCACCCTGTCTTTCATGTTTTCGTGCTCAAGAAGTGTGTGGGAGATCATTCTCTTGTAGTCCCCATAGAAAATAGTGGTGTGAAAGATTGCTTGACTTATAAAGAGGTTCCTATTAGGTTTCTAGGTTGTCAAGTACGGAAATTAAGGACCAAAGAAATAGCTTTGATAAAAATGTTGTGGAGGAAGCTACTTGGGAATCGGAGGGCATGAAAGTGTAACACCCCGTACATTTACGAACCTATGTTATTACCTTAACATTTATGGAATTATTTAAACATGATATTGTTGGGGTATTATACATGTAATTAGTTGGGCTGAATTAACATGTGCAATTGGGCCCAATTTAAGGCCCAAAAATTAGCATTAATACATGGCCCAACAAGAAGGAAATGATCCATTCTTGCTTTGACCATAGAGGACCCTCAATTATTGACCAAAATGGACAAGTATGACTTTCAAGGGCCTATATAAAGGGGCCATAAATCAGATTTTATTCACTCAAAAGCCACATGACCTTTCTAGATTTTTCTAAACTATTCTCTCAACTCAAACCCTAAGGCAACCTTTCCTTTGGACAAGATAACCCTTTTTAAAGCCTTGGTAAGTGTTTATTATTGTGATTTAATATATTATATGCATGGAATATGGTATAGATCATGTTAGTTATGTTGGTGAAGTGTGAGAAGTTCACTATGTGTGAAACAATTCATGTTTGCTTAATCGGTGAAGGTTTTTGCCTTGTAAACTTGAAAATGGACTTGTGGTCTTGAATAAAGTGAGTTTGATGGATTAGATATTGACATGTGAGATGTGATTATATCCCTAACTTGTTTTATCCTTGTACATAATGTTTGGAATTGTTGTTACGAAATTGGGCATGGAATTGGTGAAGTATTGAAAGAAAAATGTAGTTTGGTGATGTTTATGTGCGTTGTGAAACCATGAATATTTGTTGGCATTTAATATGATCTAAAATATTTCAAGAGAAGTTTAGTTATGATCATGGACCATTCATTGCATAAAAAGGACCCAAAAGAGACCCTTTTTGGCCGAAACGGGCACCCGCCCTCACAGACGAAGCACCTGCGGGCGTAGGTGACTTCGAAGGTGCCTCTGGCTACTACCAAAGGTCACTTGAGGATGCATTTCATCCACCTGCAGGAGCAGTTGGCTTCGCAGGTCAGCCCAGAACCCCGAATTGCTTGTTTTTGCATCCCTTTGACCCCCCAAAGCCCCTATACCCTTCATGGATGCAATTATCAACTTATGGTACCTTTTAAATGACTATAAAGGAGTATCCCGGAGGTATTTTTCATGGTATAAAATATGGATTGTTGTTAATGTGTTATTGTGAAAACTATCTAGTGACTTGACGGAGAAAAGTAACGTAGTGATTATGAGGAAGTGTAAAGGGTAAACTTGGTGTGAAATGTTATTGATGTATGATGTCTTGGTTAATGTGTGAAATGTGATGATGTTGCTGTCATGGTAATGCAGTGGATTGTATTGTAAAGGATGAAATAACGCTATATAGCAGTCATGTAACTCATTGTCATCTTATGCACTTGTAAGGTAACTAGTTGTTAACGTGAGCTCCGTTATGAGCTTGTGTTGTAGAGTGACACGTAAGGAAGAAGCTGGACTATTGTGTTCATATATAGGCTTGTGTATTCATACTTAGAAGTGAAGGTATGTAAGGTTACTCTTTTCGTATCCTTCTGCAACATGTAATATTCACCTTGTTATAGTATTTACTCATTTCCGAAATGTGCTAAGGTATCTCATTTCAGGTTATCATTCATTGTTAATCATAAATACCTTATTCTTGATCTATTGTCATTCATGCGTCACATAATTATGAACATGATTCCAAGTTCCAATAATGTTATATTCAAAAGTTTCAATAATAACATAATCAGCGAATGAACTCTTTCCAAGATTAAAGAAGTAATGTTGTGAAGAGAAACGAAATGTTTATGGGTGGTATCCCATGGGGTTAAAATACCTCGCATGGGTCGATCCCAATATCTACGGGTGGTATCCTAGGGGTGAAAAGAACACCTAGCATGGGTCGATCCCGCTACTACGGGTGGTATCCCAGGGGCAAAAGAAAAGCCTAACATGGGTCGATCCCAAAAACTGTTGAGTACCCACTGATCAGCTTGGGGCGCGGACATTGTAAGAATGGAAAGATGAGTAGTGAACGAAGAGGTGAGTGATAAACGAATATATAAGCATAAAAGTAAGGAAAGTAATCCACATAATGTACATATTTCCATACATATAGAATGGTGACTTATCCATATGGGTGATTTACTTATTTTGATTTCATTGAAGTACTTATGTATTATATAGTTTCTTATGGCCTTACATACTCAGTACATTCTTCGTACTGACCCCTTTGGGGGAATTTACCTTACTTGCTGCAGGCGCAGGTACTAGTAGACCTCCATAGTAAGCTGCGGGTCATCTACTGAACTTTGGTGAGCTCCAGTTGGTTCGGGGATTCCGAGTTACAGTTGTATATTGGTTTTTGGTATTGTAAATGTTATGTAAAGCGGGGACTTGTCCCGAATTTAGGTTGGTCATGTATGTACTTCTGTTAGAGGCTTTTGTAGACATATGTGGGTACATTAATGTACGAGACGTATGTCCATTTTGACTTGATGGCCCTAACGGCCAAGTTTCACATATATGTATATGTCACAAGTTCCATGATTTCCGCTATTAGCATTCTATGTCCTTACGTGGTGATGATGTTTCTAATGGCATGCATATGAATGAACAGGAGTAAAGATTGGTTCTCTCGGGCCTTATCGGCTTTAGGTGCCAGTCCGTTCCGAATGGGATTCGGGGCGTGACAGAAAGCTAGATACCCCTTTTTATTTACCTCTTTCAATGGTGTGGCTGAAGGTACATGTTCTAACCTTTATTTATACCCTGTTTTCTCATATTCTTGTCACATGTTATTCGAAGTGACTCTCTTTCTAGAAACTCATGCCCTGGTCTATAGTTAAGTGGAGTCTTAACGTCTCATGAACTCGTGCTTATGGAATTTTATTAAGTCCTTAATCTTCATTCGAGGATGAATGATCCCAAGGGGGATATATTGTAACACCCAAAAGTTTATGAGTGTTAATGTGGCCTATCTATGACTTTAAAGCTTAAAAATGGACCAAGAAAACCTTATGGCGAGTGAAAAGCGGTTAGGGTGACTTAGGGGATGATAGGGAAGGTTTATACGTGATAAAGACCTATGCATTGCACCATTGGAGTCCAACTTTGGAATCCGAACTGCACAACCAAGTGGGGGAACTCACTAGTTCACCTCTACTATGGCCTATGCACCTTACAGAAGGAGGCCGCTCGATGGGTGGCACACTTTACCCCCCCCCCCCCCTTTTCGTTTGACAGGATTTTGTTTATTTTTGATATTCTAAGGGCATTTTAGTCTTTATACCTTATGGAAACCATCCCCCATTACTCTAAAATATTTCCCTACGTTCCCAGTTGCCCTAAATCAATTAAAACCTCCTCTCTCATTCTCCTTAAGTCCAAGAAAACTCAAGGTTCCAAAATATAAGCTTAGGTTAATCTTCAATATAAGCTTAGGTTAATCTTCAAGGTCCCTCTTCTAAGTTCTTCGTCAAAAAGGTATGTAAAGCAACCCCCATCGCAAATCTAATTTTGAATCTACGATTTATGAACCCTTATGTGTATATATATATTTTGAATATGGATTTAGGGTTGCAAATTATATATATATATTAAATTTATGAAAGAAGTATGAATTGAGATGATTGTCCTTTTCTTGATATTGCTCTTAACTACTTGATGAATTAAACTTTGAAGAAGTCAATTGAACCTATTTTACATTTCTTCATATTTAATTGTTTGATATATTGGGTCAAGTATTATTAATATTTGATGAGCTTTTATGGTATATTAACGTTTTAATGAAACAAGAATGAATTGACCCATACTAAATTATTTATTATGAGACTTGATGAATTGTGACTCCTAATTGGTAAATGGATTTCCTAAACGATTGATTGAATGCCAAGAATTATCTTATTCTTGATTTTGATGTGATGGGCATGAGAAATTGATGACAGACCTTATGGTTAATTAAATAATGAAATAGATGACTTACAGGCCTTGGTATGACGATACCAACTACAGTCTATGCCCTTAATGGAAATGAAAATATTTTCTAATGATGATTGATGATATGAAAATGTTAAACTATGGGCTTAAAGAGAATTAGATGGTTAACCGAGAATGTGTGAGTCCAAATGGCTCAACATCGAAACCTATGTTTTGCCGACATAGGGATGGTTCGATCCTTAATTGGACGACCTTATGATTTTCTCAATAAGGATGATTGTGCTGGACATAATGATTTAATCTCGATCTATGCGGCAAACACGGATTGTGGCTTAACTGGTTGAGCATTGATCGGACCCATATAGCCTATGGTATTTAAACAAAAGTCGGTGATACCATCTAGTTCAGAACTAAAGCACAGAAAGCCTATGTTTTTAACTTTGGAGTCACTACTAATATACCTCTTTATTGCTTTGATATTTTTTTGTTTTTACATATTTTACATGAAACATGTCTTATCCTTTTTTTGTTTTGTCTACTAATACATTCCACGTATTGACCGCCCTCGGGTGCTATATCATTTCATGATGTAGGTTTGGAGACACATTTTCGTGGTTCTGTGCAACACTAGGTTCATTCAGACATCTCCATTCTTGGTGATCCCTTCATCCTTTGGAAGACACATTAATTTCAGTCATTCCAGTATTTCATTCTATGGTCATTCGGGCTTTGTCTCGGCTTAGACAATTTTTCTTTATTGATTAGAGGCTTTTTAGATGGTTGAATAAAAGTCCAATATTTCCTTATTGTTGGAGATTTATAATTGTTTTAAGAGTTTTCAAACAACTTAATATAGTTTTCTTTTAAGTGTTTTCTTCTACAAACTTTAATGGGATGCTCATATTGAATGCTAAGAGGTTCTCTCGAGCCTTAATTGGTTCCGGGTACCTGTTCCGTCTAGGGCCTAGTCATGGGTTGTGACATTAGATTTGAATCCATAAGTTAAGTTTCGTCTTATACTCTGATAAGGTATAAGATGGCTCTCCCTAACATGGGCAATACATTGGACATTATTATACTCATATGGTGTATGTTGGTTAAGAGAAACTCTCCAAACTTAAAAATATAGTATTTCTCTCACTTGCTTACTATTTATGATAACAGTATAAGAGTTTATTTACTTTAGAATTTTAAGTTATTTGCTTTTGGGTTTACCTTTCATAAAGTTGACTACTTAAGTTTTTGCATGCCTTCAATATTTTTGAATAACTCATTTATTGCATTATTTAGTCCCTACCGTTTCGTAAGAAAAGTCAGTAAGTCTTTTATTCTACATCTCTTTACTCATGCCAATTGTTATGATTTGATTCAAATGTTTATTTAGTTTTATTTTCCAGTTAATTCATGTTTACTGTTTCATTCCAAAATTACATACCAATACATTCCAAGTATTGACCACTCTTCTTGCGCTATATCGTTTCATGATGTAGATTCTATTATATAGACTCAGGACCACTGCCAGACGCTTTGCTAGACTTCTACATATCAGTTTGTGGTTAGTCCTCCTTGCATCCGGAGGACTTGGTTATGCTTTGTTTAGTTTCCAGCTTATCAGATAGTTTTAGTTTAGTTTTTAGTTTTCTATAAAGGTAGATCGGGGCCATGTCCCAACAACTTTTTCAGATCATCAGTTACAGAGGCTTAAGTAGATATTAGTCAGTTCAGTTGCTTTGTAGTCTTTTGAGTCGACTTTCATGCTATCAATTAAAGTTTGTTTTAATTATTTCTAGAAGTTTTGCAACATCTGTATTTCTAGCTTCCTCATATTTTCAAAGTTGAGTTTTATAAATAGTATGCCAGTCCAAGGGCGCTCTCGGGCCACTCGTGGTTACAAGTGTCTATTACGTCCAGGGTGTAGGCTTTGAATAACTACCGATTTTAAATCATGCTGTCATCGTCAATGGCCACCTCCCATCGATAAACTCCACTGTCATCATCGTTGGCCACCTCGGACAATGGTCAACCCATTACTAAGGCTGACCAGGCTTCACCTTTAATTTTTGCTTTAGATTTTTCACCTCTGACCACTACAAAAGCATCTACATCAAACCCTAACCCTAACTTGCCTATCAAGCCTATCCGTTTGCCTATGGAGATAAAGAATGGGAGCTCATCACCTAGATTAGATAACTATGTTAACCTTCTTAAAGCCCCCGTTATCAATAGAGCTGCGACAGTGGAATCAATTCCCTTAAAAAATCTGACTTATAACAATGGTGTTCCCAGAATTCAATGGACAGAGAATGAAGTTAACAGAATAAATACTATGGAAAACTTACAATACGCGGTTTTTGGGAAGTTTTCCTATGGTTGGCCTGACATGGAAGATCTTCATTCACAAATCCCGATTCAATGCACGGTAAAAGGTGATTGTACAATTGACCTATTAAGAAATTGGCACATTCTAATAAGATTCAACTTGGAGGAGGATTTCATCAATATGTTATGCAACCCCTAATCTATGATGCAAAATTCAAAGTGGAGGAGGAGACTACACAAGCTTTGGCATGGATATCTTTCCCAGATTTAAAGCCTACTTTCTTTGTGAAGGTGTCACTTTTCTCTATTGCCTCGGCTATAGGCAAACCCCTTTATTTAGATGCTTCTACCATTAATAAGACTAGACCTAGTTGTGCTAGGGTCAAGGTACAGGTGGATTTATTATCATATTTCCCAAAATTTGTAGAGATGGAAATCATCAATCCTAGTACTAATGAATAAAGGGTTGAATGGATTAAAATCTAATACGATATGATCCCAAAGTATTGTAGAGAGTGTAAACTTCAAGGGAATGATGAGCATGATTGTAGAGTCTTACACCCGGAGTTGAAAAAAATAGATCCTGTTGGTGAAGAGAATAATCAAGAACAAAATGGGGAAAAACCATTTGAAGTTAGAAAGCAAAGGGAGAAGACTAGGGTGTTTAAGAAGGAATGGAATCCGACAAGAAGGAGATTTACAACTGATAAAAATGCATAAGATGTTTAATGATAAGGACTTCACTCCAGGCAAAACAGTTACTACTTGCAATGCATTTGCTGCATTAATAGAGAAGGAGAAAATAAATGAAGTTGATGAAAAAGACAATGCAAACAAGGCAAAAACTCATCCACATATTGATGACACAGTGGCACCAGATAATTAGAAGTTGAACACAGAGGAAAAACAGAAGTTCCAGCAGAATACCACTAAGAGCAACCAAAAAGAAAAACAAGCAGTCCATCAATCCTCTATAAAAGAGTGGATCCTGAATGCATTTGCTAATAATCGAAATAAGGGAGGGGATTCAAATAACAAGAATAGGGCTATAGACACTCAAGCTGGTCAAAAGACCAATCAACAGCAGGCAGTGTAGAGAACAGTAATGGAAAGGGGGAAGAGGCAAAACCAGAGGCACTATGTGCTGATTCTAAATCAGATCCTAATATCCCTATAAGTCAAATAGAAATAGATAACAACCAGGTTTATGATTTTTGAAGCTTACCAGAGAGACATCCAAAGAATCGATCCTGTGAATTTGAGGAAATTCAGTAGCATTTGGATAGTAGCATAGCAACAACACCGACCCTTGGAAAAATTAAAACACATTGTTATTTACTCAAATCTTTAGATCTGATGGGTTACATTATCGATTTTAGAAAAATGATAAAAATGACACTTAGCTTTTCATGAGTCGGTCACAGTGATATCTGAGCTTCTCAAGCTTTCATTGAAGAAGCAAGTTCTTTAGTGAGAAAGAAGAGGGAGCTATAGGAATGATTAGCTAAAGCAGAGGTCGAAGATGATAAGGTTGGAGAAGAGAGTTGATTGATGTTCTTGAACCATCCACTTTAAACTTTACTAATTATGACTTTGGTCAAGACAGATAGTTGTTATTTCTTATGGTTCGGGTCACTTTTGGACCCGATTTTGTAAATATTTTTACTTTTAATAAAGGAATAAACTTAGACTCAAAAACAAGGGTGTAGGCTCGGGGCGTGACACTTTACTTTAGGGTTGCACCTTCTTTACTCTAGCATTCGCCTTAGCAAAATAATCTGCAATCATATTTAAAGAATCAATAGAGTTTTCAAGAAACAAAGAGTACCAAATCAATGCTCCACTAGACAAAGTCTCTCTGAATTTCTTGACCATGACCTATTTTGCCTCCTCTTTAGTTGGTCATTGCCATTGACAATCGTTGTAAAAAATAGAATGTGTTCTAACTGGTCTGCATTCCTATCCTAATTTGTCATATCTGTCATCTTAAAACTCTTTGGGATAGGTTTGGTCACTACATTGGCCTTGTAGGGAACTTTTGCGTAGCTCTTGGATTCGATCCTTTTACAATCGGTGGTGATCTAGGGATATGATTCATTCGGATGTTTAACTCTGAATATTCAAATTTCATTTCCTTTCTCAAAAGCTCCACTATTGAGGCAAATGCCGTCGACACATCGGGTTAACTCCTGTATCACTGGCCTTGCACTCTTCTAACTGGTTGCCGACCTATAGCTCTCCCTCCATCATTGGTGGCATTTCCTATTAGCACTCAAAGTTTTAGATGTCATTTGAACCAGCATACTCTATAGTTCTGATCCCACTTTCTAATTTTGTGACTTTATATGGTCCATTATGGATTTTTCCCTTCGATAGGTCCTGCCAAAACCTCTTTAAGACTATCCATATCGATCCTACTTTGGTTTTCTCTCGACTCTATTTCCTCGAGAACTACTTACCTCTTTAGGTATTCCCATTATTTAAGTCGATGTTTGTGGCGTCAAACTCCATTTCCTCGGTGGATGAGCTCTACTCATTTTGGAGATTAACTCAATCACCCATCTCATTAGAGTGTTGCACACTATCCACATTTTTAGTGATCCGATTCTCATTGTTTTGGGTCTCGTTTTACCATGAATAATACCTATAAGAAAACAATATTCAAGCTAATGAGAAAGTATAGTTGGTTAATTAAACCAACACATAACTGTCCTAGCCTAATAGTGGGTGTCAAACTGTTTATCGAGAAAAAGGTACAATAGAATTTATATGAGGTTAAGAACACGCGTCTCTTAGTTTAACTCATAAGATACAGTTATTAGCAGTCGAACACAACTATTTTCATATATATAAACAAAGTAATAACAATGATGAAAATTAATATAACTAGAAAGAATCTTTCGAGCTTCAACGATATAATTGGGAGTTGGATCCGGTGTTGCTAGATTAAGCTCCAAGGACAATCTGATGGAAATTAGTAGAATCGATGCTACAAAATAAAGAATATAAATATGTTGTCATTATATTATTTGAAATTGAAATGCCCTTACAAATATAGAAAACAAACTATTTATAGGTTACAGAGGTAGGGCATGAGATAATAAAAAAGCCTCACTTGAGTCCTAAAGTACTATACCCAATGGATATTGACCACGTGACAACGTTGTTAGTGGTACCAACTAATATTCTCCTGTTGTGCTCACGTTATTTGTATGACAATATCCACATATCGTCCTTTTAGCCACATCATTGGTACACAAGTCCTCTTGTATTCTCTAGGTTTCGTGCTCTCAAATCGTGACTCCTTTAAACTTTGGAGTTTCACCTATTATTCATCTCACTTTCCAAATTGTAAAATCCAGACCCTTTTTCAAGGATGGTCTTCTCCTATCATGTCTTCAATGATAGTATATTTTCCTGATTGCCTTACTTCTGAACTCCCCTGCTAGTGCCACATATTCTTGTTATTTTCTACCTAATACACTAACAACTTACTTTACTTTGTTTTTGGATACATATATAACGCACAATTTGTTATCACCGAATTTTAAAAATAGATTTACCGAATATATCACCCTAGATTTTTGCTATAAATGCTAATATAGTCACAACTATATTAGTCAAATAAGTAATTAATCAGCATTGGACAAAAATTCAAAGTTCTTACATTATCATTCTTCATTTTTTCCTTCTAGTTTTTTTTTCTATTGAAGGTGAAACAAATTTTGGAACTCTAAATCTTGCTATGTTTTGAGCTATAATTTTTCTTTTTTGAGATTAGAACTGAAAGTAAATGGGCATTAGTTCTAATATAGTAGTAGTTAATTTTATGAAGATAACACTGATTTCAGTGGAAATCATGGTTCTTTATAAAACCATTTTGGTTAATGATACAGATGCGACAGATGACAACTACAATTATTATTTATGTGTGAAACATGATGATTATAGCGATGCGGAAGATTCATTTGATGAATATCGATCACCAATTGAGGATGATGGAGATTCTGAGGATGATTTTGTATCTCCTAGCGGAGGGAATGATGAAGATGATGAAAATAATGGGGATGATTTTGTGCCTCCTAACAAAGGGGATAATGGAGATGATGAAGAGGATGATGGAGACTCTAGGGATGATTATGTGACTCCTAACAAAGGAAATGATGAAGACGATGAGGAGGAGAATGACGACGACGATGATGATGGAAATTCTGGGGATAAATGTATGCATCCTAACGAAGAAAATGATGGACATGATGATGAGATGGATTTCGATTCCAGGGATGATTATGTGCCTCTTAGAGAAGGGAATGATGGAGATGATGACAATTCTGGGGATGATTCTCTACCTCCTGACGAAGGGAATGATGGAAATAATGAGGATGATGATGATGATAGAGAATCTGGGGGTGATTATGTGCCACCTAAAAAAGAGAATAATGCAGATAATGAGAAAGATAATGGTGATAGAGAATCTGGTGGTAATTATATGCCTCCTAACAAAGAGAATGATGTAGACAATGAGGAGGATAATGATGATAGAGAATCTAGGGGTGATTATGTACCTCCTAACAAAGGGACTAATGGAGATGATGATGGAGAGTATGAGTATGATTTTATGCCTCTTAACAAAGAAAATGATGGAGACGATGAGGATGATGATGATGATGGAGATTTCGAGGATGATTATGTGTCTCCTAACAAAGAAAATGATGGAGATGATATGGAGAAATATGATGGTGATAGAGACTCCGAGGATGATTGTATGCCTTCTAATGAAGGGAGTGATGAAGACGACGAGGATGATGGAGATTTTTAGGATGATTATGTGCCTACTAACAAAGTGAATGGTGGATACTATGTGGAGGAGAATGACAAAAATGGAGACTTTGGGGATGATTATGTGTCTCTTAACAAAGGGAATGATGGAGACGACGAGGATGATGATGATGGTGGAGATTCTGAGGATGATTATGTGTCTCCTAACAAAGGGAATAATGGATACAATGAGGAGGAGGATGAAAATGATGGAGACTCAGGAGATAACTATGTGCCTCCTAACAAAGGGAATGATGAGGATGATGATAGAGATTCTTGTGATGCTTTTGTGCCATCTAACAAAGAAAATGATGGAGATTCTGGGGTTGACTATATGTTGCCTAAAGGAAGTGATGGAGATGAAGAGAAGGATGATGGAGATTCTGGGGATGATTATGTGCCTCCAAATGCAGGCAATGATGGGGATGACAATTATGGCTCACATTCAAGGGATGATTATGTGTCTTTTAATGAAGGAAATGAAGAAGACGGGGAAGAGGATGATGATAGTGATTATGATAGCCATGATGATGATAGTGGCAATGACAATTACAGCTATGAAGAGGAAGATGAGGATCTTCCACCTGCTAAGAAGAAAAAGTAACTATGTACTTTGTTAGAGTTCATTTTTTTTGTTTCTCAGTCGTGGTTGGTAGAAATTAGTCAGCCCATTTCAAAGTAAATGAATTGATTTTTATGATGGTTACTTAATTATATGTAAGAGTGGGCATGCTATGATATGGTATTTGAAATTTGGTTCGATAATTTTGGTATTTGATTTTTAAAAATATTATATCATTATTATACTAAATTAATTCGGTATGGTTCGGTATTCTTCAATTCGATTTTAGTATTTCGCAGTACGACAAATTGGTAACTATAGTTTGTTCGACATTCAACTTATATATATTCATATAATAGAGAATTATGACTTCAACTTTTCAAAAAATATCTCAGTTATATTATACTAACATATTATACATGTAGAAATATATATTCAAAAAAAAGTACAAGCAACTCTCTTTGTTAATAAATTACAAAAAAAAAATATTTCAATCAAGATAGAGTAGTCAAATTAACGTCTAACCATTTAGTTTTATACTAATAGTAGGTTGTATATTTTTTTGCATTATAATAATATATATGGATTATTTATGTAATTATATACTTCGGTACGATATTTGGTATTTTATTTATAAATACGGAATCTCGTCCCAAATATCAAAAAAATTTAAAATCTATACCATATCAAATATCATAATGAAAAAATCATGATATCAAAATTTTTGATTCGATATAGTAATTCAGTATCTACTATACCATGCCCACCTTACTTATATGTCACATTTAATTGGATAAATGTTATATTATCTGCTTAGTAAATAGTAAGTTATCTCTTATCATCGTCATTAATAGAAGAGAGAGAAAAAATGCTCCCACCAATGATTTGTGAAACTTGAATTTGGTTTATTATTGTTTCACAGGTAGTTGACAACTATATATCTTTTTAAAAAAATTGGGAGTTAGGGAAAAGGGAAATGAGGAGGAAATTATAAGGCGGGGAATCAAACCTTCACCAATAAGATGAGAGTTTAAATACGCAACCAATTGAGTTATAGTTACACAAATTTCCAATTTTTGAAATATATAATAAATCTCAAGTATTTTTTTTAAAATAAAATTTTACATACTTTTATATGAAATTAGATGAAAAAGAGCTATAAATTAAAATAATTAATAATTTAAAATATTTAAAAACTATTTTATGAAGTCGTGATTAAAGAAATATTTTTTTTAACTCTCCAAATAATAACAATATCACATAAAGTGAAAGAGAATGCTTATCCCATTGCCAAGTAATCATAAGCTAGCATTTGACTACATAATTTGAATCAGATTTTAAAAATTTATCTCTAAAAGAATATTTGTTTTGTCATGAAATTTGACCATATTTTAAAAATCTAATCTTCAAATATTTTTTAAGTTTGAGTTTTTAAAATTTTCACTCATAAATTTTTAATTTTTTTCTCAAATAAAAGTACATATCCAAACAAAATTTTAAATTTAAAAAATATAACTTCAAAAATTTAAAAATTAAGTTCAAATTCTATGTTCACACGGTAGCTAAATGTTGGAGATTTAGGAATGACATCGTCCTCCATCTGTTTTTACATAAAGTCATACATATATCAATCTTAAAGATTGAGAATTTAATTACTCTACATTCATAGGGCAATAGCCGCCAATAGGAGTTCTCCACCACTACTCGGCAGGCTGAATTCTTAGCACTACTTAGGGTCTCATTTGTTTTTATTTAGATTAAAATATTTGATTTTAAATATAAATCTTAATATTGAAATATTTGAATTTAAATATATTTTTAAATATTAAGATATTATATTAAAATTTAAATATTAAAAAATTAAGTTTACTTGTTTTCTCAACATCTAAATGTATAAAACTTGTATTTATTAAGAAAGTAATAAATCTAAATTCAAACAAAACATCAATTAATCTAATATTATATTAATAAAATACGTTTTAAGAAATAAATAGTGGTTAATAGTTGATAGATAATGATGATGATCGTAAATAATGACTAATAATAGTGATAGCGATTTACTGTGGTGAACAACAACAATTGTAGCTGAGGGTGGTAATTGTTGTTGTTGGTTGTTGATAAATGCGGGGCGATGGCAATGGTAGCATTAATGACTAGTCAGACTGAAAGTGGAAGGAATAGTCATGACCAAATGTTATCTTTGTATAAATCTTTGAACGAATAACATCTTAATTACATTAAGAATTTGTTAAAAATCTTATTATATTATGCTACCACCTAATATATACTAAAGAATCAGCTTCTTCAATTGCCTAAAAGGAGAAGAAAATAGCCAAATGCCCCCAACCTATTATCGGATTCATAGCTATACACTTTAACTTTACGGGGGTCCTGTTACCCCCCTGAACTGTTTAAAATTGGAGCATATACTCCCTTAGAAAACTCACACCTAGATTTGTATTAACTAGTGATTTACACGCGCTTGTCACGTAATGCCACATAATATTACCTTTTTATATAAAAAAATAATTATTTTTCTTTATTCTACTTTCTTCTTTTATATTACCCGTTTCTCTCTTTATACTTGCCTTTTCCGTTCCTTTTTCTCTTTTCTTTTTCCCTTTTCTCTTTGACTTCCTCGTCTGACTCTTTTTCCAGTGATCAGAAAGACACCACGACAGTGAAGAAGAAGACGCCGAACAAGCACCACACGAATTTCATGCCCTAGGAACCGAATTGGATCTAAACAAATTTTCTTTTATTTTATTTTAGATTTACTTATCCTTGTTATTTCTTTTGGTGATAATTGCTTCAAAGTTTTGATCTTTGTGTTTCATTTTAAATATTTTTTTGCAAGTTGAGAAAAATGATTTTTATGTGTTTTGTGCTTGTACACATGTATGAAATTGGAACATATACAAAAATTTCAGGGAAGATAAGGAGGATCGGTTGTGTGTTCCACATCATCATCAACGGTGAGGGCAACGACAATTTTTGAAGAGGAGGGAGGAATCAGTAGGGGTAAATATGGTAAGTGAAAAATTAATGGTGGAGATGATGGAATTGAGAAGTGTTGGAGATGTCATTATTGAATCCAAGATTTGAGAGGATGAAGTCCAACAAAGATGATGGTAGAGATGGAGATGGAGTTACAGAAGATGACGACGAGATTCTGATGTTGATGAAAATAAAGATGAGGAAGATGAAGAGATTAGCCATGAACAACATTGATTAGTTCTTCTTGAAGCTCTTTGTTCTATAAGAGAGAGTGTTTTGGGGATATGTGATTACGAAGAAAGAAAATCAATAAGGAAAAAATAATAATTAAAAATATATGTATTATGTAAAAAAAATATTAAAAATAAAGTTTTAATAGTTGTTTTTGGTGCTCACTCTCTCAAAGAGAGTGAAATACACTCACTCTGCCACACAAGCTTTTGGGGTGATAATAATTTCAATTTTAGACTGTTCAAGGGTGTAATAGGACCCCTTTAAAGTTGGAGTGTGTAACCAGAAATTCAGTAATAGGTTTGGTGGCATTTGACTATTTTCTCCTTAAAAGAAGTATAGTGTGAAAAATAATCAGCACAAGAAATTTCATCATGGAAAACTCTGAAAGCCTTTACAACTCAAGAAACAAACACCTATATATTACAAAATGTCTAGTAAAAGTAAAACGTTACAATATCACGAACAAAGAAGCAATCTAACAACTAGAGAATTCAACAGGTTCTCTTTGTTGACAATATTTGACTCTCACAAAGCACTCCTAACAATGACAACTATTTGTTGGGAATAAGTATTGATATATGAGAATAGCATCCAAGACAATAACATCAATTGTGTTGCTTTATATAAGAGAGTGATGGTCGAAATCATCTTGTCTTCTTGTTCCAAAATCTATTGAAACTTGGTAAAGAAATCCAATCTCAATTGGACTTGATTTCCTTATTTGTTCTAACCTTCTCGTGTGGTTTCTATGAATTTCAAAACGTTTTTCTTTTGTGAAAATATGATAATGTTTTCATGTTGATTTTTTGTTCCTTAATCCATGCATTTATGCCATAAATCAAGTTCCTCAAGGAATCCTTCTTGCACTTGGAATCTATGCTTTATACTTGCTGATAGATCTGTCTCCGAAAGATGCATAAAAATTCTGCAACACAGTTCCTCCAATAGACATGATAAAGAAATGTTCCTTCCGTAGTTTTATCAATTATAAACACTACTAATTCCTTATTTAAGACATATTAAGAATCTGATTTTGTATAGTATTTGTTATGTTTGTCAATCATCACAACTTCAAATTCAACATAATAAATCTTAACCATTCAATTTTTTTCAGCGGTTGTAAAATATAATTTTTAAAACAAGTGCACGATCTAAATGACTAAGATTCGAACCTAAAAAAAATATACCTAATAGTAGATCTCGATAATTGTTGACTATGATTTTGATGATGATAAATAAAATATTGTTGTCCTGAATTTATGTTTCATTCATAGATTTTTGAGAAATAAATAGGATAAGGAAAAAGGAATTTTGCAATAAATTATTGTTTGACATAATATATTTTGTTGCTAAGTTACCATGCGATTAATAGAAATAATTATTCTATATTATTATTAAATTTTCAGCTGCAGAGATATAGCAAAAAAAGGAGTTAGAATTGTACAAGGAGTCCACAAGATCCTAATAAAATAAGGAGAAGAGTTTAATTTGACTTCTACTTGATAACCCTCTTCAACTAGGACTCTAATAGATGGTATAAGCTAATACATCTATTAATAGAGTCCAACTATGTTCTGAGAACACATACATTCACAAAATACTTCAACAATAACTTCTCTCTGAGTTTCAAGCGAAAAAAATCCTGAAGTACGAAATAGAATGAGAACAGTGTTAACGTCTGTTCCCTAGTCAGTTCCAGGAGCCGAAGCAGATTTTTCTTTATGTCAACTCTAGTGAATGTAATAGGATTGATTTTTAATCTCTTCTTAGCTTTCTTAGAAGCATTTATTGTGCTTGAAAACACTTCCTTAGTTTATTGTTTTTGCCTTCAAGATAGGGATAGCTTGAAAGAGAAGCAACAATTTAGAATTATTCTAAAGGGCTTAGAGGTAAGTCCTTTGAATAGCGGGAGTAATCCAATTTGACTCGGTGTTATAGTAAAGTTGAGTTGAATTCCTATAGGGGTGTAAGTCGTGGTTTTTCATTCATTCGAGCGTGGATGGTTTTCCACATTAAATCTCTTGTATAATATTTCTTTTCTTTATTGTTCTTTAAATGCAGAAAACTAAGTTGGAACTATCAGTGTAATAGAGTCTATCATTGTCCCATAAAATTAGAAAACTTAGTAAAAGTTTAAATTAGGCAAAAATTGTTGGAGACCCAATTCACCCCCCGTTGTGTCTAGCTAGAAGTCAAGTCTATCAATAATTGAAGTTCAGACATTCATTATGTACAAACAAATGAGTAGAACTACCCTACTTTCCTTGATTGGCAAAATAAGTTTATAGGTATTGAAGAATTTATTTTAATAGAAAATGAAAAATGCTCACACATTAATGAAACTGTAAAATATTTGTACTATGGTGGAGAAGCTAAGACCTGTCCAAAGTTGGAAATAGATTTGCTGGACCAAAGCTCAACAGGGCAGAGATGGCATTGGAGGATTAGTCAGAAACAAAACTTGTATTTATTAAGAAAGTAATAAATTTAAATTCAAAAAAATAACAATTAATCTATTATTATATTAATAAAATATGTTTTAAAAAATATATAGTGGTTGATAGTTTATGAATAATGGTGGTGGTTGTGAATGCTGATTGGGGGTAGTGGTTGGCGTGATGATGTTTAACGGTTGCGGTCGTGGGTGTCGACTAAGGATGGTGGTTGATAGTAGTTATTGTTGGGTTCTAGTGAAAATGTGAATGGAAAACGGAGGAAAGAAAATGAAGGGAAAGTGAAATGTATGTTCACTTTATAAAAGGAGTGTTCTCCCACATTGGTGGGAGAAAGAAAATCCTTGTGATTAAGTATAAAAGCACTCCTTCATATGGATAATGAGACAAGAAGAAGACAAGCCTAGCGCCGTCATCGTCGCTTGCTGGCCTCAGCTTCGGCGTCGGATTTTGTCAAATGATCGAAAGACTATCTTTTTGGACATGTCACAGAGGCACTTCTGTTTTGTGCTAAAGGCGACTTGTGGCCGCGGGTGGGGTCTGTAGTCATCTCGATGTTTCAACTTTTTCTGAACCATTGCTTGTTTTCTGAAGCAACTCTTTATGACTATAAATACTTGATTTTTCCTCAGGTAAAGGCACAAAATTTTGAAGTAAAAAACATTGTCTTCTTTTTGAAAAACTTAAGTATGATTTACAAATCGTTCAGTGAGTTTGTTGTTCGGCGAATTTGAGGTACCACCATTTGTTGAAGTGAATTATTTTATCCTGGGGGTGAGGATATATTTCATTAACCTTAGATACTTGAGAGGAATAATTTCCTTAAGGACACACCGTGAATTTGGTGGACTTGATTCTTTCTTTCTTCATCTCTTTCTTATGATTTTTCTATTTTTCCAGAAAATAGTTTAAAACTTCTTTGTTGTTCTTGAACTTGTTGTTGAAGTTCATGTTGTAAATACGGATTGTACCCGAAAAATAACAATCTTAAGGAAATTATTATATCTGTATTTTTGGTTTCTGGATATTAAAGCCTTTTGGTTTTCTACTCTGTTTGAACTGGATAGTGATTTGAAGATATAAAAACTTTGTCACGAATCAAAGTTCATTCGATTGGCTATTTGAAGAATATAAAAACTTCATCATTAAACTAGAAATAAGTTGTTTAAAGTTTAAGACTTTATTGTTAGTATTAGTAATACTAAGTTGTTTGTCTATTTGTGACAACAAAATGATTAATGAAAATCAAGTCAATGATGGAACAACGAATGTTGCAGCAACAAACATAGCTATTTCGAGTCGTACGAATGCTGCTCCTGAAATTTAGTGGTGTTGATTTCAAAAGATAGTAGTAGAAGATGTTCTTTTACTTGACTGCTTTAAGTCTGTAAAGGTTCATCACAGAAAGTGTTCCTGAATTGCCGAAAGAAACTCCGAAAAAAGATCTCTTCATAGTGACTGAAGCTTGGAAGCGCTCAGATTTTTTATGTAAGAATTATATTCTGAGTGGCCTACAAGATGATTTGTACAATGTGTACAACAACATGAAGACCTCTAAGGAACTCTGGGATGCTCTGGAAAAGAAGTACAAAATAAAGGATGCCGGAATGAAGAAATTCATTGTTACAAAATTTATGGACTTCAAGATAGTAGACAGTAAAGCTGTAGTTACATAAGTCCAGGAGTTACAAGTCATAATTCACGATCTCCTTGCTGAAGGTAAAATATCATTGAATACCTTGGTTAAAAATTTTAAGAATGTTCTAAATATTCACTTAACCTTTGTTATAGGTTTGATTGTGAATGATGCTTTTTAAGTGGCTGCAATAATCGAGAAGTTACCACCTTTGTGGAAGGACTTCAAAACCTACTTAACGTACAAATGCAAGGAGATCTCTGTTGAATATCTCATTGTAAGGTTGAGAATGAAAGAGGATAACAAGACTGCGGAAAAGAGGTCACGTGGGAATTCAGCAATAAGTGGAGCAAACATTGTTGAAGATGATCCTACAAAGTCAAAGAAGAGACAGAAAACATCTGGACGACAAGGCGATCCACCTAAGAAGAAATTCAAAGGAAACTGCTTCAATTGTGGCAAAGTTGGCCACAAGTCTACTGATTATCGGGCTCCGAAAGAGGGCAAGAAAAAGGATCAAGCAAACATAACTGAATCCAAAGAAGAAATGGACAATATTTATGCCATGCTTTCAAAATGCAATCTGATTGGTAATCCTAGAGAATGGTGGATGGATTTCGGTCCTCCCACCACGTTTGTGCCAACAAAGAACTATTTGCATCATATGCTCCAGCTCAAGCTGATGAGAAGATGTTCATGGCAAACTCCGCTATGGCAAAGGTGAAGGAACAAGCAAGATTTACTTGAAGATGACATATGGAAAGGTGCTGACACTAAACAAGGTGCTGATACTAAACAATGTCCTTCATGTTTTGGAGTTGCAAAAGAACTTAGTTTCTACTTCTCTTCTGACTAAAAACGGATTCAAATGTGTCTTTTTTTCCAATAAAGTTGTTATAAGTAAGGGTAAAGTGTATGTAGGTAAATGATACCTCACCGAGGGACTTTTTAAGATCAATGTGATGAAAATTTATATGAATAAAAGTTTTGGTTCTGTAACACCCCGTACCTTCCTAACCCAATGTGATGACGATGAACAATGTATACTTGGGTGTCGAGAGCCACACGAATGTATTTTGTAATGATATTGACAAGAAAATTGAAATTTGGCCTTGTACATATGCTTAACCTTGCGTAGAAGGTGTTTTGCGATCTTCATGGAGCATTTGTCGGGTTCAAAACGAGGCTAAGAGGACCTCTAAACAAAGTATGTTAAGGTTAAGAAGTAAGTGAAAGAATAGGATTTGAAGTATCTAACCAAACCCGCGAAGAAAAGTCGAAAAATGAAATTTTCGAAAAATTTAAGGGAAGGGCGCGTTGGGTAGCGTGCCACGCCGCTCTGGGCTGAAATTTTCAGTCCAGAGGCAGTATAGGGGCGCGCCAGGCAGCGTGCCACGCCGCCCCTGCGCACCTTTCAAAAGTTGAAAATTTTGTTTAAGTCTCAAGGGTTCCCGGGGACGTATTGAGCCGATTTTCGCCATGATTCTTCTACAACTATGAGAATATACATGAAATGAGTGAAATATATTGGTATGATAAAATTACTCGAGAACGAATTTGGCGTCAAAATGACGATTTTACCCTTTTGGTCAAAATGGGTCATACGTGGCTAGAATCACTTGATTTTTGGATGGCGGCTACGGATATGAATAGCATGAGTGGGAATATTATTGTAATACGTATGAGACGACTTAAACACGTGAAATTATTGATTTTATCGGGTTAAGTGAATTGGGCCCAAAAAAGGGCCCAAAAATGGAAAGAAGACATGGCCCATATGGGGAAATTTGACCCATTCTTGCAAAAACTTCTAGAACACCACATGGCATGCTATAGAGTGGCTAAGCATGGACTTGAGAGCCTATATAAAGGGCAAAAATGCTGATTTTATTCATTTGGAAAACACATGCCTTTGTAGATAATTTTTTCAACCCTTTCTTTTTCTCTCAAACCCTAAGAGGTCAAAGCTAACCTTTGGAGCAAGATCAACATCTTCCAAGCCTAGGTAAGTGATTATTGTCATGGATTACTATATTATATGCATAAAAGAATATGTATATCATGTTGGTGGTGCTTGGAAAAGTTGGTCATGGTACTTGGTGATTTTGTATGAGATTTGTGGTATATGGAATTCAAGTGTGAATTAGGCCTTGTGCCTTTGAAGAAAAAGCATGGTATGGACAAAATATAAACATGTATGGTGTTATTTTTGATATAAAACTTGTTCTTGTCTAAAAGTGAAAATTATGGGATTTTGGCCGATATGTGTTATGAGTTGAATTAAGGTGCTTTGATGGATTATTTGTGATGTGTTATGGACAAGAAAGTGTAGAGGAGAAGTATTATGGTGAAATGTATTGATTTTCATGTATTGGTCAATGTTGGGAATATTATGGAATTTTTGAAATAATAGTATGATCAATGGTTTTGTCAAGAGGAAATGACATGTTTAAAGGCAAACATATAATTCATTGACATTGCATGCATTTGTAAAGTAATTCGTGGTTAACGTGAATTCGTTATGTATGTATGTTGTAGAGTGAAGGAGAGGGATCATTGTATACGCATCGAAGGTTGTCTATTCGTATTGTGCATCCAAGGTATGCAAGGTTATTTTGTCCGTATCTTTCTACGGCCAATAGTGTTCACATTGACATTTCCTTAGTTCTATTCCGAAATGTACCAAGGTATCCCATATGCACTTATCTATGATCATTGTCATATATTTCCTACTCATTGATCAATTGTGAATCTCATTTCTCATATTCATGGTTAATGTTCCGAAAGTTCAAAGAAGGCTATGTTCCAATATTCCAATAGTGCCTATACTTGTGTCTCTTGTTCATGGATTATTGTCCAATGGTTCCAATGGTATCATGGTGCTAGTAATGTTATATTTCTCATTGATATTTATTCATATGTCCTTCACTCATTGGTCAATGATTCAAAGTTTCCAACAATGTTGTGTTCCAAAGTTCCAAAGTGATGTTATGACTATCAAAGTATCAATCTCAAAGTAATGAACAAAGTAATGCAAATGTGGTCAATGATCAAGTACGGGTGGCAAGTCTAGGGGCGTAAGCCTAGCTCGACTCGATCCCGAGATTTGGATTTATGGGTGGCAAGTCTAGGGGCGTAAGCCTAGCTCAACTCGATCCCGAGGGTGGCAAGTCTAGGGGCATAAGCCTAGCTCGACTCGATCCCTATATGATGATATGAAAGACCCACTGATCAGCCGGGGCCCGGGTACATTGTGATGTAATGACATGTGAGCATTGAGATAAAGGAAGTAATGAAAATAATGAAAGCAATCCACATGGTTTCCAAAGAGTAACATGGTGACTTATTCACATTGAGTATTCATATGTTTTGAGTTCATTGACATATTCATTGAACTATTCATGTGTTGTATAGTTTTATCTGAGCCTTGCATACTCAGTACTTATTTCGTACTGACCCCTCTCGGGGAAGTTACCTTACTTGCTGCAGGCGCAGGTCCCAGTAGGCCTCCTCAATAAACTACCAGTGTTAGCGGTTCTTTGGTGAGCTCCCGCTCATTCGGGGCTTCTCCGAGTCAAATTGTATATATGTTTTGCTATTGTACATGTTGTGCGGGGACTTGTCCCGACTTATGGTTCATTTTGGTAAATGCTCTTGTTAGAGGCTTTTGTAGACCGATGTGGGTGTAATAGTGTAAAAGACACATGTTGTTTTGACTGGATGACCTCAACGGCCAAGTTTCATATGTATGCCTAAATATGTCCCTTGTTCTCCTTTATTCGTATGTCATAATATTATGCAATGGTGGTTATGAATATTATATGCATATGATTGAGCATAGGCAAAGGTTGGTTCTCTCGGGCCTTATCGGCTACGGGTGCCAATCATGTCTCGATGGGATTCGGGGCGTGACAGGTTCTTCTTACTTACTTGAGTCAAATGATTTATGGCATGAACATTTAGGACATGTCAATTACAAAACCTTACAAAAACTGATTAGTTTGAAAGTTTTGCCTAACTTTGAGTGCAATAAATCAAAGTGTAAAACATGTATTGAATGTAAATATGCAAAGCATCCGTATAAGTCTGTTGAAAGGAAATACAATCCCTTAGACTTAATTCATACAGACATTTGTGATATGAAGTCAACCCCATATCGTGGTGGGAAAAAGTATTTCATAACTTTTATTGACGATTGCACTAGATTTTTTTATGTTTATTTGTTGAATAGTAAGGATGAGGCAATAGAAGCATTTAGGCAATATAAAACCAAAGTTAAAATCAGTTGGATAAAAAGATTAAAATGATAAGAAGTGATAAGGGTGGAAAGTATGAATCTCCTTTTATGGAGATATGTTTGGAAAATAGAATTGTCCATCAAACTACTGACTTTTACTCACCTCAATCAAATAGAATTGCAGAAAGAAAAAATGGAACATTGAAGAAAATGATGAATGTCTTACTTATAAGTTCAAATTTACCGCAAAATTTATGGGGGGAAGCTATCCTTACAGCAAACTGAATACTCAATCGAGTGCCCCATAGTAAGACACAATCTATTCCATATGAGAAATGAAAAGGAAGGAAACCCAACTTGAAATATTTCAAAGTGTGGGAGTGTCTAGCCAAAGTCCAAGTTTCTATACCTAAAAGGGTGAAAATAGGACCAAAGACTGTGGATTGTGTTTTCATCGGATATGCTACAAATAGGAAAGCATGTCAATTTTTAGTTCATAAATCCAAACATCCGAATTTCTATAATAATACGATAATTGAATCAGATAATGCTGAGTTCTTTGAACATATTTATCCATATAAGCCTAGACATGAGTTGTCTAGTGAAGGGTCTAAACGACCTAGGGATGAACCAAGGGAGAATACACTTAATGAAGAGAATCCAAGGCGTAGTAAATGTCAACGAACATCAACTTCCTTCGGATCAGATTTTGTAACATTTCTTCTAAAAAATGAGCCTCAAACATTTAAAGAAAAGATGTTGTCCGTGGACTCATCCTTTTGGAAAAAGGCAGTCAATAGTGAGATTGATTCAATCTTGAGCAACCATACTTGGGAGTTGGTTGATCTTCCTCCAGGAAATAAACCTTTAGGTTCAAAATGGATCTTAAAAAGGAAAATAAAAGTTGATGGTATTATTGACAAATATAAAGCAAGACTTGTTGTGAAAGGCTTTACCCAAAAAGAAAGCCTTGATTATTTCGACACATACTCGCCAGTAACAAGGATAACATCCATTCGGATGTTGGTTGCATTTAGCTACGGTATATGGTCTTGAAATCTATCAAATGGATGTGAAAACAACTTTCTTAAATGGAGAATTGGAGGAAGAAATTTATATGGAACAACCCAAGGGTTCTGTGGTTCCTGATAAAGAAAGGAAAGTGTGCAAACTAGTTAAGTCACTTTATGGACTAAAGCAAGCACCCAAACAGTGGCATGCAAAGTTTGACCAAACCATATTCGCAAATGGATTCAAGATAAATGAGTGTGATAAATGTTCTTACATTAAAGACACTCCAATCACAAAGTCATTGTCTGTTTATATGTGGATGGCATGTTGATCATCAGTAGAGACATTTCTAACATAAATGCTACTAAGTGAATGCTAGAAAACAAATTTGATGTGAAAGACCTTGGAGTTATTGATGTGATCTTAGGAATAAGAATTCAAAGGAACTCCACAAGGGTTGACATTGTCATAGTCTCATTACATTGAAAAGGTACTTGACAAGTTTAAGTATTTGGATTTCAATATTGCCAAGACTCCATTAGATGTGAGCTTTGCACTTCAAAAGAATGAAGGTGAAAGTGACTCACAATTGGACTATGCAAGAGTGTTGGAAAGTTTGATGTATATTATGATTTGTACGCGATCAGATATAGCATGTGCTATTAGTAAATTGAGTCTGTACACGAGTAATTCCAATCAAACTCATTGGATGACAATAAAAAGAGTTTTGGGGTATCTAAATCATACTCAAGATTATGCTTTGCATTATAATAAATATCCTATGGTAATTGAAGAATATAGTGATGCAAATTGGATCACTGGATCAAATGAAGTAAAATTCAAGAGTGGATATGTATTTAATCTTGGTGGAGGAGCAGGCTCTTAGAAATCAACCAAACGGACATATATTACCCGCTCTATAATGGAATATGAATTTATCATGTTAGATAAAGTCGGTAAAGAAGCTGAATGGCTTTGGATTTCTTGGAAGATATTCCTTATTGGCCCAAACCTCTGGCACCAATATTCATACACTATGATAGTTAAGCTGCAATAGGTAGGGCAGGGAGCATGATGTATATTGGTAAATCTCGTTATATAAGACGGAGACATAATACTGTTAGAGAACTACTCTCTAGTAGAATTATCATGATTGACTATGTAAAGTCAAAGGATAATGTGTTGAATCTACTTACAAAAGGCCTAACTAGAGAGGGAGTTGAGAGATCATCGAAGGGAATGGGTTTACGGCCTAGGAAATGTCATCACGACGGTAACTCTACCTAGTAGACTGGAGATCCCAAGAGCTAGGTTCAAGAAGATCAAACAAAGTTGTGACTGACAGTTCAACATTGTCAATTACCTCAACCCATTCTTATGATGAAGACAATATTCAGGAAATAAGGATAAGGTTTATGGTTTCAAGCTTTTTAATGGTTTCTAAGTTTGGCAGGTATGACCAAATAGTTTGATCTATAGGATTAAACATTTAGAAACCACCTATGTGAGGGTGAAATGGAAGTCGCTTCAAGGAGAATAATAGTAAAGGCCTATTCTTTAAGTTCTCATGAAACCAGGTAGTGTTCATGGTTGAAACGACGAACAAAATTGTGAGAACCATAAACGGTAAAAAGCAGGTTGTATGACTTGTGTTGTCTAGGTGTACAATAAAGTTCGAAACCTCAAATATATCACATCTATCAATTGACCTAGTGCATCCGATGCAAGGTCACAATGGAAAGTTCAAAGGGAAACCTACTTATCCAGATGCAAGTTGTCTTTGCTTGTAGATCACACACTTGTCCGTATATTTTTTGATGAAATAGCCATTCTTTGCTAGTAAATTTAAAGGTTACCATATCCCAAACAAAGAGGCAATCTAACAACTAAAGCACTCGGCATGTTCTCTTAGTTTATAGTTAACTCTCACTAAGCACTCTTCACAATGACAACTATTTGTTGTGAATAAATCTTGATCTATGAGAATAGCATCCAAGGCAATAACATCAATTTTGATTATAGGAGAGTGATGGTCAAATCCCTCTTGTCTTTTTGCTCCAAAACCCAGTGGAACTTGGTAAAGAAATCCAATCTCAATACGACTTGGTTTTTTTGTTTGTTTTGAACTTCACATGTTTCTCTGATTTCCAAAGCTTTTTTCTTTTGTGAAAATATGATAAATATTTTCACGTTGATTTTTTGTTCCTTGATCCATGCATTTATGCCATAAATCAAGTTCCTTTAGGAATCCTTTAAACTTTGTACTTACCATCGACAGTCGTTTTCAAAGGACCTGATTCTTTCACTTTGTGCATAAAAGTTGTGCAACCCAGTTCCTCCATAGACATGATAAGGGTTTGTTTCTTCTGTAGTTTTTTGTCAATTATAAATGCTACTAGTTTCTTATTTGGAACATGTTAAGAATCTAATATATGTATAATGTTTGTTAATCTTTGTACCATGGTAGAGAAGCTAAGACCTGTCCAAAGTTGGAACAGATTTGCTTGGCATAGTCAAAGTTAACACAAATGGGAGTTACTTACATAGTCTGGGCAGAGATGGCATTGGAGAATTAGCCAGGGACTATCAAGATGATTTAATTATGACATTCTCTATTTCTATCTACTGCAACAACAGTAATATGGTTGAAGCTTTAGCAACTGAGTTTGAAGTGAAGTGGTGTTGCCATACTAATTTTACATAAAATTTAAGTTTATGCTTACAACCAATATGATGATAAATGAAAGAGACTACCAATTGAAAGCTAATACAGACCTTGGAGAATACCCTGAAGTGCAACGAAAGAGCTGGAATGCAGGTCACACACTGCTACAGAGAGGAAAACAAAGTAGCAGTCTTTCTTGCAAAAATGGCTTCTTCAAATGATCACAAATAGACAAGTGACAGATGCTTAGTATAAGAACATAAATAGACAAAGTGATATTTTTTTGGTATGTAATTGGCACCAGAAGTACTGTAATTTTTCTTCTGGACTTTGGGGTGATGGTATTATTGTAGACAATAAAATTCACGTCGTGAAAATAACCAAGATAGAAAAATATCGTAATAATTATAGTATTTGATTTTAAATGTAGTGGATGTTACAATTTATATAAATCCTATAATTCTTTTTATAAAAAAAATATAAATTCAAAGGCTTTTAAGGTTGATCTTGAATCTTGATGGACTTGATCTTGAATTTGGTTGTCTTGATCTTGACTTGTACTTTCAATTCAAGGGTCTTAAAGCTTGATCTTGACTTGTACTTTGAATTTAAGGCGTCTTGAAACTTGATCTTGAATTTGGTGTTGATCTTGACTTGTATTTGAACTTGACTGCTAGAGTGCTTGAACTTGTAGAAAAATATGTGGTATTTGATCCACGAGTTCTCTTTGACTTCTTGTTAGAATTCTTGTGTCTTTTTCTGAATTATGAGATCCATATTTATAGTTGTGGAACGGAAAAGTTGTAATGAGGATAAACTCTTTTTTATCAATCAGATGAAGTTGACATGACGATATTTGATTGATTAGAGCATGACACTTGTACATGTGACACATTTTCATTGACATTTGGTTTGACTAGTTATGTTGTGTCATTTTGACATATGACATGATCATATTAGAATGCTACATCATTTGACACGTGACAACGTATTGGACCTCTAGAATAAGATAACTCTTGAGCTAAGCAAAGTGAGCTCATCATTTGTATCTCAATTGAATATACTGACCCCGATAAAATTGAATTTTGGACTTAAATAGTCGATTAAATTATATTAGTCTATTTATTTATTCAAATTAATATATTTTGAATTTAATATAGTCGAAGTTATTTTACAGATTTGAATCCAATAATATTTATATTTTTACAATCATCGAGCAGTTGTAGCTTATGTGGTATTGAGCTCAGACTATGTGTCCCTCAGCCCCTTTTTGTTAATATAATACCACTCAAACAATGCCTGGGTAACTGAATAAAAAATAATAATGCAACTCTAACTCTCCATTCAGTTTCACTTTGTAATAATCCAGCCTATTTTTATTTCAATAAATAAGCTTTTAGAGTTCAATAGCCAAAAAAGGTAGTTAATTTTTCTTTTAATCTATAACCGGCCCTTGGAATTAAAAATATCAACAAGTTATAGAACATATTGGAAATTAATTAATAAACTGACGAAACCATGTAAAGTAATTTCTTCTTTACATATAAAGAACCATGAAAATACATTTTTCTACAAAAGATATATATTTCTTTTGAGTTTTAAAGACATAAGCGTTGAATTCCAAAATATTTTGACTTTTTATATTCCCAAGGTCAAGGTAGTCTTCAATTTATCGATATATATACACTTCATCTTTTGGGGGTATATTTCTTAATTTCTTCATAGCTCTGCTTAATAGCAATGACAATAATTCATCAGGTGCAATCAACATTGCGCTTACTGTTGTAACACCCCGTATTTTTCTAACCTCACTTGATACCTTGGGGTCATATCTACATAGGTGTTGAGATGCCATGAATATGTGTTTTATAGTGTCATTGGTGAAACATTTTGTCACGCCCCGAATCCCATCGAGACATGATTGACACCCATAGCCGATAAGGCCCGAGAGAACCAACCTCTGCCTATGTTCAATCATATGCATCTCTTAATCATAACCACCATTTCATAATAATATGAAAGACGAATAAAGGAGAACATGGGACATATTTATACATACATATGAAACTTGGCCGTTGAGGCCATCCAGTCAAAACTACATGTGTCTTTTACACTATTACACCCACATCGGTCTACAAAAGCCTCTAACAAGAGCATTGACCAAAATGAACCATAAGTCGGGACAAGTCCCCGCTTTACACATTACGTACAATACCAAAACATATATACACTCTGACTCGGAGAAGCCCCGAATGAGCTGGAGCTCACCAAAGAGCCGCTAACACTGGCAATCTACTGAGGAGGCCTACTGGGACCTGCGCCTGCAGCAAGTAAGGTAAATTCCCCGAGAGGGGTCAGTACGAAATAAGTACTGAGTATGCAAGGCTCAGATGAAACTGTACAACACATGAATATTTCAATGAACTCAAAACATATGAATAATCAATGTGAATAAGTCACCATGTTACGCTTTGGAAACCATGTGGATTGCTTTCATTATTTTCATTACTTTCTTTATCTCAATGCTCACATGTCATGACATATCACAATGTGCCCGGGCCCCGACTGATCAGTGGGTCTTTCATATCATCATATAGGGATCGAGTCGAGCTAGGCTTATGCCCCTAGACTTGCCACCCTTGGGATCGAGTCGAGCTAGGCTTACGCCCCTAGACTTGCCACCCATAAATCCATATCTCGGGATCGAGTCGAGCTAGGCTTACGCCCCTAGACTTGCCACCCGTACTTGATCATTGACCACATTTGCATTACTTTGTTCATTACTTTGAGATTGATACTTTGATAATCATAACATCACTTTGGAACTTTGGAACACAACATTGTTGGAAACTTTGAATCATTGACCAATAAGTGAAGGACATATGAATAAATATCAATGAGAAATATAACATAACTAGCACCATGATACCATTGGAACCATTGGACAATAATCCATGAACAAGAGACACAAGTATAGGCACTATTGGAATATTGGAATATAACCTTATTTGAACTTTCGGAACATTAACCATGAATATGCGAAATGAGATTCACAATTGATCAATGAGTAGGAAATATATGACAATGACCATAGATAATTGCATATGGAATACCTTAGTATATTTCGGAATAGAACTAGAGAAATGTCAATGTGAACACTATTGGCCGTAGAAAGATACGGACAAAGTAACCTTGCATACCTTGGATGCACAATACGAATAGACAACCTTCGATGCGTATACAATGATCCCTCTCCTTCACTCTACAACATACATACATAACGAATTCACGTTAACCACGAATTACTTTACAAATGCATACAATGTCAATGAATTACATGTTTGCCTTTAAACATGTCATTTTCCTTCGACAAAACTATTGATATACCATTCTTCCAAAAATTCCGGAAAATTCCCAACATTGACCAATACATGAAAATCAATACATTTCACCACAATACTTCTCCTTTACACTTTCTTATCCATAACACATCACAAATAATCCTTCAAAGCACCTTAATTCAACTCATAACACATATCGGCCAAAAATCCCATAATTTCCACTTTTAGCCAAGAACAAATTTAATGCCAAAAATAACACCATACATGTTCATATTTTGTCCATACCATGCTTTTTCATCAAAGGCACAAGGCCTAATTCACACTTGAATTCCATATACCACAAATCTTATACAAAATCACCAAGTACCATGAACAACTTTTCCAAGCACAACCAACATGATATACATATTCTTTTATGCATATAAGATATTAATCCATGAAAATAAATACTTACCAAGGCTTGGAATATGTTGATCTTGTCCAAGAAGTCCCAAGGAATTATTTTGCTTTAGGGTTTGGAAATGAGAAATGTTGAGAAAAATGTGTTAAAGGCATGAGAGGTCTTGTATAATAAAAATCTGATTTGCCTCTTTATATAGGCCTATCATGTTGTACTTAGCCAATTCTTGGCATTTAATAATATGTCTAGAAGGTCAAATGGAAGAATGGGTCTTTTGACCCATTTGGGCCATGGATTTCTTCCACTTTTGGGCCTTATTTTGGCCCAAGAAGACATATCCATTTAACCCAACAAGTTTCATGCATTATTAACCATATCTCTCATGTTTATATAATTCCATAAGGTCACGACAATATTCCCTTAAAAGATTCTCATTCGTCCTTTCGATCGCAAAAATAGGCATTCTAGTCGCCCTTGGTTTCATTGGACATTTTGGATCACTATTCACCTTTCGTGATTTGATCATGTAGGAGTATGTAGGAGTGTATTGAAGTGTTTGACTCTTATGCTCCATGAAATCACAACACACCTCCTACGACGATCTAATCGCACATGTTACGTCCGATATCAAATGTTTCCCCAATGACACTATAAAACACATATGCATGGCATCTCAACACCTATGTAGATATGATCCCAAGGTATCAAGTGAGGTTATAAAGTATGGGGTGTTACACATTTGATATCAGACTTAACATGTGCGATTAGACCTTCATAGGAGGTGTTTTGTGATTTCGTGATGCATTTGGGTGATGCCCCGTACATATTCTAACCTCATTTGGTGACTTTAAGTCATGTTTACTTGCTGGTTAAGGTCACTAAGTAAGTATTTTGTAGTGTTTTGATAAGGGATTGGACGATACGCAAACATTGGATAAGTGGTCGAAATTTTCAGTAAAGTGCTGAAACTTGCGCCACTACCCTGTTCCAGGGGTGTGGCGCAAGCCACCTGCAGGCTGAAGATTCAGAGAAGGCTGGAAACTTGCGCCACAGCCTGCTTTGCAGCTAGTGGCGCAAGGCACAAATCTTGTGCCTTTCCGGACCCGTTTTGAAATGCAATCCTACGACGATTCTTGAATGGTTTCTTTTGGTTCTTTGGAGTTATTTGAGCATTGTTAAAGATTCAAACACTTCAATATACTCCTACATGATCAAATCATGAAATGTGAATAGTGATCCAAAATGTCCAATGAAGCCAAGGGCGACTAGAATTCCAATTTTTGCGATCGAGGCGACGAATGAGAATCTCGTAAGAGAATAATGTCGTGATATTATGGAACTATGTAAACATGAGATATATGGTGATTAATACATGAAATTTGATGGGTTACATGAATATGTGTTATTGGGCCCAATTTGAGGCCCAAAATGGAATAAAATACATGGGCCCAAAGGCAAAGTGATCCATTCTTCCAATATTTGACCAATTAAACATATCAATTAATGCCACATGTGGCTAAGGATGACCTTGGGTCTATATAAAGTCCCCAACATCAGATTTTATGCCCAAAGGACTCTCATAACTTTTGGATATTTTTCACAAACATTTCTTTCATTTCCAAACCCTAAGGCAAATAAGTTCTTTGGACTCCTTGGACTAGATCAACATATTCCAAGCCTTGGTAAGTATTTATCCTCATGGATTAACATATTATATGCATGGAAGATTATGTATATTATGCTAGTTGTGTTGGCAAGGTGATAAATAGTTGATAAATAGTGTATTTTTGCCTTTGGTGAAAGATGTGTCATCTTGGTAATTTGAACTTGAATTAGGACTTGTGACTTTGATGAAAAAGCATGGTATGAACAAACTATGAACATGTATGGTGCTATTTTTGGTATTAAACTTGTTCTTGTCTATAAGTGCAAATTGTGGGATTTTGGCCGATATGTGTTATGAGTTGTATTAAGGTACTTTGATGGATTATTTGTGATGTGTTATGGATAAGAAAGTATAAAGGAGAAGTATTGTGGTGAAATGTATTGATTTTCATGTATTGGTCAATGTTGGGAATATTATGGAAGTTTTGGAATAATAATTTTCTCAGTGGTTTTGTCAAGGGGAAATGGCATGTTTAAGGGCAAATATGTGACTCATTGATGTTATATGCATTTGAAGAGTAGTTGGTGGTTAATGTGTAACACCCCGTACCTTCCCAACCCTATTTGACGACGTGGAACAATGATTACCTAGGTGTCGATAGCTATAAGTATGCATTTGGTAATGTTAATGAAGAGGAAAAATTGACATTTTGGACTTGTACATGTGGTTAGCCCTTCGTAAGAGGTGTTTTGTGATTTTTGTGGCGCAGTTGTGGGGTTCAAAATGAGGCTAAGAGGACCTCTAAACAAAGCATATTAAGGCTAAGAAGTAAGTTAAAGAATAGGACTTGAAGTGTCTACTCAAACCCGCGAAGAAAAGTCGAAAAATGAAATTTTCGGAAAGTTTAAGTGTGGGGTGCGTTTGGGACCGCGCCGGGCCGCTTCTGGATGAAATTTTCAGTCCCTAGGCAGTGTTGGGGCGCGCCCAAGGGCGTGCTGGGCTGCTTGTGCGCACCTTTCAAAAGTTGAAATTTTTCTTAAGTCCCAAGGGTATCCGGGGACGTATTGAGCCGATTTTTGCTACGTTTCTTCTACAATCATGATCATATATATGAAATGAGTCAAATATTATATTGGTATGATAAAATTACTCGAGAACGAATTTGGCGTCAAAATGACGATTTTACCCTTTTGGTCAAAATAGGCCATACATGGCTAGAATTGTTTGTTTTTGGGATCGAGGCTACAAACATGAATCTCGTAAGTGGGAATATCGTCGTAATGCATGTGAAATGAATTAAACATGAGAAATTATTAATTTTATTGGATTAAGTAATTTGGGCTCAATAAAGCCCAAAAATGAAGAAGAAAAGCATGGGCCAAGAATGGGTCAAATTCTTTTTTGACCAAGCAATAATTGAGAAAGGGACTTCAAAGGCCTATAAAAGGGGCAAAAAATCAGATTTTTAATACAAAGAACACACATGCTTTCTATTCTTTTTTCTAGAATTATCAAGAACATCTCTTTTGGGCTCTCAAACCCTAAGTCATCTTTGGATCAAGATCATCCTCTTCCAAGATTAGGTAAGTATTTATTCTTATGGATTAACATATTATATGCATGGGAGAGTATGTATATCATGTTGGTTATGCTTGAAAGTGTTGTATATGGCACTTTGTGTTTTTGTAAAAGATGTGCCATTTATGGAATTTAAACTTGTAATATGACTTGTGGTTTTGATAAAAGAGCATGATATGGATAAAATATCAACATGTATGGTGTGATTATGGTCCTAAACTTGTTATTTTTCCATAAGTGTAAATTATGGGATTTTGGCCGATTTGTTGTTGTGAGGTGTATTGAAGTGAATTGATGGAATCATTGTGATGTTGTGGTGATGTAGAAGTGAAAAGTACGAATTTGGGGTGACGTGCTAGTGGTTTGTGATATTGGTCAATGTTGAGAATATTGTGGGATTATTGGTATGGTAGTTTTGTAAATGGTATTGTTGGTGTGATAGTTTCACACATGGTACAATCAAAAGGAAAATGACATGTTAAAGCCAAACATGTAATTCATTGTCGTTGTATGCATTTGTAAGGTAGTTGGTGGTTAATGTAAATTCCCTTGTATATTTGTGTGTTGTAGAGTGAAACATAAGGAAGGAACGGGACGATTGTATTCACGTATAGAATTGAGTGTTCATATTGAGACGATAAGGTATGTAAGGTTACTCTGTCCGTATTTTTCTGCAGCACCTATTGTTCATGTTGTCATTGTCCTTGTTCCATTCCAAAATGTTAAAAGGTATCTCATTTCAAGTTGTCATATGTTATTATTCTCATGTATCACATAATTATGGACATGATCCCAAGGTCCAATAATATTATGTTCCAAGGCTTCCAAAAATGTTACAACTTCATAAGTATCAATCTCATGAACATAGAAGATTGGAGTAATGCACTTATGTGTCTCCAAAAAGGTTATGCTCCCCCAATGTGTCAATCTCATCAAAGTAAAAGAGAGAAGTAATCCAATGAAGTAATGGAAGAAGTAACTCCCGTATGATTACTTTATTTATATTCCCTCATGATTACTTTATATTTTCCCTCATGGTTACTTTATAATTTTCCGTATGGTTACTTTAACATTATTTTATAATATTACTTTATGGTTACTTATGACTCTTTGAGTGCGGGTGATAGCTTTGGGGGGAAAAGCCAAACTTGATGCCGAACCTGCTTCCTTGTTTTCCGGGTGGTAGCAGGGGGGAAGCTCAGTGGGGTAAAAGCCTAGCTTGATGCCGAACTTGAGACGGTTGCATATTGACGGTTGCATTGCATATTGACGGTTGCATGTTGACGGATGCATTGCATACTGACGGTTGCATATTGACGGATGCATTGCATATTAACGGTTGCATATTGACGGATGCATTGCATATTGACGGTTGCATATTAACGGTTATACATTATTGATGGTTCTAACTGTTAACGATAACGGGCATAAAGGCAAATGGAGTAATGAATATAAAGTACCTATTTCCACACATACTAAACGATGATTGATCCACATTAACTATTCTCTTGAAATCGAGTTTATTGAGGTTTTTAAGTTTCATGAAGCTTCTTATAGCCTTGCATACTCAGTACATTCTTCGTACTAACCCCTTTGGGGAACTTACTTTATCTGCTGCAGGCACAGGTGTTAGTAGACCTCCACAATAGGCTACGGGTTATCCGCGGATCATTGGTGAGCTCCCAGTTGGTTCGGGGCTTTCCGAGTTACATGTGTATATTGTTTTGGTTTCGTAATTATTGTATAAAGCAGGGACTTGTCCCGACCATAGGTTGTTGTATTTCTGGATCGGTTAGAGGCTTTGTAGACATATGTGGGTTGTGGATGTAAACGACAAAGGTCCGTTTTGACTTGATGGCTCCAACGACCAAGTTTCCTACATATAATTATATAGCGTATGTTTCCATGTTCAGGTTTTCCGTATAGTTGCATAAGCTATCATAAGATTCATACGAGGATATGCATACGGAGGTTCATAAGCAAAGATTGGTTCTCTCGGGCCATATCGGCTTCGGGTGCCAGTCCGGTCCGAATGGGATTTCGGGTCGTGACATAATGTGAATTCCGTATTGTATTTGTGTTGTAGAGTGACACATAAAGAAGGAGCGGGACTATTGTACGCACCTCTAGGATTATATATTCGTATTGCGAATCCAAGGTATGTAAGGTTACTTTGTCCGTATCTTCCTACGGCAAATAGTGTTCACATTGACATGTCATTAGTCCTATCCCGAAACGTGCTAAGGTATTCCATATCCGGTCATCATACTCAGTACTTATTTCGTACTGACCCCTTTTGGGGAATTTACCTTACTTGCTGCAGGCGCAGGTACCAATAGGCCTCCTCAGTAGGTTGACAGTCGTCGCAGACCATTGGTGAGCTCCAGCTAATTCGGGGCTTCTCCGAGTCAGAGTGTATATATGTTTTGGTGTTGTGCATGTTGTATAAAGCGGGGACTTGTCCTGACTTTTAGTTCATTTTGGTCAATGCTTTGTTAGAGGCTTTTGTAGATAGGTGTGGGTGTATAAATGAAAAAGGGATATGTCGTACTTGCCTCGGTGGCCTCAACGGCCCAGTTTCACGTATGTATATATATATCATGTTCCATGAATTTCCTTGTTGGTCTCTATAGCTGTTATGTGCTTATGGGTTTCTTATGGCATGCATAGTGCTTATGGGTTTCTTATGGCATGCATAGTGCTTATGGGTTTCTTATGGCATGCATATGGTTGAACATAGGCAAAGGTCGGTTCTCTCGGGCCTTATCGGCTACGGGTGCCAATCATGTCTCGATCGGATTCGGGGCATGACAACTATGTACTCATTTTTTATTTCACTTACTTTCGTTAAGACACTAACTTTTACAGCAACTAAGAATAATTTCAGGTGTTTCATTAATGCACTCCGAAAAGAACGGTTAAAGGCAAAAAAACTCAAACGATTTTTCATTGACTATTTGTATATCACTGCATCATATTACAACTGGGGACATTTGTAATGAAATTTGTCCGTTTAGCTTCTAGTACATAATAATGCAGAAAGCGAAAACATGAAAAAGCATTAAGCTAGAAAGCAAACAAACGCTACATAATATTCCAATTTTGTTCAGTAACAATGGTTCTTCAACAAGTACTAAAATCTTATTCAATAAATCTAATTCTATAGTTCCATGCTAGATATGATGTAGTCTAGGTCATTAACATTGGCAGCACAAGTTGGGCAACCATTATTTCCCCCTAGCCAAACTTTGATACAATTAATATGGAACATATGAGAACATGCCATCTTTGTAACTTTCAAATCACCAACGAGCTCCCTTTGGCAAATCAAGCAATTCCCACCACCAGAAGTTGATGTTGTTGGTATGATAATATCATTGCTATATTGATTAAACAACATAACCTTAACAGTTATTTGCAGTGTTGGTCGACCATCGACCATCACCAAGCAATCCCTTGACTTATGTGTCAACTCGCAGTTCAAATAATTGAAGATCTTTTCGCAGTTAAAGTCAGAAGCATGCCAATTCTTCAGCACCTGCAAAATAAACATTAGCGATAAGTTTGCTAGGTTCAAATTATCTCTTAAACAATGTATTAATATACATACATTTATATGTGTGCTAAATGTTTATAAACACGATAATAGAAGTCTCATTAATACTAAAACAAATGTCACATAAAAAGAAACAAATTGAATATATCATTATTTGATGAAATAAAATAAAATAAAAAAACTTTAGCACCTTGAATATGGTTTCGCGAGCCTTATCTTTGTAGGCAAAATCATCTGCTTCCATGTTTATAGAAGTCGAGAATTTCGGGGTTTTTACAACCATGTTAGGATCTGGTGGTAGCTTTCTGAAGTTCCAATTATGATAAGTTATGCAAACGAACTCGATTTGAATGAATTTAGGCTTAAACGAAGAATTGAAACCAAGTTTTCGGATGGGTGTTTCAAGTTCATAAGCTAATTCTATGTTTTGATGAGCATAAACTTCCATTTCTGGTTACAACTATATGATATTTCTAACTTTTTTTGTCTGCAGAATGATGAACAAGTTTAGTTTAGCAATAAATATATATACAACTTTGTTCTATGTTCTCAATATTGTCTACATACGTGGTTCTGATGTGGCCTAACAATCACTTGCCACAAATTTTGTTGCCTTATTAGGTCTCATTTTTAGATTTTTACCTTATGGTAACTAACTAATCTTAATTAGTTGCCAAAGTGTTATCTATGAATCTGGTTAAGCCACAGGAAATCAAAATCATAAACATCACTATTAGATGAGTAGTTATGGTGTGTAAGTTACGCATGCGGGGGTTAGCCTGTAGATTTTAATCTCCTAACCCTCCTTTTGCGAAGGATAAATTAGTTATCCTTGTGTTGTATTATGAGGTATATTGGCCAAGCCCTCCTCTTTTACTTATTCTCGAGATATATAACACCACAACTACTAGGGACAATTTAATAATAATAAAAAAAAGTTACGCATGCCACTAATACATTTTCTCAATAAAAATAAAGGTGTGCGGTGAGTTCTCATAATGTATAATTAGTTAGTTATTTATGCCTGCAACATATAGTTATAGTATACAAATTTAAGATGAATTAAATTGATATTTTGTTGTTTACCTTGACGACTCCTTAAATTTGTGTGTAAATTTAGATACTCAAAGTCTCAAACTACGGCCTATTCTGATTAATCACCTAAACACAAAAACTATTTCTAGTAGATACTTTCGACTCACAATTTTGAAAAATCTCTTGGAGTGAGTTCCCAAGTGCCCATTATGTAAATAAGTTAACTACTTCAAATCATTTCTCTAAATTTCTGCATAACGTCTAATTCTTTTACCCCTTCCAGGACAATTTCTCCCAATCTTTGTGATGAGTTTGCCGATCGACCCCTTCAAAGAACAAAGAAACCATGAAAATCGAAGAAGCAACCACCTAGAAACAAGTAGCGACCAAATTTCCAAAGGGAGTGATCAACCATAGAAAATCCCCTTTAGCCTTAATTAAACTCGAGAGAGAAAATCAAGGTTGGCCTAGATTGATTAGTGCAATCTGGGGCTTTAAACCTCGTCTAATGGGTTCAACCTAGAGACTAGAATAACCTAAGTGTGACCTAGAATTGGAATGTGATTAATGTTTGTTAGCTTGATTCTAGAAAGCTACCTAAGATAAACTTGCTAAATAGTCGAGAGACATTAGTGGGATAATTAAGAGTTCAAGGCTAATTGCTTGACCCATGATTAATTAATAATGGATAATTATTTGCAATGAATCATTTTTTGATTTAATTCATTTTACTGTTTCCAAATCTCTTGTTTTCCCTTGGTTGCGAAAGTCGTTGATCACTTTACTCGCTTTCTAATTAGATTTCAAATAAAAAAATCAAAATATCATCAAGTGTTTAGCTTAGCATAGTTTGTGATATTTCCTAGCTTACTTGATCCCCTATATATTGTTCTCCGTGAAATTTGACCCCAATTCATAATTGGGTAAATTATATTGCATACGACCTCATACACTTTCTCTTTTAGGAGTGGATTTGAAGATATTGATCACCCCTTTGGCAAAAAAAACATGCAAGGAGAATCTGGAAATCTTTTGTTGAACCTTTGGGGATAGACTACAGGAACATAGGCCTCAAAATGCTCCTACTCAGTTGGTGAAATTTCAAGACTCAAGAAAAATCCATTACCAGAATTCTGCCTCTCATCATTTGTTGGAAATTTTTAAAATCCAGATGCAACCAAAAGTTTTAAAAGATAAACCCCTTATTTTACAGAACAAAATCTTACATTCTCATTTTTCTCTTGTAGGTCATTAATTATAACAGGTTTGCGATGCTAATATGGAAATTAATGAGACTGGAACACAAAATGTAAAGCTTGTGAATGAACACTACAACAGAAATCAAGCATTGTGATCAAACAGATTAAATCACATGTTCAAATACTGAAGATTAATAGCGATGGAAGTTGCACCAAACGTGGTTTGGTCATAGATTATCAAGAAAGATTCATTTTTGCCCATGCAATTCTTCTGGGATTAGGAACTAGCAATATGGCAGAAGCAACACCCATGTTTTTTTGATGAAATCAAGTGGTGTGCTGATAATGGTTATAGAGCTGTTTAGGGGGAACAAACTCTCTTCTAATTAGTAAATGCATTAAAAGAGAGTGGAAACTGGAAAGTTCCCTGGAGAATTCTCAACTACCTAAATGACATTCAAAACATAGTTGAAAAACAATATGGATTCAATACCAATCACGGCTCAAAGAAGTCAATCAACCTACAAACAAATTGGGTAACTTAAGCCATAACATTGCTGAAATCCAGGTGTTCCAACTCTTTTGTTGATCTCCCAAAGAACATCAGAGGTCTCATTAACATGGATAGATGGAATTTATGTTGGAAAAATAATGGGATATCACAAAAAGAATTAATATTATTGATGTCTAGGTTCATTCCTTAATATCTTGAGAATGAGCCTTTAATATGATCAATTGATTCTACACTTAATTCTCCACCTTGAATAGTCTTTATTGGCTTTCATTCTAATATGGCTCTAATGTTATTAATTAGCATTGACTCTTTTTACTGCCATTAATCTTGTTTTCCGTTACATTCCACAATCATAATATTCCATTCATTAGAAATCACCATTACTAGTAAGTTGACTTACTATCAGAACGTTGGACTCCATCTTTTGGCCTATATATTTCCCTTCCAACTTTACTTTTGGAATGAGTATAATAGAGATTCTCTTTCTCTTAATTCTTTTCTTGTGCTGGGCTTATTCTTATGAATCTTTGTTAGTTTTCGGTTTCTAGTTTATACTAGAAGAGCTTGTTGAATCTTGGGGCATACACCCATACTGGGTGAAATATCCTTAAGGAAAATGTCTGACACGCCTCAAGCTATGTGAGTTTTATTACAAGTGCTCATGAAGAAAGTATTTTTCGTAAGTTTTTCCTTCGGGATTAAACTATCAAAACTTGCCCAAATAATTTATCATCCTCCTTAGTTCCTTTCTTTGTTTTTTGGTTAGTTTTTATTGTAATCTCATCTCAATGATTTTGTACAAAGTTTAGTATATACCAATCTCAATGATGTAACTTAACTGATAACTCTACTCAACAAGATTTCGTAGGACAAATTAAATTAATATTTTCTGGTTAACGATCATGCTAGACTCCTATATTAACATCTATATATTTGCTCTTTTCCGATTGATTGTACTTTAGTCCAAAGACGAATTCAGTAATTTTTTCTCAAACTTTGTATATATATTTAGAATCTTTTTAAATATCTTATAAATATTTAACTAGGAACCCTCAGTTATTACTGTATAGATTAATTTGAAGTTGCTGCATGAATTCATAAACGTCAAATCTAGAATCAACCTATGCCTTAGTCATCAAATAGTCTGAGAAATTTCATTTTGTTCCTCTCACACTTTTGGGTATATATGATATAAAAAGAAGCGACACACAATTTATGTCCATTACACGAAGCATTAAGTAAAACATTGCCATATATAGTATCAAATCTACTCTAATGTAGTTTAGTCATGAGATGTAGGAGTTATTGAAGGAGTGAGTTAATGAAATTACCTCTTGAATCAATATACTAACTGAAGGTAAGTCCAAGAATTTTCCTAAACACATCAGGATGAGGGCATGCATCCAGCATCCTAAGCCTTCATTTTCAAGTCTTCCTACACTTTGATATTTATATTCCATCTCTTGCCTGGCCAAGGATTCAACAACAATTCGAAAGGTTTCCCTATTTGGGGATCTCCGGATCTATGCTTATTTTCGACTTCCCGAAGCATTTCATAGTCTTTGGCAGGCTTGGAGATTCAATTAAGGGAAGCAGTCTAATAAATCGACTGTTGGTGGCATCATGCATGTAAAGCACTGAAATCTAGTGAAACTGGTTGTAAAACTGGCCGATGTGAAAGTCCCCAGAGAAGTGCAAAAGTGGAATATTAAACAATTAAGTTAGACGTGAAAAAGTACTGCTATAGAAGGAGATGATAACAAAAATGTTTTTGAGCTGATTTGACCAGCTTTTAAGCCAATCCAAACGCCCTCTAAGTTACAAACTTATAGGAAATCAAAAAGAAATAAATCATAAAAAGTAGCGTCTTTCTAGCTATAAAAAAAGACAGTGAAAATACATTTTCTTTCGAAAAATATACTTTATTTATTACAACATTTCTAGTAAAATTTATCCCTTTAGAATCTAGTACATAATAATTCAGAAAATGATTACATGTAAAATACATCAATCCAATGAGTCCTCTGTCACACCCCGAATCCATACGAGGCGCGATTGGCACCCGAAGCCGATGTGGCCCGAGAGAACCAATCCTTGCTCATGTCTACTCATATGTATGCCATAAGAAACACCACCATCACATAAGGATATAAAGATACTACTCGCGGAAATCATGGAACATGTGAGACATATAAGGACATGAAACTGGGCCGTTAGGGCCATCAAGTCAAAATGGACATTCATCCCTTATATACATACATATACCCACACCCGTCTACAAAGCCTCTAACAAATACATAAACATAACCATCCTGAGATCGGGACAAGTCCCCGCTGTATATAACATTTGCAAAACCAACATAAATGTACACATGACTCGGAAAGCCCCGAACCAACTGGAGCTCACCAATGATCCGCAGATAACTCGTAGCCTACAGTGGAGGTTTACCTGTGCCTGCAGCAAATAAAGTAATTGCCCCCAAGAGGGGTCAGTACGAAGAATGTACTGAGTATGTAAGGCTCTTATGAAACTTCATTAAACATAATGACAATAAGGGAAACCATAGAAGAGAAATTAATCAATGCGGATAAACACTCGTTCTAAATGTGAAATCGTGTGCCTTACATTTATTATATCCCTTACTTGCATTCATCATATTATTGGTGGGTTATTATGATCATCCACCTTTTGGTGGGCATCCACTTTATTGTGGGTAGTCATCCACCCTTGGGTGGGCATCCACTTTGTTGTGGGTAGTCATCCACGCTTGGTGGGCATCCACTTTGTTGTGGGTAGTCATCCACTCTTGGTGGGCATCCACTTTATTGTGGGTAGTCATCCACTCTTGGTGGGCATCCACTTTGTTGTGGGTAGTCATCCACTCTTGGTGGGCATCCACTTTATTGTGGGTAGTATTAGGGTCCGCTCGAGCTAGGCTTATGTGCCCCTTTGAGTCGTCCCGGTTCTCATTACTTTCTTCCTTTACTTTTGAGAGATTCACCTTTACTTGTGAGGGATTGATTCATTCACTTATGAGAGATTGACATATTCACTTTTGAGAGATTGATATGTTCACTTGTGAGAGATTGATACAAACATAATTACAAAATTATAAGACTTTGGAACAAGACATGATTAGGAAATACTCCTCAAGATTAAATAGATTCTCTAGCATCTTACTCTCTTGGGATAGTTCTTTTAAGAAATTACCACGTTATGACATCTTAGGGACTTCAATCAATGAACAAGGGATAAGTGAATCATACTTCATCTAAGAATAGGGTACATATGAATAACAATATACGTCACCCTGAATTGATGTACTTCAAGCCTCTCGAAATTGAAACAAGCCCAATGTCAATAGGAACAATATGTTGTAGAAGGATACGAAAAGGGGAACCTTACATACCTTGTATTCTCAATACCAACACACAATCTTAAATGCGTATACAATCGTTCCGTTCCTTCCTTATGTTCCACTCTACAACAAAAATATACAACGGAGCCAACATTAACCACCAACTACTTAATGCATATAATAAGTAACATTCTCATGTTTGCCTTTAAACATGCCATGTCCCACTTGACACAACCATTCATGAAAGTATTATTCCAAAAATTCCATAATATTCCCAACATTGACCAATACATGATAATTGATACATTTCACCACAACACTTCTCCTTTACACTTTCTTATCCATACCACATCACAAATAATCCATCAAAGGACCTTAACACAACTCATAACACATATCGGCCAAAATCACACATTTTCCACTTATGGACAAGAACAAGTTTAATACCAAAAATAACACCATACATGTTCTTATTTTGTCCATACCATGCTTTTTCATCAAAGGCACAAGGCCTAATTCAAGTTCAAATCACCAAGATAGTATATCTTACACCAAAAGCAAAATACACTATTCATCACCTTGCCAACACCACTAGCATAATATACATAATCTCCCATGCATATAATATGTTAATCCATGATAAGAAATACTTACCAAGGCTTGAAATATGTTGATCTTGTCCAAGGAGTCCAAAGGAGTTATTTGCCTTAGGGTTTGGAAAAGAAAGAAATGTTTGAGAAAATATCCAAAAGTTATGAGAGCTTTTGATGATAAAAATCTGATCTTGGGGCCTTTATATAGACCCCAAGTCAAGCTTAGCCTTTTCTTTGGCATTAATGTGGTCAAAGTGGAAGAATGGGTCTTTTTGCCCCTTTGGGCCAATTCTTTTATTTCATTTTGGGCCTAACTTTGGGCCCAATAGCTCATATCCATGTAACCCATCACATTTCATGTATTATTCACCATATATCTCATGTTTACATAATTCCATAAGGTCACGACATTATTCCCTTAAAAGATTCTCATTCGTCCTTTCGATCGCAAAAATAGGCATTCTAGTCGCCCTTGGTTTCATTGGACATTTTGAGTCACTATTCACATTTCATGATTTGATCATGTAGGAGTATATTGAAGTGTTTGAATCGTTAACAATGCTCAAATAACTCCAAAGAACCAAAAGAAACCATCCAAGAAGCGTCGTAGAATTGCGTTGCGAAACGAGCTCGGGAAGGCCAAATGTTTGTTCCTTGCGCCACTGCTGCAAAACAAGGCAGTGGCGCAAGTTTGGAGACCCCTCTGAATCAGGTGGCTTGCGCCACACCCCCTGAAACAGGGCAGTGGCGCAAGTTTTGAAGCTTTGCTGAATTTTTCGGCCATTTTTCCAACACTTGCGTATCGTCCAATACCTTATCAAAACACTACAAAATACTTACTTAGTGATCTTAATCATCAAGTAAAAATGACTCTAAGTCACCAAATGAGGTTAGAATGTGTACGAGGTACTACACAAATGCTCCACGAAACCACCAAACACTTCCTATGAAAAGGCTAGTCACATGTACAAGGCCAAATTTCAATTTTTCTCATCTTTACATTACCAAATACATACTGATAACTCTCGACACCTAAGTAAACATTATTCAATGTCAGCAAGTAGGGTTGGGAAGGTACGGGGTGTTACATTCTTCCCTCCTTAGGAACATTCGTCCTCGAATGTTAGTAACATTGTCTCATTGTAACAACTTAAGTCGAGGTGAATCCTTCACATTATCGTATACACATATAACACTTGTAAAGACTTACTTATTATGACTCCCATTCTGTATCTTGAACTTTTCCTTCATGTGCAACAATTACCAGTACTTTGGTTCCATTATTTCGTTGGATTCCCTCGTAATTTCTTCTACGTGCTAATTTCTCCCATATTGGCCATTTCAATAAGCAATAGATGTTCATCCCAACTACCTTTGTAATGCAACGTATTTAGGGGTGGAAAACTGTACCCAACTTCACTTGTATACCCAAACGTGCTATATTTCTAACTGCTACCTCATAATCAATATGCATTCACAGTGTGCCCCCTTTTTTTTCTTTCTTTTGTGTGCCTCGACACTGGTGCATCTTACAAGGACATACTAGGTCGTATCACTCATATGTATATACCTTTGGCATAACTTTTCTCACGTCAAGATAAGAACACAGTTACCTTTCTGCTCAAGACGATCATTTATGGAAGAAAAATGGAATGTACTTTCTTAACTCAGCATTTGTCGTGTCATACAAGAAGCCAACCACTTCATACCCATTGCAACATTAAAAATCCCTCATTTCCATCTTAACTATAATAACTAATAATCCCGGTGTCTCGTTATTTCACGGTAATAGATGGAGTAGCAGATAATCAGGAAGAGCTCGGATGTAAAAATATAGTAATGTACCTGTACCTTCATCAGGGGGTGCCTCTTCGTTCTGCCGGTTTAAGAGAACGTAGGTGTGGTTCTGAGTTCCCCTGGAATGAGCTACTCCTCCAGCACCTCTACTTTGACCAGCAGGTCGTACACCAGACGACGATGCCCCGAAGATTAACCCCGTAGGTCGCGCCATACTACCCGTGTCCTCTTGTCGACACTCTGTCGTCAGATGTCCCGATATACCACATCGCAAAAAAACATTCAATCCATACCAGCATTCTCCTGAATGAAACTTCCCGCAGTGCTGGCACAGTTGCCGAGAAAATCTTTCTGTCCGTGAACCTCGACCCATACTGCTTTGCCCTATATGACTGCCCCTAGCTTCTCGAAAGTGTAATGGAATATCTACTGTAGGGGAAGAATATGATGACCTAGGTGGTCGACGAGAACTCCGAGGCCTAGGTCTTCCTTGGGAACCCTTAGACTGTCCCATAGGTCTAGCCCTCTTTGAAGGCCCCCCTTCAGATCCATGTAACCTCTTTCGGTGCTTTTGATCTTCCATCTTTTGTGCAAAGGCCTGAATTCTGGCTATATCCATGTCTTTATTTAATGCAGCAATAGTACAGTCTCTTACCAAGTAGGGTTCCAGTCGGTCTACATACCGATGAACTCTATCGGCCATAGTTGCTACCATATGAGGAGCGTATTTAGCCAATGAATTAAATCGAAGACTGTACTCCTTGACGCTCATATTTCCTTGACGAAGATTTAAAAACTGATCCGCACGAGCCTCGCGGACCTCATATGGAAGATAATGATCAAGGAATGCCACCCTGAATTCCTCCCAACTAGCTGGATTTGTACCGATACCCCTGGATCGTTTCCAGTCTTCATACCATAATATAGCTTCGCCTTTCAATCTATAGGCTGCAAGTTCAACTGTTTCTGCACCGGTAACATGGATAACATCTAAAGCTCTTTGAATCTGATCTATAAAGTCTTGCGGATCTTCATTAAGATCGGACCCTGTAAATGTGGGAGGATCTAATTTCAGAAAATCCTGTGTCCTCCGACTAGCTGCCCTATTTGCATCATCATTTCTTACCGTTGGACCAAATTGTCCTTGACTCTGTGCAACAACTATCTGAGTCAACATTTGTACTGCATTTCTCAAATCCCGTAACTCTTGTTTTGTAACATTACCAGGTGATTCTGGGGACTCAGTTTCACCCCCGCATTGACTAACTGGGTCGGGTGGTGATTTACTTGTTCTTTCCCCGGTAGGCATGTCTACCTCTTTTCCTTTATCCATACCTCTTGTAACCGGCATTTTTCTATATCAAAGAAAACCAATTACACTGGTCAGATATAATCCCACCTATGACAATGGCTCTATTGCACGATCTAGACTGAAGAAGAGAAACAACTCCTAAATGTCCCGTAGCCTCCTACTTATAAATGTGGCGCGCTACACATCCATAAGTAAGACTCTACTCAGACACGGCTTTGTAGACGCCCTTAGAACGAACTGCTCTGATACCACTTTGTCACACCCCGAATCCATACGAGGCGCGATTGGCACCCGAAGCCGATGTGGCCCGAGAGAACCAATCCTTGCTCATGTCTACTCATATGTATGCCATAAGAAACACCACCATCACATAAGGATTTAAAGATACTACTCGCGAAAATCATGGAACATGTGAGACATATAAGGACATGAAACTGGGCCGTTAGGGCCATCAAGTCAAAATGGACATTCATCCCTTATATACATACATATACCCACACCCGTCTACAAAGCCTCTAACAAATACATAAACATAACCATCCTGAGATCGGGACAAGTCCCCGCTGTATATAACATTTGCAAAACCAACATAAATGTACACATGACTCGGAAAGCCCCGAACCAACTGGAGCTCACCAATGATCCGCAGATAACTCGTAGCCTACAGTGGAGGTTTACCTGTGCCTGCAGCAAATAAAGTAATTGCCCCCAAGAGGAGTCAGTACGAAGAATGTACTGAGTATGTAAGGCTCTTATGAAACTTCATTAAACATAATGACAATAAGGGAAACCATAGAAGAGAAATTAATCAATGCGGATAAACACTCGTTCTAAATGTGAAATCGTGTGCCTTACATTTATTATATCCCTTACTTGCATTCATCATATTATTGGTGGGTTATTATGATCATCCACCTTTTGGTGGGCATCCACTTTATTGTGGGTAGTCATCCACCCTTGGGTGGGCATCCACTTTGTTGTGGGTAGTCATCCACGCTTGGTGGGCATCCACTTTGTTGTGGGTAGTCATCCACTCTTGGTGGGCATCCACTTTATTGTGGGTAGTCATCCACTCTTGGTGGGCATCCACTTTGTTGTGGGTAGTCATCCACTCTTGGTGGGCATCCACTTTATTGTGGGTAGTATTAGGGTCCGCTCGAGCTAGGCTTATGTGCCCCTTTGAGTCGTCCCGGTTCTCATTACTTTCTTCCTTTACTTTTGAGAGATTCACCTTTACTTGTGAGGGATTGATTCATTCACTTATGAGAGATTGACATATTCACTTTTGAGAGATTGATATGTTCACTTGTGAGAGATTGATACAAACATAATTACAAAATTATAAGACTTTGGAACAAGACATGATTAGGAAATACTCCTCAAGATTAAATAGATTCTCTAGCATCTTACTCTCTTGGGATAGTTCTTTTAAGAAATTACCACGTTATGACATCTTAGGGACTTCAATCAATGAACAAGGGATAAGTGAATCATACTTCATCTAAGAATAGGGTACATATGAATAACAATATACGTCACCCTGAATTGATGTACTTCAAGCCTCTCGAAATTGAAACAAGCCCAATGTCAATAGGAACAATATGTTGTAGAAGGATACGAAAAGGGGAACCTTACATACCTTGTATTCTCAATACCAACACACAATCTTAAATGCGTATACAATCGTTCCGTTCCTTCCTTATGTTCCACTCTACAACAAAAATATACAACGGAGCCAACATTAACCACCAACTACTTAATGCATATAATAAGTAACATTCTCATGTTTGCCTTTAAACATGCCATGTCCCACTTGACACAACCATTCATGAAAGTATTATTCCAAAAATTCCATAATATTCCCAACATTGACCAATACATGATAATTGATACATTTCACCACAACACTTCTCCTTTACACTTTCTTATCCATACCACATCACAAATAATCCATCAAAGGACCTTAACACAACTCATAACACATATCGGCCAAAATCACACATTTTCCACTTATGGACAAGAACAAGTTTAATACCAAAAATAACACCATACATGTTCTTATTTTGTCCATACCATGCTTTTTCATCAAAGGCACAAGGCCTAATTCAAGTTCAAATCACCAAGATAGTATATCTTACACCAAAAGCAAAATACACTATTCATCACCTTGCCAACACCACTAGCATAATATACATAATCTCCCATGCATATAATATGTTAATCCATGATAAGAAATACTTACCAAGGCTTGGAATATGTTGATCTTGTCCAAGGAGTCCAAAGGAGTTATTTGCCTTAGGGTTTGGAAAAGAAAGAAATGTTTGAGAAAATATCCAAAAGTTATGAGAGCTTTTGATGATAAAAATCTGATCTTGGGGCCTTTATATAGACCCCAAGTCAAGCTTAGCCTTTTCTTTGGCATTAATGCGGTCAAAGTGGAAGAATGGGTCTTTTTGCCCCTTTGGGCCAATTCTTTTATTTCATTTTGGGCCTAACTTTGGGCCCAATAGCTCATATCCATGTAACCCATCACATTTCATGTATTATTCACCATATATCTCATGTTTACATAATTCCATAAGGTCACGACATTATTCCCTTAAAAGATTCTCATTCGTCCTTTCGATCGCAAAAATAGGCATTCTAGTCGCCCTTGGTTTCATTGGACATTTTGAGTCACTATTCACATTTCATGATTTGATCATGTAGGAGTATATTGAAGTGTTTGAATCGTTAACAATGCTCAAATAACTCCAAAGAACCAAAAGAAACCATCCAAGAAGCGTCGTAGAATTGCGTTGCGAAACGAGCTCGGGAAGGCCAAATGTTTGTTCCTTGCGCCACTGCTGCAAAACAAGGCAGTGGCGCAAGTTTGGAGACCCCTCTGAATCAGGTGGCTTGCGCCACACCCCCTGAAACAGGGCAGTGGCGCAAGTTTTGAAGCTTTGCTGAATTTTTCGGCCATTTTTCCAACACTTGCGTATCGTCCAATACCTTATCAAAACACTACAAAATACTTACTTAGTGATCTTAATCATCAAGTAAACATGACTCTAAGTCACCAAATGAGGTTAGAATGTGTACGAGGTACTACACAAATGCTCCACGAAACCACCAAACACTTCCTATGAAAAGGCTAGTCACATGTACAAGGCCAAATTTCAATTTTTCTCATCTTTACATTACCAAATACATACTGATAACTCTCGACACCTAAGTAAACATTATTCAATGTCAGCAAGTAGGGTTGGGAAGGTACGGGGTGTTACATCCTCAATGAATGTAAAATCTTGTTCAATAAATTCAACTTTATTGTTCAATGCCAGATATAATCTAGTCTTGGTCATTAACATTGGCATCACAAGATGGGCAACCATTATTTTCCCCTAGCCAAATTTTGATACAATTAATATGAAACATGTGTGAACATGACATCTTTGTAACTTTCATATCACCAACGAGCTCCCTTTGGTAAATCAAGCAGTTCCCACCACCAGAAGTTGATGTTGATGACATGATCATATCATTGCTATATTGATTAAACAACATAACCTTAGTGTTGGTCGACCATCGACCATCACCATGCAATCCTTTGCGCTACGTGTCAACTCGCAATTCAAATATTTGAAGATCTTTTTGTAATTAAAATCAGAAGCATGCCAATTCTTCAGTACCTGTAGAATAAGCATTAGGGATAAGTTCGCTAGACTTAAATTAACTCTAAAAAAATGTATTAACATTATACATATAGATATGCACATACATCCATTTAACTGTATGTTTAATTCACAAACACGATAATAGAAGTGTGATATTAAAAGGGAATAATAACTAAATAATGTCACATAAAAAGAAATAGATCGAGTATATCTTGGTTTGAAGAAGAAAAGTTAAAAATTTTTAGCATCTTAAATATGATTTCGCGAGCCTTATTTTTGTTGGCAAAATCATCTGCTTCCATGTCTATATCTATCGAGATTCTCGGAGTTTTTACCATCATGTTTGGATCTGATGAATCCCAGTGATGATAATTTATGCAAAAGAACTTGTTTTGAATGAATTTTGGGTCAACATAAAGTCTGAAACCTAGTCTTTCTCTGGGTTTTACAAGTTCATAAGCAAGTTTTACGTTTTGGTAAACGTAAACCTGCATTTCTGGTTATAGATATATGATACTTCTAAACTTTTTTCCCTGAACAGGGTTAACTTTAGCAATAGATCTGTCTAATATATATACAATTTTGGTCAATGTTCTCATTATTGTCTATGTGGTTCTGATGTGGCCTAACAAGTAGTTGCCATAAATTTTCTTGCCTTATTAGGTCTCAAGTTTATGTTTTTACCTTATTTTAACTTACTAATCTCAAATAGTGTAACACCCCGTAAATTTTCAAACGTACGCGACTAGGTGACGGAATTAATTGAACATGCAATAAAGGGTATATTATGTATGCAAAGTGTTGGACTTAATTCATCTTGGCTAATGGACTCAAAATTGGCCTAAATTCAACAAGAAAGACATGGCCCAAAAAGGGAATTTTGACCCATTCATCTTGACCAAGTAAACATATCATTAAGGACCAAGTGTATGGCTAGGATTACCATTAAAGGGTTATATAAGGCCAAGAAAATCATATTTTATTCACACAATACACCTTGCAAAATTCTTGTAATTTCTAGACTTTTCCAAGAGACCAAAAGAAACCATTTGAACCCTAAGGCAACTACACTTGTTTTGCTAAGATCATCATCTTGTAAGTATTGGTAAGTGTTTATTCTTGTGGTTTAATATATTATATGCATAAGAGGTTGTGTAAATCATGTTGGATATGTTTAATAAGTGTTGAGCAGTCCACTATTTGAAAAACAGTCCACTTTTGCTTAATTGGTAAAAGATTTGCCTTCTATGTGGTTTAAACTTGAAAGGGGACTTAAGGTCTTGAAGGAATTGAATTATATGGACTAAATTTCAGTATATTTAAAGTGTGGTGCTGTCCCTAATTCGTTACTTTTGTGTATGGCTTGATGGAAATGTTTTTACGCAATTGTGCATGGAACGTTTGGCGTAGTGAAAAGAGAATATTTTCTTGTTATGTTAAAGTGAATCCTAAAATTGTGTGGGATGGTTTTGGTATATTTTTTTGAAAGGTATTTAGGTGACTTGATGGGATAAATATGTGGAGTTGTGTTGAGGAGGAAATGTAAAGTAGAAACTTGGTGTAAAATCCTATTGGTTTGTGATGTCTACGGTGATATGTGGACTGTTTTGGTGGTGTGTGGACTGATTTGGTATTGTTGTTTTGCTTAAGCAGTAAGTTATAGTGTAGCGTGGTGGAATAATGTTATTTGGTAGTATAATGAAGGGGGGAGTGATGCACCATGTGTTTTGGAGGTTGGACGGTTTTTACTTTCCGTTAAGCACCTACTTACCGTCTTGTGAACTTCTAATGTAGTTAGTGGTTAACGTGAGCTTCGTTATGTACTTGTGTGTAGAGTAGACGTAAAGAGAAAGCTGGAGTGTTATATTCATGAATAAGATTGTGAATCCATATTGGGGAATTAAGGTATGTAAGGTTACTCTTTCCGTATCCTTCTGCAGCACATAGTGTCACAATGTCATTATACTTGTTCCATTTCGAAATGTTCAAAGGTATCCCATTTTCGGTTATTATGTAACACCCCGTACCTTCCTAACCCCACTTGACGATGTTGAGCAATGCTTACTTAGGTGTCGAGAGCTATATATACGTATTTTGTAATGCTATGGATGCGATAATTGACTTTAGGCCTCGTAAATGTGATTAAACCTTCATAGGAGGTGTTTTATAATTTTTGTGGAACATTTGTGGGGTTCAAAACGAGGCTAAGAGGACCCCTAAACAAAGTATATTAAGGTTAAGAAGTAAGTTAAAGAATAGGACTTGAAGTATCTAACCAAACTCGCGAAGAGAAGTCAAAAAATGAAATTTTCGAAAAAACTAAGTATGGGGCGCGTTTGGGACCGTGCCATGCCGCTCTGGGCTAAAATTTTTAGCCCAGAGGCAGTAAGTTGGTGCGCCCAGGGGCGTTCCACCTAGGGTTTTCCACTTTTTCGAAAGTTGGAAATTTCTAAGTCCTAAGGGTATCCGGGGTCGTATTGAGCCAATTTTTGCCACGTTTCTTCTACAACCATGAGTATATACATGAAATGAATGACATATTATATTGATATGATAAAATTACTCGAGAACGAATTTGGAATCAAAATAACGATTTTACCTTTTTGGTCAAAATAGGTCACACGTGGCTAGAATCACTTGTTTTTGGCATTGAGGCTACGGATATGAAGAGCGTGAGTGGTAATATTATTGTAACAAGTATGAAATGATTTAAACATGAGGAATTATTGGGTCAATTGAATTGGGCTCAACACAAGCCCAAAATGAGACAAAAGATATGGCCCAATTAGGCCAAAAATGACCCATTCTTCACCTTTGACCATTTGTGCATGGCATTTAATGCCAAGGAGACTTGAGGGATTATATATACATGGAACAATCTGATTTTATTCAAAGGAACACCCAACATATCTCTAGAAATTTCCCCAAATTTCTCTCAACTCTCAAGAACCCTAAGCCAACTTCTTGGAGCAAAATCATCAATTTTCAAGCTTAGGTAAGTAAGTATTCTTATGGAATAATATATTATATTCATGGGAAAGCATGTAAATCATGTTGGTTATGCTTGGAAGTGTTGGATATGGCACCTTGTGTTTTTATAAAAGATGTGAAAACCATGAGATTTAAGCTTAAAAGATAACTTGTTGTCTTGATGAAAGTGCATGGTATGGATGAAATAACAACATGTATGGTATGATTAAGGTCCTAAACTTGTTATTTTTCTACAAGTGTAGATTATGGGATTTTGGTCGATTTGTTGTTGTGAGGTGTATTGAAGTGATTTAATTGAATAATTGTGATGTTATGGTGATGAAGAGTGGAAAGTATGAACTTGGTGTGACATGCTATGGGTTTGTGATATATTGGTCAATGTTGGGCATGTTGTGGGATTGTTGGTATGACCATGCCATAAATGGTATTGTAAGGGACTAAATGACATTATACGGCGGTCATATAGCTTATTGTCGTTTTGTACACTTGTAAAGAGACCATTTGATAATGAAAGTCCGGTATGTATTTGTGTTGTAGAGTAAGACGTAAGGAAGGAGCTGAACTATTGGGTTCCCATATAGAATTGTATCGTCATATTGAGAATAAGAGGTATGTAAGGTTACTCTTTCCATATTCCTTCTGCAGCACATAGTATCACATAGTCATTATACTTATTCGATTCCGAAATGCTCTAAGGTCTTCTATTTCCGGTTGTTGACTAGTATTACTCATATGTTCCTTATTCATTGGTCAATGGTGATTCTCATGATTCATATTCATTGGTTAATGTTCCAAAATTCCAATAATGTACCATCTCCAATGTATTACTCTCAAACAAAAGTAAAAGAATTAAGTAATGCTTAATTGGTTATTGTTGAGTACAGGGGGCAATCCAGAGGGGTGAATACCCTGGTCGGAACGAACCTGTTTTGTTGGAATGGATCGCAATCTAAGGGGCATAAGCCTGGCTGGAACTATCCCAAAAATTATGCTATGGTGGATCGCAATCTAAGGGGCAAAAGCCTGGTTGGAACGATCCCAATAGTATGTTATTTTCCCACTGATCAGTTGGGGCTCGGGCTTGATACGAATAGATGATGGTTAATGGAAGTAAATGCAACCAACGCAATGAACGTAATGTACATACGTCTATATATACAAAATGATGACTTATCCACATTGGTTACTCACTTACAGTTGATTCCATTGAAGTATCGGTGTAATGTACTGTTTCTTATGGCCTTACATACTCAGTACTTTATTCGTACTGACCCCTCTTGGGGAATTTACCTTACTTGCTGCAGGCACAGGTACTAGTAGACCTCCCAGTAGGCTATAGGACTTCTGCAGATCTTTGGTGTCACGCCCCGAATTCCATCGGGACGTGATTGACACCCGAAGCCGATATGGCCCGAGAGAACCAATCTTTGCTCATGTACTATCATATGTCATTTTAATTCGTGTAATTAAATATCAATGGCAAAAGTCATGGAAATATGTGCAATATATGAAACTTGGCCGTTAGGGCCATTATGTCAAAATGAATGTACATCTTTTACTTTCACCTTCCCACATGTGTCTTACAAAGCCTCTAACAGATACATGACCATAACCATATCTATACAATATTTACAAATGACAAAACCTAATGAACATATGCAACTTGGGAAGCCCCGAAGCAACTGGAGCTCACCAACAATCCGTGGATACCTCGTCACCTACTGCGGAGATCTACCAACACCTGGGCCTGCAGCATGTAAGGTAAGTCCCCCAAAAGGGGTCAGTACGAATAAAGTACTGAGTATGTAAGGCCAGATGAAACTATGGTAATATATAAGTACTTCCAAGAAAGTAAACATAAGAGAATAATCAATGTGAATAGACCTCCAACCTGGATGTGTGGAACCATGTTCATTACTTCTATTAGTCTCAATACTTGATCAATCAGTCGCGTCACTATCACTTTCTTATAACCATCTTATGTTTATTTACATATATACACGTGAGGAAAATATTTCTCATCTCTTTACATCTATTTTCATTACTCTTCACTCAACTAGTTAGTACCGGACCTCCACCTTTGGTGGGCTAAAAGATATAAATATAATACCGGGCATCCACATTTAGTGGGCTATCATATCTGTAAATATAATACCGGACATCCACATTTAGTGGGCTATCATATGCAAATATAAATATAATACCGGACATCCAGCTGATCAGTGGGCTATATAATATACCGGACATCCAGCTGATCAGTGGGCTATAATATATAATATAAGTACCGGAAATCCAGCTGATCAGTGGGCTATATAATATACCGGACATCCAGCTGATCAGTGGGCTATAATATATAATATACCGGACATCCAGCTGATCAGTGGGCTATAATATATAATATAAGTACCGGACATCCAGCTGATCAGTGGGCTATATAATATACCGGACATCCAGCTGATCAGTGGGCTATAATATACAATATAAGTACCGGACATCTACATTTAGTGGGCTATAATATATAATATAATCTCAGTATCATAGACTATTGGGATTATTCCACCTTGGACTTATACCTCTTTGTGATCCAATGAAACATAACATGAAGTAACCATTTGCATGACTTAGTTCCTTAACCTTATGAGAGTGATACCTTAAAAATCATGACCCTAAAGCTCACACATATGTATACACATCTTCACTTACGAGGAATCACCTCCCTTCTTACTCTTATAAGATTGGTACTTCTACATGTGAACGATTGGTACAAGGATAGTCAAACTATTCTTAGACTCCGAAACATGACATACATTACTTTACGTCTTTACCCGTGTAAGATTGACATCTCTACTTGCAAAGGATACATCTTTGGAACCATTGGACCCATATTCAATGAACAAGATACATGAGTATAACCACTAGTGAAACCTTGGAACATAACCTCATTGGACTTTTGGAACATTACTAATGAATATGAGACATATGTATAACTCTATTGGAACTTTGGATCATGACATGATTGGAATAATGCTATTCAAACTAAACAAGCCCCCTTTACCCCATTACTCTTGTTGAGATAGTTCTCGTAGACTTTACAACATATGCTAACTTAAGAACTTCCATCCATAACTAAGAACTAAGTGGTTCATGATTTGTCTAGGAGTAAAACACATATGAATAACAATGTATATCAACCTTAGTTGGAATACTATAGAACCCCTTTGGAATAGAACAATTTTGGAACCTTAGTATAATGAACAATGATTAAGACGCATGTGAATGTCAACTTCTCACCAACTAGGAATGCAATACCTTAGAATATTTGGAACTATTGACTTTTAGCCAATGAACGTAAGTCAATCAATGGACGTGAGCCAATCAATGAATATAAATCAACCAATGGACATGAGTCAATCAATGAATATGAATCAACCAATGGACATGAGTCGTATGATTCACCATTTACCAATGAGTAAAGAACATATGAGCTACACTAGTCAACTACCGAAGACGGAATACCTTAGGGCATTTCGGAGTCGAGTGAGTACTATGACACTATGAATCATACTTGCTGCAGAAGAATACAGAAAGAATAACCTTACATACCTTTGCGTCTCACTATGAATACACAGGCTTATCTGGGAATACAATGGTCCAGCTTCCTTCCTTACGTCTCACTCTACATCACAAGTACATAACGAGGCTTATATTAGCAACCAACTACCTTACAAGTGCACATGATGACCATGAATCACATAGTTACTTTAGAACGTCATTTCACCTTCTTACAATGTCATTTATCGCATCAACATGCCAACACTACCATAACATTCCACTCATTGACCAAGATTTCATATAACAATCGCATTTCAAATCATACTTACCCTTTACGCTTTTTCCTTTATCATTCCGTCGTAATGATGCCTTTATCACAACATATAAACAACCATACATACTTAACATAGTCCAAAACACCTCCCTACGACACTTCAAAGTCATTACAATGACATTACAAGTTAATTATTACATCCCAAAAGGGTATCGGGGCTTTCGGGGATCAAAGGGACACGAAAGCAACCAAAACTCAATTCTGGGCTGACCTGCGCAGCCAAATGCGCACGCAGGTCAGCCACCTGTGCACGTAGATGGCCATTGGCAGCAGCCAGTGCCATCTGCGTTGGCATCTGCGCCCGCAGATGCCCTCGTCTGCGGGGGCGGATGCCCGTTTGGTCCGAAATGGCTCCGTTTTGGGTATTTTAATGACATGAATGATCCATGATCATAACCAACTTCATTTTAACATATTTTTGATCATTTAACATGCCAACCACCAGCCATGATTTCACAACACACCAAACATCACCAAAACGACACTTTACGGCCAACATGCCACCAAAACCATAACCAATTTCTCAATAGAAATTTCCAAACACTATGCACAAGTATAAAACAATTCAAGGCTATAATAACATCTCATATATCAATATTGAATCCATCAAGTTCATTTTCATCAAGATCACAAACCCATGTTCAAGTTTTCATGCCATAAATCATCCTCCGATTAGCACACACAAGTTGTGTTACACATAATGAATTTCTCATACTTCACCAACATAAACAACATCATCTACTCAATATTACATGCCTATAATAAAGTAAACCATGAGAATATACACTTACCAATACTCACCAAGTGATGATCTTGCTCAAAACAAGTGTAGTTGCCTTGGCTTAGAGAAGGGTTCTTTGTGGTCTCTTGGAATTATCTAGATTTTTCAAGAAATGGCAAGGTGGAATGAATGATTAAAAATCTGATTTTTGAGCATATATATAGCATACTTATCCAACCACTTAATGGTTTACTTGGTCAATAAAAGAGAAATGAAAGAATGGGTCAAATTTCTCATTTGGGCCATGTCTTTGCAACATTATTGGGCCTTTATTGAGCCCAATAGCACAAGATTACTTTAGCCCACAAAATTAATGCATAAGTCCTCAACAATCTCATGGTTAAATAATTCCATGCATGTTACGGGAATTAACTAGGTTCGGACACATACGGGGTGTTACATTTGGTGAGCTCCAGTTGGTTCGGGTCTGTCCGTGTCCGAGTTGTACATTGATTTTGGTGTTGTACATATTGTATAAAGTGGGGACTTGTCCCGACTTCAGTTGGTTTTGGTAAATGTCTATGTTAGAGGATTTTGTAGACGTTTGTGAGTGTATGGATGTAAGATGATACATGTTGTTTTGACTGGATTGCCTCAACGGCCAAGTTTCATGTATATGTATATGTCCCATATTTTCTATTATTCGTCTTTCAAATTCTTACGTAATGGTGGTGATGATTCTGTTATGCATATGAGTGAACATAGGCGAAGGTTGGTTCTCTCGGGCCTTATCGGCTACGGGTGCCAATCATGTCTCGATGGGATTCGGGGTGTGACAAAAGTGGTATCAGAGCAGGTCGTTCTAAGGGTGTCTACAAAGCCGTGTCTGAGTAGAGTCTTACTTATCAATGTGTTGTGCACCACATTTATAAGTAGGAGGCTATGGGACATTTAGGATATTGTTTCATTCCTTCAGTTCTAGATCGTGCAGTAGAGCCGAAGTTATAGGTGTACTTGATTCTGATTATAACCATTGTTGTTCTTGTATATGATAGAAAAATGCCGATGACAAGAAGAGGTCGAGGTAAAAGTAAGAGAATAGACAGAATTGCTGGAGAGGGAACAAGTAGACCACCACCTGAACAAGTTGATCAAAGTGGGACTGAAACTGAGTTTGCAACGCGAGCTTCCTCTCTTTCTTCAGCTCCAGAAGAGCCGAGAAGAAGAGAAGTACTTGTAGAACCATCAGTAAACACTACTGACCAGGACTTAAAGGATGCAGTACAGATGTTGACCAGAATAGTTGTTGCATAGGTTCAGGGACAAGGTGGTCCGATGACAGGTGACGATAGTGCATCAAGAGCAGCTAGCCGATGGACCCAGGATTTTTTGAAACTAGATCCTCCCACATTTACTAGATCAGATCCGAATGAAGATCCACAAGAATTTATAGATCAGATTCAAAGGGCCTTGGATGTCATGCATATAACTGGGGTCGAAATAGTCGAACTTGTTGCGTATAGGCTGAAAGGTGAAATGATATTGTGGTATGAAGATTTGAAAAAGTCTCGGGGTATTGGTGCAATGCCACTGAGTTGGGAGGAATTTAAAATAGCCTTCCTTGATCATTACCTGCCTTATGAGATCCGTGAGGCTCGGGCGGATCAATTCTTAAATCTGCGTCAAGAAAATTTAAGCGTCAGGGAATACAGTCTGTAATTTAATTCATTAGCCCGTTATGCTCCCAATATTGTGGCTACGATGACAGATAGGGTTCATAGATATGTGGATAGGTTAGAACTGTATTTGGTACGAGATTGCACTATCGCTGCCCTAAACAAAGACATGGATATAGCGAGAATTCAGGCCTTCGCCCAGAAAATGGAGGACCAAAGACAGAGAAGAAGGGCACATGAAGCTGAGCGAGGACAGTCCAAAAGAGCTAAACCTATGGGACAGTCTATGGTGTCCCAAGGAGAATCGAGACCTCGAATGTTTCCTAGACCACCGAGACCATCATTTTCTTATTTTGTTGTAGGCACTCAAGCTCAGTTTTGAGGATTTAGAGGAAGTAATGTGGGGCAGAGTAGTGGGATTCATGGATCACAGACAGCGGGATCTTCTCGTCAGCCATGTCAGCGTTGCGGGAAGTATCATTTAGGTGCATGCCGTATTGGGACGAATGTTTTCTTCTGGTGCGGTTTATCAGGGCACATAGTGAGGGACTGCCCACAAAGGGGCACAGCTGGTGTAGCACGACCTACGGGGTCAGCTGTTGCATCATCATCATCGGTCCCCTCCCTAGGCAGGGGTGTACAGCCCGCCGATCGTGGTAGAGGTGCCAGAGGAGCAGCCATTACTAGTGGGGTCCAGAACCGCACTTATGCTTTAGTAGACTGGCAGAATTCGGAGGCTTCTCCAGATGTCGTCACAGGTACATTATCTATATTTTCACATAATGTATATGCACTGATTCACCCAGGTTCTACATTTTCCTATGTTACTCCATTGGTTGCTGCGAAATTTGTAAAGGCACCAGAATTATTAATTAAATCAATTGAAGTGTCTACACTGGTTGGTGAATATATTATTGCAAAGAGAGTATATCGTAACTGTGTGGTAACCGTGTGTGGTTGTCACGCCCCGAATCCAATCGATACATGATTGGCACCCGTAGCCGGTAAGGCCCGAGAGAACCAACCTTTGCCTATGTTCAATCATATGCATGCCATAAGAAACCCATAAGCACATAACAGCTATAGAGACCAACAATGGAATTCACGAAACATGATATATATATACATACGCGAAACTGGGCCGTTGAGGCCACCGAGTCAAGTACGAAATATCCCTTCGACATTTATACACCCGCACTTGTCTACAAAAGCCTCTAACAAAGCATTGACCAAAATGAACTAAAAGTCGGGACAAGTCCCCGCTTTATACAATATGTACAACATCAAAACATATATACACTCTGACTCGTAGAAGCCCCGGATTAGTTGGATCTCACCAATGATCTGCAGAGACTGGCAACCTACTGTGGAGGCCTACTAGTACCTGCGCCTGCAGCAAGTAAGGTAGATTCCCCAAGAGGGGTCAGTACGAAATAAGTACTGAGTATGCAAGGCTCAGATGAAATTGTACAACACATGAATATTTCAACGAACTCAAATACAAATGACTAATCACTGTAAGTAAGTCACCATGTTGCATTTTGGAAACCATGTGGATTGCTTTCATTACTTTCATTACTTTCCATACTCACTTGTCATTACATATGTCACAATGTACCCAGGCCCCGACTGATCAGTGGGTCTTTCATATCATATCATTGTGTTGGGATCGAGTCGAGCTAGGCTTATGCCCCTAGACTTGCCACCCATACATCAATGCATCGGGATCGAGTCGAGCTAGGCTTACGCCCCTAGACTTGCCACCCATAAATCCATATCTCGGGATCGAGTCGAGCTAGGCTTACGCCCCTAGACTTGCCACCCGTACTTGATCATTGACCACATTTGCATTACTTTGAGATTGATACTTTGGATAGTCATAACATCACTTTGAACTTTGGAACATAACATTGTTGGAAGCTTTGGATCATTAACCAATGAGTGAGAACCATGTGAGTAACTTGGCAACATAACATTATTAGAATCATAACACCATGGGAACTATTGGACAATAATCTATGAATAAGAGACACAAGTATAATCACTATTAGAACATTGGAGCGTAACCTTGTTTGAGCTTTTGGAACATTAATCATGACTATGAGACATGAGACTCACAAATGATCTATGAGTAGGAAATATATGACAATGACTATTGATAAACGGATATAGGATACCTTAGCACATTTCGGGATAGGACTAGTGACATGTCAATGTGAACACTATTTGCCGCAGAAAGATACGGACAAAGTAACCTTACATACCTTGGATTCGCAATATAAATATATAATCCTAGAGGTGCATACAATAGTCCCGTTCCTTCTTTATGTGTCACTCTACAACACAAATACAATACGGAATTCACATTAACCACCAACTACTCTTCAAATGCATATAACATCAATGAGTCACATATTTGCCCTTAAACATGCCACTTCCCCTTGACAAAATCATTGATAAAATTATTATTCCAAAAATTCCATAATATTCCCAACATTGACCAATACATGATAATTTATACATTTCACCAGCACACTTCTCCTTTACACTTTCTTATCCATACCACATCACAAATAATCCATCAAATGACCTTAATACAACTCATAACACATATCGGCCAAAATTTTACAATTTCCACTTATAGAAAAGAACAAGTTTACTACCAAAACTAACACCATACATGTTCATATTTTGTCCATACCATGCTTTTTCATCAAAGGCACAAGTCCTAATTCAAGTTCAAATCACCAAGATAGCACATCTTTCACCAAAGGCAAAAAAGACACTATTCACCTTCTTGCCAACACAACTATCATAATATACATAATCTCACATGCATATAATATGTTAATCCATGAGGAGAAATACTTACCAAGGCTTGGAATAGGATGATCTTGTCCCAAAGAGTCCAAAGAAATTATTTGCCTTAGGGTTTGGAAATGAAAGAAATGTTTGTGAAAATATCCAAAAGTTATGAGAGCCTTTGTGAATAAGATCTGATTTTGGGGACTTTATATGGACCTCAAGTCATCCTTATCCACACTTGGCACTAAATGATATGTTTACTTGGTCAATTATTGGAAGAATGGGTTATTTCCTCTTTGGGCCAAGTCTTTTAATCCCATTTTGGGCCTATCTTTGGGCCCAATAACACATATCCATGTAACCCATCAAATTTCATGTATTATTCACCATATATCTCATGTTTACATAATTCCATAATGTCACGACAATATTCTCTTACGAGATTTTCATTCGTCATCTCAATCGCAAAAATAGGAATTCTAGCCGCCCATGGCTTCAATGAACATTTTGGATCACTATTCACATTTCATGATTTGATCATGTAGGAGTATGTAGGAGTGTATTTAAGTGTTTGAAGCTTTAAAAATGCTCAAATAACTCCAAATAACCAAAAGAAACCATCCAAGAGTCGTCGTAGAATTGCATTACAAAACGGGTCCGGAAAGGCACAAAATTTGTGCCTTGCGCCACTAGCTGCAAGGCAGGCTGTGGCGCAATATCTCAGCCTTCTATGAATTTTCAGAATGCAGGTGGCTTGCGCCACACCCCTGAAACAGGGTAGTGGCGCAAGTTTCAGCACCTTGCTGAATTTTTCGGCCACTTCTCCGATACTTGCATATCGTCCAATACCTTATCAAAACACTACAAAATACTTACTTCGTGATCATAACCATCAATTAAACATGACTCCAAGTCACCAAATGAGGTTATAATGGGTACGTGGTATCAACCAAATGTTCCACGAAACCACAAAACACCTCCTACAAAGGTCTACTCTCACATTTTTGGTCCGATATTAAATGTTTCACCAATGACACTATAAAACACATACTCTTAGCATTTCAACACCTAGGTAGATATAAACCCAAGGTATCAAGTGAGATTAGAAAAGTACGGGGTGTTATATTCTTCCCCCCTTAGAAACATTCGTCCTCGAATGTTAACAACATTGTCTTATATACCACAAATGCAACTTTACTTTAACATACTGTAACACCCCGTAAGTTTTTGAGTCAAGTTAATTCCCGTAACATTTATGGAAATAATGAAAATGAGAGAGTTGGTGAATTTATACATTTATTTGTGGACTAAGCTAATTTTGTGATTTGGGCCCAAATGAGGCCCAAAAATGAAAACAAAAGACATGGGCCAAAACATGGGTCAAATGACCCATGCTTCTTTTTGACTCATCAATAATTGAGCAAGACTTTAAGGTTATATAAAAGGGAGGCAAAAATCAGATTTTTAACTCTCAACAACACACATGCTTTTCTTGTATTTTCTAGAGATTTCAAGAGAAAACCCCTTTGGGCTCTTCAAACCCTAAGCCACCTTTGGAACAAGATCATCATCTTCCAAGCCTAGGTAAGTGTTTATTGTTATGATTTAATATATTTATTGCATGAGAGATGGTGTATAACATGTTGGTTATGATGGTGATGTATTGAGAATTCACTATGTGTGTAAGGTGACATGTTTGCTAAATCGGAGGATGGTTTTGTCTTGTAACCTTGAACATGGGCTTGTGATCTTGAAGGAAATAAATTTTATGGGTTAAATATTGATATGTGAGATGTGATTACAGTCTTGACTTATTTTATTCTTGTGTACAATGGTTGGAATTGTTATTGCAAAAGTTAGCACGGAAATGATGGCGTAATGTAAGGAAAACGTCGTATTGGTGTTGTTTTTCTGTGTTGCAAAACCATGGCTGTTCATTGGTGTTTAAGATGATCAATAATATGTTAAAATAAGTTTGGTTATGATCATGGACCATTCATGGCATAAAAGACCCAAAAAATGACATTTCGGACCAAAACGGGCATCCGCCCCCGCAGACGGAGGCATCTGCGGGCGCAGATGCCAACGCAGATGGCACTGGCTGCTGCCAAGGGCCATCTGCGTGCGCAGGTGGCTGACCTGCGGGCGCAGGTGCCAACGCAGGTCAGCCCAGAATTTTGTTTTGGTTGTTTTCGTATCCCGTTGATCCCCCGAAGCCCCCGTACCCTCTATGGATATAATTAGCAACTTGTGATGTGGTTTTAATGAATTGAAAGCATCGTATGGAGGCATGATGGACTGTATTAAGTATGGATTATTGTTCATATGTTTTTATGAGACATATTGGTAGGAGTAATTGTGACGGCATGTTAATAAGGAAGCATAAAGGGTAGTGTGATGTGAAATGTTATTGATGTGTGATATTTTGGTTAATGTGTGGAGTGTTATGATGTTGTTGGTATGATAATACAATGGATTTTACTGTGAAGGATGAAATGATGCTATGTAGCAGTCACATAACTCATTGTGACACCTATACGTTTGTAAGGGAGTTGGTTGTTAACATGAATTTTGTTGTGAACTTGGATTGTAGAGTGAAACATAAAGAGGAAGCTGGACTATTGTATGCCCATTTAAGATTGTAGAATCGTATTGAGAATACAAGGTATGTAAGGTTACTCTTTCCGTATCCTTCTGCAACATGTTGTTTATATTGACATTGGGCTTGTTCTATTTCTCTAAAGGTTGTGAAGTACATCAATTCAGGTTGACATATATTGTTATCCATACATGTCCTATTCTTAGATGAGCTATGATTTACTTATCTCTTATCCGTTGACATTCATTGACTGAAGTTCCAAGGATGTCATAATGTTGTGAGCCCTAAAAGGGCTATCTCAAGAGAGTAATCACATAAGAGAATCTATTTATTCTTGAAACGCATTTCCCAACCATGTCATGTCCCAAGTCCTATAATACGATGGTTGTGCTTGTACCAATCTTTCATAAGTAGAAGTACCAACCTTATGAGAGCAAGGAAGGAAGTAATATGTGAGCTAGTTTAACCATTCCTCATAAGTTAAGGTATAGATCTCATGATGTAGAGAAGTGAGGTAATATATAGAGGTGTGCTTCAAATAGTGTTTTGATCCTCAGTATGTAAATTCTCAATAGATGAAGTATGTATCTCTCTCATAAGAAGAGGTGTGCTAGTGATCTCATGAAGTGAAGGGGTGAAGTGAAATGTGTATATATAAGTGTGTGCTTTAATGTCATGATCCTTAATGTGTCATTCTCATAACCGTGAAGGGTATAAGAGTGTAAGGAGTAATGCTCGTGGTTGTTATATGTTTCATTGAGTATGGGTCTCAATCTAAAGGGTATAAGTTCTAGATGGAACAATCCCAATATTATGCTATGTTAGGTGGAGTCCCGGTATTATGTACTTACTTATATAAGATCTCATAAGAAGTAGCAAAAGTGTTAATCTCTTGGAAGTAGAGAACAAGGTAAAGTATATACGTGTGTTTCCAATAGCATTGTGATCCTCAATAGGTCATACAAGTGTGTATATATTCTAACTCCAAGTTCCGAGAATGTGATGTCCTAAAGTTTAGTAATGTTATGATTATGCATGTACCAAACTGGTAAAAGTTGAGGTTATCTATACATTATCCATGGGGTGAAATGAACACCTGCATGATGGTTCTCTATATTATCCATGGGGTGAAATGAACACCTGCATGATGGTCCTCTATACATTATCCATGGGGTGAAATGAACACCTGCATGATGGTTCTCTATACATTATCCATGGGGTGCAATGTACACCTGCATGATGGGTCTATGAATTTCCCACTGATCAGTTGGGCCCGGGCAGTGTATGATTGATAAGTGATTAAGTGAAGTAAGGTAAGGTAGAGAAGCAGGTAGAGTGGATGTATGATACCCTACCCATAGAGTGGATGTAGGTTGTATTATTAATCCACCAAGAGAGTGGATGTGTTTGGATGAATGTTATTCTTTTACAACTTACTAACCAAGTAATAGAACAATAGTGGTAATGAACATAAAAGCAAGAACGAATCTCTTGCATAGAGATGAGTCTCATGAATAGAAGGGAAGAGTCTCTTGAGTATAGATGTACTTGAAAGATATTTTATGAGTAGTAAGGATATAAAACGAATGCCCTAAAATGTTCATAAAAGCAACATATACGTTTCCAGTTAGAATGAGGAGTTACCCATATTGAATAATCTCTCATATTTATTTCATTAACATTCTCATGTATGACGTATTTTCTCTAGCCTTACATACTGAGTACTTTCTTTGTACTGACCCCTCTCGGGGGACTTACCTTACATGTTGTAGGTACAGGTACTAGTAGATTTGTAAAAAGACCGTAAGTTGACAGTTAGTTGCGGATCTTTGGTGAGCCCCAGTTGCTTTGGAACTTATCATAGTTGTGCATATTGGTTTGATATTGTATCTGAGTATGGAGCGGGATGTTGTCCCGACTCTAGGTTTGTCTTAGTCATGTATCTATAGAGGCTTTGTAGACTTATGTGGGTATATGAATGTAAGATATGTACGTTCAGTTCGACGTAATGGCTCCAACGGCCAAGTTTTGTATATAAATTTATGGCATATGTTTCCATGTCTATGATTTCCGTATAGTGGCATAAAGAAGAATAAGCTTTATACGCAGTTATGCATACGAGTGTTCACAAGCAAAGATTGGTTCTCTCGGGCCATATCGGCTTCGGGTGCCAATCACGCCTCGATGGGAGTTGGGGTGTGACATATACCTATGCACATTCACATAATGCTCTTAAATACTTACTTGTTATTGTTCCACCTCCACACTGTGAACTTCTTGGTCCATTTGAAATAGATGGGGATACTTGGATTTCATCATTTCTTCCGCTTCCCATGTGATCTCCTCCTTTTGTTGATTTCTCCAAAGGACTTTTACGGATGCAACATCTTTATTCCTCAACCTCTTTTCTTGTCGATCCAGAATAGCAATGGGTACCTCGTCATAAGTAAGATCCTCCGTAACTTGAACATCCTCTACAGGAAAAATACGTGAAGGATCTCCTATGCATTTTCGAAGCATTGAAACATAAAATACCGGATGGACTGACGAAAGGTCCTGGGGTAGTGCCAACTCATACGCAACTTGCCCAAATCTTCTAATGACTTCATATGGGCCTATGTAACGTGGACTCAATTTCCCCTTCTTTTCGAACCGCATTACTCCTTTCATCGGTGACACCTTTAAAAATACCCAATCACCTATGACGAATTCAAGCCCTCTTCTTCTAACATCGGCATATGACTTGTGACGACTTTGAGCCGTTTGTAACCTCTGTTGGATCACTTTAACTTTCTCCATAGCCTGATGAACAATATCTGGACCAAGTAAAGCAGTTTCACCTGCTTCAAACCATCCAATTGGTGATCTACATTTCCTTCCGTACAAAGCTTCATAAGGTGCCATTTTAATACTTGAATGATAGCTATTGTTGTAAGCAAATTCAATAAGAGGCAAATGGTCATCCCAACTGCCTTGAAAATCTAATGCGCAAGCTCACAGCATATCTTCAAGTGTCTGAATAGTACGTTCTGCTTTTCCATCAGTCTGGGGATGGAAAGCCGTACTCAAATTCACCGGTGTACCCAAACTCTGCTGAAAAGATTTCCAAAAGTGTGCTGTGAATTATGCTCCTCTGTATGATATAATAGAAAGTGGAATACCATGCAAACGTACTATCTCTTTCACATACAACTTCGCATAATCCTCAGCTGTATAGGTCGTCTTAATCGGTAGAAAATGCGCTGACTTGGTAAGCCTGTCCATTATGACCCATATAGAATCAAACTTCCGCAATGAACGAGGCAAACCTGTAATGAAATCCATATTAATCATATCCCACTTCCAGACTAGAAGATTGATACAGTGCATGTAACCTCCCGGTTTCTGATGTTCCACTTTCGCTTGTTGACAATTTGGGCACTGCGCGACAAATTCTGCAATGTTCTTTTTCATGTTGCCCCACCAATACACTTCTTTCAATTCATGGTACATTTTAGTAGCGCCCGGGTGAATGGAATAACGCGAATGATGCGCCTCTGTCATTATTCGTGTCCTCAGTTCATCTACGTCCGGTACACATAATCTCCCTTGACATTGAAGCACCCCTTTCGGTGTAAGATCAAATGCCTTGGTCAAATTCTGCTACACATTTTCCTTTAGCTGTAATAAAATAGAATTCGTAAATTGCTTCTCTTTCACTTCAGCTATCAAGGAGGATTCTGCTGCATTCCGCACAATAACTCTATCATCGGAGGATTCAATAAGGCGAACTCCCAAGATGGCTAGTTGATTCAAATCTTTGATTATCCCATGCTTTTCATTCAACTGACCAATAGTACTTTCTACTGCCTTACGGCTCAATGCATCAGCTACTACATTTGGTTTGCCTGGGTGATAAAGAATATCAATGTCATAGTCTTTTAAAAGCTCTAACCACCTTCGTTGCCTCAAATTGAGTTCCTTCTGCTTAAAAAGATATTGCAAGCTTTCGTGATCCGTATAGATGTCAACATGAACCCCATATAAGTAATGACGCCATATCTTTAAAGCAAAAATTACCGCTGCCAATTCAAGGTCATGAGTGGGATAATTTTTCTCATGTGGCCGCAACTGTCGTGAGGCATATGCTATCACCCTACCATGCTGCATCAACACACATCCGAGACCAATCCCGAAAGCATCACAATACACTGCATAGCCCTCTGTGCCTTCAGGAAGTACTAACACTGGTGTGGAAGTCAACTTATCTTTCAATTTTTGAAACCCTCGTTCACATGCATCATTCCATTGAAATTTAATTGCCTTGTGAGTTAACTTTGTTAATGGTGCTGCAATAGAAGCAAACCCTTCTACAAATCTCCGGTAATAACCTGCCAAACCCAGAAAACTGCGAATCTCCGTGGGTGTCGTAGGTCTCGGCCAGTTTTTCACCGCTTCTATCTTCTGTGTATCAACCTGGATCCCTTCATATGACACAATGTGACCCAAGAATTCCACTGATTTAACCAAAACTCACATTTGGAGAACTTGGCATACAACTTACGCTCACGGAGAATCTGTAACACTTGCCGTAAGTGATTAGCATGGTCCTCCGGTGTTCTGGAATAAACTAGGATGTCATCTATAAACACCGTGACGAACACGTCCAAAAATGGCTTAAACACCCTATTCATCAAATCCATAAACACAGCCGGTGCATTTGTTAGTCCAAATGACATAACTAAAAATTCATAATGGCCATACCGTGTTCGAAAAGCTGTCTTGTGCACATCTTCTTCTCTAACTCTGACTTGATGGTAACCCGACCTCAAGTCAATCTTTGAGAAACACTTGGAACCCTATAACTGATCAAACAAATCATCAATTCGAGGGAGGGGATATTTGTTCTTGATCGTTACCTTATTCAATTGCCGATAATCAATGCACATTCTCAAGGTGCCATCTTTATTGCGTACGAATAATACCGATGCACCCTACGGGGACATACTAGGCCTAATGAAGCCCTTGTCCAGTAAATCTTTCAACTGTTCCTTCAATTCACGCAGTTCCGCTGGAGCCATTCTATATGGAGGGATAGAAATAGGTTGTGTGCCTGAAATCACATCAATGCCGAATTCCACTTCTCGTTCTGGGGGTAAACCTGGAAGATCCTCTGGAAATACATCAAGATATTCATTGACTACCGGTATTGACTGTGGAGTTAATGGTTCCACATCATTATCTTTCACTCGTACTAAATGACATATATATCCCTTGGAAATCATTTTCCTAGATTTTATGTAGAAAATAAATCTCCCTCGTGGTGCCCCTACATTACCCTGCCATTCAAGAACATTTTCTTGCGGAAAACAAAATTGCATCTTCTTGGCCCGGCAATCTACCGTAGCATAACAAGAGGTCAACCAATCCATTCCCATAATTACATCAAAATCCATCATGTACAATTCAATGAGATCAGCCAACGTATCATGACCACACACCATTACCACACAGTTACGATATACTCTCTTTGCAATAATATATTCACCAACCGGTGTAGACACTTCAATTGATTTAATTAATACTTTCGGTGTCTTTGCAAATTTCGCAGCAACCAATGGAGTAACATAGGAAAATGTAGAACCTGGATCAATTAGTGCATATACTTTACGTGAGAATATGGATAATGTACCTGTGACGACATCAGGGGAAGCCTCTGAATTCTGGCGGTCCACAAAAGCGTAAGTGCGATTCTGGACCCCGCTAGTGCTGGCTGCTCCTCTGGCACCTCTACCACGGCCAATAGTCTGCACCCCTCGGCCCAGTGAAGGAACCGATGCTGATGACGTAACAGCTGACCCAGTCGGTCGTGCTATACCACCCATGCTCCGCTGTGGACAATCTCTCGCTATATGTCCTGGCATACCACACCAAAAATAGACATTTGTCCCTGACCGACATGTGCCTGAATGAATACGCCCACAGTGCTGACACTGCTGACGAGGGAAACCTGCTGACTGTGATCCCTGAACCACACTACTCTGCCCAGCTGAACCACCTCTAAACCATCGAGACTGAGAATAAGCACCCCCTGTAGAATAACAGAACGATGGTCTAGATGGTCTAGGAAATATGCGGGGCCTAGATCCTCCTTGGGACATCATGGGTGGTCCCATAGGTCTAGCCCTTTTGGACTGTCCCCTATCAAATTCATGTACCCTTCGTCTTTGTCTTTGGTCTTCCATTTTCTGGGCGAAGGCTTGTATTCGAGCAATGTCCATGTCCCTATTTAAGGCCGCAATAGTGCAATCTCTTACCAAATATGGCTCTAGTCTGTCCACGTATCTATGGACCCTGTCTTCTATCGTAGCCACAACATTTGGCGCATATCGAGCCAAGGAATTAAATTGCAAGCTATATTCCCTGACGCTTAGATTTCCTTGACGGAGATTTAAGAACTGATCGGCACATGCCTCACGGATCTCATAGGGCAAGTAATGATCAAGGAAAGCCACTTTAAACTCTTCCCAAGTAGGTGGGGTTGCATCAATATCATAGGATTTCTTCCAATCCTCATACCACAATATTTCCTCTCCTTTCAACCTGTACGCAGCAAGTTCCACTGTTTCTACCCCTGTCACATGCATAACTTCCAAGGCCCTCTGAATTTGATCCACGAAGTCCTGTGGATCTGCTTTTGGATCTGCCCCTGTGAATATAGGAGGGTCTAATTTGAGGAAATCCTGTGTTCTGTGACTTTCTACTCTAGTCGCATCATCATCATGTGTCATTGGACCAGCTCGTCCTTGACTCTGGACTGTCACTAACTATGTTAACATCTGAACTGCATTTTTAAGATCCTGGTCCGTAGTATTGACTGGTGGTTCTACAGGTACACTTCTGCTACTCGACTCTTCTGGTACAGAGGGAGTGGAGAAAGCTCGTGACACAAATTCAGGCTCAGTATCCCCTTGATGAACTTGATCAGGTGGTGGTATACTGGTTCATTCACCAGCAATTCTATCTATCCGCTTACTTTTACCTTTTCCCCTTCCTCTTCTAGTGTTCGGTATTTTGAATATACCAAAGAAAAATAATTACCAAGATCAGATACAATGCAACTTACAACATTGGCTCTATTGCATTATCTAGAATGAAGAAAAGAAACAACATCCTAAATGTCTCGTAGCCTTCTACTTATAAATGTGGTGCACAACACATCGATAAGTAAGACTCTACTCAGACACGGCTTTGTAGACACCCTTAGAATGACCTGCTCTGATACCACTTTTGTCACGCCCCGAATCCAATCGAGACATGATTGGCACCCGTAGCCGATAAGGCCCGAGAGAACCAACCTTTGCCTATGTTCAATCATATGCATGCCATAAGAAATCCATAAGCACATAACAGCAATAGAGACCAACAATGGAATTCACGAAACATGATATATATATATACATACGCAAAACTGGGCCGTTGAGGCCACCGAGTCAAGTATGACATATCCCTTCGACATTTATACACCCGCACTTGTCTACAAAAGCCTCTAACAAAGCATTGACCAAAATGAACTAAAAGTCGGGACAAGTCCCCGCTTTATACAATATGTACAACATCAAAACATATATACACTCTGACTCAGAGAAGCCCCGGATTAGTTGGATCTCACCAATGATCTGCAGTGACTGGCAACCTACTGTGGAGGCCTACTAGTACCTGCGCCTGCAGCAAGTAAGGTAGATTCCCCAAGAGGGGTCAGTACGAAATAAGTACTGAGTATGCAAGGCTCAGATGAAACTGTACAACACATGAATATTTCAACGAACTCAAATACAAATGACTAATCACTGTAAGTAAGTCACCATGTTGCATTTTGGAAACCATGTGGATTGCTTTCATTACTTTCATTACTTTCCATGCTCACTTGTCATTACATATGTCACAATGTACCCGGGCCCCGACTGATCAGTGGGTCTTTCATATCATATCATTGTGTTGGGATCGAGTCGAGCTAGGCTTATGCCCCTAGACTTGCCACCCATAAATCAATGCATCGGGATCGGGTCGAGCTAGGCTTATGCCCCTAGACTTGCCACCCATAAATCCATACCTCGAGTCGAGTCCAGCTAGGCTTACGCCCCTAGACTTGCCACCCGTACTTGATCATTGACCACATTTGCATTACTTTGTTCATTACTTTGAGATTGATACTTTGGATAGTCATAACATCACTTTGAACTTTGGAACATAACATTGTTGGAAGCTTTGGATCATTAACCAATGAGTGAGAACCAAGTGAGTAACTTGGTAACATAACATTATTAGAATGATAACACCATGGGAACTATTGGACAATAATCTATGAATAAGAGACACAAGTATAATCACTATTGGAACATTGGAGCATAACCTTGTTTGAGCTTTTGGAACATTAATCATGACTATGAGACATGAGACTCACAAATGATCAATGAGTAGGAAATATATGACAATGACTATTGATAAACGGATATAGGATACCTTAGCACATTTCGGGATAGGACTAGTGACATGTCAATGTGAACACTATTTGCCGCAGAAAGATACGGACAAAGTAACCTTACATACCTTGGATTTGCAATACGAATATATAATCCTAGAGGTGCGTACAATAGTCCCGCTCCTTCTTTATGTGTCACTCTACAACACAAATACAATACGGAATTCACATTAACCACCAACTACTCTTCAAATGCATATAACATCAATGAGTCACATATTTGGCCTTAAACATGCCACTTCCCCTTGACAAAACCATTGATAAAATTATTATTCCAAAAATTCCATAATATTCCCAACATTGACCAATACATGATAATTGATACATTTCACCATAACACTTCTCCTTTACACTTTCTTATCCATACCACATCACAAATAATCCATCAAATGACCTTAATACAACTCATAACACATATCGGCCAAAATTCCACAATTTCCACTTATAGAAAAGAACAAGTTTACTACCAAAAATAACACCATACATGTTCATATTTTGTCCATACCATTCTTTTTCATCAAAGTCACAAGTCCTAATTCAAGTTCAAATCACCAAGATAGCACATCTTTCACCAAAGGCAAAAAAGACACTATTCACCTTCTTGCCAACACAACTATCATAATATACATAATCTCACATGCATATAATATGTTAATCCATGAGGAGAAATACTTACCAAGGCTTGGAATAGGATGATCTTGTCCCAAAGAGTCCAAAGAAATTATTTGCCTTAGGGTTTGGAAATGAAAGAAATGTTTGTGAAAATATCCAAAAGTTATGAGAGCCTTTGTGAATAAGATCTGATTTTGGGGACTTTATATGGACCTCAAGTCATCCTTATCCACACTTGGCACTAAATGATATGTTTACTTGGTATATTATTGGAAGAATGGGTTATTTCCTCTTTGGGCCAAGTCTTTTAATCCCATTTTGGGCCTATCTTTGGGCCCAATAACACATATCCATGTAACCCATCAACTTTCATGTATTATTCACCATATATCTCATGTTTACATAATTCCATAATGTCACGACAATATTCTCTTATGAGATTCTCATTCGTCGTCTCAATCGCAAAAATAGAAATTCTAGCCGTCCATGGCTTCAATGAACATTTTGGATCACTATTCACATTTCATGATTTGATCATGTAGGAGTTTATTTAAGTGTTTGAATCTTTAAAAATTCTCAAATAACTCCAAATAACCAAAAGAAACCATCCAAGAGTCGTCGTAGAATTGCATTACAAAACGGGTCCGGAAAGGCACAAAAATTGTGCCTTGCGCCACTAGCTGCAAAGCAGGCTGTGGCGCAAGATCTCAGCCTTCTCTGAATTTTCAGAATGCAGGTGGCTTGCGCCACACCCCTGAAACAGGGTAGTGGCGCAAGTTTCAGCACCTTGCTGAATTTTTCGGCCACTTCTCCGATACTTGCATATCGTCCAATACCTTATCAAAACACTACAAAATACTTACTTAGTGATCTTAACCATCAATTAAACATGACTCCAAGTCACCAAATGAGGTTAAAATGGGTACGGGGTATCAACAAAATGCTCCACGAAACCACAAAACACCTCCTACAAAGGTCTACTCTCACATTTTTGGTCCGATATTAAATGTTTCACCAATGACACTATAAAACACATACTCTTAGCATTTCAAAACCTAGGTAGATATAACCCCAAGGTATCAAGTGAGATTAGAAAAGTACAGGGTGTTACAGTGGTCATGATACATTGGCCGATCTCATTGAATTAGACATGGTGGATTTTGATGTGATCATGGGAATGGATTGGTTGGCTTCTTGTTATGCTACAGTGGATTGCCGGGCCAAGAAGGTATAAAATGTTCTAGAATGGCAGGGCAATGTAGGGGCACCACGAGGGAGATTTATTTCCTATTTGAAAGCTAGAAAAATGATTGCCAAGGGATACGTATGCCATTTGGTACGAGTGAAAGATAATGATGTGGAATCACTAATTCCACAGTCGGTCCCAGTAGTCAATGAATTTCTTGATGTATTTCCAGAGGATCTTCCAGGTTTGCCCCCAGAATGGGAAGTAGAATTTGGCATTGATATAATTCCAGGCACTCAGCCTATTTTTATTCCTCCTTATAGAATGGCTCCAGCAGAATTGCGTGAATTGAAGGAGCAATTAAAAGATTTGCTGGACAAAGGCTTCATCAGGCCTAGCATGTGGGGTGCACCGGTATTATTTGTATGGAATAAAGATGGCACATTGAGAATGTGCATTGAATATCGACAGTTGAATAAGGTAACGATCAAGAATAAATATCCCCTCCCTTGCATTGATGATTTGTTTGATCAGTTACAAGGTGCCAAGTGTTTTTCAAAGATCGACTTGAGGTCGGGTTACCATCAAGTCAGAGTTAGAGAAGAAGATATGCCCAAGACTGCTTTACAAACACGGTATGGTCATTATGAATTTTTAGTCATGTCATTTGGACTAACAAATGCACCGACCGTGTTCATGGATTTGATGAATAGGGTGTTTAAGCCATTCCTAGATGTGTTTGTGACAGTATTTATAGATGACATCCTGGTTTATTCAAGATCACCAGAAGATCATGTTAATCACTTATGGCAAGTGTTGCAAATTCTCCGTGAACGTCAATTATATGCCAAGTTCTCCAAATGTGAGTTTTGGTTAAAATCAGTTGCATTTTTGGGCCACATTATGTCAGATAAAGGGATACAGGTTGATACACAAAAAGATTGAAGCAGTGAAAAATTGGCCAAGACCTACGACACCTACAGAGATTCGTAGTTTTCTTGGATTGGCAGGTTATTATCGGAGATTTGTGGAAGGTTTTTCCTCTATTGCAGTACCATTAACAAAGCTTACATATAAGGCAGTGAAATTTCAGTGGAATGATGCATGTGAGAAAAGCTTCCAAAAGTTGAAAGATAAATTAACCTCCACACCAGTTTTAGTGCTTCCCGAAGGTACCGAAGGTTATGTGGTATATTGTGATGCTTCCGGGGTTGGCCTCGGATGTGTGTTGATGCAACATGGTAATGTCATAGCATATGCCTCACGACAGTTGCGGCCACACGAGAAAAACTATCCCACACATGATCTTGAATTGGCAGCGGTAGTTTTTGCTTTAAAGATATGGCGTCATTATTTATATGGGGTTCATGTTGACATCTATACGGATCACAAAAGCTTGCAATATCTTTTTAAGCAGAAGGAACTCAATTTGAGGCAACGAAGGTGGTTGGAGCTTTTAAAAGATTATGACATTGATATTCTTTATCACCCAGGCAAAGCAAATGTAGTAGCAGATGCATTGAGCCGTAAGGCAGTAGAAAGCACTAGTGGTCAGTTGAATGAAAAGCGTGAGATAATCAAAGATTTGAATCAATTAGCCAGCTTGGGAGTTCGCCTTATTGAATCCTCAGATGATAGAGTTATTGTGCAGAATGCAGCAGAATCCTCCTTAATAACTGAAGTCAAAGAGAAGCAGTTTGCAGATTCTATGTTAGTGCAGTTGAAAGAGAATGTACAACAGGGTCTGACTACGGCCTTTGATCTTACACAAGAAGGGGTAATTCAATGTCAAGGGAGATTATGTGTACCGGATGTAGATGAGTTGAGGACACGAATTATGACAGAGGCACATCATTTGCGATATTCTATTCATCCGAGTGATACTAAAATGTACCATGAATTGAAAGAAGTGTATTGGTGGGGAAATATGAAAAAGAACATTGCAGAGTTTGTTGCTCAATGCCCGAATTGTCAACAGGTGAAAGTAGAGCATCAAAAACCAGGAGGTTACATGCAATGTATCAATCTTCCAGTCTAGAAATGGGATATGATTAACATGGATTTCATTACAGGTTTGCCTCGTACATTGCGTAAGTTTGATTCTATATGGGTTATAGTGGACAGGCTTACCAAGTCAGCGCATTTTCTACCGGTCAAGACGACCTATAAAGCTGAGGATTATGCGAAGTTGTATGTGAAAGAGAAAGTACGATTGCATGGTATTCCACTTTACATTATATCAGACAGAGGAGCACAGTTCACAGCCCACTTTTGGAGGTCTTTCCAGCAGAGTTTGGGTACACGGGTGAATTTGAGTACGGCTTTCCATCCTCAGACTGATGGACAAGCAGAACATACTATTCAGACATTTGAAGATATGCTACGAGCTTGTACGTTAGATTTTCAAGGCAGTTGGGATGACCATTTGCCTCTTATTGAATTTGCCTATAACAATAGCTATCATTCAAGTATTAAAATGGCACCTTATGAAGCTTTGTACGAAAGCAAATGTAGATCACCAATAGGATGGTTTGAAGCAGGTGAAACTGCTTTACTTGGGCCAGATATCGTTCATCAGGCTATGGAAAAGGTTAAGGTAATCCAACAGCGGTTACAAATGGCTCAAAGTTGTCACAAGTCATATGCGGATGTTAGAAGAAGAGGTATTGAATTCGCCATAGGTGATTGGGTGTTTTTAAAGGTGTCACCGATGAAAGGAGAAATGCGATTCGAAAAGAAAGGGAAATTGAGTCCACGGTACATAGGCCCATATGAAGTCATTAGAAGATTTGGGAAAGTTGCTTATGAATTAGCACTACCTCAAGAACTTTCCTCTGTCCATCCTGTATTTCATGTTTCGATGCTTCGAAAATGCATAGGAGATCCCTCTCGTATTGTTCCAATAGAAGATGTCCAAGTTACAGAGGATCTTACTTATGAAGAGGTACCCATTGCTATTCTAGATCGACAAGTAAAGAGATTGAGGAATAAAGACATAGCTTCCGTCAAAATCCTTTGAAGAAATCAACAAGTAGATGAGATCACATGGGAAGCGGAAGAGATGATGAAATCCAAATATCCCCATCTATTTCAAATGGACCAAGAAGTTCAAAGTGCGGAAGTGGGGCAATAACAAGTAAGTCTCCATTAGCTTTACGTGCTTATACATATGCATGCTAATGTAGAGATGCAATTGTTGTAAGTGAAATGATATTGTTAACATTCGATGCAATTGTTGTAATTGAAATGATATTGTTAACATTCGAGGACGAATGTTCCTAAGGGGGGAAGAATGTAACACCCCGTACCTTCCTAACCCCACTTGACGATGTTGAGAAATGCTTACTTAGGTGTCGAGAGCTATACATACGTATTTTGTAATGCTATGGCTGAGATAATTAACTTTAGGCCTCGTAAATGTGATTAAACCTTCATAGGAGGTATTTTATAATTTTCGTGGAACATTTGTGGGGTTCAAAACGAGGCTAAGAGGACCCCTAAACAAAGTATATTAAGGCTAAGAAGTAAGTTAAAGAATAGGACTTGAAGTATCTAACCAAACCCGCGAAGAGAAGTCGAAAAATGGAATTTTCAAAAAAACTAAGTATGGGGCACGTTTGGGACCGTGCCACGCCGCTCTAGGCTAAAATTTTTAGCCCATAGTCAGTAAGTTGGGCGTGCCACCTTGGGTTTTCCACTTTTTCGAAAGTTGGAAATTTCTAAGTCCTAAGGATATCCGGGGTCGTATTGAGCCGATTTTTGCCACGTTTCTTCTACAACCATGAGTATATACATGAAATGAATGATATATTATATTGGTATGATAAAATTACTCGAGAACGAATTTGGCGTCAAAATGATGATTTTACCCTTTTGGTCAAAATAGGTCACACGTGGCTAGAATCACTTGTTTTTGGCATTAAGGCTACGGATATGAATAGCGTGAGTGGGAATATTGTTGTAACGAGTATGAAATGATTTAAACATGAGTAATTATTGGGTCGATTGAATTGGGCTCAACACAAGCCCAAAATGAGACAAAAGATATGGCCCAATTAGGCCAAAAATGACCCATTCTTCACGAAAAAGTGGAAAACCCAAGGTGGCACGCCCAGGGGCGTGCCAAATTACTGCCTATGGGCTAAAAATTTTAGCCCAGAGTGGCGTGTCATGGTCCCAAACGCGTCCCATACTTAGTTTTTTCGAAAATTCCATTTTTCGACTTCTCTTCGCGGGTTTGGTTAGATACTTCAAGTCCTATTCTTTAACTTATTGCTTAACCTTAATATACTTTGTTTTGGGGTCCTCTTAGCCTCATTTTGAACCCCACAAATGTTCCATGAAAATTATAAAGCACCTCATATGAAGGTTTAATCACATTTACGAGGCCTAAAGTCAATTATCTCATCCATAGCATTACAATATACGTATGTATAGCTCTCGACACCTAAGTAAGCATTGCTCAACATCGTCAAGTAGGGTTAGGAAGGTACGGGGTGTTACATATTAATCATTGTTACTCACATGTTCCTTATTCATTGATCAATTGTGATTCACATGACTCATGTTCATTGGTTAATGTTCCGAAGTTCCCATAACATTGTAACCACTAATGTACCAATCTCATAACAAAAGAATTGAAGTAATGAACACTTGTTGAGTACGGGTGGCAACTCAAAGGGGCGTAAGCCTAGCTAGAGGCGATCGCGAATGGATATTGAGTACGGGTGGCAACTCGAAGAGGCGAAAGCCTAGCTAGAGGTGATCCCGAAAGTTCATTGGGAACGGGTGGCAACTCAAAGGGGCGAAAGCCTAGCTAGAGGCGATCCCGATTATTATGTTATTCCCACTAATCAGTTGGGCCCGGGCATTATATGATTGATGATTATCTGATTCATGATTGATAATTAAAGTGAAATAAAGTAAAGAAAGCAATGTACATGATCCCACACGTATACCTTATGATAGTTTATCTATTTGATGCGTTCACTTGTACTTGTTTCCATTAAAGTTCCTATATCTCATACAATTACTTGTAGTCTTACATACTCAGTACATTCTTCATACTGATGTCCCTTTGGGGACTTACCTTACTTGCTGCAGGCACAGGTACTAGTAGGCCTCCACAGTAGGACTTGGATTTTTCTGCGGATTGTTGGTGAGCTCTAGGTTGCTTCGGGGCTTTTCGAGTCCTATGTATATGTTGGTTTTTGTATTGTATCACAGTTGTATAAAGTGGGGACTTGTCCCGACATTAGAATGGTTGTGTTCATATATTTATAGAGGCTTTGTAGACGATGTGGGACAAACGAAGGATGTATGCTATGTCATGGTGGCCCTAACGGCCAAGTTTCATATTTGTATACGTTTATCATCACACATTTTTCATGACTTATGCCATTAGCATCTTGCATCTATCTGTGGTATTGATATTCATGGAATGACTTGCGTATGAGTGTACAGGGCTAAAGATTGGTTCTCTCGGGGCCTCAACGGCTTCGGGTGCCATGTCCGCCCTAATGGGATTTGAGGCGTGACAAAAGTGGTATCAGAGCGGGTCGTCCTAGGGTGTCTACAAAGCCGTTTCTGAGTAGAATCTGAAGTTATAGGTGGACTTGTTTCTGACCATAAAAATTATTGTTCTTGTATATTATAGCAAAATGCAGATGACAAGAAGAGATCGAGGTAAAAGTAAGAGGCTAGACAGAATTGCTGGAGAAGGAACTAGTAGAGCCCCGCCTGAACTAGTTAATCAAGGCGGCGTCGAACAGTAGTTTACATCACAGGCTTCATCTACTCTTCCAGTTCCAGAGGAGCCAAGTGGAAGAGTAATACCTACAGAACCACCAGTAAATACTACTGACCAGGACTTATAGAATGCAGTGCAGATGTTGACCCGAATAGTTGCTGCACAGGTTCAGGGACAGGTTGGTCCAGCGTCAGCTGATGATAGTACAGTTAGAGCAGCTAGTAGACGGACACAGGATTTTCTGAAATTAGACCCTCCTACCTTTACTGGATCGGATCCGAAGTAAGACCCGCAAGATTATATAGATCAAATCCAAAGGGCTTTGGAGGTTATGCACGTGTCCGGTGTGGAAACGGTCGAGCTTGCAGCCTATCCATTGAAGGGTGAAGCTATACTGTGGTACGAAGATTGGAAATGGTTGAGGGGCATTGATGCACTCCCAGCTAGTTGGGAAGAATTTAAAATGGCATTCATTGACCACTACGTCCCCTATGAGGTTCGAGAGGCTCGTGCGGACCAGTTTTTGAATCTGCGACAGGGTAACATGAGTGTTAAAGAGTACAGCCTTAAGTCTAATTCCTTGGCTCGGTATGATCCGAATGTGGTTGCGACTATGACCGATAGAGTTCATCGGTATGTGGACAAATTAGAGCCATATTTGGTCCAAGATTGTACTATTGTTGCGTTAAACAGGGACATGGATATAACTAGAATACAGGCCTTTGCGCAGAAAATGGAAGATCAGAGGCAACGGAGAAGAACACAAGGGTTTGAAGAAGGGCCGTCGAAGAGAGCTAGATCTACGGGACAGTCTATGGCGTCCCAAGGAGTGTTTAGACCTCAGAGTTTTAACAGGCCACCTATACCCTCATTTTCTTATTCCACGGCAGATACTCCACCTCAATTTTGAGGGTCTAGAGGCAGTTATGTTGGCCAAAGCAGTGTGGTTCGAGTTCCACAGACAACAGGATTTTCTCGCCAGCCGTTTCAATACTGCGGGAGGTCTCATTTAGGTGAATGTTGAATTAGAATGAATGTTTTTTTTTTTGTGGTAAGCCAGGGCACATGGTGAGAGAGTGTCCACAGAGGAGCATGGGTGGTATAGCACGACCTACGGGATCAACCGTTGCATCATCATCATCCGTGCCTTCCTTAGGTAGAGGAGCTCAGCCTATGGGTCGAGGTAGAGGTGCTAGAGGAGCAGCTAGTTCTAGCGGAACTCAGAATCGTATTTATGCGCTAGCTGACCGTCAGAATTCGGAGGCATCACCTGATGTTGTTATAGGTATCTTGTCCATATTTTCACATAATGTGTATGCATTAATTGATCCGGGTTCTACATTATCATATGTTACTCCTTTGATTGCTGAATAATTTAAAAGAACGCCGGAATTACTAGTTAAGTCAATTGAAGTAACTACACCGGTTGGTGACTCCATTATAGCAAAGAGAGTTTATCGTGACTGTATAGTCACTGTTTACGGTTGTGATACATTGGCCGACCTTGTTGAACTAGACATGATAGATTTTAATGTTATCATGGGAATGGATTGGTTAGCCTCTTGTTATGCCACGGTAGATTGCCGAGCTAAGAGAGTACAGTTTTATTTTCCACAAAAGATGTTCTTGAATGGAAAGGTAATGTGGGAGCACCGAGAGGCAAATTTATTTCCCATCTTAAGGCTAGGAAAATGATATCCAAGGGATATATATATGCCACTTAGTGAGAGTGCATGATACTGAAGCGAAACCACCAACTACTCAATCAGTTCCGGTGGTAAATGAATTTCTTGATGTATTTCCTAAGGATCTTCCAGGTTTACCACCAGAACGGGAAATAGAGTTTGACATTGATGTGATTCCAGGCACTCAGCCTATTTTTATTCCTCCATACAGAATGGCTCCAGCAAAATTGCGTGAATTGAAAGAGCAATTGAAAGATTTACTGGACAAAGGCTTCATTAGGCCTAGTATGTCTCCGTGGGGTGCACCGATATTATTTGTACGGAAGAAAGATGGCACATTGAGAATATGCATCGACTATCGGCAATTGAATAAGTTAACGATCAAGAACAAATATCCCCTCCCCAGAATTGATGATTTGTTTAATCAGTTACAGAGTGCCAAGTGTTTTTCAAAGATTGACTTGAGGTCGGGCTACCATCAAGTCAGAGTTAGAGAAACATATGTGCCCAAGACAGCTTTCCAAACACGGTATGACCATTATGAATTTTTAGTTATGTCATTTGGACTAACAAATGCACCCGCAATTTTTATGGATTTGATGAATAGGGTGTTCAAGCCATTTCTCGACGTGTTCGTGACGGTATTTATTGATGATATTTTGGTTTACTCAAGATCACAAGAGGACCACGCTAATCACTTACGGCAAGTGTTACAGATTCTTCACGACCGTAGGTTATACGCAAAATTCTCTAAATGTGAGTTTTGGTTGAAATTCATAGCATTCTTAGATCATATTGTATTGGATGAAGGAATACAGGTTGATACCCAGAAGATAGAGGCAGTGAAGAATTGGCCAAGACCCACGACACCTACAGAGATTCGTAGTTTTCTTGGTTTGGCCTATTATTATAGAAGATTTGTCAAAGGTTTTTCTTCTATTTCTGCACCATTGACAAAGTTAACCCACAAAACAACTAAATTTCAGTGGAATGATGCGTGTGAGAAAAGCTTCCAAGAGTTGAAAGATAAATTAAACTCCACACCAGTTTTAGTACTTCCCGAAGGTACCAACGGTTATGCAGTGTATTATGATGCTTTCGGGGTTGGCCTCGAATGTGTATTGATGCAACACGGTAATGTCATAGCATATGCCTCACGACAGTTGCGGCCACATGAGAAAAATTATCCCACACATGATCTTGAATTACCAGCGGTGGTTTTTGCTTTAAAGATATAACGTCATTATTTGTATGGAGTTCATGTTGATATCTATACTAATCACAAAAGTTTTCAATATATCTTTAAGCAGAAGGAACTCAATTTGAGGCTACGAAGGTGGTTAGAACTCTTAAAAGACTATGACATTGATATTCTCTACCATCCAGGCAAAGCAAATGTGGTAGCTGATGCATTGAGCCGCAAGGCAGTAGAAAGCACTAGTGGCCAGCTGACTGAAAAGCAAGAGATAATCAAAGATCTACATCAACTAGCCAGCTTGGGAGTTCGCCTTATTGAATCTCCAAATGAAGGGGTTATTATGCAAAATACAGCGGAATCCTCCTTAATAGCTGAAGTCAAAGAGAAGCAGTTTGCAGATTCTATGTTATTGCAGTTGAAAGAGAATGTACAACAGGGTCTGACTATGGCCTTTGATCTTACACAAGAAGGGGTACTTCAATGCCAAGGAAGATTATGTGTACCGGATGTAGATGAGCTGAGGAGACGAATTATGACAGAGGCGCATCATTCGAGCTATTCTATTCATCCGGGTGCTACTAAAATATACCATGATTTAAAAGAAGTGTATTGGTGGGGAAATATGAAGAAGAACATTGCAGAATTTGTCGCTCAATTCCCAAATTATCAACAAGTGAAAGTAGAGCATCAAAAACCAGGAGGTTACATGCAATGTATCAATCTTCCAGTCTAGAAATGGGATATTATTAATATGGATTTCATCACAGGTTTGCCTCGTACACTGGGGAAATTCGATTCTATATGGGTTATAGTTGACAGGCTTACTAAGTCAGCGCATTTCCTACCAGTCAAGACCACCTATACAGCTGAGGAATATGCAAGATTGTATGTTAAAGAAATAGTGCAGTTACATGGGATTCCGATATCCATTATATCAGACAAGGGAGCTCAGTTTACTGTGCATTTTTGAAGATCTTTTCAGCAGAGTTTGGGTACACAGGTGAATCTGAGTACGGCCTTTTATCCTCAGACTGATGGACAAGCAGAACGTACTATCCAAACACTTGAAGATATGCTACGAGCATGCATGTTAGATTTTCAAGGCAGTTGGGATAACCATTTGCCTCTTATTGAATTTGCTTACAACAATAGCTATCATTCAAGTATTAAAATGGCACCTTATGAAGCTTTGTACGGGAGAAAATGTAGGTCACCGATTGGATGGTTTGAAGCTGGTGAACCTGCTTTACTTGGGCCAGATCTTGTGCATCAGGCTATGGAGAAAGTTAAGGTGATACAACAGCGACTACAGACAGCCCAAAGCTGTCATAAGTCATATGCTGATGTTAGAAGAAGAGGGCTTGAATTTGCTATAGGTGATTGGGTATTTTTGAAGGTATCACCAATGAAAGGGGTGATGAGATTTGGAAAGAAAGGAAAGCTAAGTCCACGTTACATAGGGCCATATGAAATTATCCGGAGATTTGGTCAAGTGGCGTATGAATTAGCATTGCCCCAAGAATTCTCTACAGTTCATCTAGTATTTCATGTTTCGATGCTTCAAAAATGCACCAGGGATCCATCTCAAATTGCTCCCATTGAGGATGTACAAGTTACGGAGGATCTTAGTTATGAAGAACTGCCCATTGCAATTATGGATAGACAAGTCAAGAGGTTAAGAAATAAAGATGTAGCTTCCGTAAAAGTGCTTAGAAATCAACAAGTAGAAGAAGTTACATGGGAAGCCGAAGACAGAATGAAAACAAAGTACCCATATTTGTTTCAAATCGAAGAAAAGGTTCGAGACGCAGAATTGGAGCACTAACGAGTAAGTACATTTGAATATTATAAGTACGTGATAAAATGAAGAATTTATTTAGACTTACATTTGTTTGGGTTGATTACTACTACTGTTAACATTCGAGGACGAATGTTCTTAAGGGGGGAAGGATGTAACACCCTATAAATTTTCAAAAGTACGCAACTAGGTGACGGAAGTAATTGAACATGAAATAAATGGTATATTATGTATGCAAAGTGTTGGACTTGATTCATCTTGGCTAATGGACTCAAAATTGGCCCAAATTCAACAAGATAGACATGGCCCAAAAAGGGAATTTTGACCCATTCATCTTGACCAAGTAAACATATCATTAAGGACCAAGTGTATGGATAGGATTAACATTAAAGGTATATATAAGGCCAAGAAAATCAGATTTTTTTCACACAATACACCTGGCAAAATTCTTGTAATTTCTAGACTTTTCCAAGAGACCAAAAGAAACCATTTGAACCCTAAGGCAACTACACTTGTTTTGCCAAGATCATCATCTTGTAAGTATTGGTAAGTGTTTATTCTTGTGGTTTAATATATTATATGCATAATAGGTTGTGTAAATCATGTTGGATATGTTTAATAAGTGTTGAGCAGTCCACTATTTGAAAAACAGTCCACTTTTGCTTAATCGGTAAAAGATTTGCCTTCTATGAGGTTTAAACTTGAAAGGGGACTTAAGGTCTTGAAGGAATTGAATTATATGGACTATATTTCAGTATATTTAAAGTGTGGTGCTTTCCCTAATTCGTTACTTTTGTGTATGGCTTGATGGAAATGTTTTTACGCAATTGTGCATGGAACGTTTGGCGTAGTGAAAAGAGAATATTTTCTTGTTATGTTAAAGTGAATCCTAAAATTGTGTGGGCTGATTTTGGTATATTGTTGTGAAAGGTATTTATGTGACTTGATGGGATAAATATGTGGAGTTGTGTTGAAGAGGAAATGTAAAGTAGAAACTTGGTGTAAAATCCTATCGGTTTGTGATGTCTATGGTGATATGTGGACTGTTTTGGTGGTGTGTGGACTGATTTGGTGTTGTTTTTTTGCTTAAGAAGTAAGTTATAGTTTAGTGTGGTGGAATAATGTTATTTGGTAGTATAATGAAGGGGGGAGTGATGCACCATGTGTTTTGGAGGTCAGACGGTTTTTACTTTCCGTTAAGCACCTACTTACCGTCTTGTGAACTTGTAATGTAGTTAGTGGTTAACGTGAGCTTCGTTATGTACTTTTGTGTAGAGTAGACGTAAAGAGAAATCTGGAGTGTTATATTCACGAATAAGATTGTGAATCCATATTAGGGAATTAAGGTATGTAGGGTTACTCTTTCCGTATCCTTCTGCAGCACATAGTGTCACATTGTCATTATACTTGTTCCATTTTGAAATGTTCAAAGGTATCCCATTTCCGGTTATTAATCATTGTTACTCACATGTTCCTTATTCATTGATCAATTGTGATTCACATGACTCATGTTCATTGGTTAATGTTCCAAAGTTCCCATAACATTGTAACCACTAATGTACCAATCTCATAACAAAAGAATTGAAGTAATGAACACTTGTTGAGTACGGGTGGCAACTCGAAGGGGCGTAAGCCTAGCTAGAGGCGATCCCGAATGGATATTGAGTACGGGTGGCAACTCGAAGGGGCGAAAACCTAGCTAGAGGTGATCCCGAAAGTTCATTGGGAACGGGTGGCAACTCAAAGGGGCGAAAGTCTAGCTAGAGGCGATCCCGATTATTATGTTATTCCCACTGATCAGTTGGGCCCGGGCATTATATGATTGATGATTATCTGATTGATGATTGATAAGTAAAGTGAAATAAAGTAAAGAAAGCAATTTACATGATCCCACACGTATACCTTATGATAGTTTATCTATTTGATGCGTTCACTTGTACTTGTTTCCATTAAAGTTCCTATATCTCATACAATTACTTATAGTCTTACATACTCAGTACATTCTTCGTACTGACATCCCGTTGGGGACTTACCTTACTTGCTGCAGGCACAAGTACTAGTAGGCCTCCATAGTGGGACTTGGATTTTTCTGCGGATTGTTGGTGAGCTCCAGGTTGCTTCGGGGCTTTCTGAGTCCTATGTATATGTTGGTTTTGGTATTGTATCACAGTTGTGTAAAGCGGGGACTTGTCCCGACGTTAGGATGGTTGTGTTCATGTATTTATAGAGGCTTTGTAGATGATGTGGGACAAACGAAGGATGTATGCTATGTCATGGTGGCCCTAACGGCCAAGTTTCATATTTGTATACGTTTATCATCACACATTTTTCATGACTTATGCCATTAGCATCTTGCATCTACCTGTGGTATTGATATTCATGGAATGACTTGCGTATGAGTGTACAGGGATAAAGATTGGTTCTCTCGGGGCCTCAACGGCTTCGGGTGCCATGTCTGCCCCAATGGGATTTGAGGCGTGACAATTAGTTACCAAAGTGTTATATGCAAATCTGGTTAAATCATAATAAATCAAATCATAAAGATCACTATTTGATGAGTAGTATTGTTTATGATTGAAGGTGAAACCCCTTTTTTTGATTGTTCCTTGATATGGTATGTTATGGTGTGTTAGGTAGGATATTATGTCACTCACTAAGTCATTTTGTTGCATTTTACACTCCTAATGTATGCCCTGGTTTGTTATTTGCACCCTATCCTAACGATCTAACTTTTTAATGATTTGCACCCTGACCTCAAAGCAATTATTCAGCTACTTTTTAAGAACGATTTCCAGGAGGATAAAACAAAAATACAAACAAGAAACAAAAGAAATGATGTCAAGAAATTCAGGAAATAGAAATGGGAGTGGTATCAAATTTGTCGTTAGCAAAAAAACATGCCGGAAGTTGACGATGCTATTCAAATACTCAATATGTTTTCTATTTTACCCTCTTGGAAAATTTTAAAGAGTAGTTTTATTGTTTTGCAAGAAAATAATTAGGTTAGGTTGTAAATCAATTAAAAAAAATAGGATAGGATGCAGATCACAAAAAAAGACATATATTTGTGGGGGTGGGGTGGGGGGGGACACAACTGACAGCACACTCTATTTTCTCTAGTAAATAAAAGGTGTGTTGGGTGAATTCTTATTATGTATACTCAGAATTTTCATCATTGGATCAAAATATTAAAAAACAAATCCACACCACAACTGAAAACTCACTCCATTTTCTCAAGTAAATATAAGGGTGTCAACTGGGTCTGTTCAACCCGGAACCGGCCCATTTAGACCGGCCCATTAACCGATCGGACCGGACTGGATCGGACCCGGTATGGGTAATGGGCCTGGCGATTTTTTAGTGGGATGGGACGGACACAGCGTTGAAACCGGTGGACCGGCCCAGTTAGAAAATCGGACCGGGTCCACCGGCCCGGCCCGGTAAGAATTTTTTTTTTTTTTAGAAAAAAAAAAATTTCTGGGCCGTTGGGCCCCAGCCTGCAAAGGCTGTTTTAGTCCGTTGAGGCCCAACGGCCAAAACAGCCTTTTTAGGCTTAAATTTAAAAAAAAAAAAAAAAATTCAAATTTTTTTTTTCCCTATAAATACATGCCATTTCAAAAAATATTTCCTACAATCTCAATTCTCATTCTCTTATTCTCTCTCAAATTTGCTAAAATTATCTCATAAAGTGTTCTATATATTTTATTATTTTGCAATTACAAATACTACGTTGAAGTTTCCAAAAGTACTCAATTGACCAACTTTCGAGTACTTCAAAAATTTGGTATTATCGTTCCATCTCTTACTTTTAATTTTTAATTAGTGTATTATTTGTTGAATATTTATTTGGATTTTTTTGTGTTTTTTGAATAATTGTTAGTTTAATTGGTAATATGGATAAATTAAGGAAAGTCGGTAAAAGTGTTAGAAATCTTTGTCCCGGAAGTGGTAGTGGTAGTGGTAGTGGTAGTAAGAAACAAATTGGTTCCGGTAGAGGTAGTTCAAATGCTCGATATACTCGTGTGCCTCCGGTACCAATTAGCGAACCATTTGAGAATGAAATACGTGTAGGTGCTCACGATATGAATTATTTTGAGGCTCAAGAAAATTATGGTATAGAAGAAGAGAATGAAGTAGACTCTGTTGATTTAGATGAAAATGATGATGATGATGTTGATGTTACACCCGAATCTGGTAATGTTAATGTTCAATCTGAATCAGTTAATCTTCCTCCCCGGCCCCCTGTAAGATCTCGTAAAAAAATTAGTGTTGTGTGGAAATTTTATACCCGAATAGAAGGAACCACTCAGGTTGAATGCGATCTTTGTCAGGTAAAATACGAGCATAAGACCGGGGGTAATAAAGGAGGTACGAGTCAGTTGTCGAGACATTTGAAGGAGAAACACCCAATAGAGCTAGCTCAGGTAACTGGTGGTGAGACAGTTGGGGGCCCAAGTCAAACTAGATTGAACCCAAAAACCGGTCTATTAGTTAAGAATTATAATAAAATGAAGGATCGTGAAGAAATAGCCAAAATGATAGATGTGGGTTGTTTGCCTTTCTCTTTTGCTTCTTCTGATGCTTTTATTCATTATATTCAGGCAATTTATAATCCTATGTTTAAGGGTATTCCTAGAAGTACTTGTCGGTCCGATATTTTTAGACTCCATGCACAATATGTTTACTATTTATCTGCATTATTAAAAAATCTTTCATGTAGAGTTTCTTTAACTTCTGATCTTGGTCGTGCTATTAATAAAAATGATTATTTAATAATTACTTGTCATTGGGTAGATAGTAATTTTGTTATGCAAAAACGTATTTTAGCATTTCTGTATGATGAAGACCGTAGACACACTGGAAAATTTATTGCTGAATCTATCACAAAAGTTGCAAGATATTATGGTATTGACCGCAAAGTTTTATGTATATCTTTTGATAATGCATCTAACAACAACGCTGCTATTGAGTTGTTAAAAACTGAACTTTCTCCACCGTTATCCGAAATATTTCATGTTAAGTGTGCTTGTCATATATATAATTTAATTGTAAAGGATGGTCTTGCTTTTTTTGAGTCTGCTATTGAAAAAGTTAGACTTGCAGTTGGCTTTATTCAAGGAAATAATAGAAAAATTAGACTTATCGAATTTAAAAGAAAATGTCAGGAAAATGGACTTAGACCGAGATTAATGCCTGAAGAAATAGATGTGAGATGGAATTCTACGTATGATTTCTTAAATACTTGCAATATTTATAAAGTTCCTATTACTATGACTTTTAACCAATTTGCTAGTGATTTTCTCGATTGTATGTTACAAAATTCAGACTGGGCTGAAATTGATGATATTGTTAATTTTTTGCAAAAATTTTATCTAGCTACGGTTGAATTTTCTGGAGCTTATTATCCTACTGTTTGTAATATTTTAGCTTATTTAGCCGACATTTCTTTATTGCTTAACGAGTATAAGTCTAAACCAGGTTACAAATATGCTATTGAGGCAATGATTGATAAATTTAAAAAGTATTTTTTTCCTCTTCCCCCTATTTTCTTAGTTGGTGCTATAATAAATCCATGTATGAAATATAATACTATGTCCGAATTTACTTCTCTTATTTATTCTGCTTTAGGAGTAAAAGCTGATGAAGAACCTTCTTTGTATACGTCTATGTCTGATGCGAATAGTTACATGAACACATTATACAATCATTATGCTGATTTACTTGACAATGCTTTACCGTCACACATTACACCGACCCCCGCTCCCCATCGTTCTGAGGAACCATCATCTTCTAAAAGACAGGCACATAATATGCCTGCTTATTGTGTTTCTGATCTATCTGTTTGGAATAGATTGCAGCCTTCATCGCATAGAACCGTAAGTCGGGAAGAGCTTAAGTATTATCTTATGCAGCCTACAGAGGATCCTAAAGGTAGAATCAACACGCTGGAATGGTGGAAAAATAATGAAAGACAATATCCTGTACTTTCAATGTTAGCTAGAGATATATTGAATGTTCCAATGTCAACCGTTGCATCAGAGAGCGCTTTTAGTCAAGGACGGCAGCAGATTGGAGACAACCGACACACATTGGGAGGCAATGCCATGAATGCTTTAGTTTGCCTTAGAGACTGGATTAGAGCAGAACGAAGAAATCAAGGAATGTTCGTGGAGCCGGAAGACGAAGAAGATCTTGAAGAAATAATGACTTCAAGAGAGAATTCAGCACAATCAAGTCCAATGCATGGCTTTAGTGCCATTGATTTTGACAATCCACAGCCAATTCCCATTAATGTTAACAGGCGTGAATTGGAAAAAATGATGAAAAATTTGTAGAATTTACAATTAATCAATTGAATTTTCATTTTTCAATTTAATTTTGTGAACTTAGTGAAATGTAATTGCAACCTTGTAACTTGTAAGTTTTCAAACATTTTGCAATCAATCAAATATTAAATTCATTTACTCTTTATATATTTTTTTCATTTAAAATTTAAATTGAATATCTTGTATGAATTCAATACTTTTAATATAATAGTATAAAAGTATATGTTGTTGAATATTGTATATATGTATGTATGTTCTTTAAAATAGTATATATTGAATGTCAATACATGTGTATATTTTTTAAAATAGTATATATGGAATGTATATGTGTATGTTTATTCTTTAAAGTAGTATATATTGAATGTATATATGTATGTATATTCTTTAAAGTAGTATATATTGAATGTATATATGGAATGTATATATGTGTATGTTTATTCTTTAAAGTAGTATATATTGAATGTATATATGTGTATGTTTATTCTTTAAAATAGTATATATTGAATGTATATATGTATGTGTATTCTTTAAAGTAGTATATATTGAATGTATATATGTATGTATATTCTTTAAAGTAGTATATATTGAATGTATATATGGAATGTATATATGTGTATGTTTATTCTTTAAAGTAGTATATATTGAATGTATATATGTGTATGTTTATTCTTTAAAATAGTATATATTGAATGTATATATATATGTGTATTCTTTAAAGTAGTATATATTGAATGTATATATGTATGTATATTCTTTAAAGTAGTATATATTGAATGTATATATGGAATGTATATATGTGTATGTTTATTCTTTAAAGTAGTATATATTGAATGTATATATGTGTATGTTTATTCTTTAAAGTAGTATATATTGAATGTATATATGTGTATGTTTGTTCTTTAAAGTAGTATATATGGAATGTATATATGTGTATGTTTATTCTTTAAAGTAGTATATATTGAATGTATATATGTGTATGTGTATTCTTTAAAGTAGTATATATTGAATGTATATGTGTATGTTTATTCTTTAAAGTAGTATATATTGAATGTATATATGTATGTATATTCTTTAAAGTAGTATATATTGAATGTATATATGTATGTGTATTCTTTAAAGTAGTATCTATTGAATGTATATATGGAATGTATACATGTATGTTTATTCTTTAAAGTAGTATATATTGAATGTATATATGTATGTATATTCTTTAAAGTAGTATATATTGAATGTATATATGGAATGTATATATGTGTATGTTTATTCTTTAAAGTAGTATATATTGAATGTATATATGTGTATGTTTATTCTTTAAAGTCGTATTTTAAATAGTATATATATTGAATGTATATTAAAAAACAATTAAGGTTCAAAATACAATTTTTTTTAGTCGGGACCCGATAAACCGGCCCATTAACAGGTCAAAAAAATTAAATGGGCCAGTGCTGGGCCGTTTGGGGGAATTTTACTGTTCACCCCGGCCCGGCCCGGCCCAGTAAGAAATGGGCCCGGCCCGTAACCGGCCCAAGACCGGGAAAAAATAATGGACCGGGTCCGGGTTGGCCCGGCCCGGCCCAGTTGACACATTTAAGTAAATAAAAGGTGTGTTGGGTGAATTCTCATTATGTATACTCAGAATTTTCATCAAGAAGATCAAAATATAAAAAAACAAATCTACAAAGAAGTCAAGGAATGTCAAAGTCCCCCTCTTCCCCAAACCCAAAATAAAAAAAAAAAATAAAAAAAAAATCTTTGGGTAGATTATTACCCCCCCCCCCCCCTCCATCCCTGTTTGGTGTTTTATCGATGGTTTGGGTAGCTTCTAGGGGTGGATATTTTATCCTGGTTGGAGGAGAAATTACCAAACGTCTAGCATTTCCTCATGCTTGTCCCAAAACCAAGGGCCATTTATCGATTGTTTGGGTATTACTTTTATGCTTTGGACGTTCAATTTTGCACGAGAAAAAAAGTTGTTAGCGTTTTTTCTTGGAAACAATTCGCTAAGACTGTTCAAACACAAATAAGATATGTAGCTTGTGTTCCTTTGATGACTTTTAAACATTATAAGATTATCAACACTACATATTCATAAAATAAAAAAAATCAATGAACGAGAAGGGGAAGGGCTTCTTGTAATAAATAAGGGAAGAAGTAAAAATAGAAACCTATAGAGAAAGGGAAACGGTTGATGGATTCTCTCTTTGTGATATCCTATTAGCCATGACGGATCAAATCCCAAAGCTACGCGGCAAAGAGATCCTTCACTTCTTTATTATTTTCTGGATTTTGTACCAGAAAATGATTAAAAAATATGAAAAGTTGTATGTAGGATTTCCATAACAAATAACGTCGTTAAGTGGCTGTTTGGAAAGCCACCAGGTAATTGAAATTGGTGTAATTACTAGAATAGTAATTATCAGTCTAGTAATTGCATAGTCTAGTAATTACATGGACTTATTTGTTTGCCACAGTGTAATTACAAGTGTACTTTTTGATTGCACAAGTGTAATCATGATTATATTAAATTTTAAAAATAAAAGCTAATTATTAAAAACTAAAAATTACTAATATTTGATAAGTAAAGGCCTTTATAAATGATATTAAATTAAATTTTTAATATGTTCTTAACTAATATTATTAAAAAAATAATTGATTTATGTTTTTTAAATTAGTATATTTTAATTAAATTAATCATAAAAATTAAAAGTACATGACTTTTAAGAACATCATAAAATGCATGTTTGACAACAAAATACTATTATAAATATAATGTGATAAAATTATTAAAATATTTGACAAAAATATAATCTATCAATTCTAACTAAAAATGAATGGCTTGAAATGTGAAATATCAAATCAATACTTGCAAAATAAATAAATTGAAACTGAAAATATAACATAAGTTAAAAAGTTAACATAATACTATGTCAAATTTCAACATAACTATCACGATCCGAGACTACCCCGTAGTCGTAACACGGTGCTTAGGATCACAAGTGACTCCACGCTAACCCATGACCTGTCATGATATTATGAATACGGAAATAAATTGGAAATCACTGATGCAGAGTTTAACAATTTGAATAATAAGTTTGGCAATAAGCCCAAGTGACAATATGTAACACCCCGTACCTTCCTAACCCTACTTGACGACATTCAATAATGTTTACTTAGGTGTCAAGAGCTATACGCATGTATTTGGTAATGTTAATGATGAGAAAATTTAAATTTGGCCTCGTACATGTGATTAGCCTTTCATAGGAGGTGTTTTGTGATTTTCGTGGAGCACTTGTGGGGTTCAAAATGAGGCTAAGAGGACCTCTAAACAAAGTGTATTAAGGGTAAGAAGTAAGTTAAAGAATAGGACTTGAAGTATCTAACCAAACCCGCGAAGAAAAGTCGAAAAACAAAATTTTCAGAAAAACTAAGGCCCAGGCGCGCCAAAGGGAGTGCCAGGCCGCTATGGGCCAAATTTTTGTGCCCATAGGCAGCAAGCTGGCGCGCCCAAGGGTGTGCCAGGATGGATTTTTCAATTTTTCGAAAGTTGGAAATTTTCTAAGTCCTAAGGGTGCCGGTGTCGTACCGAGCCGATTTTTGCCACGTTTCTTCTACAACCATGAGTATATACATGAAATGAGTCAAGTATTATATTGGTATGATAAAATTACTCGAGAACGAATTTGGCATCGAAATGACGATTTTACCCTTTTGGTCAAAATAGGCCATACGTGGCTAGAATCACTTATTTTTGGGGTTGAGGATACGGATATGAATAGCGTGAGTGGGAATATTGTTGTAACACGTATGAGATGATTTAAAAACGAGAAATTATTGCTTTTACTGGGTTAAGTGAATTGGGCCCAAAAAGGACCCAAAAATGGGTCAAAAGACCCATTCTTGCCTTGACCTTCTAGAACACCACATTAAATGTTAAAGAGTGGCTAAGGATGGACTTGAGGGCCTATATAAAGGGCAAGAAATCTGATTTTTATTGCTTTCAAAGTCTCATGCCTTTTAGACAAATATGCAAGATATTTTCTTCAAACCCTAAGAGTTCAAAGCCAACTTTTGGAGCAAGATCATCACTTTTCAAGCTTGGGTAAGTGATTATTGTTATAGATTAATATATTATATGAATGAAAGAGTATTTAAATCATGTTGGTTGTGCTTGGAAATGTTGTACATGGTACTTTGTGTTTTTGTATAAGATTTGTGATCCATGAGGTTCAAGCTTGAATTATGACTTGTGCCTTTGATGAAAGAGAATGGTATGGATAAAATATGAACATGTATGGTGTTATTTTGTTATTAAACTTGTTATTTTTCTATAAGTGGAAATTGTGGGATTTTGGCCGACATGTGCTATGAAGAGTATTAAGGTGAATTGATGGACTATTTGTGATGTGGTGTGGTTAGGAAAGTGTAAAGGAGAAGTGTTGTGGTGAAATGTATTGATTATCATGTATTGGTCAATGTTGGGAATATTGGGGGATTTGTGGAATAATAATTTTATTAATGATTTTGTCAAGGGGAAATGGCATGTTTAAAGGCAAACATGTAACTCATTGACGTTATATGCATTGGTAAGGTAGTTGGTGGTTAATGTGAATTTCGTTATGTATTTGTGTTGTAGAGTGACACATAAAGAAGGAGCGGGACTATTGTATACGCATCTAAGATTGTATATTCGTATTGAGAATACAAGGTATGTAAGGTTACTTTGTCCGTATCCTTCTGCGGCAAATAGTATTCCCATTGACTTTACGCTTGTTCCATCCCGAAATGTGCTAAGGTATCCCATATTCGGTTATCCATGGTCATTGTCATATATTTCCTACTCATTGATCATTTGTGAATCTCATGTCTCATATTCATGGTTAATGTTACAAAAGCTCAAATAAGTTTATGTTCCAATAGTAATTATACTTATGTCTCTTGTTCATGGATTATTGTCCAATGGTTCCCATGGTGTTATGGTTCTAATAATGTTATGTTGCCAAGTTATTCACATGTCTCTCACTCATTGGTTAATGATCCAAAGTTTCAAGTAAAGTTATGACTTTCATGGTATCAATCTCAAAGTAATGAATGAAGTAATGCATATGTGGTTAATGATCAAGTATGGGTGGCAGCTTTGGGGGCGAAAAGCCTAGCTCAAGCCGATCCCAAATCAGGGGGCAGTCCTAGGGGCATAAGCCTAACTCGGATTGATCCTGACAGGGGGCAGCTCTAGAGGTAATAACCTAGCTCTAGCCGAACCTGAAATGTTGTATGGGTGGCAGCTCTAGAGGTACTAACCTAGCTCAAGCCGATCCCGATATATACATTGATTCATAGGGTGGCAGCTCTAGGGGCATAAGCCTAGCTCGAGCCGATCCCAACATAACGCTATGTTATGTTTGAAACCCACTGTTCAGTCGGGGCCCGGGTATCACAGGTCGCAAGCAAAGATGAATAATTATTGAATTAAAGATACAAAGAAAGTACCGAAAGCAATATACATGGTTTCCAAAGTACAGAATAGTGACTTATCTATGTTGGTCATTCATTTGAATTTGATTTCATTGACATCTTTACATATCATACAAGTTTCATATGGCCTTACATACTCAGTAATTCTTCGTACTGGCCCCTCTTGGGGAATTTACCTTACTTGCTGCAGGCGCAGGTACTAGTAGGCCTCCACAGTAGGTTGCCAGTTGTTGCAGATCTTTGGTGAGCTCCAGTTAGTTCGGGGCTTCTCTGAGTCACTGTTGTACATATGTTTTGGTGTTGTACATGTTTTATAAAGCGGGGACTTGTCCCAACTTTTAGTTCATTTTGGTCAATGCATTTGTTAGAGGCTTTTGTAGGCAGATGTGGGTGTATAAATGTAAAAGGTATATGTCGTTTTTGACTTGGTGGCCTCAACGGCCAAGTTTCGCATATGTATATATATATCATGTTCCATGAATTCCATTGTTGGTATCTAAAGCTATTATGTGATTATGGGTTTCTTATGGCATGCATATGATTGAATAGAGGCAAAGCTTGGTTCTCTCAGGCCTTGTCGGTTACGAGTGCCAATCCGTCCCGATGGGATTCGGGGCGTGACACAATATCTGAATAAAACCCATAAAGCTGAAAACGTAATCTAGCTGACTGTCTGAAAGCTTCTAAATAAGACGAGTTGTTGGGACAAGCCCGCAACTAACTCTAACTGTCTAAAACTAAAATAATACTGAAAAGAAATACTGATAACTGGCCCTCGAATGATGAAGACTTACCAAACACTGTTGCTGATATGGTGCGAAATCGTACTAGCCTTGAGTGGAATGCTGAACGTCAGAACCTGTATTATAAGACAATATAGCGTAACGAAGTATGCGGTCAATACTTTGAATGTACTGAGCATGTAAGATATGCATGATCAAATATGAGTTGAAAATGCTGGAGGTATATAACATGATAAACTGAACATGAAGTTGAGACAAGCAAACTGATGCAATGATCATGTATGCCCTATTTTGTGATTTGCACACTATCCTAACTTTTAATGATTTACACCCTGACCTCCTTATTTCTTCCAAAACAATCTAACTACTTTTTAAAAAAGATTTCCAAGAGGATAAAACGGAAAATACAAACAAGAAAACAAAAGAAATGGTGTCAAGAGATTCAGGAAAAAGAGATGGGAGTGGTATCAAATTTGTCATTAGCAAAAAACATGCCGGATTGTTAACTTTGATAGTAGGGATTGCTTTATTTTTTTAAGACTTTGATAGTAGTAATTATTTGTATTATTTAAAACTTAGGTGCACAAATTGTTAACTTTTAAACTTGAGACGACATAATAAATGATGTCACTTTTGCCGATAAATTCAAACTTGTGATTAAATGGCAAATTGAGTTTTTAAAATGGCTTTTTAGCCAGGTCACTCTTAATTAACAGCCAAAATCAAAAGGCTATAATTGTTCAAAATTTTATTTCAACTTTTTTGCATTTGTTTAACAAAATAGCTAATATGAAATTTGTAGAAATTGATTATAAACTTATAATTATAATTTTATCTAATACAAAATACAATTATTAAGGTAAAAAAGAAGAGTAAATATCTCAAAAAGTCACTCAACTTTGAGATTAATGGAAACTCACAACCTCTGTCATAATGATTACCTGCAATAGCTCGCAAACCACCAAAGTGTTAATATACTTCAATCTCAATCCCAAAGTCTTAATTAGAAAATACAAAATAAAATTGCTTCCCTGCAAAACCTCGACCTTCTCCCTGATTTCCCCTCTTCAGTCCATTTTCTAGCCAAAAGTTGAAGTTCTTCACCGGTAAATCACTTCACACAGATCAAAAACTACTCCAATTCAGCCGTTATTGTTCTTACCTTTCAACATTCCTTGAAAAGCTCACGAATTAGTTTTCCCATTGTTGTAGAAGAAGTTCATTATATTTTCTCAGCGCTCTCATTATCGATGCTCGATAGTTGACCCTTTTGCGAAATCTTGATTTGAAGCTGGGACAACAATTCATATCCTCCACCTGCACCTGCACCTTTCACACGACTCTCACCAATAGGTAAGTCGTCTCTCCCTCATCTCCTCACTCTCTTTATTGGCAGATCTTTCTTTTTCTTTTAGTTTCTTTTCCATTACCTTATTGTTTTGAAAAGCTTGGTTAAAGTGATGCATACAACACGTTCGACAAATTGTATGAGAGTCGAATTCATCCATCGGTGAAGTTTGAGTAACCGAGTGCCATTAGGAGTTGATTGTGAGTGATTTTTGGATAGTCAAGTAGGTCACTGACTGCTTCGTCAGGTCTCTCGATAGGTAGTCTGTTTTTTTTTCTCAACTGAGATTGGACTGAATTTGTGACTGTCTCGAGTGTTTAATGGGTGTATGTGAACTGGCAACAAGTTAAATACATTGCATGCGCCACTGTTATATTGTCCCTAAGCATTTTGTGAGTTCGAGTGTTCCAAAAATTGATTTGTTGGCTGGAGAGGCAAAGGGATGGTCCAAATGTTTTTCAACAATTGTGCTACGTATTGTAATTTGTACACTAATATGGCAAGCAGTGGCGGAGCCATACGTACTTAAGGTCGTCGGAAAACTATACTATGTAACTAGGTAAAAGTATATTTTATGCATATATATTACACAATACACATTGACATCCCTTGACTTCTCGATAGATTTATTTCTTTATATTTTGAGGCCCCCAACCCTCCTTAGTGAACATTTTGACTCCGCCACTAATGACAAGCAATACAGATTTATGAATTGGAAAAGAATTAGAAAGGTGTTAGGACTATGAAGTTTCTCAAGCAGGAAAAACCAGAAAGACATTTGAGTGTAACAGTGGTATGGGAGAATTCAATTGATGTATTATTTCATAAAGTGATAAGAATATATACTCATACATAGAACCTAACTATGGAAAGAATCAGCACAAGAAATTCTATTGATCTGATCCTATCCCTATAATTATGATGCAATCCTTATAATTAAGCTAATTACATATTGCAGGGAATAAGTTTACATTTATTTTTTAACACTCCCCCTCAAGTTGGAGCATAAATATTAATCATGTCCAACTTGTTACAAAGGTAACCAACTCGAGTCCCATTCACCGCCTTTGTGAGTGAATCCGTTAATTGCTCTTCAGTCTTCATGTATCTAGTAGAAATTAAGTTTTCCTGAATCTTCTCACGAATAAAGTGGCAGTCAACCTCAATATGTTTAGTTCTTTCATGACACCTTTTTTGTGAGGCAATATGAAGAGCGGCTTGATTATCACACAGAGCTTTGCTGGCATATGATGCTTCAACCCAATTTCGGTCACATGATGATGTATCCACATAACATCACACGTAGACTATGACATAGCTCTATACTCAGATTCTGCACTAGATCGAGATACAATACTTTGCTTCTTACTCCTCTATGATACCAAGTTCCCTCCAACAAAGACATAATAGTCTGTAGTGGATCTTCTATTAATTTTGGAACTAGCCAAGTCAACATCTGCAAAATACTCAATACGAGTATAGTTGTGATTGCTATACAATATGCCAAGTCCAAAAGCTCCTTTCAAGTAACATAGAATATATTCCAAGGCTGCCCAATGTCTGACTGTAGGTGTGGACATGAACTGACTAACAACACTTACTGCAAAAGCAATTTCTGTATGAGTCATTGTGAGGTAGTTTAACTTCCCAACTATCCTCCTATATCTTTTTGGATCATCAAAGAGGTTGTCCTCATCTTTCATAAGATGCAAATTAGGAACTATTGGAGTACGACAAGGTTTGGCTGCCAACTTTCCTATTTCTACAAGTAGGTCAAGAATATACTTTATCTGAGACAGAATGTCACGATCCTACCACCGGATCGTGAGGACACCTACTCTAAACCACCTAGATAGGAGAACCCTTACCATTCATTAGAAAAACTGTATAGAACTCATATTACAATATTAGCCCAATCTAGACTACAAGGTTATAAAATTGAATGCGGAATAACTATACTAGGATCTAGTCTAACTGGTACAAGAGTTACTGAATGAAGAAAATCCAAGACACAACTTTCACCATGAATAAGAGAGTGAGAGCTGCTGGATGATCACTACCGGAACAGTCAAGAAACCAAATTGAACCCTGCAAAAGACTATACCCCAAAAAAGGTATAGCAAAAGTAGTATCAGTACAAACCACATGTACTGGTAAGCCTCATCGATCGACCTGAATCGGATTACACAATCACAACTTAAATAAACAGAAGAAATACACATGCTCATATAACTTATTATACCTTCCCGAGGCCTACTCTATATCCCATAGACACCAAAACTAACCTTACATTAGAAGTTAACCCCACCCCTATAAAGACGGCTATCCCTTGAAACTACCTAGACCTAAGCCAAGAGTCTAACCAGTCACTTAGTACACCAGAAAAGGGCTCTCTTGTGGCATAAAACCTGCCCACTGACCTTTCGTACAACCAAGCCCGACCAGCCCGGCCAACCTCTATCCATGGCACATATCCCATTAGCATTACCATGATTAGTCAACCCGATTTGCGCCAACACCTACGTCTTGAGCAGTAACTGATACCCATGACGGAGAATAGGACTTATATTGTGCAGCCTTCCCGTACCTAAATCTATGACATTCTAGACATACGCAGACACGAAATACCCACATTCAGTTATTATGCAACAGATAAATAGTTTAAGACCCAAGAATGATAAATCAACAAGTATGCACTACGTAAGATATAGCTAAGCCAAATCAGACACCCAATCAAGGACAAGCATAACAAATACAAACAAGTGAACTAGGATATACACTAGATAGACAAGCCAACCATAATCAATCAAGGACCCGGACCTCACTAGCACCCAAGCTAACAATACATAACTCTAGCAAGCATTCCCAAAATATATGACAATTACCTGGACCAAACAAGGGACCTCAATGAACATAACTTCAACATTGCAAGAATAATTCCCGATTCACTCAAGGAACCGCCACACTAATACATACCTTGAAATCCGTACATATATGCTAAGGGTTATATACCCACCCTCTAGCTATGACCTGCAGGGGACAATTACTGTCCATGTGCTAACAACCCCAGACATGAATGTCTGTAATCCTTAATCCGATATAACCTGTGGAAACATCTCAAATACCGAAACATTCCACAATATACAATATATATCAGGCCAATCATAAAGCAAGTAGACATTGTATTGACCACGACCCACAACATGCATAACAGAACATACCACAAGTTAGTTAACATGCACATATGATACAACTTGGATTAACTACACCACATCACCTACCCCTACAGATTAGTAGCTTAACATTCTATGCCCACAATGATGGATTTCGGGGTCTGTAACAAGGAATGCTACCTTAACAAGGGGTTAGGGACCTACCCCTTTCTCACCTAAGGTTATAACTTCTCTTAAGGGTCTTGTAGTTAACCGGTAGTCCACCCTCACTTTAATCTAAGGCACAAGTTAAGGACGAGCAACAGTAATGTATGACATGCAAACATCCAACATAATAATGGTACACAATAGCCCCTAAACATACACTTGGACCCTAGCTGATTTTACTCAACTTAAATTCGTGCCTGAAGGCCTAAACATGCATTCTCTGGTCCATCTACGTTATAATCATGCTTTCAAATTCATGTCTAAGTTACTTAATAAACCTTAGCTTACCTGGATGTCAACCAACCGAAGTACGAATGAACCAAAGAAATCCCAGCCAGAAGCTGATACTGCAAATGCGTAATTCTTCAAAAATCCATGGGTTTGCACCCTGCACACCCATTTCTCCTCCTTTCTATTGTTTGAGGCTTCAGAGGCAATGATTAGGGTTTTTAGGAAGCCTCCCACGCTTCTATGTCCGTTAATGAGGAGAAGGAAAATAAAACCCGACTTTACCCTATACTGGTCGCATCACACCGTTATAGTAGTTGGTCTACCGATATAGCGGTACCACTATAGCGGAATAGTTACTGCTATAAGGGAATGACGTCAGCCTGACCTCCAAAAGTTTTATGTCCCCAATTTTAAAAGTCGTGATCCCGCGTATGTTTTCAAATATTATTTCGATAATTGCTGGACTCCACACTAATCCCGAGGTGATTTGCAATAATGACGAATTAGGTCATTACAATAGATTCCAATTTATCCATCGTTCGTCCCCGACCGATAAAAAAAGTACAAGTTGAGTCTAGATTATTAAAATTAAGACACACCCTTGCAGGGTCGTGAAATGCTACTACTACCTTACGGATCCTAGTTTAAATTTTGAATTAACCTACGAACTTACCAGATCACAACTGCTTAGACCTTGGTTCTACTAATTGCACGAACCCTGATCCCAAGCACCGACTACCCCGAAAAGGATTTTCATGCCCAAATGGATACAACGTAACTACAAAATTTCCCTTCCTGATGGACAAGAGAGACACTTGGAACTAATTTGAACCACACACCTTGGAGTGTTAAAGGATTGAAACTTTAAATTTCATGGAATTCAACGGGTCCCCGCTATAGCGGTCCCAAAGAGTATATAGAGGGGGAAATTGGTTTCATTTCCCATTTTCCCCTCTGCACACTCAAAAAATACTCCTCCTATCCTCGATCACTTCATCGCCGTCACCAGATACAAGTAACACTCAACTTTCTCTCTTCTTAATACTTTACTACACGCGGAAATGCATGTCTTAGGCTAGAATTTACTTTGAAAATAGTAGGTTATAGAGTTTTTGAAATTTTTGAAAATTTTGGCTTGATAATGTTGAACTTCCGAAGCATGGATGCTTCCCTTACATTCACAACGTTCCTATTCCGTTTTGGGCATAAGGAACTCGAAGTTTACGGCCTTAACGAGCCTAAAATGGTTGAGAATTTGAAGGGTCTTTTTCACTTTTGAATTGGTGATTTGGGCATGATTTAGGAGTTATCATGCCCGAATTTTTGTAAAGATTAGTTTTTGAATGTTGTTGGACTAGTGATCTGAGTTAAAAAGTGAAAATCAGAGAAATTGGGCCAAGGGTGCCATTGTTGCACCCATTGCCCATTGAAGGAGATGAAGACCATTATAGCGGTCTTTACCGCCGTAGCGGTACCTATATAGTGGTGAAATTACCTCTATAGCGGCACTGCTATAGTGGTAAGCCCACCGTTATAGCGGAAGGCCGCAGGCAGTGATCTCCCAGCTCAGCTGGAAATTTTTTCTTTTGAAATTTTTTGATCCCAAACAGACGTGTAATGATTTCTAACGATTTTCCTTGGTCAAATGAAAGTTTATATAAATCATGGCCGACAACCAAGCAAACGTCCCCGCCTACGAGAGGTTCCCCGACGCGGCTTATCGGGAGCGATTCCAAGAGTACCAGAGGATAGGGCTTTGCTTTGAGCGGGGCTTCGACATGAACAATGTGGAGTAGAAGGTTCCGGAGTTTTACAACAGGTTGCAGGTGTTTGGGTGGGTCCCATTAGTGAATCCCCCACCACCACCACCACCACGACGGGGTTGCGACTTGGACGCGGGAGTTCTTTTCCATCCTCCCCATGATGCTTTGGGATTCCCCCAGCCCCACTATCCGTATTCGGGGAGTGGACATCCCCATAGATTCCCACACTGTCAATGAGGTGCTCGGCTTCCCCCATGTCTCCAATGCTGACTATATGGCCAAGGTCCGGGAGATGGACATGGGATAGCTGAGGGACACACTAATCCCGAAGGAGTTTTGGGACATGGTATACTGGCCTACTACTGAGGGTGTCACCGACACCTACTTTTCGGCTGACGATAGGAGATGGCTGAACCTGGTGACCCGGAGGATCCGTCCATTCAACCACACCACAGACGTGACTAATCCTCGGGCCTTAGTAGTGGCCTGTGCTATCAGGGTCATCCAGCTGAATTTAAAGGAGAAAATATTGATGGAGTGGAAGGACTTCTACTGGGGTCCTAAGAAAGGTTCTTTTCTGTCGGGTTTGGTGTTCGAGCTATACAGACGGGCAGGGGTCCCAGAGGAGCCCAATGATATGATAGCGGAGATGGACATCCCCTTTCACCCTCTCTTGGTGAAAGCGCCCTCATCCCAGAAAAGAGATAAGAGAAAGGCTGGCAAGGCGGAGAGTAGTAGGGCCGCGGAGGAGGCCCTTGGATATGATGAGGATGATAATGACGATTCCATTCCCTCTCAGTCCCAGCCCACGATCCCTAGCATCCAGTTAGAGGTAGGCCTGGCTGCTATTAGGACGTATATGGAGCAGCACCCCTCCAGTTCTGCAGCCCCTTCCACTGCCCAGAATGTCGCAGTGCGCCGCCGAGAGCTTGACGAGGAGAGGCAGAAGAGACGCTCTCGGGATCACCTGCTAGCCTAAATGTGAAAGACCATGAAGGTCATGTTTGGGTGCGTAGCACCCAACAGGAGCTCCCCGAGCTGGAGCCGAGGATTTGAGAGAGTTTCCCTTCCTGAGTGATGCAGAAGGAGACGATCCTGCCCCAGCAGCCTTCGACTGACCGGGCAACCAACTTGGTCCCTTTCCCCCCTCCCCCCCTTTGATTATGATATTTGGGTTACTCTTGTTTGATGTATATACTAGACATTTTTACCTTTCTGCCTTTATTTTCCCGCACATGGATGCTATTTTTATTTCCGCATTAATAATATAATTGCTTATATAGTAAATTGAGGTAATTTTTATCTTAATGCAATGCCCCGCCCCCTAAAGTTTGCATTTAATCAAGCACGCACGAAAGTCAAAAACAGGGGAAAACTGGGCAGGCTTGTTACCCCGCCCTCACCGCTATAGCGAAAATATTACCGTTATAACGGTGTACCACTATAGCAGTACTCACACCGCTGTGGCGGAGGCTGCCCAGAAATTTTTAAACTTTTTCCCATGCTTCTTTCCCCAACAACGTAGTGGCCTTAATATAACCCAAAAAATATCGAAACCTTGCTAAGTTACCCGAAATGAGTTTTTAACCAATTACAGTCAACTGCAACCTTGCATTACAACACATAATGCATTTATGAAATCTTAAACCACAAGACAAACCCCCTTTTAAACTAACCCCGCTATTGCGAATCCCAACTTTATTTTCATTTCATGAAACTCAGCCTTGTCAACAACGACAACCATGCAATTTTTGTACGTTTTAACTTGACTTAGCACAGGTTTTTCGGTGTTCAACACCAACCACAAGTTGGATTTCACATCCCTAAGCATCAGCTTAGACCCTTTATACACTATAGAACAATAGTACAAACGTAGTGTTAAGTTTATCTACCACCAGACAACACAGGACACAACAATTTACAACATTTACATGGCATAAATTCAAACCAATCAACCAACCATAAAACATAGATTCAAATCAAACAAATAACCATGATTACCACACATGAAGGAAGAGAAAGGAAAAATCAACGTCACTTTTCCATGCCTTAATAATGCCACACCTAACTATGCAGATGACGACCCCAAGTGGGTTGTCTAATATGTTTACATGGCCCAGAGGGCATGATACCAATTGGAACCTTCCCAGTTCCAATTCGCATACCTTATATCATTTCTAACATAGTCAACTGACATTTACTTGCCTAGTTGAGATACCAATTGAGATCGAGAGATACCAGTTGGACTCAACCCATACAACAACTGAACGAGCACACAAGAGGAAAGAAAGAAGTGAAATAGTTTCCTATAATGCCTTATAGTTTTTTGAAGATTAGATGTGGACGTCAACACACCAATCCACGAGACTCTATTCGACATTTGCTCTTGTACGGGAAGACTGGTAACCTAGGTTCTGATACCAAATTGTTATGACCCAACCACCCGATCGTGAGGGCACCTACTCTAACCCACCTAGATAGGAGGACCTCTTGCCAATCCTTAGGAAAACTGTACAGAACTCGTATTACAATATTAACCCAATCAAGAATACATGGTTATAAAATTGAATGCGGAATAACTATACTAGGATCTAGTCTATCAGGTACAAGAGCTACTAAATTAAGAAAAGCCAAGGCACAACTTTCACCATGAAGGAGAGAGTGGAAGCTGCTGGATGATCACTACCACAATAGTCAAGAAACCAAACTGAACCCTACAAAAGACTATACCCTAAAAAAGATATAGCAAGAGTAGTATCAGTACAAAACACATGTACTAGTAAGCCTCATCAATCGACCCGAATCGGATTACATAATTATAACATAAATAAATGAAAGAAATATGCATACTCATATAACTTATTATACTTTCCCGATACCTACTCTATATCCCACAGAGACCAAAACTAACCTTATATTGGAAGTTAACCCCAACCCAATAAAGATAGTTACCCCTCGAAACCACCCTAGACCTAAGCCAAGAGTCTAACTAGTCACTTAGTACACCAAAAAGGGCTCCATTGGGGCATAAAACCTACCCACTGACCTTTCGTACAATCAAGACCGACCATCCAGGCCAACCCCCATCCATAGTACATGTTTTGTTAGCGTTACCTTGATTAGTCAACTCGGTTCGCATCAACACCTACGTCACCCTGAGCAGTAACTGATAGCCATGACAGAGAATAGAACTTATATTGTACAACCTTCCCACACCTAACTCTATGACATTCCAGACATATGCAGACATGAAATACCCACATTCAGTTATTATGCAACAGATAAATAGTTTAAGACCCAAGAATGATAAATCAACAAGTATGCACAACGTAAGATGTAGCCAAGCCAAGTTAGACACCCAATCAAGGACAAGCATAACAAATACAAACAAGTGAACTAGGATATACACTAGATAGACAAGCCAACCATAATCAATCAAGGACCCGGGCACCCAAGCCAACAACCCATGACTCGAGTAAGCATTCCAAAAATATATGATAATTAGCTGTACTAAACAAGGACCTCAATGAACATAACTTCAACATTGCAAGAATAATTCCCGGTTCACTCAAGGAACCACCACACTAATACATACCTTAAAATCCGTGCATATATGCTAAGGTCTATATACCCACTCTCTAGCTATAACCTTCATTGAACAATTACCGTTCATGTACTAACAACCCCACACATGAATGTCGGTAATCTTTAATCTGATAAAACATGTGGAAACATCTCAAATATCGAAACATTCCATAATATACAATATATAACAGGCCAATCATAAAGAAAGTAGACATTGTATTGACCACGGCACATAACATGCATAACCAAACACACCACAAGGTAGTTAACGTGCACATATGATACAAGTTGGATTAACTACGCCACATCACCTACCTCTACCGATTAGTAGCTTAATATTCTATGCCCACAGTGATGGATTTCGGGATCTGTAACAAGGAATGCTACCTTAAAAAGGGGTTAGGGACCCACCTCTTTCTCACCTAAGGTTATAACTTCTCTTAAGGGTCTGGTAGTTAACTGGTAGTCCGCCCTCACTTTAATCTAAGACACAATTTAAGGACGAGGAACATCAATGTATGACATGTAAATATCCAGCATAATAATGGTACACAACAGCCCCTAAACGTGCACTACTTGGACCCTAGCTGATTTTACCCTACTTAACTCCATGCCCGAAGGCCTAAACATGCACTCTCCGATCCATCTACGTTATAATAATGATTTCAAATTCATGTCTAAGTGACTCAATAAACCTTAGCTTACCTGGATGCCAACCAGCCGAAGGACGAATGGACCAATGAAATCCCAACCTGAAGTTGATACCACAAACGCTTAATTCTCTGGAAATACGTGAGTTTGCACCCATCCACACTTTTTTCTCCTCCTTTCTATGGTTTGACGCTTGGGAGGCAATGATTAAGGTTTTTGAGAAGTCTCCCACGCTTCTATGTCAGTTAATGAGGAGAAGAAAAATAAAACCCGACTTTACCTTATACTGGTCTCGTCACACCGCTATAGCGGTAACGCTATAGTGGAACTATTTTTGCTATAGCAGAATGATGTCAGCCCGACCCCCAAAAGTTTTAATTTCCCAATTTTATAAGTCATGATCCTGCGTACGTTTTTGATTATTATTTCGATAATTTTTGGACTCCGCACTAACCCTGAGGTGATTTCCAATAATGACGGATTAGGTTGTTACACAGAGAATTCCCTTCTTGCTTCTATTTACTTCCACTCCCAAAAAGTATTTCAATTGGCCTAAGTCCTTCATATGAAACCTAGTATGCAAGAAAGACTTAAGGGAAAAGATCCCTTTATAATCACCTCCTGTGATGACAATGTCATCAACATATACAACAAGAAGGATAGTGCCAGTTGCAGATAGTCAGTAGAAGATAGAATGATCACATTTGCTCATTTTCAGTCTAAATTCCTGAACTACCTCACTAAACTTGCCAAATCAAGCACGGGGACTCTGCTTCAGGCCATACAAAGACTTCTTCAAATGACAGACTTTTCTATACTCCCCCGGAGCAACAAAACCAGGTGGTTGCTCCATATACACTTCCACTTGACGATCACCATGAAGGAATATATTCTTGATATCCAACTGATGTAAAGTCCAATTCTCAAAATCAGCTAAAGAAATGAACAAGCGGACAGAAGTGAGTTTGGCAACCGGGGAAAAAGTGTTTGAATAATCTACTCCATAAGTCTGAGCATCCTTTAGCTACAAGCCTTGACTTTAAGTCTTGTCACGGAACCATCTGGATTAACTTTGACTGTGAAGACCCACTTCTATCCCATTGGTTTCTTCCCGTTGGGTAAATCCACTAAATTCCATGTGTGATTTTCCTCTAATGCATGTATTTCCTCAAGCATCGCATTTGACCATCCCGAATGATGCAAAGCCTCCTTCATAGTTTTAGGTACAGAAACAGAGTCTAATGAAAAAATGAAGGATCTAGATGTAGAAGATAAGCGATCAAAGGAAACAAAATTAGCAATGGAATATGTGAATTTGAAAGTTCGTGTACCTTTGTGAAGAGCAATAGGAAGGTCAAGATTTTCTGAAGGATCAGGTGGAGTATGGTTTGATGACAAAGGAACTGGTGCTGGCAATGTATCATCGGTCTCTCGTCTCCTTGAATAAAATTGAACAATTAGCGGTCTAGCTAGAATAGGTGTTGAAGACACAGTAGTTGGCCGGTGCTCATTAGAATAATAGGAGATGGAGGAATAAGATCACCTGATTGCACATCACGAGTAACCTGATAAACTAACCACTCAACTCTTTCCCCTGACTTGTAGAATTGGGAGGGGTATAGAAAAATGGTGTAGTTTCTGAAAATACCACATCATTTGTCATCAGAATTTGCCAAGTTTAGAAGAATAACATCGATATCCCTTCTGAAGACGAGAATAACCCAAGAAAACACACTTCAACTCCTTAGGGTCCAACTTGGTAACAGATGGTCAAACATCTCGAACATAACACGTACTTCCAAATATCTTTGGATCCACCAGAAATAATGACTTGTTTGAAAAAAGAACATTGTAAGGCGTATTATCACTAAGCACAGTCGATGTCATGCGATTAATCAGAAAACAAGTCGTAGAGACTGAATCGGCCGAAAATTATTTAGAAACCTTCATTTAGAACAAAAGTACCCTAACTGTCTCAAGTAAATGCCTGTTCTTTTTCTCAGCAACTCTATTTTGAGAAGGTGTATCAACACATGACGACTGATGAAGGATACCGTGTTGTCTCATGTAGGATTGAAACAACTCTAACATATATTCTTTAGCGTTATCACTCCTTAGAATATGCTCTTAAGCATTGAATTGAATTTTGACTTCAACATAAAAAGTACAAAAGTGAGTAAATACTTCAGAGCGACTTTTCATAAAGTAAATCCAAGTCATCTGAGAGAAATCATCCACAAAAGTAACAAAGTACTTACGTCCAGTTTTGAAAACGACAAGACATGGTGCCCAAACATCAGAATGAATTAGCTCAAAAGTTGACTCAACCCGTTTATTAACCCTCGGACCTAATGTGATGCGATGATGTTTTGCAAGATGACATGATTCACAATCCAAAGAAGGAACATTTTTAAACTGGGGACAAAGCTTCTTCAGCAAAAGGTAAAGAAGGATTTCCCAATCGACTATGTACTTTAAATGGAGACATGACACTTGAGCAGGCAACAAATCGAGGTGCATATTCATCAAGGATATATAGATCACCAATTACACGTCCTTTACCGGTAACCTTATGTGTCGCAAGATCACGGAACAAACAATAATTAGGAAAGAATGAAATATAATAATTAAGATCTCTAGTAAGTTTACTCACAGAAATCATATTGAAGGCCAACTTCAGTAGATTTAACACAGATAACAAGGTAATAAAGAAAGTAGCTTTGACGGTCCCAGATCCCACAATATTACATGTTGACCCATCAACTACTGTTACCTGAAAGGTTCTTTGTATGATCGAAAGGTAGAAAATATATTAGGATTACCCGTCATGTGATCTGTAGCACCTAAATCAATCACCCAATTGTTCGAAGAAGAGACAAGACATGCTTTTCTTGAATCAACAAGAGTACTAAACGAAGTGAATTCTTTAAGAGATTCTCGATACTGAGAGAACTCTGCAAACTCATCCGTCGAAACAAAAAATTGTCTCACCCTTCTGATTTGTAGCCATGTTTTCTCCAGAGTTATATCACGCAAATCAAATACTGAAAAGACCGTTCTTTAAGATCCACCAACACAACAAAAACGTTAAGGATAGGCAGCTTCAAAAAGTCCCCAATAATATTAGATTCCATGAAATTAGTAGCAAACTCACCCAAAATAATTATAGCTGATAGTCAACTACCAGATTAATTCGACGATAAGAACAAAGTGAAAACAAGAGAGAACAAAGGAACCCAAAATCAAGAACAAGTATTGAGCAAAACTCAACAGTCAAAGCAACAACAAATTGAAAATCAAATTTTTCTATCTAAATCGCGGAAGCTATAGGGAAAATATGAAAATATGAACCTAGAGGTGACGAGAAACTCCCCAAAGTGTGTTTCAGCACTAGAAAAAACTCGAAGTGAACTGATGTGATGACATCGCATATTCAATCCCCCAACAATTCTGATGGAGCATGCGCCTCCACTGCACCGGTGCATGACAGACAGACAGGTGATAAAGGTAGCACGTGAGGGACACTCGCTCTACACCAAGTTGCCGGAGAAGTCTGTTCCGACCGAAAAGGTTGATCTGCCTCCTCCTACAGTGGAGGTGACACAAATTGACCACTTTGAAAACGCTTCAATTCAAAGTCCGCGCCTGTTTGTACAAGATCGGGCTGCCTTTTTGAAACAGAACCAAAACAAGATCAGGATCCTATAGGCTCTGATACCATGTAACAGAGTTATGGGAGAATTCAATTGATGTATTATTTCATAAAGTGATAAGAATATATACACATACATAGAACCTAACTATGGAAAGAATCAACACAAGAAATCCTATTAATCTGATCCTATCTATATAATTATAATGCAATCCCTATAATTAAGCTAATTACATATTGTAGGGAATAAGTTTACATTTATTCTTTAACAGAGAGACTACAAGAAGCAGAGAGACTACAAGTAGAAGCAGAAACAATGCAGTCTTTCATTCGACACCAATGTTCAGGGAGTCCCTCCTAACTTGCGCTTTATTTTATTAGTTGCATTAGGGACAATGCAACATTTTATGTTGGAGGGAGCTTAATGGTCTTTCGGGGAAACTATTTGTGCTAATTGACCTTGAGTTGAAGTTTTGTGAGATGAATGGGTCTTTAACTTTTTCTATACTTTTTCTGTATTAATTTTTTTTTTCTTGTTTCTTTATTAGTATTTTTCCTATATACCAAAAAAAATGAGAGAATTACTTCATTTCTTTTTGTTATTTTAAATTACTTTCTTAACTTTTTCACATTTAATAACCTCCTTAATTTTTCATTGAGCCGCGGTTCTTTTCTTAGAGTAATTTTCTTTTGAACCAGTGTGTTTAGGTAGATTTTATTGACTTTTCATAATAGTTGATAGTGTGATAACTTTCTTAATGGAATTAATCTTGTTTAGGTATAGTTTGAGAAGAAGTGTTGATGGGATGTGATTTTTGCTCTTCATTCATGTGTAACTTGCTTGGTACCAACACGATTTAAACCTTGACATATGAATTGTTTGTTGTAAGCGTTGAATTCTTAAAAAATATCAATTTTTATATTCTCAAAGGACCAAACAGTGTTTAATTCATGGATACATGTTTCATCTTTTGTTGTACTTTTAGTTCCTTAGAAATTCTGCTTAATGGCAATGACAGTGAATGTGCTATTCATCAGGTGCAATCAACAATATTCTTACTCCTTACCCATTTTTATTTCATTTACTTTCTTTAAGACACAAACTTCTAGAGCAACTAAGAATTATCTTCAATTTTTTGTTAGTGCGCTCCAAAAAATGACTAAGCTCAAACAATTTTTCACTAACTATTTATATATCATTGCATCATATTACATCTGGGGACATTTCTGATGCAATTTTTCCGTTTAGACTCTAGTACATAACAATCCAGAAAACGAAAACATGAAAAAACATTAATCTAGAAAACAAACAAACATTATATAATATTCCAGTTTTATTCAGCAACAATGGTTCTTCAATAAATGCTAAAATCCTGTTTGATAAACCCAACTAGATTGTTCCATGCCAGATATAATGTAACAACCTTTCTATCTCTACGAGGTAGAGGTAAGGTCTGTGTACGAGCTCCCTTCTCCAGACCCCACTTGTGGGATTATGCTGGATTGTTGTTGCCTGATATAGTGCTCATTAATGTTGGGACAAGTTGGGCAACCATTATTTCCCCCTAGCCAAATTTTGATACAATTAATATGAAACATATGAGAACATGCCATCTTTGTAACTTTCCAATCACCAACGAGCTCCCTTTGGCAAATCAAGCAATTCCCACCATCAGAAGTTGATTTTGATGGTATGATCATGTCATTGCTATATTGATTAAACAACATAACCTTAACAGTTATTTGCAGTGTTGGTCGACCATCGACCATCATCAAGCAATGCCTTGACTTATGTGTCAACTCGTAATTCAAACAATTGAAGATCTTTTCGCAATGAAAATCAGAAGCATGCCAATTCTTCAACACCTACAAAATATGCATTAGGGATAAGTTTACTAGATTTAAATTAACTCTAAAACACTGTATATAACACTATACTCATAGATTTGCACATAAGTTTAGATTCTCTCTTCTCTCTCCTCCCCAGCACTCTGTCTCAGTCCTCTAACGGTCTTTCTCGTCGGTATCATTTAATCAAAGTGGAGCTCAGCCATGAGCCTCACCATGGACATTATTTCAAATGGGTCACCCTCTGTAGAGTTTTTGAACCGACTGGCACCCCATTGTCATGGACAAAGCGACACGACAAGACCCATTACGGCAAAAATGAGTTGAAATAGCAACGGGAACTCTCTGATTTGGAAAGATATTTGTGCAATTAAAGAGGAGATGAAACTCAACATAGTCTGGAACATAGGCAAAGAATAGATGGCTCCTTTTGGTATGATTATTGGTGCCCTCTAGGTATCTACAAGATCATTTAGAATGAGGGCCAATTGAATCACATTAATCTCAATGAAGTCCTAATTCCAAAAAATTGGAACTGGAATCATCTCAATATTCAACTCCTTGAGAGCATAACTCTGCTGACAAGGCCATGTGGAGTTTATCTAACTCAGGAAAGTACCGTGTTGGCTCTACGTGGAGATCCATTAGACAAAAGAGAGATCACAATACTACTTATAACAACTTATGGACAAAAGATGTTCCTCTTAAGATGTTCTTCCTTTTGTGGAGAGCTATCAGTAAGAAGCTCTCCACAGCCGAGAGTGGCTAGACTTGGATCGTGCTCAACACTCAATGTTACTGTTGCAACCCTTTCAACACAAGAACTAAGCACGAAGATGTTAAACGCTTGTTCTACCAAGGTGACATGGCTAACAAGATCTGGAGAAAATTTGCAGGTTCACTAGGCATTGGAGTTAGAAGCAACAACCTCAACACGATCTTACTAAGTTTGTGGAATCACAAATCCAAAAGCCTCATAACCAACTTCATTAACAAGAACCTACCTCCCATAGGGACTAAGCTCTCAATGTATAGAACTAGTACTAATATCTCTATCTTTATTTCACATGTTATCAAGAGGCATTTTACCATAGTTAGAATTGGAGACAACTGTAGCAGTATTTGTCAAGCTTGTGATGCGACAATTCAATTCAATACCAACATTCCAACATGGATCAGACCCCCAACACTTACAGTCAAGCTCAACAATGATGGTAGATGTTTAGATGGACAATGTGGAGGAGGGGCCATCATCAGGGACCAAGAAGGGAACTTCTTATTTGCCTATGCTACATCCCTAGGAACTAAAACAGCAGAAGCTGAGGCTATGATTTTTGGATTGAAATGGTGTGCTGGCAAAGGTTTTGATATAGCCTTGGGAGAAACTGATTCTCTCCTCTTAGCCAAAGGTGCTAGAAAAGAATGGAAACCACCATGGAGAATATTCTTTAACCAAATAAGAGAGATTTAGAAGATGATTGAAGATCATCTTTAAGTCATAGAGGGGATGGAGGCAAGATCTTCAATCTCTTCTCCGAACTCCGGTTAATATGGACAAATGGAGCCTACCACTCTTTAGGATAAAGACAGTATAGCCTTCTAACATCATACACGACCCCCCCAACCCACCTCACCCCACCCACCCCATCCCACCCCTGATGTTTATGCTCTGTGGTACCTTTTTTGCATAGGATTAGATTGATAGTTTCATATCAAATGATGATGAATAAAGTTTAGGATGCCAAACTTAAATTGTAACTTTTTGCATATCAATGAGCAATGGAGACTTTTAATTAAGAAAATATGGATTTGCACATACATATATTTATCAATTTATCATATGTTAATTGTTTACAAATACGATAATAGAAGTGTCATTAATACTAAAACAGACTAATAAAAGAAAATAATGTCACATAAAAAGAAATGAATTGACCATATCATGATTTTGATGAAAAAAAAAAAAAAAAAAAACCTTTAGCACCTTGAATATGGTTTCGTGAGCCTTATCTTTGTCTGCAAAATCATCTATTCCCATGTTTATAAAAGTCGAGAATTTCGGAGTTTTTACTACCATGTTAGGATTTGGTGGTAGGCTCCTCATGTCCCAATTATGATAATTTATGCAAACAAATTTGATTTGAATGAGTTTTGGTTCAACTGAAAAATTGAAAGAAAGTCTTTCGAAGGGTTTTTCAAGTTCATAAGCAAATTTTAGGTTGTGGTAAACATAAACCTGCATTTTTGGTTGTAAAAATAAGATATTTCTAAACTTTTTTTCTGCAAAATGATGAACTAGTTTAATTTTAGCAATAAATCTGTTTATTATATAGACAATTAGGCCTGGGCGTCGAATCGAGCGAGCTGAACTCAATCGATCGAGCTTTTTATAGTATCGAGTCGAGTCGAGCACGAGCAAGCTCCAGCCGACTCTTTAATATTTAGTTTAGTATAGTGTTACACCATTAGAAAATTAAATTTTGAATAAATTGATTTGAAAAATATTAGCATCACTAGTTTAAATTGGTCATTGTATTTAAAGCAACATTAGAACTATTGAATTATATACTATATTAGCCTAAATTAGAACTATTGAACATTGAATAGAACTTTCATAACAAAAATAAAAATAAAGCAACAACAAATTCCAAAAATTGTACAATGTTAATTTATTTGATTTGAATTTTTAAATTGAAAATATTAATTACATTTCGCAACACCCATAAAGTATGTTGTAACAATGTATATAGAAAATTACTTGCATCAAATTAATTGAAGAAGTTCAATTGACATATTACCAACTTTATTAAGAATATTGAATTAATTTTACTTTTAAAATAATCAGCATATGATCAAAGCAAATCAACCGAGCTGACTCGAGCTGGCTCAATGAGCCTGAGCTTTAATCGAGCTGAGCGGAGCCCTGAGCCGGCTCGGCCTTATGCCCAAGCCTATATACAATTTTGGTATATGTTCTCATTATTGCCTAAGTGGCTCTGATGTGGCCTATCAAGCAATTGTCGTAAATTTGTTGCCTTATTAGGTCTCATTTTTTATTTCTTACCTTGATTTAACTAAATAATAATTAGTTATCAAAGTTATATATATGAATCTAATTAAATCATAAGAAATCAAATCATAAAGAAAACTATTTGGTGAGTAGTTATGGGCTTAGTTATGGTCTCATTTTGATTTTCTTACCTTTAACTAAATAATAATTAGTTACCAAAATGTTATATATGAATCTGATTAAATATAAGAAATCAAATCATAAAGAAAACTATTTGGTGAGAAGTTATGGGCTTAGTTATGGTCTCATTTTTATTTGTTACCTTACTTTAACAAAATAATGATTAGTTACCAAAGTGTTATGTATGAATCTGATTAAAAAAACTATTTGGTGAGTAGTGATGGGCTTAGTTAGAGTCTCATTTTTAATTATTTTTTTTTTCCTTACTTTAACTAAATAATAATTAGTTAACAAACTAAAGTGTTATTTATGAATCTGATTAAATCATAACTAAAACTATTTGGTGAGTAGTTATGAGCTTAGTTATATATGGTCTCATTTTTAATTTCTTACCTTACTTTAACTAAATAATAATTAGTTACCAAATATTTTATATATGAATTTGATCAAATTATAAGAATTCAAATCATAAAGAAAACTATTTGGTGAGCAGTTATGAGCTTAGTTATGGTCTCATTTTTAATTTTTTACCTTACTTTAACTAAATAATAATCAGTTACCAGAGTGGTATATATGAATCTGATTAAATCATAAGAAATCAAATCATAAAAAAAAAACTATTTGGTGAGTAGTTATGGTCAAATCATATATTATTTTTTTTTGAATGTGAGAAAGTTACTATAATATTTAAGACTTTAAAACTGATTAGAGTTTTACTTTATATAAACTCTTTCCGTATTTGAATTAGGCAACATAATTATAATATTTTTCATATTGCTCCTAATATTAATTTTCATAATAAGGAAAATGTAATTAGAAAAATAAAAGTACCCACCAACTTTTTCATTTTTGTTTGATTTTATTTCTTCTCGCTTATTATTTGAATTCTTTTCTTTTTAGTCTTCGACTTTGACAAAACTAAATCTAATGATAGTTAAATAATGGCTTAAGTCATAGACAACCTCTTAAAGTTGTCCGAAAAATCCATTTAGACACCTCAACTCTAATTAGTACCTATTAAACACCTTGACTATTTAGAAAATTTTCCTATTAGACATTTTTTAACAATCATCAATAAATGAGAAGTGTGTGTGATATACTCATGGTGACATGGAAGAATGCCTAATTAAAAGATGACACGTGGCATTGAGGGTCCAAAATAATTATTAAAAAATAATAGAAGCTAAAAAAAATAATTTAAAAAAAGCAACCCCTAACCTAAATACTCCCCCCACCACCACCGCCCCTCTTCTTCATCTTCTTCCCCACTCATACGTCATTTTCTTCTGCATTCTTATTGTCGAACTTAAATCTGCTCCTTTTTTTTTTAGTTTTTCTCTTTTATTTGGATCTGTTTTGTTCTTAGTTTGGATTTTTTTTTCTTTCTTTTTTTATTTTAATGAATTCTTCACAACAAATCTTAGTTTTGAATTTAATTTATGCTTTGTTTTGATTTGGTATATGAGATGGAGAAGGGATAGAGGTATGGTGATAGAGACGATTCTATTTTTTTTTTACGAAAAAGCTAAGACGACAGATTAAAAGTTGTGGTTTATCATTTGTAACGCTAAAGGGGGCGAAGAAGAAGAAGAAAGGAAAGAAAGGAAAGAAAAGGAATTAAATAGCAAAAACAAGAAAAAAAAAATGGAGGAGAAAAATATGCAGAGAACTACAAAGAATACGACTAGATTGGGGGAGGGGTTGATTTTATTTTTTTTCTTTTTAATTAAAAAATTGTTACTTTTAAAAATGAGTAAAAAATTGTTTTTGGTTATTTTAGTGCCAAGTATCAATTAATGATAAAAAATGTAAGCTTTTTCTGGAAAAAAAAAAAGAAAAATATTATTTTGGATTTAATCACGTGCTCTAGGAAAGTGTGGGACATTTTTTCTGCCACATCAGCATTTTGTGTTCAATATGTACATGTTTTGAATAATTTAGGTGTTCAATAGGTACTATAGCCTTGGATAAGGTGTCTAAGTAAATTTTTCGGATAACTTTAAGGGGTCGTCAATGACTTAAGCTTTAAATAATTAATTCTAAATATAACATACTTTTGAAGTCCGCCCAATTTATTTATCTTTTACTTAAGTATTGATAGTTAATTTAATTTTTTTAAAAAAACAAAAATTAATAAGAGATTCTTGTGAAATTAATTTAACAAAGCAGTACAGCAGTAAGGACAACTTATAACTTGTTTGGCCAAGCTTTTGCGAGGTCAAAGAGCTTAGTTTTTTTTTTCAAAAACTGAGATGTTTGATCAAGTTTTTGGGAGAAAATAAAATACTTTTGGAAAGTAACAAAAATTATATTCAGAAGCTAAAAAAAAAGTAATCTTTTCCCCAAAATACTTTTTATTGCTTTTTAAAACATTGATATCAACTAAAAAGTTTTATTGTTAAATTTTTCCTTATTTCATACAACTCAGTACTAAAATTTGAGAATTTATCAACTAAAGTTTTGGTTATTACAGTCAAACTTCACTATAATAGCAGTGTTTGTCGGTTAGCCATTGTTGTTCTAGTGTAAGGTCTTGTTATATATGTATATTGATATTTGATCTTTAGATCTCATTTAACTATTGTAAACAAAGGTATGCACAAAATATGTGTTTCTAGAGAAATAGCTTGACATTTAGATATATTGCATGAATAAAGAATAAGTGATGAATAGTGTTATTTTATAGTGAATAAGTCTCACAGGATCTCATGCTACAATAATTAATACTTATGGAAATTATTGTATGAGCCTTGTGGTATAAGAATTGAATCATTACTTATAAAACAAGGAATTGAATAATTTTGTAATCAATTTAATGTCATCTACGTAGTTTAATGATTTTGTGTATCAAGAAAAAAAAAGTATTTTCTAATCAATTTAACGAAAATATATAATAGAAAGTCTATGAATGTAAAAAAGACAAATATCAGTAGCCTTTCCTCATGAAGTTATGAACATAACTGATGGACACCATTAAAATGTATTTTTTTTTTCCTTTTAGACATTCATACTTGCAATTACTAGGTGCATGACATTAATGATGATTATCATAAATATTCTAATATTTTATTTTATAAATAATATATTTCTTACAAAATATTATTGCACAATATTTAAGGTTTTTTAGGGAAAAATTTAGAAATAGCAACCTTGGGCCTTTAACTAAGTGAACCATAGCAACAAGTTTCTAATTAACCAAAACAACAACTTGTATATGTATTTAAGGACTTTTTTTACTGACGAAATACATATGCAAAAAGTTGTAGTTCGCGATTTTTTCTCCACCACATTGAGATAAATAAGGAACTGAATATCCTAACCACTACAATCACGCTTTCATTTTAAATTGAAGATTCCACTTTCAAAAAGGATGCTAATTCAACGGAATACATAACAACTAATATGGTCAATTTAAATTCAAAAAAGTTTTTACCAATCAATTTTTTTTTTCATCAGCTTCAAAATCAATCATAGATTCATCTTTCAAATTCAAATCATTACAAAGTGTAGTTGCTGAAATAGGTATGCGAAATATGAGATGTATTTTTCAATAGATTTATTGTATTAACTACTTAAATAGTCGACAAATCGTAATTGAGCTTGAAATCTAGTTGGTAATTGAAATACAGAAGATCGTGATTTTAATTCCGGTGATATATGTTCTGTGTTTTGTTCGTAATTCAATTAATTATGGCGATTTTGATTTCGTAATTCAATTTATTGATCACTGATAAAAGTCTACTCTGTATTTTTATCGTAATTCAATTTCAGAAAAGTTCAAATCTAATTGAAATTGAATATATATATTTTGAATGTACTTGAATATGTTGACTGATTGAATATGTCGAATGTCTAATTTTGAATTTTGTATTTTGAAATTGAAGCTGATTGATATTGATGAACTGGAGATTGGCAATAACAAGCATTCCTGTTCTTGTAAAGCGATCAGGGAGATGGACAGATGAACAAAACTATGATAAATACCAGTGTTTTAAAAGGCACAGTCCGGACTCGCCCTAGGACTAGCCCTGGGGCGGGGTACTGGCAAAACGCCTCGGGGCTCATGTGTGGGACTTAGTTCTGTAAGGCTTACATCCTAAGCGCCCAATTGTACGCCCTGAACACGCCTAACGCCCAACGTCCGGGACACGCCTAATAGTTCTTACACAAATCGTGTCAAATTCCTTAGTCAACGTTGTTGATACTCATAATTCTCTACTAATTAAATGATGCTTAGTAGTTTTTTTTTCATCTGTTGAAATAAGAAAATTAAAAGTAACTATCTTATGTACTAATTGAGAACGCTGTGAGGGTGAATATGACTTAACATTTTTGTTTAAAATACATATCCGAATTTTATATATTCACTTGTCATTGATCGTTATGTTTTTATCCTATATTTCAAAATTATCATATTTTATTTTGTTATTTGAAAGTATTTTATTTTTATTCATGAAAGAGTTTATGTTTTAATTATAATATTGATAGTTTATTGATTATTTCTTTTATGGAGGTAAATTGCATAGTATGATAGTCATATATTTCAAGAAATTATTTGTAGAATCATTGAAAATTTTGTTGTTGCTTATATTTTTAGTAATCAAATTATAAAAATAAGGATACATGAGATATACGCCCGTAGATCCTTAGGACTTACGCCCCATGTCTTGGGACTTACGCCTCGCCCCGTGCTATGTAAAACGCCTCACCTTTTAAAACACTGATAAATACATCAAAGATGCTATAGTGTTGAGCACAAACGCATCATACAACCACCTATACGATCTACTGACATCTCATATTAATGTAGATTTAGGGTGCAAAAGTATCAAAATTGAATATAAAATCACTGATAGTGTAGGGCAAATACATATACATAATGACATGGGTGTGAAAGTGTATATTTTGCAAAAGAGGGAGATTAAGGAGATGAATTCTATGCCTTTGTATGTAAGTATTTAGACAGGGCTGCTGTCAGCAAATGAACAGGTTCATCATTGGTTAATGGTGAAAGTTCAAGTGTCAGATACAATTGCCTTGAAGGGGTAAGTACATCTAGTGATGGTGCTTTAATGGTTACTAACAATATGAAATCTGTAGATATATTTGAGATGGATAAGAATCGTGTGATTATCTCAGACCCACATCATAAACATGTTGAGCTAGATCAGGTATACCGTACCAAAAACATCTTAAAGTCTGTCACGAAGGATTATACAATTAGGGAGAGATTCCAAAAATGGTCTGAAAGGTCAAGTAAGACCTGGTAAGTGAATTATTCACTTTTATATTTTGGGGAATTAAGAGAAAACATGCAATAAATGAATCTAAATGCTTACCTGATTTTGTGGAGCACGATTTGGTGTAGAAAACATGAGAAATATTGTAGAATTTGAAATTCAAAAAATAGGGGGAAAATTGTGAATGTAAGAAAGAGGTAAGATCAAAAAAAGAATGGGATAAATATTGATCCATGAAAAGGGAGGAGTTACATCTGGTAACTGCAAAAATGCGGTAGTGGGCTGGCCCCATTGAGAATATTGCTATTTTTGTTATCTCACTTAATTTTTTTGAGGTGTTGTTATGTGACTTAATTAAAAACTTAAGATTATTATGCTTTATGCTTTTCCCTTTTTTTTTTAGCTAAAGGGGCTAGAATGGTGTTTTTAGTTGGAGGGGCTAGAATGACCCCATTTCATCAGAAAATTAATATTTACAAGACCTACTTTTCTTAACCCAACCGGCTCAACATGACCGGATAAAAAGAGCAAAAAAATACAGCCTATCAGCTGAATTGAAACAAAAAACATTCCACGTTGCTTTTACTTATTCACGTTGAGGTTTCGATTAAAAAGAAAAAAGAAACAGAAAACAAAAGCAGAGCAAAGAAGAAATCAAGGACTCTTTTAGGAGCGTGAGGGTCTTCTTCTTTGATGTCTCGAGTGGAGGACTAGTTCAGCCAGCACTGTTTATATAACGACTGATTTAGTATGATCACATTGTTATCTTGCTTTATTCTCATTTTTTATTCCAGCAATTAGCTATATATTATAGAGTTAACCAGTCGTTTCTTTAATTTTTTGTGTTTCTTGATATAAACATTTTAATTATAGAAAATGCTTGATCTAGTCTATAAGGGCTCGTTTTGTCATGCACCAAATCCCATTGAGGCGGACTGGCACCTGAAGCCGATAAGGCCCGAGAGAACCAATATTTACTCATGCCTAATCATATGCATGCCATATGAAACATCACCACCACGTAAAGACATAAAATGCTAATAGCGGAAATCACGGAATATATGATACATGCATACGTGAAACTTGGCCGTTAGGGCCATCAAGTCAAGAGGGACATACACCACTTACATTCATATACCCACATATGTTTACAAAAGCCTCTAACAGAAGTACACACATAACCATCCTAATTCGGGACAAGTCCCCGCTTTACACAACATTTACAATACCAAAACCAATATACCGCTGTGACTCGGAAAGCCCCGATCCAACTGGAGCTCACCAAAGATCCGTAGATGACCCACAGCTTACAGTGGAGGTCTACTAGTACCTGTGCCTGCATTAAGTAAGGTAAGTCCCCCAAGAGGGGTCAGTATGAAGAATGTACTGAGTATGTAAGGCTGTAAGAAACTGTATCAGTACATAAGAACTTCAATGGAAAAATAATCATAAGAGAATACCTAATATGGATAAGCCATCAATCTATATGTTTGGAACCACGCATTTTACTTCGTTACTTTCTTCGTTTCTTCACATTACCTTACCTTACTTTATCAATCATTAATCATATACTGCCCGGGCCCAACTGATCAGTGGGAAAAAAATAATAATATCGTCATGCAGGTGTTCATTTCACCCCATGGATACACCCATAATGTTGGGATGGTCATCATGCAGGTGTTTCCTTCACCCCGTGGATATCATCATGCAGGTGTTTATTTCACCCCATGGATACAACTAATTATACATTACTTCATTCTTTAACTTCTGCGAGATTGGTACCTTTACTTGTGAGAGAGATTGATATATTTGTAGTCATAACCTTATTGGAAGCTTTGGAACATAATATTATTAGGACTTTGGAACCATGTCCATAATTATGTAACACATGAGCAACAACGACTAATGAATGAGGAATATGTGACTTAACAATAGATAACAACCTGAAATGAGATACCTTTGGATATTTCGGAATGAACTAGTACAACATCAATGTAACTACTAGGGGCTACTGAAGGATACGGAAAGAGTAACCTTACATACCTTGTACTTCCAATATGAATATACATTCCTAAATGTGCATACAATAGTCCCGCTCCTTTCTTATGTTTCACTATACATCACAAGTACACAACGGAGTTTACATTAACCACCAACTACCTTACAAATGCATATGACGACAACGAGTTACATGTTTGCCTTTAAAATGTCATTTCCCCCTTGACAATACCATTTGTGACATTATCATACCAATAATACCACCACATGCCCAACATTGACTAAAATATCACAATTCAATAGGATTGCGTACCAAGTTTGCTCTTTACATTTCTTCATCAACACAACGTCACAAATACTCCCTCAAATCACCTCAATACACCTCACAATAACATATCGGCCAAAATCCCATCATTTATACTTATAGAAAAATAACAAGTTTAGGATCATAATCACACCATACATGTTGATATCTCATCCATATCATGCACTTTCATCAAGACCACAAGTCACCTTTCAAGTTTAATTCACAAAAATGACACATCTTTTACAAAACACAAAAGTGCACCACTTACACTTTTAGACATAACCAACATGATCTACATGCTCTCCCATGCATATAATATAATAATCCATAAGAATAATCACTTACCCAAACTTGCAAATGAGTGATCTTGTCCAAAGAAGTGCCTTAGGGTTTGAAGTTGAGAGAAAAGGCTTGTGGAAATTTCTAGATTTGGCATGAGAGTTTTGTGTGATAAAAATCTGATTTTTGGCCCTTTATATAGCCCTCAAGTCATACTTAGCCATTCTTTAGCATTAAATGCAATTTTTGGCTTGGTCAATGGAAGAATGGGTCATTTGACCCATTTGGCCCATGTCTTTTTCCTCATTTTTGGGCCTTCATTGAGCCCAATTCACTTAATCCAATAAAATCAATAATTTCTCATGTTTAAATCATCTCATACGTGTTACGACAATATTCCCACTCACGCGATTTATAGTCGTAGCCCCAATCCCAAAAACAAGTGATTCTAGCCACACATGGCTTATTTTGATCGAAAGGGTAAAACCGTCATTTGGATGCCAAATTCATCCATGAATAATCTTATAAAATGGAATGACAATATAATACTTCAATCATTCCATGTATAGGCTCGTGGTTGGAGAAGAAGTGTGGCAAAAAACGGCCTGGTACGCCCCCGGGCACCCTTGGGACTTAGAAAAAGTTTCAACATTTGAGAGGTGTGCACAAGAAGCCTGGCACGCCCCTGGGCGCGCCACCTTGCTGCATGTGCCCAAATATTTTGGGCAAAAAGCGGCCTGGCACGCCCTCTGGCGCGCCTGGCCTATTTTTTTTGAAAATTTTCGTTCTTCGATTTTTCTTTGCGGATTTGGTTAGATACTTCAAGTTCTATTCTTTAACTTACTTCTTACCTTTAATATCCCTTGTTTGGAGGTCCTCCAAGCCTCATTTTTAACCCCACAAATGCTCCACGAAGTCACAAGACACCTCCTACGAAGGTTTAATCACATGTACTAGACCCAATATCAATTATCTCATCAATAACATTACAAAATACATACTTATGGCTCTCGAAACCTAAGTAAACATTGTTCAACGTCGTCAAGTAGGGTTGGCAAGGTACGGGGTGTTACACGTTTGGTACAAGAGATAAGCGATAATTACTTTCGAGATTAATTTTAGGATGTGCTTATCCCATGTTTGGTTGGAATAAAATATATGAGATAACTCATCCCGAAATTAATTATCACGAGACTGTAGTGTTATTTTTATTTAACCTTGAGGGTAGGATAACTAATCCCGAGATAGCTAATCCCAAAATAATTAATCCATAGATAACTTGTTTCTAACCAAACGACTCCTAAGGGTCGGTGTATTGAATTAATAAACCAAACGACTCCTAAGGGTCGTTGTAGTGAATTAATAAACAAAGACTCTAGGGGTAAACTCTAGTAATATGACATAAATTAATGGGTAGAAGCTCTAATTAAATGGTTGCTCTGGAATCTGTGGCATAATTTTGGCTATTAAAAAGAGTGGAGTTGGTAACGATTCACATCCGGACTTGAAACGCTCATTAAAAAAATCATTCTTGACATGACTATTTTACCACATTATTTCTATTAATTGATGTTTAATATTAGGTCTTAAAAAATAATTTGGAGAATAAGTAATTAATGCTAAGGGTAAAACATGAAAAATAAAAATTATCTATTCTTGATATGTTAAAAGTGACAATTAAAAGTGAAAAATATATTTTTGAAATAGTGGACAAGTAAAAAATGAATGGAGGGAGTGTGTTTAAACTTTAATAGTAGTTTTAAACCTTATATAAGTTAATAATATGGGCATTATTTGGTAGTCAATTCCTGGAATTCTAATGGCATCATCACTTGTTTGATTTCCAAGAAAATCATCAAACCCTCTATTCTAACTCCTGTTAGATCTCACAAACTTAATTTCATTTGTTTATCAGCTACTTCATATGTATATTCCTATTTCATTTTTACCCAAAAAAAATGTAATGAGAAGTCCTATGAATCTTCTAATTATCTCAACTTCTGGAGAAATCCCTTTCTAAGACATTGTCATGCATCCTATTATCCTTATGCCGGTAGGATGAATGATGATTCTTCTGTTGATTGTAATAATATCGGAGTTGAGTTTTCCCACGTTCGTGTCCATTGTCCCATGAAATACTCAGACACCCTTATACTGATGTTAAAAATGTAGTTTCCCGCATCAAAAACCTTGGGTACATGAAGATGAACTCAAGTTAGCTATAGCTCAAGTTAGCTATTTTGATTGTGGAGGAATAACCGTTGATGGGTGTTTATCACACATGATCGGAGATGGGTGCTTACCATCAATTTCTTCTACACTTGGGAGACAACCTGATATGTGAAAATTCCCTTTTTATGTAATTTTACCATTTTGTCATTTTTCGTAGTTGTTACATGTTGAGTTTGGGGTATGGGGATGGTTGACACGCTTCCCAATGCTTTTGGGACTGAATTGGGAGAGTTTGAGACTCTTAGAGGCTTTGAAAAACCACTAGTTTGACTTCGGTCAATATATTGTGTTTCGAGTGCCGGATAACGATTTAGATAGTTCCATTAAATCCGAAATTTCTAATTTAGATTAGTAGCGGGGTTGGTTTGGGTTCGGGACCTTTATTTTACATTTCAACCCCCCACTTGAACACTAGTGAAGTTTTCTAAAAAGGGTTCCCGGAGGTTAATTTGTTGAAAATGATCTTTTTTTGAAAATCCGACATTGCCATTGATTTCAGAACATCGAAAATATCCTAGTAGCTTAGTTCGTTTGCATTCACGGGATCCCAAACGAATTTTGAGGAGTCGATCGACAACTTTGCAACTTAGCAAAGTTGCTAATGTGGCTGAACATGGTGCAGCCGCTTTAGCGGCCCAAGACCGCTTAAGCGGTAGCCGATTTAGCGAAACAGTACCGCTTTAGCGGTCAGCTGATTGTCGCCCCAGTCGCTAAAACAGACACTTTACTATTTTAGCCGGTGTCACTTTAGCGACATTGGAGCACTATAGCGAAGACAAGCCACAAAGGCCAGGCCGCTTTAGCGACCACCAGTAACTTAAGTAGTGACCTCTTTAGTGCCCCTTTAGCCACTTAAGTTGCCATCGCTGTATACATATACCCAAATTTTCCCCTTTATTCCATTCTTCTATTTCCAAGACTTGTAGCTTCGGGTAGGGGCAATTTTGAAGGACTTCTCTACCATTTGAGCATGGGTAAGCTCCAAACTCTTGTTTTCATTGATTCTATTGATTATTTTTTCAAAAACACCTTTTAATCTTGATTTCGAAATGGGTTTTGGGGTTTTTACCGGTGAAGCTTAAAAATGGTTTTTCTTCGATTTGAACCTCATTTTTAACTCGTTTTCGCGTGGGTTTTCAACTATAGAGTCCTATAACCTCAGGAAACTTGTTTCTAAAATAAAATTCTGGTATTTCCCTTTTCTATTTTGAACCTATTTTTTGAATCCGTTTTAGACCCGTCTTAAATAGGGTCAATATGGGTATCATTAGCTTTCTTTTGACGCGTAGATGATGTTTTTGATAGTTTTAGCTCATGACGAGGTCGTTCGTAAGGGAAAAGCTCTGTGTTGAAGGTTCTAAGGCTTAGATTTCGACACTTGGAGGTAGGTTATGACTTAACTTTCTTCAGACTGGACTGGGTTGTTAATAAATAAGTAAAGCATGCTATGAGTTGGAAAAAATAACCATGAGAATATATTTCAAGATTATTATTATTATTATTATTATTATTATTATTATTGTGTGCCCCGTGTGGGGGCTTTATTTGACATATTTGGCCTTATCTGTGCATTGAATGCCTTTATTTTTATTATGATGCCTTGCGAGGGCTTGCATATAGATTATAGGTCTTATTGAGTATTGTTTGCCTCTGTCATGATAAAAATATTCGAGTTAGGGGTTGATATGATACTAATGATGTCTTACATCAATATATACATCCTAATAGTGCAAAACAATAATTGATATCATGAATTATTGGCATATTGAGTTGATTTCTAAGCTCACTTATACAGGTATCGAATGGATTGTTATCTTAATACTGATTGATTGTGAGTATTATATCCTCATTTCATGCATACATATTCATGAGTTTTTGGTACCATTGAGGAATACTGTTTTTGAAAGAATGAGATATTTTATGAGAACCTTGACCCATGAACACAAACCGGAGAGGTGAGTTGAGGTTTGAGATAGAATACGGGTTACGAACCCATCATGAGTCCTATTTTGGGAGCTCTGAGGCTCGATAGCTGTATACAAAAAGTCATGCGATGACTTTCAACTACTCATATTACCATCATTGCATTGTATTTGCATATGCATCTTCTGTGTTCCTTTATGTTTCCTAGACGTGTATTTAGCTTTTGTATACCTTTTGTGTGTATCTGTTTCTATTTTGGTTCTATATTTATTAAAACTGTTACTGGAGACGCTGTGAGCTACCGTTTGGGAACTTTTCTGTTTGCAGGTGACGAGCACATAGTATTTCTTTATTTGTATTATTTTTTGCTTTGCTCAGTCGGCCTATGATACCTACTGAGTGTAAGTGGACCGTACTCATCCCTATTGTGCCCTTTCTAGTTCGAGTGCGAGACGAGGCAGCTGATCATGCTATTTGGTGGTTGACTCGAGGTACTGGCACTCTCTAGATGTCCAGAGCTGATTTCGTACCTCTTCGTGTCTTCATCCTGTCTTTACTTATGTTCAGAGACATAAGTCTTACTTTGATGCTTTTGTACTTATGACACCAGGTTTTGGGGGGTTTGTGACATTTTCTTTTATACTTCTGTTTTATTATGTATTGTGTTGACGTGACTTCACTCTTGAAGTGTCATTTATCTTACTTTATTATAAAATTTCACATTTCTTTCCTTCATGGGTAATTGGCTTAACTCGCACCGAAGTTGTTAGTGCACTTATTTACAAGTGTGCTTTATCTGCCAGGAAAGAAAATTTCGGTTCATTTAAACCATCTTCCTTGTTTCAAGTTGCAGATATGCGCCAAAGACTGAACCCACTTTTGTCACACGAAACTTGTGGGAATCTTAAATCTGGCTTTTCCGTGGAAACAATTAATGAAAGGGACGTAAATTGTCCAAGATTGGTAAGTGAAATGAGGATTGAGAAGGAAAACTACAGGACAAAGTGAATGTGACAAAAAATGTGTTTACATCAGAAGTAGATGATTCTCTTAAAAAAGGAAAAAAAATTAAAAAAATTCAATAGCGATAAGCGATATACTTGAATATTATTTTTGTAGCAGCTTGATTGTGTTCCCGTTATACAAAACGGATTTGGGAGGCCAACTAGAGTGAGCTTTGCAACCGGTCCCTTTAATAGGTGGTTTTTTCTTATGGATAATCAAAGTGGAGGCGGAGTTGATGCCATAGTCATGTTGGACGAACAAGACATGCCTATATTTGAAAGAGATCTTGAGCTTCTATAGTTTGCTATTCCAGTTCCAAACTATTAAAGTATCTTTCGGTCGTCCTTTATGGTTTTTCTTGCTAGATCTTTTTATGTTTATACAGTGAATTTATGATATTTTGTGATTTCTTCGTTTTGGTTGTATGACGTATCTTTAGCTTGTTTGGACGGTTATTACCCATTATTTCATAATTTATTGTTTAATATAGTATTGTATTATTTTGTGAATGTCATTAGACTATATTATTTTTTGTGCTTTAATAACATCTTTATCGTGTGGTGATAACCGTTAATGGAATTTCTGTGGCCTTTAGAAAATGACTTGATTATAAAATTATTTAAGCCAATCAAATATGAAATTTTTTTGAAATATTTTCCTTAGCAAACACACCTTATGTATATATTCCTTTTACACAATGGGTGTAGTACATTATGCATGAGTCCAATTTCCAAAAGAAAAAAAAAAGATCTATGATTAAGAAATTAGTTTGAGAAATCACGACGACTCACACTAGTATAGTTGTGTGCTCTTTTGGCTGTAAATTTCAAAGTGAAGCCGGGAGTTCCCCAAACACTTCAGGAGGCTTCAATCAACAAAGTAAGCCCTCATGAAGCAGTCAAGGGAACTCTAGGGAACACCTTGAATTATATATGAACTAATATATGAACTATATATGCTATTCATCATATCCAACTTGTACTCTTGCACTTCTACTTATTTTTTTAAATCTTGTTACAACATACACTCCTATTTATGACATTGTGTTGGAACGAAAAATCCATGACAAATGTGAAAGTGAGGTTCGAACTGGGATATGTGGTGACACTATATATTGAATCTGGCTACAGATATGGGTAATATTAAAGTTTGAGAATATAAGAGAAAAAGTAATTCCTTCTCCATACCACTGTCCTTTCTTCCCATATTTTACATTTTCTCTTTTTCCCTTTGATATCTTAAAGGTTGGGTAATGAATTTACTTGCTAATTCTTATTAGATTCAATTTTTTTTTTTTTTAAAAATAATTTATTCACTTAGACTTTCACTTCCTGTGATAATGACGGGTTTGACCTTAATCCCTACATAACTACCTTAATTAAATATTATTAAAGGTTACAATGAAGGTCACCAAAAAAGGGAATACCTACGAACTTCATCATTAATCCGCATGTAAATTACTCATAGCTAACAATTTTTTGAGACTTTCACCTCTTGTAATGATGACGGTTTGACATTAATCCCTACATACATACCTACTTTATATATATTATAATGAACTAAAGGTTGCAATAAAGGTCACTAAAAAAACGAAAATTACCTACAAACTTTATCGCTAATCCATTAACTTACTCGTAACAAGTAAATTTTTTTTGTTATATCATCGCTGATCGAGATCAGTATTGATTTTATTACTTAGCTACAAAATTTATCCATTGTTAATTTTTACTTTTTAGTTGTGAGTGGACATAAAATCAACCCCCCAACACGAAATTGTGTAGAAAGCAACATAAAAGATATGAGGTCAATCCATGTGCATATAAGCTGATAAGCTCAAGAAAAACTGATCATACCTTTGCTTGAAATTTTAACTTGAAATCTCAAGGTGAAATTTTGAATCCTGTTGTATCATTGAAGTTTTGATGATCTACAAACTACACCTTGGGACTTGGTCCTTGTGAAACTCGGCTTCAAATGCAGTCAATCGAATATAGCTGAAAAAGTGTACTTTCTGCAGAAAGTTGGTGGGCACGGCAGCAGAGGTACCAACCTTGTTCAATCAGAGCCGTCCTAGGTTTTTCTCTCTCTTGTAAGAGGAACATTTCACAAGGATCAAAACCTAGTTTTTCCAATTAAGATTTCATCAAAAGCAAAAGCCACTCTCAATGAAACATAGCTCATTCTCAGCAAGGGACCTGATCCAGTGTGTCGAATCTTAGTTATTTTGAGTCTTAAGTTTATGTTCTTATCTTATAAAATCTACGCCTGAGCTATATAGGTTAGTAGATTGTTTATTGTCTAAGTTCTTGTTTTGAGTCACATCAATTAGAGTTAGTTGATTGAGTCATTGAGTTCTTAGTCAAAGTTTATTCTCATCATTTGTTTGATGTGTTCCTTGGGTAAAGTTTCCTAGGGTCGTCGACTAGAGTTAGTTGGCAAGTGCAATGCAATAAAGTTATTGCATTAGTCGTGTAGTAGAGTTATTACAAGAGTGTAGGATTAAGAGTTTAATCCTAAGTGATTACGGGAGTCTGTAGTCACACAAGTTACTCGGAGTTTTTATTAAAGAGTTGCCTGCAAGGCAGGTCGTGGTTTTTCTCCCTTGAGCAAGGAGTTTTCACATAAATATCGTGTGCACTTTACTTTTAGTTCTGCCCTGTTTATTTCATTATTTTTACTGTATCGTGTGTCAAGGGACCAAGTCTCTTGATTACTGGTGGATTCTTACAAGCCAATAATTGGTATCAGAGCTTGTACTCTCTTTTGAGGCTAACACTTTAAGAGGATCCTGCTCATATGGCTGCTCCACCCAATCTGGAAGAAGGTCAGTCGACTACCAGGCCTTCTCGCTTTAACGGATAGTTCTATGGCTAGTGGAAGACTGGGATGAACGATTTCATAATGGCAAAGAATAATGCATTGTGGGACATCATCTGTGATGGACCTCATATTCCAATGGAAGAAGTTAAAGAAGGAAAATTCACGTGAATTGTTCCCAAAACCAGAAAAAAGTACGATGAAGCAGACTGAAAAAAAATTGAGAAAAGCTACAAGGTAAAGAAACTACTTGTCTGTGGAATAGGACCATATGAGTATAACAAAATATCTTCATGTGAATCAGCTCAAAAGATCTGGGACTGTTTGTAAACTGCCCATGAAGGAACAAGCCAAGTCAAAGAATCAAAAGTGGACATGCTAACCACTCAATATGAAACCTTCACCATGAAGGAAGGAGAGATAATAGATGAGATGCATACCAGGTTCACGTCATTTATAAATGAACTACACTTCTTGGGAGAGGTTATCAGAACCACCAAGCAAGTGAGAAAAGTGCTCAGTATTCTTCCCAAGTGTTGGGAGAGCAAAGTAAATGCAATCACTGAAGCACGAGACCTCAAGACACTCATGATGGATGAGTTGATAGGAAATCTCAAAATATATGAAATGAAGAGATTGCAAGATCAAGCTAAGAAGGAGCCAAATAAGGAGAAAAATTTGCTCTTAAGGTCACCAATGGTGATTTCAATGAAGAAGATAAGGACATGGCCTACATAACAAAGAGATTTGTGAAGATAATAAGGAAGAATGGTGGTTTTCAGAGAAAAGGTAACACAAACAGATCAACAACTACTAATGATCTTTGTCACAAATGTGGCAAACCAGGTCATTTCATCAAAGATTGCCCCATGAATAAGTTGGAGCACAAGGACTACAACAGAGGTGGAAATGATGAAGGTAAGCAAAGGGACCGGATCCATGATAAATCAAGAAGGAGAGCTACAACTGACTATGCTGTTAAACAAGTCCTAGCAGTATGGGGTGATTCTTCTAGTGATTTAGACGAATCCCAGCACCCTGAATATCTCTAAATGATGGTTGTGAAGGATGTTGATAACTCATTTGACTCACCTTTTGCTTTCATGATAAAGTCAGATGATGAAGATGATGATGAGGTAAATCTTATTGATATTAAGAACAATCTAGGTAATTACTCCTTGAAAAAACTTAAGGGTCTGGCAAGTGTTCTGATAGACTCCTTATGTGAGCTCACAAATGAAAAGGATCTATGGGATGATACCCTTGTTACGTTTGAAAGTGAGAAGATTGCTCTAATAGTCCAAGTTTTAGAGTTAGGAGAGAAATTGAATCAAATGTCCTCTGAAAATTTCTCTCTAAAAGAAAAGCTGAAATACTTCTATGTTTGAGTCTAAAGGAAAAAATGAGGCTAGTTGTCTCCAGCTTAAGATTGAAGAAAGTCTGAACAAGTCTTGAAAGAGTCTTGCTATCTCTTAAGAGAAATGCTCAATTAGAAAGGGACCTGGTTCATTTTAAAAAAGAACTTCAAAAATCTCTCAAGTGGACTAATTCGTCTCAAATCTTAACAAACTTAGCAAATGAGAGGTCAAACACTGGAAGTGGTCTAGGAAGCAAAAAGATAATCCTCATAGCAAGTATGTGTTTGTGACTGATAACCTTTTGTGCACACACTATGGTCGAAATGGCCATCTCAAAAAGGACTGTAAAGCTAGGAAGAGATATGAGGAAAGTTTCACAAAATATGATAAGCAGAAGAAGCCTGCAAAAAAAGTGTCTAATCACAAAAGAAGGGGACCTGGCTCCTTTGTTAAAGCAAGAACATCCAGATTACTTGGATGGACCAAGAAAATGTTGATTGCTCCCCTATCCCCTTATTGGGAACTCAGACTCAAGTGGGTTCCCAAGTCTAACAACTGATTCTATGTGCAGGTGAGAGAAAGAGGAAGCAATCACTGTTGGTTCATGGACAATGGGTGCTCCAAGTATATGACTGGAAGAACTGAAGACTTCCTCTCACTCAAGACAATTCATGGTGGAAGTGACTCATTTGGAAATATAAAGAAGGCACATAGAAGGTGTTGGAAAGATTGGAAAATCAGAAAATCAAGTTATTGAAAATATGTACTTTGTGAAAGGCCTCAAATACAGTCTTCTCAGTGTGTCACAAATCTGTGACAAGGGTAATGAAGTGAAGTTTCTATCTGATGGATGCATTATGACAAATCTCAGTTTTGGTTAAGTTATTCTAAAGGCCAAGAGATGCAAAAATATGTACATTGCTCAATACCAGGTGATGAAATCACATGTCTTAGTGTTCAAAGTGATAATACTGATTTGTGGCATCGCATACTAGGACATGTGAGCTTCTCACTCTTGAACAAATTAGTTACAAAGGACCTGGTTCATGGAATTCCCAAAATCAAGTTTGCTGAAAACAAAATATGTGATGCATGTGTTAAAAGGAAGCAGACCAGGTCCTCGTTCAAATAATAAAAGCAAGTTAGCACCAGCAGACCTCTCGAGGTGCTCCACATAGATTTGTGTGGGCCAGTCAAGATCCAAAGCAGAAGAGGAAAGAGATACATCCTAGTGATAGTTGATGATTACTCAAGGTTCACTTGGACCATGTTTCTAAGGTCCAAAGATGAAACCTTTGAGACCTTCATAATCTTTGCAAGGATGATTCAAGACAAGCTCAGCAAGAAGATTACAAGGATTGGGTCTGACCATGGAACTGAGTTTGAAAACTGCAGAATGGATCAATTTTGTGCAGAAAATGGAATCAGCCACAACGTTTTTGGTCCTTGAACCCCTCAACAAAATGGGGTTATTCCCGTACATTTTCGAACCTATTTGATTACCTTAACATTTATGAAAGTATTTAAACTTGAGATGGGTGGTGCATTACACACTAACTTTGTTGGGCTGAATTAATTTTATGCTAATGGGCTCAATTGAGGCCCCAAAAAATGAAGTAAAGAAGGCATGGCCCAAAAGGGAAATGATCCATTCCAATTTGACCAAGTAAAACACACCATTTTTGTTCAAAAAGTGGGGCTAAGGATAGACTTAAAAGGGGAGTATTTAAGGGTGAAATTCATCCTAAATTCAACATAAGTCACTTTCCAAAAAATTTAGATTTTTATTACATATTTCTCTCCTCTCAAAACCCTAGCCACCCTAAGCTTCCTTAAGGATTTTTGGACAAATCTTTCACTTTTAAGCCTTGGTAAGTGTTTACCCTTATAGATTAATATATTATATGCATAAGAGGTTATGTAAATCATGTTGGTTATGTTTAAAAAGTGTTGAGCAGTCCACTATTTGTAAAACAGTCCACTTTTGCTTAATCGCTAAGGATTTGCCTTCTATATGATTTAAAATTGAAAGGGGACTTAAAGTCTTGAAGGAATTGAAATAGATGGAATAAATTTTAGTATATTTAAGTGTGGTGATGTCCCTAATTCATTCCCCTTGTGTATGGCTGATGGAAATGTTTATACGTGCTTGTATATGGAACGTTTGACGTAGTGAAAAGAGAATACTTTCTTGTTATGTAAAAGTGAAATCTGAAACTGTGTGGACTTTTTTTTGTATATTATTGTGGAAGGTATATATGTGACTTTATGGAATAAATATGTGGAGTTGCATTGAGGTAAAAATGTGAAGTATGCACTTGGTGGAAAATCTTGTCGGTGTGTAATGTTTATGTTGGTTTGTGGACTGTTTTGGCATTGTTGGTGTTGTGAGGAAGTAAATTGTGTTGTAGGAGGGTGGAATGAAGTTATGTGGCAGTATTAAAGAAGGTGGAATGATATACCATGTGTTTGGGATGTTGGATAGTTTTTACTTCCCGTTAAGTGACTAATTACCGTCTTGTGAACTTGTAGTGTAGTTAGTTGTTAATGTTAGCTCCGTTATGTACTTGTGTTTTAGAGTAACACATAAGGAAGGTTATGAATTGTTGTATTCACATTTTGGAAAGATATGGTATGTAAGGTTACTCTTTTCTGTATCCTTTGGCCGCACCTATTGTTCTTATTGTTACCGAACTTGTTTCCACTCCGAAATGTTCTAAAGTATCTCATTTCAGGTTTGTTATAAATTTTTATTCACGTGTCTCTTATTCATTGACTATTGTTCCAAAGCTCCAATAATGTTATGACCACCGATGTAACAATCGCACAAAAAGTAAAGAATGAAGTAATGCATATTTGGTTGAGTATAGGGGGCAGCTCTGGGGGCGAAAGCCTAGCTCGATCCGAACATGATTTATTGGATACAGGGGGCAGCTCTGAATGTGAAAACCTTGCTTGAGCCGAACCTGATTTATTGATTTATGGGTGGCAGCTCTGGGGGCATAAGCCTAGCTCGAGACGATCCCAATGTTATTTACCACTGATCAGTTGGTCCCGGGCATTGTATGATGTATATTGATATGAAGGTAAAAGGAAAGAAATGAATGTAATGTACATGGTTCCACATATACAGTACGGTGGTACATTAGTGTTGTCTATTCACTTGTATTTGATTCTATTTGAGTTTCTATATTTCTTACAGTTACTTTTAACCTTACATACTCAGTACATTCTTTCGTACTGACGTCCCTTGGGGGACCAACCTTACTTGCTGCAGGCACAGGAGCTAGTAGACCTTCACAGTAGGGTACGGGTCATCTGGAGGCTATTGGTGAGCTCCAGGTTGATTCGGGGCTTTTCGAGTCATTTGGATATATTTTTGGTACTGTGTAGTAGTTGTATAAGGTAGGTACTTGTCCCGACCTTAGTCATGGTTATGCATATCTTTTAGAGGCTTTGTGGACATTGTAAATTCAAACGTATAAGTGTCTTACCTTTTTGACATTATGGCCCAACGGCCAAGTCTCATATCTGTTTTGAACGTCTTTACATGATTTTCGTCATCGATATATTATATCTGCATATGGCAGAATTTTTGTTCACTTAATGGCATACATATGAATGTACATGATCATAGGTTGGTTCTCTCGGGACTTACGGCTACGGGTGCCATGTCTGCCCCAATAGAATTTGAGGCGTGACAAAACTGGTATCAGAGCGGGTTGTCTTAGGGTGTCTACAAAGCTGTGTCTGAGTAGAGTCTTACTTATGGTTGTGTTGTGCACCAAATTTATAAGTAGGAGGCTATAGGACATTTAGGAGTTGTCTCTTTTCTTCATTTCCTAGATTGTGCAATAGAGCCAAAGTTGTAGGTGGAGTCATATCCAACCACTGAATTTGTTTTATGTTTTTGTTTCCTCAGTATAGCAAAATGCCGTTTACAAGAAGAAACAAGGGTAAAAGTAAGAAGCTAGTTAGGATTACTGGAGAAGAATCAGTAAATCACCACCTAAACAAGCTAATCAAGGTGGGGCTGAACATGAGTTTGCATCGTGGACTTCTTCTACTCTTCCATTTCCAGGACAGCCGAGAAGCAGAAGAGTACCTTCAGAACCACCTATTAATGCTACTGAGCAGGATTTAAGGAATGCGGTGCAAATGTTGACTCGTATAGTTGCTTCTTAAAATCAAGGACAAGTTGGTCCAACTACAAGTAATGACGGTGCGGATAGGGCAGCTAGTCGGCGGACACAGGATTTTTTTAAATTAGACCCTCCCACATTCACTGGATCAGATCTTAATAAAGACCCACAAGACTTCGTGGACCAAATTCAAAGGGCTTTAGATTTTATGCATGTATCTGGTACAGAAACAGTTGAGCTTGCAGCATATAGATTAAGATGAGAGGCTATATTATGGTATGAAGATTGGAAACGATCTAGGGGTATCGGTGTACTTCCAGCTAGTTGGGAAGAATTCAAAGCGACATTCCTTGATCATTACCTTCCATATGAGATTCGAGAGGCTCGTGCAGACCAGTTCTTAAATCTTCGTCAAGGTAATATGACCGTCAGAGAGTACAGTCTTCGGTTTAACTCTTTGGCCAGGTATGCTCCTAATGTAGTAGCTACTATGGATGATAGAGTTCATCGGTATGTGGATAGATTGGATCCATATTTGGTTAGGGATTATACTATTGCTGATTTGAATAGGGACATGGATATATCCAGGATACAAGCTTTTGCACAGAAGATGGAGGATCAGAGGCAAAGGAGAAGAACACAAGAATTTGAAAGAGGACCGTCAAAGAGGGCTAAACCTATGGGTCAGTTCATGGAGTCCCAAGGAGAATTTAGGCCTCGGTTTTTTAATAGACCGCCTAGGCCATCATTTTCTTATTCTATAACAGGTACTCCATCCCAATTTCGAGGGTTTAGAGGCAGTCAAGTTGGGCAAAGTAGTGGGATTCAAGGTTCACGGGCAGCGTGGTATCGAGAACAAGGAAGTATGAGCCAACTGAGGGTTTCTCGTTAGCCGTGTTAGCACTGCGAAAAGCTTCATTTAGGTGAATGACGGTTGGGGACAAATGCTTGCTTTTGGTGTGGTATGTCAGGGCACATAATGAGAGAGTGCCCACAGAGGGGCATGGGTAGTATGGAACGACTTACGGGATCACTCTTTGCATCATCATCATCGGGTGTACAGCCTAATAGGCGTGGTAGAGGTGTTAGAGGAGCAGCTAATTCTAGTGGAGTCCAGAACCGTACCTATGCTTTAGCAAATCGTCAGAATTCGGAGGCTTCTCCTGATATAGTTACATGTACATTATCCATCTTTTCACATAATATATATGCATTGATTGATACGGGCTCTACCCTATCATATGTCACTCCATTGATTGCTGAAAGATTTGAAAGAACACCGAAATTACTAGTCAAGCCATTTGAAGTATCTACACCCATTGGTGAGTCTATTATAGCTAAGAAAGTTTATCGTAATTGTATAGTAACTGTTTGTGATCACGATACGTTGGCTGATCTTATTGAGCGGGAAATGGTAGATTTTGATGTTATAATGGGTATGGATTGGTTGGCTTCTTGTTATGCCACGGTAGATTGCCGAGCTAAGAAGGTACATTTCCATTTTCCGCAAAAAATTGTCCTTGAATGGAAGAGCAATGTTGGAGCACCGAGAGGTAAATTTATTTCTTATCTTAAGGCAAAGAAAATGATATTCAAGGGGTACATATGCCATCTAGTAAAAGTATAAGATACCGATGTGAAGCCACCAACTCTTCAATCGGTTCCAGTGGTAAATGAATTCCTTGATGTATTTCATGAAGATCTTCCAGGTTTGCCTCCAGAATGGGAAGTAGAGTTTGGTATTGATGTGATTCCAGGTACTCAGCCTATCTCTATTTCTTAGTATAGAATGGCCCCGATAGAGTTACGGGAATTGAAGGAGAAATTAAAAGACTTGCTGGACAAGGGATTCATAAGGCTTAGTATGTCCCCGTGGGGTGCACCGGTGTTGTTTGTATGTAAAAAGGATGGCACGTTGAGAATGTTTATTGATTATCGATAACTGAATAAGGTGACAGTCAAGAACAAATATCCCCTCCACAGAATTGATGATTTGTTTGATCAATTACAAGGTGCCAAATGCTTCTCAAAGATTGACTTGAGATCGGGTTATCATCAAGTAAGGGTTCGAGAAAAATATATACCCAAGACAAATTTCCAAACACGGTATGGTCATTATGAGTTTTTAGTTATGTCATTTGGACTAACAAATGCACCAGCAGTTTTTATGGATTTGATTAATAGGGTGTTCAAGCCATTCTTAGATGTGTTCGTGATAGTGTTTATAGATGATATTCTGGTTTATTCAAGATCAAAAGAGGACCATGCTAATCACTTACGGCAGGTGTTATAGATTCTTCGTGATCGTAAATTATATGCAAAGTTCTCTAAATGTGAATTTTTGTTAAAATCTGTAGCATTCTTGGGTCATATTGTATCTGATGAAGAAATAAGGGTTGATACTCAAAAGATAGAAGCAGTGAAGAATTGGCTAAAACCTACAACGCCTACAGAGATTCATAGTTTTCTCGGGTTGGCAGGTTATTATAGAAGGTTTGTTGAAGGGTTTTCTTCCATTTCGGCACCTTTAACAAAGCTAACACACAAGGCAACTAAGTTTCAGTGGAATGATGTATGTGAAACGAGTTTCCAAGATTTGAAGAATAAATTGACTTCCACACCCATATTAGTACTTTCGAAAGACACAGAAGGGTATGCGGTATATTGTGATGCTTCAGGAGTTGGCTTAGGATGTGTATTGATGCAGCACGGTAATATAATAGCTTATGCCTCAAGACAGTTGCAGCCACATGAGAGAAATTATCCAACACACGATCTTGAGCTAGCAGCTGTGATATTTGCTTTAAAGATATGGCGCCACTACTTGTATAGGGTTCACGTTGACATATATACCGATCATAAGAGTTTGCAGTATATTTTCAAGCAGAAGGACCTAAATTTGAGGCAGCGGAGGTGGCTGGAACTACTAAAAGATTATGATATTGATATCTTATACCATCCGGGAAAGCAAATATGGTAGCCGATGCACTAAGCCACAAAGCACTAGGAAGCACTAATGGCCAGCTCACGAAAAAGCAAGGTATAGTCAAAGATCTACATCAACTAGCTAGCTTAGGAGTTCACCTTCTTGAATCTCCAAACGAAGGGGTTATTGTGCAAAATGTGGCAGAATCTTCAGTAGTAGCTGAGGTGAAAGAGAAACAGTATGCGGATCCTATTTTATTGCAGCTGAAGGAGAATGTACAACAAGGTTTGACAAAGGCATTTGATCTTACGCAAGAGGGAGTGCTTCGGTGCCAAAGTAGATTATGTGTACCTGATGTAAATGAGCTAAGGAGATGGATTATGACAGAGGCACATCATTCACGGTATTCTATTCATTTGGGATCCACCAAAATGTATCATGATTTGAAAGAAATGTATTGGTGGGGTAACATGAAGAATAACATTACAGAATTTGTAGCTCATTGTCCAAATTGTCAACAAGTAAAAGTAGAGCATCAGAAGCCGGGAGGGTATATGCAATGTATAAATCTTCCAATCTGGAAGTGGGACATGATCAACATGGATTTCATCACAGGTTTGCCTCGTACGCTTTGAAAATTTGATTCCATATAGGTAATGATAAGTTGACATTTTGCCCGATTCTTAATACATTAGAGCTTAAATTATCTTGTAATTTACATTGATTCGATATAAATTCTCATGTTATATAGCTCTTGTATGTAGGTAGCAGATGAATATGAGCCCGAGCTAACCATGCGAGTCAATGGGAATGCGAAAAGTGAAGAAAAGAGGCTTAAATTAACACCCGGGGAGATTAAGGGCCACCTGCGCACGCATGGCATGGGCTGCGCACGCAGGTGGCTAATCGAGCAATGAAGTAGCACAAGGCAGTGCCACCTGCACTGGTCTCCTGCGCGCACAGGCCAGGCATCTACGCCAGCAGGTGACTGGTGCGGTGCCATTCACGTAATTTCTAAGGACGCGATTTTTGGGCTATAAAATGGATTTTTCCTATTCTGAAAAGTATCTTTTTGGGCATTTTTTGAAATATATAGAAAAGGAGAGTGAAACCCTAAGGATAAACAAGTTATATCCTTGCATTTTGTGTCAATTTCGGATCAAATTCTTGTAAACACTTGGATTCAATGGAAGTTTGGGAAGATAATTTGGGTGATTTTCTTCTCGCTTCTTCTATGAGTAGCTAAATTCTATACTTGGGGTTATGCTTGAATAAGATGTGATAATTGTATGGGTTTTGTTTGTTTGACTTTTTATTTAAATAATTGCCATGGGTTTTAATCCCATTCCATGTTCTCATTCAAATTAGCGGTTGCAGACTCTAATTAACTATAGAACTCTTATCATCCTTGACAATGGGGATAAGGGTGAGGAATGGGAGTGAACAATAACTTGATGTGTATCATTTAATAGCATCTCTTAGACATAAGGATGTTAATTGAGGTATTGGATTGGTTTTATAAGATGCACTTTTGAGGTGTTCGAAAGAACCCAATTGTGAAACCTTGGTGTTTGGTTGACAAATCAACACCAAGCACCTATAATCTAACCTACCCATAGCTCTTAGCTAAATGTAGTCAAATATTCAAATTACCCATACACAATTTCACTCTTACGATGGCATAACCCCAAGTCCCGTAATACACTATATTTCAACTCTCCTTCTCTAATTTTGAACTTATGTGACCCAAATTACAAAAGTCTAAATAGTTAAAAATCAACAAATGATAACTCCCCATTTACTTTTATGTATTATTTTCATAGCATCATGCGTTAGCACTAGTTGCTTCTGACACTTAGAGGTGAAGGCTATCACATTCATTCCTCGTGGATTCGACCCCGACTCTAAGTTGGGTAATTATATTGCTAACGACCGCTTACATTCTATTCGAGGGTGTATTTGAGAGTTATCAGGTAATAGTTGATAGGCTTACCAAGTCAGCACACTTCCTACCGGTCAAGACCACCTACACAGCTGAAGATTATGCACGGTTGTATGTTAAAGAGATAGTTCGACTACACGGAATTCCAATATCTATTATATCAGACAGGGGAGCTCAATTTAATGCATACTTCTGGAAGAATTTTCAGAAGAGTTTGGGAACCCAAGTGAATTTAAGTACGGCTTTTCATCCTCAAACAGATGGACAAGCACAACGTACTATACAAACACTGGAAGATATACTACGAGCTTGCACATTAGACTTTAAAGATAGCTGGGATAATCATTTATGTCTTATTGAATTTGCCTACAATAATAGCTATCATTCAAGTATCAAAATGGCGCCTTACGAAGCTTTATATGAAAGAAAGTTTAGATCACCAATTGGATGGTTTGAAGCGGGTGAAACTGCCTTATTTGGGCCAGATCTTATTCATCAAGTTATGGAGAAGGTTAAAGTGATACAACAACGGCTACAAATGGCCCAAAGTCAGCACAAGTCATATGCCGATGTTAGAAGAAGGGGGCTAGAATTTTCCATAGGTGATTGGGTATTCTTGAAAGTGTCACCAATGAAAGAGGTAATGAGATTTGGAAATAAAGAAAAGCTAAGTCCGCGTTATATAGGGCCGTATAAGATTGTCCGAAGATTTGGTCAAGTTGCGTATGAATTAGAACTACCCCAAGAACTTTCCACAGTTCATCCAGTGTTTCACATTTTAATGCTTCGAAAGTGCATAGGAGATCCATCTCATATTACTCCCACTGAAGATGTACAAGTTACAAAAGATCTCACCTATGAAAAAATACCTATTGCAATTCTGGATCGACAAGTTAAAAGGTTAATAAATAAAGAAGTAGCTTCCGTAAAAGTACTTTGGAACAATCAGCAAGTAGAAGAAATCACATGGGAAGCCGAGGAAATGATGAAATCTAAGTACCCGCATTTATTTCAAATTGAAGAGAAAGTCCAAGATGCTGAATTGGAGCAATAACAAGTAGGTATATATAAGCATTATGTGTATGTGATAATATGAAGAATGCGATTAGACTAGAACTTGATTAGATTGGATAATGTTACTAACATTCGAGGACGAATGTTCCTAAGGGGGGAAAGATGTAACACCCCGTACATTTTCGAACCTATTTGATTATCTTAACATTTATGAAAGTATTTAAACTTGAGATGGGTGGTGAATTACACACTACCTTTGTTGGGCTGAATTAATTTTATGCTAATGGGCTCAATTGAGGCCCAAAAAAATGAAGTAAAGAAGGCATGACCCAAAAGGGAAATGATCCATTCCAATTTGACCAAGTAAAACACACCATTTTTGGTCAAAAAGTGGGGCTAAGGATAGACTTGAAAGGGGAGTATTTAAGGCCTAAATTCATCCTAAATTCAACATAAGACACTTGCCAAAAAAATCAGATTTTTATTACATATTTCTCTCCTCTCAAAACCCTAGCCACCCTAAGCTTCCTTAAGGATTTTTGGACAAATCTTTCACTTTTAAGCCTTGGTAAGTGTTTACCCTTATATATTAATATATTATATGTATAAGAGGTTGTGTAAATCATGTTGGTTATGTTTAAAAAGTGTTGAGCAGTCCACTATTTGTAAAACAGTTCACTTTTGCTTAATCGCTAAGGATTTGCCTTCTATATGGTTTAAACTTGAAAGGGGACTTAAAGTATTGAAGGAATTGAATTAGATGGACTAAATTTCTGTATATTTAAGTTTGTTTATGTCCCTAATTCTTTCTCCTTGTGTATGGCTTGATGGAAATGCTTATAAGTGTTTGTATATGGAACGTTTGACGTAGTGAAAAGAGAATACTTTCTTGTTATGTTAAAGTGAAATCTAAAACTGTGTGGACTGTTTTTGCTATATTGTTGTGGAAGGTATTTATGTGACTTGATGGAATAAATATATGGAGTTGCATTGAGTTAAAAATGTGAAGTATGCACTTGGTGGGAAATCTTGTCGGTTTGTAATGTTTATGTTGGTTTGTGGACTGTTTTGGCATTGTTGGTGTTGTGAGGCAATAAATTATGTTGTAGGAGGGTGGAATGAAGTTATGTGGCAGTATTAAAGAAGGTGGAATGATATACCATGTGTTTGGGATATTGGATAGTTTTTACTTCCAGTTAAGTGACTAATTACCATCTTGTGATCTTGTAATGTAGTTAGTTGTTAATGTTAGCTCCGTTATGTACTTGTGTTGTAGAGTAACACATAAAGAAGGATCTAAATTTTTGTATTCACATTTTGGAAAGATAAGGTATGTAAGGTTATTCTTTTCTGTATCCTTTGGCCGCACCTATTGTTCTTATTGTTACCGAACTTGTTTCCACTCTGAAATGTTCTAAAGTATCTCATTTCAGGTTTGTTATAAATTGTTATTCATGTGTCTCTTATTCATTGACTATTGTTCCAAAGCTCCAATAATGTTATGACCACCGATGTAACAATCGCACAAAAAGTAAAGAATGAAGTAATGCATATTTGGTTGAGTACAGGGGGCAGCTCTTAGGGCAAAAGCCTAGCTCGAGCCAAACCTGATTTATTGGATACAGGGGGCAGCTCTGGGGGTGAAAACCTAGCTCGAGCCGAACCTGATTTATTGATTTATGGGTGGTAGCTCTGGGGACATAAGCCTAGCTCTAGTTGATCCCAATGTTATTTACCACTGATCAGTTGGTCCCGGGCGTTGTATGATGTATATTGATATGAAGGTAAAAGGAAAGAAATGAATGTAATGTACAAGGTTCCACATATACAGTACGGTGGTATATCAGTGTTGTCTATTCACTTGTATTTGATTCCATTTGAGTTTCTATATTTCTTACAGTTACTTTTAGCCTTACATACTCAGTACATTCTTTCGTACTGACATCCCTTAGGGGACCAACATTACTTGCTGCAGGCACAGGAGCTAGTAGACCTTCATAGTAGGGTACGAGTCATCTGGAGGCTATTGGTGAGCTCCAGGTTGATTTGGGGCTTTTCGAGTCATTTGTATATATTTTTGGTACTGTGTAGTAGTTGTATAAGGCGGGGACTTGTCCCGACCTTAGTCATGGTTATGCATATCTTTTAGAGGCTTTGTGGACATTGTAAAGTCAAACGTAGAAGTGTCTTACCTTTTTGACATTGTGGCCCCAACGGCCAAGTCTCATATCTATTTTAAACGTCTTTACATGATTTCCATTATCGATATATTATATCTGCATATGGTAGAATTTTTGTTCACTTAATGGCATGCATATTAATGTACATGATCATAGGTTGGTTCTCTCGGGCCTTATGGCTCTGGGTGCCATGTCTACCCCAATAGGATTTGAGGCGTGACAGTTATTAAAAGAAAGAACATGACTCTAGTGGACATTGCTAGAACCATGCTAATTGATGTTGATCTTCCAAAACTTCTGGGGCTGAAGCAGTTAACACTGCATGTTATGTTACTAACAGATGCTTGATCAGCTCAATCCTCAACAAAACCCTATATGACCTAATGTATGATAAGAAGCCCAAGCTTAGTGATCTAAGAGCTTTTGGGTGTAAATGGTTTGTCTTGAATAATGGGCAAGATGAACTTGGGAAGTTTGATCATCCCAATCATGTGATGAAGCTAGATAAAACACTGTATGGATTGAAGCAGGCTCCTAGAGCATGGTATGAAAGACTCTCAAAATTTCTTCTTGTAAATGGCTTTAATAGAGGGAAGATTGACAACACCCTCTTCTTAAAATCAAAAGGAAAGAATTTGTTGATTGTTCAAATATATGTGGATGATATCATTTTTTGGAGCAACCTCAGATGCCCTATGTGAAGAGTTTGCCAAACTCATGGGAAGTGAATTTTAGATGAGCTTGATGGAAGAGTTGAGTTTTTTCTTAGGCCTACAGATCAAACAGAAAACTGGTGGAACTATGATCGGTCAAGAGAAGTACATTAATGAGCTCCTCAAAAGATTTTATATGGATGATGCCAAGCCCATTGATACTCCCATTGGGACCATTACTAAATGGGATGCTGATGTACCAGGTCCCATGGTAAATGAGACTATGTATAGAGAAATCATTGGATCTTTTCTATGCCTGACTGCTAGCAAGCCAGATATTGTCTTCAGTGTTGGAATATGTGTGAGGTTTCAGGCTTGTCTAAAGGAATCCCATTTGAAGGCTGCTAAAAGAATTTTGAGATATCTGAAGGGTACAGGGGACCTGGTCCTGTACTATCCTTTAGGTGACTCTTTTGATCTAATTGGCTATGCTGATGCAGATTATGTAGGGTATCTGGTGGATAGGAAAAGCACTTCAAGAATGGCTCACTTTCTTGGTTCTTGTCTGATCTCTTGGGGAACTAAGAAGCAGAATTTAGTGGCTCTTTCTACTGCTGAAGCTGAATATGTTGCAGTTGCCTCATGTTGTGCTCAATTTCTATGGATCAAGTAGCAGCTGGAGGATTTTGGGATAGTCTCAGCTACTGTACCCTTGCTATGTGACCACACAAATGCACTCAACATGGCAAAAAACCCAGTCCAGCACAAGAGAACCAAACACATTGATGTGAGACATCACTTTCTCAGAGATAATATGGTGAATGGGAACATTTGCATGAAGTTCTGTAAAATAGAAGATCAAGTGGCTTATATTTTTACCAAGGCTCTACATAGAGATCAGTTTGAGAAAAACAGGCTCAAACTAGGTCAAATTAAACCGAACTAAGTTTTTCCTTATTGATCTCATCTCTCCCTACATTGGATATGATTAGGAGGTAGGTATCCAGGTGGTGGTGTGTGAACGGGTCTAATTCAGTCTCATACCTTCTGCAGGTATACACCCATGGTGGACTAGCTGAAGTAGAAAAGCAGTGGGAAAGACAAATAGGTGTCCTGAAAGTCATTTAGCAGGGACCAGGTCCCTGCTATGAGGTTAGTAACCTATATATTACTGTTCCTAGAAATGCTTAAAAAAACTTCTTTTTGCCACATGTTTTTTCCCGCCTCTCTGAACCGCTATTATTTTTTTGAAAAAAAAATAAAGAGGCGTGTCCAATAAGGACCAGGCATGTAACTTCACTTTAATATGAATCGACACACCCTCTCCTTCTCTTTAAATACCCACAAAACCCTAAATCCCCCATTCTTAACATCAAAAAAAAACTTCAAGCACTTAATCTCTCTCTCTCTCTTAAACTCTTACTTTAAATCTCCCGTCTGTTCTTGACCAAAATGTCTCAACCCTTGTCCCCCATCACTACTCCTATAAAAGAGGAAAGCCCAAAATATGCTTCACCTCCTATCGACAACCTTTTTTTTGATGGCACTCCATCTTCTGTGGCTAAAAAAAATACATTTACCGTATCACCTACAGTGTCACACCTCAATTCCCATTGAGGGGGACTGGCACCAGAATCCGTTAAGGCCTGAGAGAACCAACCTATGCTCATGTACATTCATATGCATATCCCTGAGTGAACAACATTTAATCATACAGATACAAGATGTCAAAGACGGAAGTCATGGAAAAACATACAAATAGATATGAAACTTGGCCGTTAGGGCCACCACGTCAAAATGGTCATACATTCCTTCGTTTGACTTACAACGTCTACAAAGCCTCTAACAGATACATAACCAATCCTAAAGTTGGGACAAGTCCCCGCTTTATACAACCTTTACACAGTACCAAAACAAATGTATACAAGCGACTCGAAAAGCCCCGAACCAATCTGGAGCTCACCAATAATCCGCAGATGACCCGTAGCCTTCTGTGGAGGTCTACTAGCTCCTGTGCCTACAGCAAGTGAAGTAAGTCCCCCAAGGGACGTCAGTACGAAAGAATGTACTGAGTATGTAAGGCTATAAGCAACTGCATGAAATATAGGAGCTCAAATGGAATCAAATACAAGTGAATAGTCAATATGGATAAACCACCATTCTGTATGTGTGAAACCGTGTACATTGCTTTCATTAATTTCTTTGCTTTTACATTCATAACATTATCATCATCAATCATATAATGCCCAGGCCCAAATGATCAGTGGGAAAATAACATTGGGGTCATCTCTAGCTAGGCTTTCGCCCATTTGAGATACCACCCATAAATCAATAAAACAGGTTCGTCCCTAGCTAGGTTTTCACCCCTTTTGGGCTGCCCCCTGTATCCAATAATCAATTGGGATCGTCTCTAGCTAGGCTTTCATCCCTTTGAGCTACCACCCGTACTCAAACAAACAACTATGCATTACTTCATTTCTTTACTTTTGTGAGATTGATACATTGGTGGTTATAAAATTATTGGAGCTTTGGAACATCAGTAAATTAATAAGAGACACGTGAATAACAATTTATAACAAACCTGAAATGAGATACTTTGAAACATTTCAATACGGAAACAAGTGCGGTAACAATGTGAACAATAGGTGCTGCCAAAGGATACGAAAAATAGTAACCTTACATACCTTATCTTCCCAATATGTGAATACAACAATTCAGCTCCTTCCTTACGTGTTACTCTACAACACAAGTACATAATGGAGCTAACATTAACAACTAATTACACTACAAGTTCACAAGACGATAAGTAGTTACTTAACGGGACGTAAAAACTATCCAACATCCCAAACACATGGTATATCATTACACCTTCCTTCCTACTGCCATATAACTTCATTCCACACTCCTACAATATAATTTACTGCCTCACAAGACCAACAATACCAAAATTGTCCGCACATCAACCTAGACGTTACAAACCGATAGGATTTCATACCAAGTTCATACTTCACAATTTTACCTTAATGCAACTCCACATAATTATTCCATCAAGTCACATAATTACCTTCCACAACAATATACCAAAAATAGTCCACACAGTTTCAGATTTCACTTTAACATAACAAGAAAGTATTCTCTTTTCACTACGCCAAACGCTCCATATACAAACACGTATAAACATTTCCATCAAGCCATACACAAGGGGAAAGAACTAGGGACATAACCACACATTAATATACTGAAATTTCATCCATATAATTCAATTCCTTCAAGAACTTAAGTCCCTTTTCAAGTGTAAACCACATAGGAGGCAAATTCTTAACCGAAAGCACCGGTGGACTGCCACTTAAAACGTGGACTGCCCTATGCTTTTTAAACATAAAAAACATGTTTACCACCATATATGATGCATGTATTACATTAATGTTCAAGGGTAAACACTTACCAAGGCTTGCAAGTGGAAGATCTTGTCCAAAAATCCTTAAGGAAGCTTAGGGTGGCTAGGGTTTTGAGAGGAGAGAAATGTGTAATAAAAATCTGATTTTTTGGAAAGTGAATTATGTTGAATTTAGGCTGAATTTCAGCCTTAAATACTCTCCTTTCAAGTCTATCCTTAGCCCCACTTTTTGACCAGAAATGGTGTGTTTTACTTGGTCAAATTGAAATGGATCATTTCTCTTTTGGGCCATGTCTTATTTACTTAAACTTTGGGCCTCAATTGAGCCCATTAGCACAATATTAATTTATCCCAAAAAAGTTAGTGTGTAATACACCAACTATCCCAAGTTTAAATACTTTCATAAATGTTAAGGTAATCAAATTGGTTCGGAAATGTATGGGGTGTTACATCCTTCCCCCCTTAGGAACATTCCTCCTCGAATTTTAGTAACATTATCCCATGTAAACAAATTCAAGTCTAAGTTCATTCTTCATATTATCACATACACATAATACTTGTATATACTTAATTGTTATTGCTCCAATTCCGCATCTTCAACTTTCTCTTCTGTTTGAAATAAATGCGGGTACTGAGATTTCATCATTTCCTCGGCTTCCCATGTAATTTCTTCTACTTGTTGATTTTTCCAAAGCACTTTTACAGAAGCTACGTCTTTATTTCTTAACCTCTTAACTGGTCGATCCAGAATAGCAATCGGTACTTCTTCATAAGTGAGATCTTTCGTAACTTGTACATCTTCAATGGGAGCAATACGAGATTGATCTCCTATGCACTTTCGAAGCATTGAAACATAAACACTGGATGAACTATGGAGAGTTCTTCGGGTAGTGCTAATTCATACGCAACTTGACCAAATCTTCAAGTAATCTTATATGGCCCTATATAACGTGGACTCAACTTTTCTTTCATTCCAAATCTCATTACCCCTTTCATTGGTGACACTTTCAAGAATACCCAATCGCATATAGCAAATTCTAGCCCCGTTCTTCTAACATAGGCATATGACTTGTGTCGACTTTGGGCTGTTTGTAGCCACTGTTGTATCACCTTAACCTTCTCCATAGCTTGATGAACAAGATCCAGCCCAAATAAGGCAGTTTCACCCTCTTCAAACCACCCAATTGGTGATCTACACTTTCTTCCATATTGTAACACCCCGTACCTTCCCAAACCTATTTGACGACGTGGAACAATGATTACCTAGGTGTCGATAGCTATAAGTATGCATTTGGTAATGTTAATGAAGAGGAAAAATTGACATTTTGGACCTGTACATGTGGTTAGCCCTTCGTAAGAGGTGTTTTGTGATTTTTGTGGCGCAGTTGTGGGGTTCAAAATGAGGCTAAGAGGACCTCTAAACAAAGCATATTAAGTCTACGAAGTAAGTTAAAGAATAGGACTTGAAGTGTCTACTCAAACCCGCGAAGAAAAGTCGAAAAATGAAATTTTTGGAAAGTTTAAGTGTGGGGCGCGTTTGGGACCATGCCGGGCCGCTTCAGGCTGAAATTTTCAGTCCCCAGGCAGTGTTGGGGCGCGCCCAAAGGCATGCCGGGCTGCTTGTGCGCACCTTTCAAAAGTTGGAATTTTTCTTAAGTCCCAAGGGTATCCGGGGACGTATTGAGCCGATTTTTGCTACGTTTCTTCTACAATCATGATCATATATATGAAATGAGTCAAATATTATATTGGTATGATAAAATTACTCGAGAACGAATTTGGCGTCAAAATGACGATTTTACCCTTTTGGTCAAAATAGGCCATACATGGCTAGAATTGTTTGTTTTTGGGATCGAGGCTACAAACATGAATCTCGTAAGTGGGAATATCGTCGTAATGTATGTGAAATGAATTAAACATGAGAAATTATTAATTTGATTGGATTAAGTAATTTGGGCTCAATAAAGCCCAAAAATGAAGAAGAAAAGCATGGGCCAAGAATGGGTCAAATGACCCATTCTTCTTTGACCAAGCAATAATTGAGAAAGAGACTTCAAAGGCCTATAAAAGGGGCACAAAATCAGAGTTTTTACTACAAAGAACACACATGCTTTCTATTCTTTTTTCTAGAATTATCAAGAACATCTCTTTTGGGCTCTCAAACCCTAAGTCCTCTTTGGATCAAGATCATCATCTTCCAAGCTTAGGTAAGTGTTTATTCTTATGGATTAACATATTATATGCATGGGAGAGTATGTATATCATGTTGGTTATGCTTGGAAGTGTTGTATATGGCACTTTGTGTTTTTGTAAAAGATGTGCCATTTATGGAATTTAAACTTGGAATATGACTTGTGGTTTTGATAAAAGAGCATGATATGGATAAAATATCAACATGTATGGTGTGATTATGGTCCTAAACTTGTTATTTTTCCATAAGTGTAAATTATGGAATTTTGGCCGATTTGTTGTTGTGAGGTGTATTGAGGTGAATTGATGGAATCATTGTGATGTTGTGGTGATGTAGAAGTGAAAAGTACGAATTTGGGGTGACATGCTAGTGGTTTGTGATATTGGTCAATGTTGAGAATATTGTGGGATTATTGGTATGGTAGTTTTGTAAATGGTATTGTTGGTGTGATAGTTTCACACATGGTACAATCAAGAGGAAAATGACATGTTAAAGCCAAACATGTAATTCATTGTCGTTGTATGCATTTGTAAGGTAGTTGGTGGTTAATGTAAATTCCCTTGTATATTTGTTTGTTGTAGAGTGAAACATAAGGAAGGAGCGGGACGATTGTATTCACGTATAGAATTGAGTGTTCATATTGAGACGATAAGGTATGTAAGGTTACTCTGTCCGTATTTTTCTGCAGCACATATTGTTCATGTTGTCATTGTCCTTGTTCCATTCCGAAATGTTAAAAGGTATCTCATTTCAAGTTGCCATATGTTATTATTATCATGTATCACATAATTATGGACATGATCCCAAGTTCCAATAATATTATGTTCCAAGGCTTCCAACAATGTTACAACTTCATAAGTATCAATCTCATGAACATAAAAGATTGAAGTAATGCACTTATGTGTTTCCAAAATGGTTATGATCCCCTAATGTATCAATCTCAGAAAAGTAAAAGGGAGAAGTAATGCAATGAAGTAATGGAAGAAGGAATCCCCTCATGGTTACTACATATATATTCCCTCATGGTTACTTTATAATTTTCCTTATGGTTCCTTTAACATTATTTTTTTATAAGTACTTTATAATTACTTTATCACTACTTTATGGTTCTTTGAGTGCGGGTGATAGCTTTGGGGGAAAAAGCCAAACTTGATGCCGAACCTGCTTCCTTGTTTTCCGGGTGGTAGCAGGGGGAAAGCTCAGTGGGGCAAAAGCCAAGCTTGACGTCGAACTTTATTATATTCACTGGATCAAGGGGGAAGCTCAGTGAGGTAAAAGCCAAACTTGATGCCGAACCTGCTTCCTTGCTTTCCGGGTGGTAGCAGGGGGGAAGCTCAGTGGGGCAAAAGCCTAGCTTGATGCCGAACTTGAGACGGTTGCATATTGACGGATGCACTGCATATTGACGGACGCATTGCATATTAACGGTTGCATATTGACGGTTGCATATTAACGGTTATACATTATTGACGGTTCTAACTGTTAACGGTAATGGGCATAAAGGCAAATGAAGTAATGAACATAAAGTACCTATTTCCACACATACTAAAATATGACGGATCCACATTGACTATTCTCTTGAAATCGAGTTCATTGAGGTTTTTAAGTTTCATGAAGTTTCTTGTAGCCTTGCATACTCAGTACATTCTTCGTACTGACCCCTTTAGGGAACTTACTTTATCTGCTGCAGGCACAGGTGTTAGTAGACCTCCACAATAGGCTACGGGTTATCCGCAGATCATTGGTGAGCTCCCAGTTGGTTCGGGGCTTTCCGAGTCACATGTGTATATTGTTTTGGTTTTGTAATTATTGTATAAAGCAGGGACTTGTCCCGACCATAGGTTGTTGTATTTCTGGATCGGTTAGAGGCTTTGTAGACATATGTGGGTTGTGGATGTAAAAGACAAATGTCCGTTTTGACTTGATGGCTCCAACGGCCAAGTTTCCTACATATAATTATATAGCGTATGTTTCCATGTTCAGGTTTTCCGCATAGTTGCATAAGATATCATAAGATTCATACGAGGGTATGCATACGGAGGTTCATAAGCAGAGATTGGTTCTCTCAGGCCATATCGGCTTAGGGTGCCAGTCCGGCCCGAATGGGATTTCGGGTCGTGACACATATAAAGCCTTATAAGGCGCCATTTTGATACTTGAATGATAGCTATTATTATAGGCAAATTCAAGAAGAGATAAATGATCATCCCAACTACCTTTAAAGTCCAATGTGCAAGCTCGTAGCATATCTTCAAGTGTTTGGATAGTACGCTCTGCTTGTCCATCTGTCTGAGGATGAAAAGCTGTACTTAAATTCACCTGGGTACCCAAACTCTTCTGAAAAGACTTCCAAAAGTGTGTAGTAAATTGACCTCCCCTGTCTGATATAATAGATATTGGAATTCCGTGTAGTCAAACTATCTCTTTAATATACAACCTCGCATAATCTTCAGCTGTGTAGGTGGTCTTGACGGGTAGAAAGTGTGCTGATTTGGTAAGCCTGTCAACTATTACCCATATGAAATCAAATTTTCGAAGTGTATGAGGTAAACCTGTGATGAAATCCATGTTAATCATGTCCCACTTCCAGATTGGAAGATTTATACATTGCATATAACCTCTAGGCTTCTGATGCCCTACTTTTACTTGTTGAAAATTTGGACATTGGGCTACAAATTCTGCAATGTTCTTCTTCATGTTACCCCACCAATACATTTCTTTCAAATCATTATACATTTTGGTGGCTTTCGAATGAATAGAATACCGTAAATGATGCGCGTCTATCATAATCCATCTCCTTAGCTCATCTACATCAGGTACACATAATCTACTTTGGCATTGAAGCACTCCCTCTTGCGTAAGATCAAATGCCTTTGTCAAACTTTGTTGTATATTCCCCTTCAGCTGCAATAAAATAGGATTCGCATACTGTTTTTCCTTCACTTAAGCTACTAATGAAGATTCTGCTGCATTTTGCACTATAATTCCTTCATTTGGAGTTTCAAGAAAATGAACCCCTAAGCTAGCTAGTTGATGTAGATCCTTGATTATTACTTGTCTTTCTGTGGACAGGCCATGAATGTTCCCCATTGCTTTATGACTTAATGCATCAGCTACTACATTTGCTTTCCCTGGATGATATAAAATATCAATATCATAATCTTTTAATAGTTCAAGCCACTTCCGCTGCCTCAGATTAAGGTCCTTCTGCTTAAAGATATATTGCAAACTCTTATGGTTAGTATATATTTCAATGTGAACCCCATAACAGTAGTGGTGCCATATCTTTAAAGCAAATATCACAGCTGCTAGCTCAAGATCATGTGTTGGATAATTTCTCTCATGTGGTCGCAACTGTCTTGAGGCATAATCTATTACATTACCATGCTTCATCAATACACATCCTAAGCGAACTCCTGAAGCATCACAATATACCGCATACCCTTCTGTGCCTTCTGGAAGTACCAATACAGGTGTAGACGTCAATTTATCTTTCAGCTCTTGGAAACTCTGCTCACATGCATCATTCCACTGAAACTTGGTTGCCTTGTGTGTTAGTTTTGTTAAAGGTACCGAAATGGAAGAAAACCCTTCAACAGATCTTCTATAATAACCTGCCAACCCGAGAAAACTACGAATCTCTGTAGGCGTTGTAGGTCTTGGCCAATTCTTCACAGCTTCTATATTTTGTGTATCGACCCTTATTCCTTCATCCGACACAATATGACCCAAGAATGCTATAAATTTTAACCAAAATTCACGTTTAGAGAACTTTGCATATAACTTACGATCACGAAGAATCTGTAACACCTGCCGTAAGTGATTAGCATGGTCTTCTTTTGATCTTGAATAAACCAAAATATCATCTATAAACACTGTCACAAACACATCTAAGAATGGCTTGAACACCCTATTCATCAAATCCATAAAAACTGCTGGTGCATTTGTTAGCCCAAATGACATAACTAAAAATTCATAATGACCATACCGTGTTTGGAAAGTTGTTTTGGGTATATCTTTTTCTCTAACCCTTACTTGATGATAACCTGATCTTAAGTCAATCTTTGAGAAGCATTTGGCACCCTGTAATTGATCAAACAAATCATCAATTCTGGGGAGGGGATATTTGTTCTTAATTGTTACCTTATTCAGTTGCCGATAATCAATACACATTCTCAACGTGCCATCTTTCTTTCATACAAATAACACTGGTGCAGCCCACGGGGACATACTAAGCCTTATGAATCCCTTGTCCAGCAAGTCTTTTAATTGTTCCTTCAATTCTCGTAACTTCGCTGGGGCCAAACTATACGGAGGAATAGAGATAGGCTGAATGCCTAGAATCACATCAATACCAAACTCTATTTCCCTTTCTGGAGGCAAACCTGGAAGATCTTCAGAAAATACATCAAGGAATTCATTTACCACTGGAATCGATTGAAGAGTTGGTGGATTCACATCGGTATCTTGCACTCTTACTAGATGGCATATGTACCCCTTGGATATCATTTTCTTTGCCTTAATATAAGAAATAAATTTACCTATCGGTGCTCCAGCATTATCCCTTCATTCAAGGACGGTCTTTTGTGGAAAAATAGAAATGTACCTTCTTAGCTCGGCAATCTACCGTGGCATAACAAGAAGCCAACCAATCCATACCCATTATAGCATCAAAATCTACCATTTCCATCTCAACAAGATCAGCCAGCGTCTCATGACCACAAACATTTACTATACAATTATGATAGACTCTTTTAGCTACAATAAATTCACCAACTGGTGTAGATACTTCAAATGGCTTAACTAATAATTCTGGTGTTGTTTCGAATTTTTCAGCAATCAATGGAGTAACATATGATAGGGTAGAACCCGGATCAATCAATGCATATACATTATGTGAAAAGACGGATAATGTACCTATAACCACATCAGGAGAAGCATCCAAATTCTGTCGATCCGCTAAAGCATAAGTACGGTTCTGTACTCCACTAGAATTAGCTGCTCCGCTAGCACCTCTACCATGCCCCATAGGTTGTACACCTGATGATGATGATACAACGATTGATTCCGTAGGTTGCGTCATACTACCCGTGCCCCTCTGTGGGCATTCTCTCATTATGTACCCCGACATACCGCACAAAAAACAAATATTCATCCCAAACCGGCATTCACCTAAATGAAACTTCCCGCAGTGCTGACACGGCTGACGAGAAAACCTCAATTGGCTGATACTTCCTTATTCTCGATACCCCGCTGTCTGTGAACCTCGAATCCTACTACTTTGCCCAACTTGACTGCCTCTAAACCCTCGAAATTGGGATGGAGTACCTGTTGTAGGGTAAAAAAATGATGGTCTAGGCAGTCTATTAAAAACCCGAGGCCTAAATTCTCCTTGGGATGCCATGAACTGTCCCATAGGTCTAGCCCTCTTTGACGACCCTCTTTCAAATTCTTGTGCCCTTCTCCTTTGCCTCTGATTCTCCATCTGCTGTGTAAAAGCCTGTATCCTAGCTATATCCATATCTCTATTCAAAGTAGCAATAATACAATCCCTAACCAAGTATGGATCCAATCTATCCACATACCGATGGACTCCGTCATCCATAATGGCTACTATATTAGGAGCATACCAAGCCAAAGAGTTAAACCGAAGACTTTACTCTCTGACGCTCATATTCCCTTGACAAAGATTTAGGAACTGGTCCGCACGAGCCTTTTGGATCTCATATGGAAGGTAATGATCAAGGAATGCCGCTTTGAATTCCTCCCAACTAGCTGGAACTGCACCAATACCCCTAGATCATTTCTAATCTTCGTACCATAATATAGCCTCTCCTTTCAATCTATATGCTGCAAGCTCAACTGTTTCTGTACCAGATACATGCATAACATCTAAAGCCTTTTGAATTTATTCCACAAAGTCTTGTGGGTCTTCATTAAGATCTAAACCGGTGAATGTGGGAAGGTCTAATTTAAGAAATTTTTGTGTCCTCCGACTAGCTGCCCTATCTACACCGTCATTCTTGTATCTCGACCTACTTGTCCTTGACTATGTGCAGTAACTATATGAGTCAACATTTGCACCGCATTTCTTAAATCCTTCTTACTAGCATTAACAGGTGGTTCTGGGGGTACTCCTCTCCTTCTTGGCTCTCCGGGAGGTGGAAGAGTTGAAGAAGCCCGCGATGCAAACTCATTTTCATCTTCACCTTGATTATCTCGTTCTGGTGGTGATTTACCGGTTCCTTCTCCAACAATCCTGTCTAGCTTCTTACTTTTACCCTTGTTTCTCCTTGTAAACGACATTTTACTATAACAAAAGAAAAATAATTTCAGTGGCCAGATATGATTCCACCTACAACTTTGGCTCTAATGTACGATCTAGAACATGAAGATAAGAAACAACTCCTAAATGTACCGCAGCCTCCTACTTATAAATATGGTGCACAACACATCCATAAGAAAGACTCTACTCAGACACGGCTTTATAGACAGCCTAGGACGACCCGCTCTGATACCAATTTTGTCACACCTCAAATCCCATTGAGGCTGACTGGCACCCGAAGCCGTTAAGGCCCGAGAGAACCAACCTATGCTCATGTATATTCATATACATATCCCTGAGTGAACAACATTCAATCATACAGATACAAGATGTCAAAGACGGAAGTCACGGAAAAACATACAAATATATATGAAACTTGGCCGTTAGGGCCACCACGTCAAAATGGTCATACATTCCTTTGTTTGACTTACAACGTCTACAAAGCCTCTAACAGATACATAACCAAGCCTAAAGTTGGGACAAGTCCCCGCTTTATACAACCTTTACACAGTACCAAAACAAATGTATATAAGCGACTCAAAAAGCCCCGAACCAATCTGGAGCTCACCAATAATCCGCAGATGACCTGCAGCCTACTGTGGAGGTCTACTAGCTCTTGTGCCTACAACAAGTGAGGTAAGTCCCCTAAGAGACGTCAGTATGAAAGAATGCACTGAGTATGTAAGGCTATAAGCAACTGCATAAAATATAGGAGCTCAAATGGAATCAAATACAAGTGAATAGTCAATATGGATAAACCACCGTTCTGTATGTGTGGAACTGTGTACATTGATTTCATTACTTTCTTTGCTTTTACGTTCATAACATTATCATCATCAATCATATAATGCCCAGGCCCAACTGATCAGTGAGAAAATAACATTGGGATCGTCTCTAGCTAGGCTTTCGCCCCTTTGAGCTACCACCCATAAATCAATAAAGCAGGTTCATCCCTAGCTAGGTTTTCACCCCTTTTGGGCTGCCTTCTATATCCTATAATCAATCGGGATCGTCTCTAGCTAGGCTTTGGCCCCTTTGAGCTACCACCCGTACTCAAACAAACAACTATGCATTACTTCATTTCTTTACTTTGTGAGATTTATACATTGGTGGTTATAACATTATTGGAGCTTTGGAACATCAGTAAATGAATAAGAGACACGTGAATAACAATTTATAACAAACCTAAAATGAGATACTTTGAAACATTTCGATATGGTAACAAGTGCGGTAACGATGTGAACAATAGGTGCTGCCAAAGGATACGGAAAAGAGTAACCTTACATACCTTATCTTCCCAATATGTGAATACAACAATTCATATCCTTCCTTACGTGTTACTCTATAACACAAGTACATAGTGGAGCTAACATTAACAACTAATTACACTATAAGTTCACAAGACGATAGGTAGTTACTTAACGAGACGTAAAAACTATCCAACATCCCAAACACATGGTATATCATTTCACCTTCATTCCTACTGCCATATAACTTCATTCCACCCTCCTACAATATAATTTACTGCCTCACAACACCAACAATACCAAAACAGTCCGCACATCAACATAGACGTTACAAAACCGATAGGATTTCATACCAAGTTCATACTTCACAATTTTACCTTAATGCAACTCCACATAATTATTCCATCAAGTCACATAATTACCTTACACAACAATATACCAAAAACAGTCCACACAGTTTCAGATTTCACTTTAACATAACAAGAAAGTATTCTCTTTTCACTACGCCAAACACTCTATATACAAACACGTATAAACATTTCCATCAAGCCATACACAAGGGGAAAGAATTAGGGACATAACCACACATTAATATACTGAAATTTCATCCATATAATTCAATTCCTTCAAGAACTTAATTCCCTTTTCAAGTGTAAACCACATAGGAGGAAAATTCTTAACCGAAAGCACCGGTGGACTGCCACTTAAAAAGTGAACTTCCCTATGCTTTTTAAACATAAACAACATGTTTCCCACCATATATAATGCATGTATTACATTAATATTCAAGGGTAAATACTTACCAAGGCTTGCAAGTGGAAGATCTTGTCCAAAAATCCTTAAGGAAGCTTAGGGTGGCTAGGGTTTTGAGAGGTGAGAAATATGTAATAAAAATCTGATTTTTTGGCAAGTGACTTATGTTGAATTTAGGCTGAATTTCAGCCTTAAATACTCTCCTTTCAAGTCTATCCTTAGCCCCACTCTTTGACAAAAAATGGTGTGTTTTACTTGGTCAAATTGAAATGGATCATTTCTCTTTTGGGCCATGTCTCATTTACTTAAACTTTGGGCCTCAATTGAGCCCATTAGCACAATATTAATTTAGCTCAACAAAGTTAGTATGTAATACACCAACTATCCCAAGTTTAAATAATTTCATAAATGTTAAGGTAATCAAATAGGTTCGGAAATGTACGGGGTGTTACATGCAGGACCCTCGATACCCATAACTTCGTCTCCTCCAATTAAATCTGCATCTATCATAGTTCCAAAAGAACTAACCCTATCTCTGTCACTGATCTCTAAACCTATTCCAGAGTTAGTTCCTACTATTAAACCTTGTTCCCCAGTTGTTGAGACGATAACAAAAATCATCGGGGGACCAGGTATTTTTGACTCCACTGATCCATCTCTTATTGACGAACACATTTTCGAGAGAGATTTGCTAGTTGACAGAGACAATCCTTCAAACAGTATGGTGGCAGGTGAAAATTCAATTGTTGAGAGCTTAACCCAACTGTCAAATGATCTAAGAGTGACTCAAGATGAGCCTGTAAAGTCATCTGGGTCAAGGTCTCCTACTCTTTCCCCAAATCCAAAGTATGATGGGACTCCTACTATGAAAGAGGTCGAAAATGAACCTATATTGCCTTCAAATAAGGACGATGAGGATAAAACACCCTTGAATAAAATAGCGTGGAAATGGTTCGGGGTAAGAGGATCTAAGAAAAGGCCAAGAAAAGTGATACTATGGTTAAGTCTTATGGAACACGAGCGATAAAGAAGAAGTTGATGAATGATGCTCTGAAAGTGAACAAGAAGGGTACTGCTAGAAACAGGAGGTTGGGCTAGACTTTTGAAAAGAACAAGGAACTCGTGCACACAGAAGAAGTCGTGATTGTAGAGGAAGAGGAAAGAAAGAGGAGGTAGACTCTAATGTTGCTACTGCTATTGCTAAATTAAGGAATCAAGCAGGTAGTCTAAAGAATGCCAAACCTTTAGAGCTAAAGCCTAAAGGAATAGGTACCAAGAAGCATGCTTCAACGAAAAGGAAGAGAACTGAATCCTCAAAGGGACCTAGTCCTACAACAGATTCCTTCACATCTGTCACAGTGGTAGAGTCTGCTGGGGGACCTGGTACCTTTTCAAAGAAAAGAAAAGTGCAAAAACCTCCTAAGATTGTCACTAGGGAGGAGAGAATTTGAGAGCTTAAGCATTAAAGAGTGCTAAAAGGGTGTGTTTTCAATCCAACGATCTTTGAGAAACTTGGGATGAGTGAATTGGTGGAGTTTGTGAAGCATCAAGGCTGGATTCACTTGTTTGATCTACCGGCTCATGCCATTCATGAGAAAGAGATGAGAGATTTCTACTATACCATCAAGTTTGTCGAGGATGGTTTGAGTTTTACTACCATGATGCAGGGAGTGAAAATGTTTCTAGATGAAAAAGTTCTTGGTAGAATTCTAGATATGCCAATAGACTGGATCAGGTCCGTGTTGAATAAAAAACCATCACTGGAGTTTGTATGAGAGATTGCTAAAGTTCCTGGAAAGTCCAATGCTGGGGTGTCCAAGAAGTTTCTCAAAGGGGAGTTTCAATTACTACTTGAATTAGTGAACAAGGTATTGCTGCCAAGATTAGAGAAGCGTATTGTGGCCTCTGCAATGGACCTGTTCCTAATGGAATCCCTCAGCACTTTTGAGCTAGTAAATCTTTCTGCCATCATGATCGATCATATACACAAGGTGAATCATAAGAAGAATGTAAAGCATAGCATGCCTTATGGTTATATTCTGAATAGAGTGTTCGATCATTTCAAAGTGAGGTGTGATAAAGGGGTGGATGGATCAGTCAAGAAGACATTCACGATGGTCTCTCTCATTGAAAATGAGTGTGTTAAAGGAAAGGTGGGGACCAAGTCCCAAGTATCGGAGCTGCTTGCTAGCCAAGAAAAACTGACTGCTGATCTGGAGGAGATGAGGTTCATATTAGCCACTCGAGATGCAGAAATATCTCATCTCAAAGCCAAGGTTCAGCAGCTTTCAGTTGAGGGACCTGGTACCTTTGCAGAGTTGAAGAAGGAAAATGAAAGTCTGAGGACACAGATCAACGAGCTCAATGTTGAAGTCAAGGATCTCACTAGGTAACTTCTTAGTGCACACGCATCTGCTAGTGCTCGTATATATCTTGTCCTCAAATCACTTGCCCCCCCCCCCCCCCCCCCCGCCTCCTTCCTCCTAAGCCTTAGTGTTTTCTTATTTCGATCCTTTTTATTCACAGTTCTTGTTCCCAGTGGCAACTAAAGAACAATCCTTTTTCTTTTATTTTTGGGGTCAGTAATGTATGTGATGTTGTTCTTCTTGTTTTTAATGGACTGATTTGTCTTTGTCAACTATCTTCTGTTTATTTTGGCTTGTTCATTCATGTAAGTGTTACCACAATGGCCATAAATTAACTTGTTTTACATACTATTTAATCTAGTTTACTGATGCACTTTTTTATGATGCCAAAAGGGGGAAGATGTTGGTGACAGGGGGAACCTGGTTTAGCAGGCAAAGGCAAAAGGCAAAATAGTGGATATCACACATAGGGGGAAGAATTCTGGGGTTTCTAAAGGATCTGGTCCTGCTGACAGAGGGAATAGTTTGTCATCATCAAAAAGGGGGAAATTGTTGTATCATTGAAGTTTTGATGATCTACAAACTACACCTTGGAACTTGGCCCTTGTGAAACTCGGCTTCAAATGCAGTCAATCGAATACAACTGGAAAAGTGTACTTTCTACAGAAAGTTGGTGGGCACAGCAGCGGAGGTACCAATCTTGTCCAATCAGAGTCGTCCTAGGTTTTGCTCTCTCTTATAAAAAGAACATTTCACAAGGATCAAAACCTAGTTTTTGCAATCAAGATTTCATCAAAAGCAAAAGCCATTCTCAATGAAATATAGCTCATTCTCAGCAAGGGACCTGATCCAGTGTGTCGAGTCTTAGTAGTTTTAAGTCTTATGTTTATGTTCTTATCTTGTAAAATCTACACCTGAGCTATATAGGTTAGTAGATTGTTTATTGTCTAAGTTCTTATTTTGAGTCACATCAGTTAGAGTTAGTTGATTGAGTCATTGAGTTCTTAGTCAAAGTTTATTCTCATCATTTGTTTGATGTGTTCCTTGGGTAGAGTTACCTAGGGTCATCTACTAGAGTTAGTTGGCAAGTGGAATGTAATAGAGTTATTGCATTAGTCTTGTAGTAGAGCTATTACAAGAGTGTAGGATTAAGAGTTTAATCCTAAGTGATTACGGGAGTCTGTAGTCACACAAGTTGCTCGGAGTTTTTAGTGAAGAGTTGGGAAATCCTGCAAGGCAGGTCGTGGTTTTTCTCCCTTGAGCAAGGATTTTCCACGTAAATATCGTGTGCACTTTACTTTTAGTTCTGCCCTGTTTATTTCGTTATTTTTACTGTATCGTGCGTCCAGGGACCAGGTCTCTTGTGTTGGATTCTTAGAAGCCAACAAATCCCCTCAACCACTAAGTCAACCTCTAATCTTATGTTCAGCAGGTTCAAAATCTATAAATATAAATTATAAAAAAATTAAAAATACCTTATATATATAGTGTAAATTTTTGCTGAGGAGTAAAGTTGAACCCCCTCGGTACCCTCTAGATCCGCCTGTGTCCTAAAATGTGTGTACTCAAGGTTTAACCTTATATATAATCGGTTACTTTTTTTTTTTTTTTTTTTTTTTGTCTTGCCTATGTATAAGTGAAAACTACTAATATTTCAACCGATTGTAAATTTTAAGCCTCATAATTTTTAAAAAAACATATAATTCAAATGTTAAATTGAACCTATCAAGTATATATCATAAATTTTCCACTGAGCAAACGTAGGGACCACAACAACAACAATAACAATAACATACTAACCGTCTAAGGAGGGTATCTCTGAGCATAAGTAGGGACTGTAATCAAATTAATGTTATGTCTCACCATATAAGTTTAATCCTACACGCGTATAATAATTACAAACAAACAACAAAGAATTCAAGGCTATATATATGAAAAAAATGGAAATTAAAAGGTGTTAATTTAATTGTTGTCTTTTATCAATAGAACACATTTTTACTGAGACGAGTTCTTTAGAAACTGAAGTCATGTTTGACATGACTTGTGACAGATTATGATAGGAAAATATAAATTTATATCTTGCAAAAAAATTATTTATTATGATGGGCATAAATTAAAAATCAACATAAAATAGCGGTAAAACTGCAAATTACCCGAATTAAACCACTATGCATTACATGGGCAACTCACTTTTACCAATATTCTCTAAGGACTTCTACACGGGCCGAATTTGCTACCAGGTTCATTATATTTCAGTGCTTTGGTATGGAAATTTGGGAGAAGTGTACAAATATTCTTTTTGGAGACGCTATTTAATTTATACTCAAAGTTATAAAAAAGAAGTTATAAGTTTATACTTTTTGAGAAAAACTTTAAACGCACACAATTGGAATCAAAATTCAATTTCGAACATTTTCATTTGAAGTGTGGTCTTTGCCTGAAATTTGGTATGATTTGCCAAGAGTAACTTTGGATATTCTTGACTAAAGTTGTAAACTTGATAAGGTCAACTTCAGACATTTTTAATTGAAGTTGTGTTCTTACTAAGGCCAACTTTAAATTATTTTTTTTTACTGAAGTTGTAGCATTGGCAAAGCCTAACTTCAAACATTTTAAACTGAGTTGTAGCCTTGCTAATGCCAATTTTAGACGTGTTTGACTGAATTTGTAGCATTGACAAGACCTTGCTTCACACATTCTTTAGACTGAAGTTGTAACCTCTCTAAGGCCGACTTTAAACATTTTTTTTACTAAAATTATGACATTAACAAGACCCGACTTCACCTATTTTTTAATCGAATTTGTGCCCTTGAGAAATCAAATATATAACACTGCATTTCAGAAATAAAAGGTGAAGAAACAAAGACTGATGGTAAATTTTGATGTTACTGATTTCTTCATAATCTTCATCCCGTAGAATTAGCAGCCATTGTTAGAAGCCACGGAGTGCCCCTAAACACTTCAAGAGGGCTACAACAACAAAATAAGACCCCATGTAGTGGTCAAGGGAACTCCAGGGAACACCTTGATAGATATTTATACATGAACCATTGCGTTGATCATCATCTGTATCTCGTACTCTTGCAATTCTACTTAATTGTGAATTTTCAAAGTGAGCCCCAGAGTTCCCCCAAACACTTCATCAGGGCCCCAGACAACAAAGTATGCCCTCATGAAGTAGTCAAGGGAACTCTAGGGAACATCTTGATAGATATTTATACGTGAACCATTGCATCGGTCATCATCTCCAGCTAGTACTCTTGCACTTCTAATTGTTTGTGTATTTTCAAAGTGAGCCCCGGAGTTCCCCCAAACACTTCAGGAGGGCTTCAGTCAATGAAGTAAGCCTTCATGAACTGGTCAAGGGAACTCCACGAAACACCTTGATAGATATTAAAACGTGAACCATTACATTGATCATCATCTCCATCTCGTACTCTTGCACTTACTTGTTTTTGTATTTTCAAAGTGAGCCTCGGAGTTCCCCCAAGCACTTCAGCAGGGCTTTAGACAGCGAATTAAGCCCTCATAAAATGGTCAAGGGAATTTCAGGGAACACCTTGGTAGATATTTATACATGAACCACTGTAATGATCATCATCTCCAGCTCGTACTCTTACACTTCTACTTGTTTGCGTATTTTCAAAGTGAGCCCTGGAGTTCCCCCAAACACTTCAGTAGGGCTTCAGACAATGAAATAAGCCCTCATGAAGTGGTCAAGCATAGTCGCCATTTCTATTTTATCCCTTTCTGGCTCGAAGGGTTGGAAAACATTGGTTTTTGACTTTTCGAACTATTTCAAAACTTTAAAGAAAATTTTGAAATAATTTAAGAAAATACAGAGTCGTCACTTGATTTTTTATAGAAAATATCAAGAAAAACTTAAAGAATCTTAAAGACTCAAAAACAGAAACAAATCTTTAATATTAGAGAAAATGGGTAAGGATTCTGGTAACGCCTTGAGAAGGTTTTTAAGGCACTCAAGAAGCGTCCGCGAAAGCGGTTGACCAAAAGACAGTTTGACTGATTTGTAAAAATGGCTAGTTTTGAAAATAATGGCTAACTTTGTAAAATATTGAATTCATTTTTTTTTGCAAATATGACATTCATTCTATTCAAGTGAAAATTAGTTCATTTAATTTAAGGAAAAAAAAAAGTTCTCCTAATAAGAAGGTTAAACTAGATCCAATTTTTTGTCGATTTAAGGGAAAAACAAAATATCTTCATTAAAAGGGAAGGAAAGTGATTTTTTTTTTACAAATATTGATTTTGAATAAATAGGCATTTAAAAAGAAATTACCAACTTAAAGAAGTTATGAAAAATTTGACTAGTTATGAAAGATTTCGATTTTACGAGAAAGATTGAATTTTTTATATTAAAGAGAACTCTTTTAACTTATATAAATCAATTAAACACATGAACAAAAGCAAATGTCATTTTTGATTTTAAAGGTTTATTTATAAAGAGGACTATTTTCAAGATATTAAACTATGTGATAAATGACGAAAAGAAAAATAAAAAGATAAAGTAAAAATGCCAATTCGAAGGGGAATTTATTTCAATTTAACCAAATTTAAGAGTTAATTACACATAAATATTGGATTTACAAATAAATAAATGAGAGAAGAGTTGAAGTTTGGGTCCCTGCTTTGGCCCATTAGAGCTGTCCAAATTTGGGCTAAAAATTCATGGACTTTTAAGTCCATTTCAGCCATGTATAACAATTGTATATAAGCAGTATACATCCTTCGATTCACTGTATATTTCCTGTATACCGCTGCTTATTGGTCCAAGTTTGGACTATTGCTGCCAAATGATTTGGGCATTGGCCCTTTTTCACTTCAGCACCTGTATATCAGCTTCTCGTCTTGTATACTGCTGTATATCACAGACCTTGTTTCTTCAAAGAAATCAGTCCACTTTGGGACTTTAGCATGAGGTCTTGGCTCGAAGCTCGGGATTTAATCTCTTAGAAGATGCAAGGGGGGAGTCCAGTGGACTCGACCAAGGGGAGTTCATGCATAAAAAATGAGAATAAGATAAGGGTTAGTATCCACGCAAATAAGCAATACGAACGAGAATTAACTGGAAAGAAACAACTGATGCATCTTTTGTTCACAATGAAACACAATTCTTGTCTAGATCGAACAAAATCAAACCTATACTAAACATATTATTGCAAACTAGAAGTAAAGAAGTTTCCAGGTTAGTAATTTCGACAAGAAATCATATGTTCACAAAGAAAACCTCTATTTTCCAATAAAACTATTGATCAAAAGGTGTAGAAATGTCACGCCCTGAGTTCCAACGGGACGGACATGGCACCCGAAATCGATAAGGCCCGAGAGAACCAATCTTCATCCCTAAACACCCATACACATACCACGCAATAGTCATCACCACCACAAATAGAAATAAGAAGCCAACAGCGGAAGTTATGAAAAATATATAAGAAATATGAAACTTGACCGTTAGGGTCATCAAGACAAAACATATGTCCATTACACTCCTTTCATCTGACCCACAATATCTACAAAGCCTCTACAGATGCACAGCCAAAACCAACCTAGAGTCGGGACACACCCCGCCCTATACATATACACAAGACCAAAACAAATGTGCATATAAGACTCGGAAAGCCCCGAACCAACTGGAGCTCACCAAATGTCCGTAAATGATCCGCAACCTATAGTGGAGGCCTACTAGTACCTGTGCCTGCAACAAGTAAGGTAAATTTCCCCGAGGGGGTCAATACGAAGAATGTACTGAGTATGTAAGGCTATAAGAAACTGTACCAATAAGTGAGAACATCAAAGTAACTCAAAGATAAGAGAATAGACAATATAGATAAACCAACATTCCATACGTGTGGAATCATGTACATTACATTCTTTATTTCCTGTATCATCTCAATATCAACAATAATCATATCATGCCCGGGACCAACTGATCAGTGGTAAAAGATGATGACCCATGCTAGGCATTTTAACCCCTGGGATACGGTCCTCATTAATATATATATCGGGATCGACCCATGCTAGGCTTTCCTTTCACCCCTGGGATACCACCCGTAATATTGGGATCGACCCATGCTAGGTGTTCCTTCCACCCCTGGGATACCACCCAAGAACACATAACTTCTCTTTACAACATTACTTTAATCTTTAGTTATGAAATTGAAACATTGTTGGTTATCGCATTATTGGAATTTTGGGACAATGTTCAATGTACAAGAGACACATGAATAAATATATATATAGGTAACCAACCTGACATGAGATACTTTGGAACATTTCGACATAGGTACAAGTACAATGGCAAAGGGAGCAATATGTGCTGCAGAAAGATACGGACAAAAATAACCTTACATACCTTAGCTTCTCAATAAGAATCCACAATCCTATTGCATATAATGATCCAGCTCCTTACTCTACAACACAAGCACATAACGGAGTTTACGTCAACATCTAACACCTTACAAGTGCAAAAGACGACAAAAGTTACATAATTGCCTATAACGCCATTTCCCCCTTTACAATGAAATTTCGGCATGACCATTCCAAAAATACTACAACATGCCATACATTTACCAAACATCATAACCAATAGCATTTCGCAACAAAGCTTCTTCTTTACACTTTCTCATTCACACCATATCACAAAGAATCCATTAAGTCACCTTAATACACTTCATAGCACATATCGGCCAAAATCCCATAATTTACACTTATGGAAAATAACAAGTTTAGTAACATAATCACACCATACACGTTGATATTTCATCCATACCATGCTCTTTCCTCAAAACCACAAGTCACCTTTCAAGTTTAATTCACAAAATGGCACATCTTTTACGAAAGGGCAAAAGTGTCCTATTCAACCTTTCCAACACAACCATCATGATCTACACAATCTCTCATGCATATAATATGTTAAATCACAATAATAAATACTTACCCAAGCTTCCAAAGTGATGATCTTGTCCAAAGTGGCCAAAGGAAATGGTTGCCTTAGGGTTTTGGAAAAGAGAGAAATGTTTGTGAAAATATCCAAAAAGTTATGAGACTTTGTAATGAATAAATCTGATGTTTGTTCCCTTTATATAGACCCTCAAGTCAATCCTTAGCCACTTATTTGGCATTAAATGTCATGGTCCCTTAATTAATATAAGAATGGGTCATTTCCCTTTGGGCTTTTAATTTTGGCCTTGTTTTGGGCCTCAATTTTGGGCCCAATAACACATATTAGCTTAGCCCACTAAAATAAATGTATAATCCATCATATATATCATGTTTAAATAATTCCATAATTTCACGACAGTATTCACTTACGATATTCCCGTTCGTAGCCTCAATCGCAAAACTAGACATTCTAGCCGTCCATGGCTTAATTGAACATTTTGGTAAATTCGTGTGTTTCATGGTTTGATCATGTAGGAGTGTATTAAGGTACTTCGAGACTTAATAAGGAGTAAATAAACACCAAAGAACCAAAATAAACCATGGAAGAATCAACATCGCATTACGTCGCAAAACGAGTTCGGGAAGGCCACATTTTTGTGCTTTGCTGAAATTTTTCCTACTCCATCTAATACTAGTATATCATCCAATGCCCCATCGAAACACTACAAAATACGTACTTAGTGACCTTAATCATCAAGTAAACATGACTCCAAGTTACCAAATAAGGTTAGAAACGTACGGAGTGTTACAAGAAAAGTAAGCTTTGTTGGTTTTAGCCAAGATTGAGACTCCAAAATAACTCAAACATGTCATCGAAAAGAAAGGCCTAGACATGCGATATGCCAACCCTTGACCAAGATGCACGACATTCTTGGTCTCACAACAAGAACCAACACAACGGGATAGAGAGAAAGAACTCATAACAGAAGAGAAAAGACCAAACATAATACTGAAGAAAAAATGTTAATTATGCCTTGATAGTGATTTAATAACACCATAAGAAAAGCCATAAGCAGGCTGCCATGGTATCATTATTCACGCTGCATGAGTTAAAGGTGGGGATAAGCTATAGTGGAATCTCATTACATCTTCTACTTCTCTCATATCATAGAGAAACCAATATAAAGCCAAAGGGAGGCTGATTCAACCTTTTGAAGCCATGTACAGATATAAGGGAATGAGTAAGGGCATCTAGGTGTGTTGAACAGATTTTGACATGCCCTTTTTAGATATATACACTGAATGGATAGTCAAAGCTTGCAAAGATCAAACCTTTATACTTAACACAACATAAAAGGAATGAGGAAACCACATTTATTTGGGTCCCTAAACCAAGAACTTCCAGAGATTAAAGCATATCACAGTAAGGATGTGTTCACTCTCTAGTCCCGGATTCAAACAATGAAAATTCATAAACAAACTACACTCAGCATTCCTATTGATTAAACAGGAAAGAATCTGTCACACCCCGAATCCATACGAGGCGTGATTGGCACCCGAAGCCGATGTGGCCCGAGAGAATCAATCCTTGCTCATGTCTACTCATATGTATGCCATAAGAAACACCACCATCACATAAGGATATAAAGATACTACTCGCGGAAATCATGGAACATGTGAGACATATAAGGACATGAAACTGGGCCGTTAGGGCCATCAAGTCAAAATGGACATTCATCCCTTATATACATACATATACCCACACCCGTCTACAAAGCCTCTAACAAATACATAAACATAACCATCCTGAGATCGGGACAAGTCCCCGCTGTATATAACATTTGCAAAACCAACATAAATGTACACATGACTCGAAAAGCCCCGAACCAACTGGAGCTCACCAATGATCCGCAGATAACTCGTAGCCTACAGTGGAGGTTTACCTGTGCCTGCAGCAAATAAAGTAATTGCCCCCAAGAGGGGTCAGTACGAAGAATGTACTGAGTATGTAAGGCTCTTATGAAACTTCATTAAACATAATGACAATAAGGGAAACCATAGAAGAGAAATTAATCAATGCGGATAAACACTCGTTCTAAATGTGAAATCGTGTGCCTTACATTTATTATATTCCTTACTTGCATTCGTCATCTTTATTAGTCATCCACTTTGTTGTGGGTGGTCATCCACTCTTTGGTGGGCATCCACTTTGTTGTGGGTGGTCATCCACTCTTTGGTGGGCATCCACTTTGTTGTGGGTAATCATCCACGCTATGGTGGTTATCCACTTTGTTGTGGGTAATCATCCACGCTATGGTGGGCATCCACTTTGTTGTGGGTAGTCATCCACTTTATTGTGGGCATCCACTTTATTGTGGGTAGTATTAGGGTCCGCTCGAACTAGGCTTATGTGCCCCTTTGAGTCATCCCGGTTCTCATTACTTTCTTCCTTTACTTTTGAGAGATTCACCTTTACTTGTGAGGGATTGATTCATTCACTTATGAGAGATTGACATATTCACTTTTGAGAGATTGATATGTTCACTTGTGAGAGATTGATATGTTCACTTGTGAGAGATTGATACAAACATAATTACAAAATTATAAGACTTTGGAACAAGACATGATTAGGAAATACTCCTCAAGATTAAATAGATTCTCTAGCATCTTACTCTCTTGGGATAGTTCTTTTAAGAAATTACCACGTTATGACATCTTAGGGACTTCAATCAATGAACAAGGGATAAGTGAATCATACTTCATCTAAGAATAGGGTACATATGAATAACAATATACGTCACCCTGAATTGATGTACTTCAAGCCTCTCGAAATTGAAACAAGCCCAATGTCAATAGGAACAATATGGTGTAGAAGGATACGAAAAGGGGAACCTTACATACCTTGTATTCTCAATACCAACACACAATCTTAAATGCGTATACAATCGTTCCGTTCCTTCCTTATGTTCCACTCTACAACAAAAATATACAACGGAGCCAACATTAACCACCAACTACTTAATGCATATAATAAGTAACATTCTCATGTTTGCCTTTAAACATGCCATGTCCCACTTGACACAACCATTCATGAAAGTATTATTCCAAAAATTCCATAATATTCCCAACATTGACCAATACATGATAATTGATACATTTCACCACAACACTTCTCCTTTACACTTTCTTATCCATACCACATCACAAATAATCCATCAAAGGACCTTAACACAACTCATAACACATATCGGCCAAAATCACACATTTTCCACTTATGGACAAGAACAAGTTTAATACCAAAAATAACACCATACATGTTCTTATTTTGTCCATACCATGCTTTTTCATCAAAGGCACAAGGCCTAATTCAAGTTCAAATCACCAAGATAGTATATCTTACACCAAAAGCAAAATACACTATTCATCACCTTGCCAACACCACTAGCATAATATACATAATCTCCCATGCATATAATATGTTAATCCATGATAATAAATACTTACCAAGGCTTGGAATATGTTGATCTTGTCCAAGGAGTCCAAAGGAGTTATTTGCCTTAGGGTTTGGAAAAGAAAGAAATGTTTGAGAAAATATCCAAAAGTTATGAGAGCTTTTGATGATAAAAATCTGATCTTGGGGCCTTTATATAGACCCCAAGTCAAGCTTAGCCTTTTCTTTGGCATTAATGTGGTCAAAGTGGAAGAATGGGTCTTTTTGCCCCTTTGGGCCAATTCTTTTATTTCATTTTGGGCCTAACTTTGGGACCAATAGCTCATATCCATGTAACCCATCACATTTCATGTATTATTCACCATATATCTCATGTTTACATAATTCCATAAGGTCACGACATTATTCCCTTAAAAGATTCTCATTCGTCCTTTCGATCGCAAAAATAGGCATTCTAGTCGCCCTTGGTTTCATTGGACATTTTGAGTCACTATTCACATTTCATGATTTGATCATGTAGGAGTATATTGAAGTGTTTGAATCTTTAACAATGCTCAAATAACTCCAAAGAACCAAAAGAAACCATTTAGAAATCGTCGTAGAATGTCGTCGCGAAACGAGCTCGGGAAGGAAAAATGTTTGTTCCTTGCGCCACACCCCCTGAAACAGGGTAGTGGCGCAAGTTTTTCTTGCCCTCTGAATCAGTGGCTTGCGCCACACCCCCTGAAACAGGGTAGTGGCGCAAGTTTTGATGCTTTGCTGAATTTTTCGGCCATTTTTCCAACACTTGCGTATCGTCCAATACCTTATCAAAACACTACAAAATACTTACTTAGTGATCTTAATCATCAAGTAAACATGACTCTAAGTCACCAAATGAGGTTAGAATGTGTACGAGGTACTACACAAATGCTCCACGAAACCACCAAACACTTCCTATGAAAAGGCTAGTCACATGTACAAGGCCAAATTTCAATTTTTCTCATCTTTACATTACCAAATACATACTGATAACTCTCGACACCTAAGTAAACATTATTCAATGTCATCAAGTAGGGTTGGGAAGGTACGGGGTGTTACATTCTTCCCTCCTTAGGAACATTCGTCCTCGAATGTTAGTAACATTGTCTCATTGTAACAACTTAAGTCGAGGTGAATCCTTCACATTATCGTATACACATATAACACTTGTAAAGACTTACTTATTATGACTCCCATTCTGTATCTTGAACTTTTCCTTCATGTGCAACAATTACCAGTACTTTGGTTCCATTATTTCGTTGTATTCCCTCGTAATTTCTTCTACGTGCTAATTTCTCCCATATTGGCCATTTCAATAAGCAATAGATGTTCATCCCAACTACCTTTGTAATGCAACGTATTTAGGGGTGGAAAACTGTACCCAACTTCACTTGTATACCCAAACGTGCTATATTTCTAACTGCTACCTCATAATCAATACGCATTCACAGTGTGCCCCCTTTTTTTTTTTCTTTCTTTTGTGTGCCTCGACACTGGTGCATCTTACAAGGACATACTAGGTCGTATCACTCATATTTATATACCTTTGGCATAACTTTTCTCACGTCAAGATAAGAACACAGTTACCTTTCTGCTCAAGACGATCATTTATGGAAGAAAAATGGAATGTACTTTCTTAACTCAGCATTTGTCGTGTCATACAAGAAGCCAACCACTTCATACCCATTGCAACATTAAAAATCCCTCATTTCCATCTTAACTATAATAACTAATAATCCCGGTGTCTCGTTATTTCACGGTAATAGATGGAGTAGCAGATAATCAGGAAGAGCTCGGATGTAAAAATATAGTAATGTACCTTCATCAGGGGGTGCCTCTTCGTTCTGCCGGTTTAAGAGAACGTAGGTGTGGTTCTGAGTTCCCCTGGAATGAGCTACTCCTCCAGCACCTCTACTTTGACCAGCAGGTCGTACACCAGACGACGATGCCCCGAAGATTAACCCCGTAGGTCGCGCCATACTACCCGTGTCCTCTTGTCGACACTCTGTCGTCAGATGTCCCTATATACCACATCGCAAACAAACATTCAATCCATACCAGCATTCTCCTGAATGAAACTTCCCGCAGTGCTGGCACAGTTGCCGAGAAAATCTTTTTGTCCGTGAACCTCGACCCATACTGCTTTGCCCTATATGACTGCCCCTAGCTTCTCGAAAGTGTAATGGAATATCTACTGTAGGGGAAGAATATGATGACCTAGGTGGTCGACGAGAACTCCGAGGCCTAGGTCTTCCTTGGGAACCCTTAGACTGTCCCATAGGTCTAGCCCTCTTTGAAGGCCCCCCTTCAGATCCATGTAACCTCTTTCGGTGCTTTTGATCTTCCATTTTTTGTGCAAAGGCCTGAATTCTGGCTATATCCATGTCTTTATTTAATGCAGCAATAGTACAGTCTCTTACCAAGTAGGGTTCCAGTCGGTCTACATACCGATGAACTCTATCGGCCATAGTTGCTACCATATGAGGAGCGTATTTAGCCAATGAATTAAACCGAAGACTGTACTCCTTGACGCTCATATTTCCTTGATGAAGATTTAAAAACTGATCCGCACGAGCCTCGCGGACCTCATATGGAAGATAATGATCAAGGAATGCCACCCTGAATTCCTCCCAACTAGCTGGATTTGTACCGATACCCCTGGATCATTTCCAGTCTTCATACCATAATATAGCTTCGCCTTTCAATCTATAGGCTGCAAGTTCAACTGTTTCTGCACCGGTAACATGCATAAAATCTAAAGCTCTTTGAATCTGATCTATAAAGTCTTGCGGATCTTCATTAAGATCGGACCCTGTAAATGTGGGAGGATCTAATTTCAGAAAATCCTGTGTCCTCCGACTAGCTGCCCTATTTGCATCATCATTTCTTACCGTTGGACCAAATTGTCCTTGACTCTGTGCAACAACTATCTGAGTCAACATTTGTACTGCATTTCTCAAATCCCGTAACTCTTGTTTTGTAACATTACCAGGTGATTCTGGGGACTCAGTTTCACCCCCGCATTGACTAACTGGGTCGGGTGGTGATTTACTTGTTCTTTCCCCGGTAGGCATGTCTACCTCTTTTCCTTTATCCATACCTCTTGTAACCGGCATTTTTCTATATCAAAGAAAACCAATTACACTGGTCAGATATAATCCCACCTATGACAATGGCTCTATTGCACGATCTAGACTGAAGAAGAGAAACAACTCCTAAATGTCCCGTAGCCTCCTACTTATAAATGTGGCGCGCAACACATCGATAAGTAAGACTCTACTCAGACACGGCTTTGTAGACACCCTTAGGACGAACTGCTCTGATACCACTTTGTCACACCCCGAATCCATACGAGGCGTGATTGGCACCCGAAGCCGATGTGGCCCGAGAGAACCAATCCTTGCTCATGTCTACTCATATGTATGCCATAAGAAACACCACCATCACATAAGGATATAAAGATACTACTCACGGAAATCATGGAACATGTGAGACATATAAGGACATGAAACTGGGCCGTTAGGGCCATCAAGTCAAAATGGACATTCATCCCTTATATACATACATATACCCACACCCGTCTACAAAGCCTCTAACAAATACATAAACATAACCATCCTGAGATCGGGACAAGTCCCCGCTGTATATAACATTTGCAAAACCAACATAAATGTACACATGACTCGGAAAGCCCCGAACCAACTGGAGCTCACCAATGATCCGCAGATAACTCGTAGCCTACAGTGGAGGTTTACCTGTGCCTGCAGCAAATAAAGTAATTGCCCCCAAGAGGGGTCAGTACGAAGAATGTACTGAGTATGTAAGGCTCTTATGAAACTTCATTAAACATAATGACAATAAGGGAAACCATAGAAGAGAAATTAATCAATGCGGATAAACACTCGTTCTAAATGTGAAATCGTGTGCCTTACATTTATTATATTCCTTACTTGCATTCGTCATCTTTATTAGTCATCCACTTTGTTGTGGGTGGTCATCCACTCTTTGGTGGGCATCCACTTTGTTGTGGGTGGTCATCCACTCTTTGGTGGGCATCCACTTTGTTGTGGGTAATCATCCACGCTATGGTGGTTATCCACTTTGTTGTGGGTAATCATCCACGCTATGGTGGGCATCCACTTTGTTGTGGGTAGTCATCCACTTTATTGTGGGCATCCACTTTATTGTGGGTAGTATTAGGGTCCGCTCGAACTAGGCTTATGTGCCCCTTTGAGTCATCCCGGTTCTCATTACTTTCTTCCTTTACTTTTGAGAGATTCACCTTTACTTGTGAGGGATTGATTCATTCACTTATGAGAGATTGACATATTCACTTTTGAGAGATTGATATGTTCACTTGTGAGAGATTGATATGTTCACTTGTGAGAGATTGATACAAACATAATTACAAAATTATAAGACTTTGGAACAAGACATGATTAGGAAATACTCCTCAAGATTAAATAGATTCTCTAGCATCTTACTCTCTTGGGATAGTTCTTTTAAGAAATTACCACGTTATGACATCTTAGGGACTTCAATCAATGAACAAGGGATAAGTGAATCATACTTCATCTAAGAATAGGGTACATATGAATAACAATATACGTCACCCTGAATTGATGTACTTCAAGCCTCTCGAAATTGAAACAAGCCCAATGTCAATAGGAACAATATGGTGTAGAAGGATACGAAAAGGGGAACCTTACATACCTTGTATTCTCAATACCAACACACAATCTTAAATGCGTATACAATCGTTCCGTTCCTTCCTTATGTTCCACTCTACAACAAAAATATACAACGGAGCCAACATTAACCACCAACTACTTAATGCATATAATAAGTAACATTCTCATGTTTGCCTTTAAACATGCCATGTCCCACTTGACACAACCATTCATGAAAGTATTATTCCAAAAATTCCATAATATTCCCAACATTGACCAATACATGATAATTGATACATTTCACCACAACACTTCTCCTTTACACTTTCTTATCCATACCACATCACAAATAATCCATCAAAGGACCTTAACACAACTCATAACACATATCGGCCAAAATCACACATTTTCCACTTATGGACAAGAACAAGTTTAATACCAAAAATAACACCATACATGTTCTTATTTTGTCCATACCATGCTTTTTCATCAAAGGCACAAGGCCTAATTCAAGTTCAAATCACCAAGATAGTATATCTTACACCAAAAGCAAAATACACTATTCATCACCTTGCCAACACCACTAGCATAATATACATAATCTCCCATGCATATAATATGTTAATCCATGATAATAAATACTTACCAAGGCTTGGAATATGTTGATCTTGTCCAAGGAGTCCAAAGGAGTTATTTGCCTTAGGGTTTGGAAAAGAAAGAAATGTTTGAGAAAATATCCAAAAGTTATGAGAGCTTTTGATGATAAAAATCTGATCTTGGGGCCTTTATATAGACCCCAAGTCAAGCTTAGCCTTTTCTTTGGCATTAATGTGGTCAAAGTGGAAGAATGGGTCTTTTTGCCCCTTTGGGCCAATTCTTTTATTTCATTTTGGGCCTAACTTTGGGACCAATAGCTCATATCCATGTAACCCATCACATTTCATGTATTATTCACCATATATCTCATGTTTACATAATTCCATAAGGTCACGACATTATTCCCTTAAAAGATTCTCATTCGTCCTTTCGATCGCAAAAATAGGCATTCTAGTCGCCCTTGGTTTCATTGGACATTTTGAGTCACTATTCACATTTCATGATTTGATCATGTAGGAGTATATTGAAGTGTTTGAATCTTTAACAATGCTCAAATAACTCCAAAGAACCAAAAGAAACCATTTAGAAATCGTCGTAGAATGTCGTCGCGAAACGAGCTCGGGAAGGAAAAATGTTTGTTCCTTGCGCCACACCCCCTGAAACAGGGTAGTGGCGCAAGTTTTTCTTGCCCTCTGAATCAGTGGCTTGCGCCACACCCCCTGAAACAGGGTAGTGGCGCAAGTTTTGATGCTTTGCTGAATTTTTCGGCCATTTTTCCAACACTTGCGTATCGTCCAATACCTTATCAAAACACTACAAAATACTTACTTAGTGATCTTAATCATCAAGTAAACATGACTCTAAGTCACCAAATGAGGTTAGAATGTGTACGAGGTACTACACAAATGCTCCACGAAACCACCAAACACTTCCTATGAAAAGGCTAGTCACATGTACAAGGCCAAATTTCAATTTTTCTCATCTTTACATTACCAAATACATACTGATAACTCTCGACACCTAAGTAAACATTATTCAATGTCATCAAGTAGGGTTGGGAAGGTACGGGGTGTTACAGAATCAGTGTTAAAACTATAAACACATTGATGGAGATTGGCATATCTTTCCCACATCAAACACGAAATTGAAAGAGATGTACAATCCATGTACTTAAACTTAAATCTTTCTTAAACGAGAGCCTGTCAGAAACCTTGAAAAACTTAGAAAATTCTATTTTTTAAGCATTTTATAAATATGGGATAATGCTCAAATATGAAACAGTCATAGGAAATGCATTAAAGCTCAAAGCTTTTCCAAGAAACATGCTAATCATAGGATCAGAACACAAGTTTCAATCCTAAAAATCTCACTAACATTAAACAATATCCATCATACAAGACCAATCCCAAACTCAAAAATACAGTGAGATTCACATAACAATCGTTAAAACATAAAAGAGAAAAATAAAAGAAAAGATGAGTCTTTTTACCTTTTTGTGGGCAGCGAGCTTGAGACTACGAGTTTTTAGAGAATTCCACCGTTAAAGTTCTACTCAATTTTGCCGGAGTTTGGATTAAGCTCGTCGGAATTCAAGTGATTTCACCAGAATTGAGTATCTTTCGCTGTGAATTTTTGGTTATGTGGGATTAGAAGCATGCGCCTCCCGAATCCCCAAATTTTCCCCCAAAAATCCACTCCTCAACCCTTAACCCTCATTATCTATTTATAGAGGAAATTGGGGATGTTTTGGGGGGGGGGGAGGGAAAATGGAGGGGTAAAAAGGGAAAAATGAATTGGGAATTTTGAAATTCGAATTTGGAGATAAGGTTACCTTTGGACTGGGATGAACTTGGATGAATTTTGGGGAAGATTCACAGGTGATGTTGGGGGGGGGGGGGATGAAATTCATCCAAGGACCAACCACAATCAACTAATAATGTACGAATTCGTACGAGATTTGAGTGAATACAGCCACAATTCGAGGGATAATCCCGTTGAGAGAGACACCTGGATAGTTTCTAGAATCTTCTAGAATTTGGACAGTGCATCGATAGTACAAACGTGAGATAACGGAGGGGAATTGATGGAATTTGAGGTTATTGGAGTCGTTCGATTGATAACGGGGCATCGTTTTGGTTGACGTTTGACGGAGCTGTGAAGTTGATGGTTGTCGATCTTGTTGTTGGAGTTGTATTGTTGTTGTCGTGTTGACGAAAAGGAGTAATAAGGGTCGATCTTGTTGTTGGAGTTGTATTGTTGTTGTCGTGTTGACGAAAAGGAGTAATAAGGGTGATGGGCTGGGTAATGGGTGCTGGTTTGGGCTGGGGCGGTGGCTTAAAGGGAATGGGCTGGTAGGGTGATTAAATGGTGGGCCTGGGTCGGTTTTTAGGATTTAAAGGGTAGTGTTAGGGATTAAATTGGGAGAGGGTAGATTTAGGTCATTTAATAAATGGTCAATAGGTTAGAGTTTTAGCCGATTTTATTTAAACTTTAGACCAAATGCAATTATGGCCAATTTGATTTCGATTATGGCCAAATTTAATAGATCGACCAAATTGAAATGAAAATTCGAAACAAATCAATAACCGATTTAGCCCCTAACTTCTTGATTTAATAAAATTAAATAAATATTTTTCAAATAAATTATTTTAACAACAAATTGCATGTCTAAATCAAAAATCACCCGTTGAATTAATTTTCAAGATAACCCTTAATTAAAATTCAATTTTTTATAAGATAATTATTTAAGCGACTAAAATTATACGATCTCGTATACAAGAATACGAAAACGTATAATTCATCACTTAAATGGCAAATTTAACTCAAATAAATATTTTAGAAAGTATTTATCTGGATAAAATAAATATTTCAATTTTATTTAAAACCAAAGAAACTCAGGATTAAATTTAGTTGTGGAGAGAAAAAATTAAGTGTCAAACACCATTACATATTTTCAAAGTGAGCCCCAGAGTTCTCCCAATCACTTCAGCAGGGCTTCAGATAACGAAGTAAGCCCTTATGAAGTGGTCAAGGAAACTCCAGGGAACACATTGATAGATATTTATACGTGAACCATTGCGTTGATCATCATCTTCAACTCGTACTCTTGCACTTCAACTTATTTGTGTATTTTCAAAGTGTGCCCCGAAGTTTCCCCAAACACTTCAGCAAGGCTTCAGACAATGAAGTAAGCCTTCATGAAGATGTCAAGGGAAAAGGAACACCTTAATAGATATTTATACGTGAACTATTGCATTGATCATCATCTCCAGCTCGTACTCTTACACTTCTCCTTGTTTGCGTATTTTCAAAGTAAGCCCCGGAGTTCCCCCAAACACTTCAGCAGGGCTTCAGACAATGATGTAAGCCCTCATGAAGGGGTCAAGGGAAATCCAGGAAACAATTTGATAGATATTTACACATGAACCATTACATATTTTCAAAATGAGCCCCAAAGTTCCCCCAAACACTTCAGTAGGGCTTCAGACAACGAATTAAGCCCTCATGAAGTGGTCAAGGGAACTCCAGGGAACACATTGATAGATTGTTATACGTGAATCATTGCGTTGATTGTCATCTTTAGCTCATATTCTTGCACTTCTACTTGTTTGTAGATTTTCAAAGTGAGCCCCGGAGTTTCCCCAAACACTTCAGCAAGGCTTCAGACAATGAAGTAAGCCCTCATGAAGATGTCAAGGGAACACCTTGATAGATATTTATATTTAAACCATTGTGTTGATCATCATCTCCAGCTCGAACTCTTACAGTTCTACTTGTTTGGGTATTTTCATAGTGATCCTCGGAGTTCCTCCGAACACTTCAGCAGGGCTTCAGACAACGAAGTAAGCCTTCATGAAGTGGTCTAGGGAACTCCAGAACACACCTTGACAGATATTTATACATGAACCATTGTGTATTTTCAATGTGAGTCCTAGAGTTCCCCCAAACACTTCAGTAGGGGTTCAGACAACGAAGTAAGCCCTCATGAAGTGGTCAAGGGAACTCCAGGAAACACCTTGATAGATATTTATATGTGAACCATTGTGTTGATTATGATCTCCTGCTCATACTCTTGTACTTCTACTTGTTTGTGTATTTTCAAAGTGAGCCTCGGAGTTCCCCCAAACACTTCAGCAGGGCTTCAGACAACGAAGTAAGCCCTCATGAAGTGGTCAAGGGAACTCCTAGGAACACCTTGATAGACTTAAGAACCTTTTTTTTCATCGAGCCTCTCCAAGTTGTACTCTTACACTTTTACTTGTTTGTTTAATATTGTTACAACATATGCTCCTATAAATATGTATTCTGTTGGTAAAAAAATTCCATGAAAAATATGAATGTCGGGTTTGAACTGGGATATGGGGTGACACTATATTTAATCTGGCTACAAATATAGGCAATATTAGATTTTGGGAATTTCAGGAAAAAAGAGTAATATATTCCTTCTCCTGATCTTTGTTCTTTCATGATCTACTTTTCCGTTTTTTCCTTTTCATGTGTTAAAGTTTAAATGATGGCTTCACTTGCTACTCTTATACCAAGGTTTTAACTTCTTCTTTTTTAAAAAAAAATAATAATAAAATTGTGATAGTATATATGTAGAAACCTAAACCATCTTCATGAGTTTTTTTCTTTCTTCAATTTTCTGGAAATAATGGATTCACAGGCTAATTCTTTGACTATAATATGACTTTTTTCATATTTTTCTTATCCATGCCAATTTTCTTTTAAATTAATTTAAAGAATCATATAATAATTCACATTGAGATTTTTAAATACTTTGACTCTTCTGTAACGGAGGGGTATATATTTCATAAAGATATTCTAGATTTTGTTCAATTTGCTTTTTGATTGGTAAAATGAAAAGGTGTCAACAGAAAATATAACATTGAGTCAATTTTATTTGTGCATGGAATGTTCTCCCTTATATTTGCCTTCACTTGGATAACAATGCAGACCAGGTTCACAATATTAAAACCTCAAGAAGTATATTCTGAGCCTATTGTACCAAGGAATATTTCTTTGCCAGAGTTAAGAAAGGCCATTTGTTAAATTAAATGAATATGGTCCCCATATGCGGAAACATGCCGAAGATATAAAATTAAATGAATTAGACGAACTCAATTATTTTTTTCTCTAAACAGTGTATTAATTGGACTGAAAAATTCGTTCACTGTGCATACATAATTATTAAATCACCTGATTATCTTAGTTTTTTGCAGAGGCGAATCCAAGATTTTAAGAAGACGAGTGCACCATTGTTTTAAAGATAAGATAAAATTTTATAATGAAATAACTTGGCGAGCAAAAGATAATTAATTGCGTTATCACAAAAAATATTATCAGTTGACAATTGTACTCGAAGAAACTTCATATTTTGAAAACGATCTATAATAGTATAATTACTTACGGTTGCAAATTAACATCTTACGTCTATATTACAAATTAAACAACCATTCAAAAATTCTTCACCAATGCTATTATGTAAATCATTTCTGATGAGCTTCATTGAGGAGAATGCTCTTTCCACACTTGCAATAGCAACATAAAAAAATCAATGTCAGCTTCACACGTATATAAACAAGAGACCAAGTTCGATCCAATTTCGTTTTCGTCATCATAATTGCAAGATCCTTAGTCCCCTTCAAGTTGAGAAACTTGGATCACACTCTCGAGCATATGCAATGAAACTATCAAGCTGGTAATTGAGATTTCGAAGTATCATGTATCAAGCATAGAAATTGCAAATTTATAATAAAATAGGAGAATCACACTCCTTTCACATTAAACAACAAGGGAATCGTATCTTTGCAAATTTACAATAAAATAGAGAAATCACACCCCTTTTGCATTCAAAATAAGGAAATTGCATATCAAAATAAATTAGAGGAATCACACCCCTTTCGCAAACAAAAATAAGGGACTTAACCCTTGCAAATTCATAATAAAATAGAGGAATATCATACCTCTTTTGCATTCGAGAATAAGGAATCAAAAATTCATAATAAAAAAGAGGAATTATACCCTTTTCAACTTTAATTAAAGTAAAATAAAATCTTACTAATTTTCAATTCATTTGCAAAATATAAGAGTTTGAGATAACAATCTAATTAGCTCTTGATGATTCAATAAGAGAAATTATAAACAAAAAGGAAGGAATGGGATATCGATTTTACCTTTGTCAATCCGATTTGGCTAATTGACAATGGCTGGGAAGTGGGAAGTGGCTGCTTGTTTTCTTTGTGAAATAAATAAGCCTAATAAAAAGGCCGAGCATGCAGCACCTGAGATCCGATCTCTCGAACTCGCAGGATAAAACCAACACCCCAATCAGTGAACCAACCAGCCATTTGTGATCATAGATTCCTTCCCTTAATAGTTGATAATATTTTATGAATTATACAAGTAATATATCGAGTTTCGTCGGATGACCACGAATTCCTGTGACCCAATTTTTACACATAGATTAGCCCCTTGTTTTTTGTGTCAAGTGATCAAATGCACATCAACATTATCTTCCTCTCGTTGACAATGGGTAAATGTATTTTCTCACACAAGCCAATGTCGTTGAGTACGTACATTAGTGACACGGAGTAGCTCTATTAATGTTTAATCTGTTAATGCCTTCCCGCTTAATTGTTAATCAAGTTCATAATTATGTCTACTAATTAAAAACATGTCCTTTTTTAGTACCAATTGAAAACAAGTCCGATGTGAATTGGGAGGCAGTAAGAATTTTTTTGGATCAATTTTACCACCCAATAAAAATCATATAGACAATCTTAACTTGTATGAAATTGAGGTGTAAGTATTATTATTTTGTTATTATAATACAATGTAAACCCCATATATATGGTGACATAACAGGTGTTTTGGATGACACTTACGTGGATCACAAATCAATTACCAATGATATTGATACTACCTAGATTTTTCATTTTATTAAGCCATCACCAAAAAGTTGTGTAACTTTGATGTGAGGGGTTAAGCTTGATCCTACCATGTTTATTTATTTATAAAAAAGTTACAAAGTTAGAGGAGGACATGGACCAAAGCTCTAACAAACAAAGAACTACATAGTGGTGCAAAAAAAAGAAGAAGAAGAAGAAATGTATAACCTACAAAAGATCCTTTCAAACAGAAAAGCATAAGTGTAAACTAAAAAAAAAATTAATTACTCCTTCGTATCTTTTCCTTATAGAGGAACTTTGTCATTTGTCTTGTTAAATTAAACTTTTAACCTCTCTAAGAAGTTGTTATGGAGAGGCATAAAAGGTTTCAGGTCCACTAGAGGATGTTATTTTAACTATGTAGTCGGCCACTTGATTGATCACTTCTCTAAAACAGTGAGAGATAATCACTAGTTTAGATCCTCTGATATTGTTGTTTGTGAAAGTGCAAGAGGGGGTGGGGGGTGGGGTGAGAGGGAGTGAATTGCTATTTTTTGTTTTTCTCAGTCAACTGTTTGAGCAGTAGTGAAAGGTAAAGTAATTTAACGCCAAATATTTTATACAGGTTGGGACCCAGAATAGTTCTTACTCCAGTCCCCTTGGGTTGCAAGAGATTCTACTAGCTCTTTTGGTGAATAAAGGTAGTACATGATTTGAGTAAAGCTTTTTGGCTTAAACCCAAAAAATTTGATCCTTGAAAATGCGATGTAAGATATCCTATTTCCAAGAATAAGGTTGGATCATTGATAAGGTCTCTTTATTTTCTATGACCCGTGATCTGTTATCCATAAATAGGGATTTTTGGGATCTGGAAAAAGTCTTCTTTCCTTTGGTGAAGATCGAGCCTGATTTGATATTGCTTAATTTGAGGAATTATACAAGATCTTTTTAAGCCCATTGTTGATTCCTTTCCTTTCTGGCAGCCTTGATGAATATCTCTTACTTGTGATTGATACTTCTTCCTTTTTCATTTTCTACTCAATCTACCTAGATCCTGCAAGTTGTCAGACATTGAAATTAGACACCAACAGTCGGAGATGATCTTCTTCAGCTTCATATTGAAAGTATTCTTGTTGATCAACATATTTGTAATCGCTAGAGAGTTCAATTCCAGTTGGAACATGTTAAATCCATTATCGATACACCATTGAGTCCCATATTTTGCAGCAAGAGCCTATGTTTGATTGTTGCTAGAGGAATAAATTGGTCTAGAAAAATCCATTAGAACCTCCAAATTGTTATCTTTAATAACTCCACCAATGCCAACTTTTCCATTACTGTTGATGTAGCTACCATCTATATTGATTTTGATATCCCCAATTTTAATATAGCAGGGCAAGTGCAGGTGAAGCTGTATTTAGGAAAAACGGCGTGCAACACAATTTGAATGTTCTAAATCGTGTGGTTCTTCTTTATCTTGGGATACATCTTCTTTCGTTCACATATTTGCAGGCAGTTCATTCCCTCCAAATTTCATAGCTTATAATGATTGGTGCAATTTTCATAATCAGTTTATGGATATTATTTTCAGTATTCATGTCACCAACGTTTAATAGTCCTAGCAAATGATTAGTACCAAGGGGGCTCCAATATACTTCCATATACATGTGATTAACAATTTCTCCTTCAGAAAAAGTGTGTTGCATAGAATCATTGGCAATAGTGTGATTCCCAAATCTTGCAACAACTTCATTGAAACGAAGTTTCTCATGACAAACTAAGACTCCAACACAAAATCGAAATCTTAAAAGCTTGAGACTTATGCAACAACTAGCTTAAAATGTTGTCAATTTGCTTGGAAAGTATAATCCTCTGCCTAGCAGGTAATTTTGATTGTAAATTCGTACATGATATCTTTAAACTTTTTTATTTCAATAGAGAAACTAGTATTAGTGAGTAGCATGCATATCCTAATAAATAATAATCTATATTATTTGAATTCTTTTGATTTAACGAAATTCCTATATAACATTTTGGTAACTTGTGATATTAAATATGTCAGCCTAATCAACTACATCTTCAAGCTTTTTTCATGCATCACATTGCTGGAAAATTATGGGTTTAGAATTTAAAATTTTGTTGAAATTAAATTATACTAGCAGTAGTTTTCATTTATATGTGTTTTTTTTAATGTTAGAACAAATGGGTCAAAATATATCTGAATGATTAATTAAAATTTGTAACAAAGGCTTAATACATTATTAAGAGGTCTATTAAAAATTTTCTAGAAAAAATGGCAGTTCACCAATTCCAATTATTCACCACGACCGCTGCCATCCACCATTATTAGCTATCCTCACCCATCACCACCATCCTTAGTCACAACAACCACCATTATCAATCATCACAATTAGTCGACGTTGCATGCCTCTCCTTAGTAGCAAGTCTGCCACCTGGTTCTGCACAAAGCACAACTTTAGCAACTTCAATGTAAGTAAGCAAGTTGAAGGTAAGCTAAAATAATCTTTATAATTAAGTAATCATAGATAGATGTATTGAAACAAGCAACCTAAATATAAAATGAATTAAATTACATTTTATAATATATAAGTTAAAAAAAAGGATGTAATTGTTGAATTTTTTTTTAAAAAAATACTACCAATAATATATTTATTAAACCTTTTACAAAAAGAAATCGGCAGTTACCCAAACAATTCAACAAGCTTGAAACAACGAAGAACGACCTCATGAAGCGGTCAAGAGAAATTTAGGGAACACCTTGATAGATTTATACATGAACCGTTGCAGTCATCATCTTCAGCTAGTATTATTGCACTTCTACTTGTTTGTGTAATTTTCAAAGTGAATTCGGGAGTTCCCCCAAACAATGAAGTAAGCGCTAATGAAGTGGTCAAGAGAACTCTAGGGAACACCTCTGATAGATTTATACGTGAACCATTGTTTTCATCATCTCCAGCTACTACTCCTGCACTTCTACTTGTTTATGTAATTTTAAAAGTAACCCCCGGATTTCCCCCAAACACTTCAGCGAGGCATCAAACAACGAAATAAGCCTTGATGAAGCGGTCATGGGAACTCTAGGGAACGCCTTGACAGATTTATATGTGAACCATTGTGTCACCATCTTTAGCTAGTACTCTTGCATTTCTACCTGCTTGTGTAATTTTCAAAGCGAACCCGGGAGTTCCCCCAAACACTTCAGCAGGGCTTCAAACAACGAAGTAAGCCCTCATGAAGTGGTCACGCGAACTCTCAGGGACACCGCGATAGATTTAGACATGAATCAGTTAGTACTCTTGCACTTCTACTTATTTGTGTAATTTTCAAAGTGAACCCGGGAGTTCCTTCGAAACACTTCAGTAAGGCTTCAGAAAATGAAGTAAGACCTCATGAAGTGGTCAAGGGAACTCTCAGGTACACCATAATATATTTATACGTGAACCACTGTGCTCATCTTCTCCAGCTAGTACTCTTGCACTTCTACTTGTTTGTATAATTTTCAAAGTGAACCCGGGAGTTTCCCCAAATAATTCAGCAGGGCTTCAAACAATGAAGTAAGCCCTCATGAAGTGGTCAAGGGAACTTGTAACACCCCGTACCTTCCTAACCCTATTTGACGACATTAAATAATGTTTACTTAGGTGTCACGAGCTATAAGTATGTATTTGGTAATGTTAGTGATGGAGAAATTGAAATTTGGCCCTTGTATATGTGATTAAACTTGCATAAAAGGTGTTTTGCGATTTTCATGGCGCATTTGTGGGGTTAAAAAAAATGAGGCTAAGAGGACCTCTAAACAAAGTATATTGAGGCCAAGAAGTAAGTTAAAGAATAGGACTTGAAGTATCTAACCAAACCCGCGAAGAAAAGTCGAAAAACAAAATTTTCAAAAAAAATTAAGGAGGGGCGCGCCCAGGGGCGTGCCACGCCGCTCTGGGCTAAAATTTTTAGTCCAGAGGCAGCAAGGGGGCGCGCCAGGCAGCGTGCCGGGCTGCTTGTGCGCACCTTTCAAAAGTTGGAATTTTTCTTAAGTTCCAAGGGTGCCCGGGGACGTACCGGACCGATTTTTGCCACGTTTCTTCTACAACCATGAGAATATACATGAAATTAGTGAAATATTATATTGGTATGATACAATTACCAGAGGACGAATTTGGCGTCAAAATGACGATTTTACCCCTATAGCCAAAATGGGTCATACGTGGCTAGAATCGCTTGTTTTTGGGATTGAGGCTACAAATATAAATCCCGTGAGTGGGAATATTGTTGTAACGCATATGAAATGAATTAAACATGAGAAATTATGGATTTTGTTGGATTAAGTGAATTGGGCCCAAAAAGGACCCAAAATGTGAAAAAAAACATGAAAGGCCCAATGGGTCAAAATGACCCATTCTTGCCTTGACTTGTCAATGATGGACTTAATGGCTAAGGATGACTTTAAAAGGTTATAAAAGGTGGCCAAAAATCAGATTTTAATTCATTGTACACACACATGCTTTTCTCTCATTTTCTAGAATTCTCAAGAACACTTTTTTTGGTGCTCTTCAAACCCTAAGGCATTTTTGGGCAAGATCATCCTTTTTCAAGCTTGGGTAAGTGCTTATTCTTGTACTTTAACATATTATAAGCATGATAGATTATGTATATCATGTTGGTTATGCTTGGGAGTGTTGGACATGGCACTTTTGGTTTTGTGAAAAAGATGTGAAATCCATGGAATTGTAACTTGAATTATGACTTGTGCCTTTGATGAAAAAGCATGGTATGGACAAAATATAAACATGTATGGTGTTATTTTTGGTATTAAACTTGTTATTGTCTATAAGTGGAAATTGTGGGATTTTGACCGATATGTGTTATGAGTTGTATTAAGGTAAGTTGATGGATTAATTGTGATGTGGTATGGATAAGAAAGTGTAAAGGAGAAGTGTTGTGGTGAAATGTGTCAATTATCATGTATTGGTCAATGTTGGGAATATTATGGAATTTTTGGAATAATACTTTTATCAATGGTTTTGTCAAGGGGAAATGACATGTTAAAGCTAAACATGTGACTAATTATTATTTTATGCCATTATAAGGTAATTGGTGGTTAATGTTGGTTTCGTTATGAACTTGTGTTGTAGAGCAAAACACAAGAACGGAGAGGGACTATTGTATGCGCATCTAAGATTGTGTATTCGTATTAAGAATACAAGGTATGTAAGGTTATTCTTCTATATCCTTTTGTAGCATGTGGTGTTCACATTGTCATTTGATTTCGAAGTGCTCATTGTCCTAAAGTGTTCTATTCCAAAGGGGTTCTATAGTATTCCAACTAAGGTTGATATATATTATTATTCATATGAGTTTTCCTCTTAGACGAATTATGACCCACTTAGTTCTTATTTATGGACGGAAGTTCTTAAGTTGTCATATGTTGTAAAGCCTAAGAGAACTACCTCAACAAGAGTAGTGAGGTAAAGAGGACTTGTTGAGTTTGAATAGCATTATTCCAATCATGCCATGAACCAAAGTTCCAAAATTCACATGTCTCATATTCATGATTAATGTTCCAAAAGCCCAATAAGGTTATGTTCCACGGTTCCCATGGTGGTTATACTCATGTCCCTTGTTCATGGATTATGGTCCAATGGTTTTAATAGTGTTATGTTGCTATAATGTTATGTTTCTCACAATGTTTATTCACATACCTCTCACCCATTGGTTAATGATCCAAAGCTTCAAGGAAAGTTGTCATAACGTTGAAATCTCTAAAGGACCTATTTTCAAGAGAATAATAACATAAGAGAATCTATTTAATCTTGGATGGCATTTTCCAATCATGTCTTGTTCCAAAATCCGATAGTATGATGATTAGCCTTGTACCAATCTTGCATAAGTAAAAGTACCAATCTCATAAGGGTGATAAGAGAGGCGATGTGCAAGTTAGTATAATTATCCCTCATAAGTGAAGATGTGAATCTTATGAAGTGAAGTGAAGTGAGATGTGTATACAAATGTGAGCTTTAGTGTCATGATCTCTAATGGATCACTCTCTCTCATAGCTATGTCAAAGAAATAAGATTGTGAAGAAATAATGCACAAATGGTTACTTTATGTTATGGTTCATTGAAAATGGATTAAAAATCAAAAGGGTATATATTATAGCCCACTAAATGTGGATGTCCGGTATTATATATATATATTATAGCCCACTAAATGTGGATGTCCGGTATTATAATTATATATGATAGCCCACTAAATGTGGATGTCCGGTATTATAGTTATATATTATAGCCCACTGATCAGCTGGATGTCCGGTATATATTATAGCCCACTGATCAGCTGGATGTCCGGTATATATTATAGCCCACTAAATGTGGATGTCCGGTATTATATTTATATATGATAGCCCACTAAATGTGGATGTCCGGTATTATATTTATATATGATAGCCCACTAAATGTGGATGTCCGGTATTATATTTATATATGATAGCCCACTAAATGTGGATGTCCGGTATTATATTTATATATGATAGCCCACTAAATGTGGATGTCCGGTATTATAATTATATATGATAGCCCACTAAATGTGGATGTCCGGTATTACATTTATATCTTATAGCCTACCAAGGGTGGAGGCCCGGTACTAACTAATTGAGTACACAGTAATGAAAATAGTTGTAAAGAGATGAGAATATATGCCTCACGTGCATAGATGTAAATAAACATGAAGATGGTTATAAGAAAGTGATAATGATGCGACTGATTGATCAAGTATTGAGACTAATAGAAGTAATGAACCTGGTTCCACATATTTTTATACGAAGGTATATCCATATTGATTATTCTCTTACGCTTAATTTCTTGGAAGTACTTATGTGCTATTTTAGTTTCATCTGGCCTTACATACTCAGTACTTTATTCGTACTGACCCCTTTTGGGGAACTTACCTTACATGCTGCAGGCACAGGTGTTAGTAGATCTCTGCAGTAGGTGGCGAGATATCCGCAAATTATTGGTGAGCTCTAGTTGCTTCGGGGCTTCCCAAGTCACATGTGTTCATTAGGTTTTAGCATTTTGTAAGTATTGTATAGACATGGTCATGTATCTATTAGAGGCTTTGTAGACATATGTGGGGTATCGTGAAAGTAAAAGATGTACGTTCATTTTGACGAGATGGCCCTAGCGGCCAAGTTTCATAGATTGCACGTATTGCCATGACTTTCGCTAACGATATTTAATTACATGAGATAAAATGATATGCATACGCGAACATACATATGAGAGTACATGAGCAAAGATTGGTTCTCTCGGGCCTTATCGGCTTCGGGTGCCAATCACGCCTCGTTGGAAGTCGGGGCGTGACAAAAGTGGTATCAGAGCAGTTCGTCCTAAGGGTGTCTACAAAGCCGTGTCTGAGTAGAGTCTTACTTATCGATGTGTTGCGCGCCACATTAATAAGTAGGAGGCTACGGGACATTTAGGAGTTGTTTCATTTTTTTCATTCTACATCGTGCAATAGAGCCATTGTCATAGGTGGGATTACATCTGACAATTGTAATTGATTTCCTTTGATATAGTAATATGCCGATTTCAAGACAAGGTATGGGCAAAAATAAGCAGGTAGATATGCAAGCGAAAGAAAGAACTAGTAAATCCCCACCTAATCCAGCTAGTCAGTATGGGGTTGAAACTGAGTTTACATCACGGGAACCTTCTCCTCCCCCTTCTCCAGGGAGGCCACAAAGGAGGGAAATATCCCCAGAATCGTCTGTTAATGTTACTAGGCAGGAGTTAAAAGATTTGAAAAATGCAGTGCAAATGTTGACTCAGATAGTTGTTGCCCAGAGTCAAGGACGAGTTGGTCCAGTGACAAGTGATGGTGGTGCGGCTAGGATAGCTAGTCGGCGGACACAGGATTTTCTGAAATTGGATCCTCCCACATTTACCGGATCCGATCTTAACGAAGATCCGCAAGACTTTATAGAACAAATTCAAAGAGCTCTAGATGTTATGCATGTGACGGGCATAGAAACAGTGGAGCTTGCAGCATATAGATTGAAAGGAGAGGCTATATTATGGTACGAAGATTGGAAACAATCCAGAGGTATCGGTGTAAATCCATCTAGTTGGGAGGAATTCAAGGGGGCATTCCTCGATCATTATCTGCCATATGAGATCCGCGAGGCTCGAGCGGATCAGTTTTTAAATCTTTGTCAGGGGAATATGAGCGTCAGGGAGTACAGTCTTCGGTTTAATTCATTGGCTAGATACGCTCCTCATATGGTAGCAACTATGGCCGATAGAGTTCATCGGTATGTAGACAGATTGGAGCCCTACTTGGTAAGAGACTGTACTATTGCTGCATTGAATAAAGACATGGACATAGCCAGAATACAAGCCTTCGCGCAAAAGATGGAGGATCAAAGGCAAAGGGGAAGGATACAAGAATCTGATGCAGGGCCGTCAAAGCGGGCTAGACCCATGGGACAGTTCACGGCATCTCAAGGAGGATTGAGGCCTCAGGTTTTCCCAAGACCACCTAGACCGTCATTTTCTTACCCTACAGCGGATACTCCACCTCCATTTCGAGGGTCTAGAGGCACTCCGATTGGGCAGAATAGTGGAATACGGGGTTCGCAGACAGCAGAATCTTTTCGTCAGCAGTGCCAACGCTGCGGAAAGTTTCATTCAGGTGAATGTCGGTTTGAGACGGACGTTTGCTTTTGGTGTAAAGAGCCAGGACACATGAAGAGAGCATGCCCACAGAGGGCCACGGGTAGTATGACACGACCTACGGGGTCGGCAGAATTCAGAGGCTCTCCGTGACATAGTGACAGGTACGTTATTTATATGTTTACCTAATGACTATGCATCAATTGATCCGGGTTCTACCCTATCAGATGTTACTCTATTGACTGCGGGAAAAATTTGAAGGAATATTAGAGTTAATAGTTAAGTCAGTTGGGATGTCCACACCAGTTGGTGAATTTATTATAGCTAAAAGAGTATGTCACGATTGTATAGTAAATGTAGTGATCACGTTACATTGACGAATATTATTGAGATGGAAATGATAGATTTTTAATGTTACCATGGGTATGACTTGGTTAGCTTTTTGTTATGCCCCAATAGATTGCCGAGTAAAGAAATTGCAGTTTCACTTTCCACAAAGAATGTTCTTGAATGGAAGGGTACATATGTCACTTGGTCAAAGTGAAGAATATTAATGTTAAAGCTACTAATGTGAAAGATACTAGTCTACCCCCATAGGATGTCCCAGTATAAATTGTATCGACGAGGGATGACACGTATAGGCAACGGATTGAGATGTCAGGAAGATTTTATGTATCGGATAGATATATGAGCTGAAGAAATGCATTAGGGTAAAGCACATCATTCATAATACGCTATTTAGTAGGGAGTAATCCATATGTACCAGGATTTGGAAGCGACTTATTGATGAGATTACATGAAAAGAATATTGCAAAATTTATACTTCAGTAATCGAAGTGATATGGGTAATAACAGTTGTAGAAATGTTTTTGGGAACCCAAGTGAATGCAAGAATGGTTTTTGTCTTCAGATAGAGGAACAAACAAACCGTACTGTTTAAGCATGAGAAGTTAGTTCTCTATAGCGTATCTTATAAGATGGCTCGGAGATGTGGTCAAGTCGTATATGACTTTGAGGTATCCCCAGAACTCTTTATAGTTCATTCAGTATCTCATATGCGATGCTTTAAAAGTGTGTAGGAGATTCTGCCGTGTTGCTCCCAGTGGAAATCCACTAGTTATGGAAAAAAAAAAATCTCATAGGTGAGGAAGTACGGCTTATTTTTCTAGCTCGATAAGCGAAAGTAATAAGAATTAAAGAAGGAGCTTCCGTGAAAGCACAATAGGAGAAATGAACACAGGGAAAAAGTCACAAGGAAGACCAGAGAAATAATGAAAGCTAAAGTAATCGTAAGTTTTGGACAAAGCAAAGTTCGGGGTACGGAAATGGATCCTAATAAGTAAGTTTTTACAAGTATTCTATGTGTATATGACAATTGAAGGATTCACTTCGGCATAAGTTATGACGATGAGACAATGTTACTAACATTCGAGGACGAATGTTTCTAAGGGGGGGAGGATGTAACACCCCGTACCTTCCTAACCCTATTTGACGACATTAAATAATGTTTACTTAGGTGTCACGAGCTATAAGTATGTATTTGGTAATGTTAGTGATGGAGAAATTGAAATTTGGCCCTTGTATATGTGATTAAACTTGCATAAAAGGTGTTTTGCGATTTTCATGGCGCATTTGTGGGGTTAAAAAAATGAGGCTAAGAGGACCTCTAAACAAAGTATATTGAGGCCAAGAAGTAAGTTAAAGAATAGGACTTGAAGTATCTAACCAAACCCGCGAAGAAAAGTCGAAAAACAAAATTTTCAAAAAAAATTAAGGAGGGGCGCGCCCAGGGGCGTGCCACGCCGCTCTGGGCTAAAATTTTTAGTCCAGAGGCAGCAAGGGGGCGCGCCAGGCAGCGTGCCGGGCTGCTTGTGCGCACCTTTCAAAAGTTGGAATTTTTCTTAAGTTCCAAGGGTGCCCGGGGACGTACCGGACCGATTTTTGCCACGTTTCTTCTACAACCATGAGAATATACATGAAATTAGTGAAATATTATATTGGTATGATACAATTACCAGAGGACGAATTTGGCGTCAAAATGACGATTTTACCCCTATAGCCAAAATGGGTCATACGTGGCTAGAATCGCTTGTTTTTGGGATTGAGGCTACAAATATAAATCCCGTGAGTGGGAATATTGTTGTAACGCATATGAAATGAATTAAACATGAGAAATTATGGATTTTGTTGGATTAAGTGAATTGGGCCCAAAAAGGACCCAAAATGTGAAAAAAAACATGAAAGGCCCAATGGGTCAAAATGACCCATTCTTGCCTTGACTTGTCAATGATGGACTTAATGGCTAAGGATGACTTTAAAAGGTTATAAAAGGTGGCCAAAAATCAGATTTTAATTCATTGTACACACACATGCTTTTCTCTCATTTTCTAGAATTCTCAAGAACACTTTTTTTGGTGCTCTTCAAACCCTAAGGCATTTTTGGGCAAGATCATCCTTTTTCAAGCTTGGGTAAGTGCTTATTCTTGTACTTTAACATATTATAAGCATGATAGATTATGTATATCATGTTGGTTATGCTTGGGAGTGTTGGACATGGCACTTTTGGTTTTGTGAAAAAGATGTGAAATCCATGGAATTGTAACTTGAATTATGACTTGTGCCTTTGATGAAAAAGCATGGTATGGACAAAATATAAACATGTATGGTGTTATTTTTGGTATTAAACTTGTTATTGTCTATAAGTGGAAATTGTGGGATTTTGACCGATATGTGTTATGAGTTGTATTAAGGTAAGTTGATGGATTAATTGTGATGTGGTATGGATAAGAAAGTGTAAAGGAGAAGTGTTGTGGTGAAATGTGTCAATTATCATGTATTGGTCAATGTTGGGAATATTATGGAATTTTTGGAATAATACTTTTATCAATGGTTTTGTCAAGGGGAAATGACATGTTAAAGCTAAACATGTGACTAATTATTATTTTATGCCATTATAAGGTAATTGGTGGTTAATGTTGGTTTCGTTATGAACTTGTGTTGTAGAGCAAAACACAAGAACGGAGAGGGACTATTGTATGCGCATCTAAGATTGTGTATTCGTATTAAGAATACAAGGTATGTAAGGTTATTCTTCTATATCCTTTTGTAGCATGTGGTGTTCACATTGTCATTTGATTTCGAAGTGCTCATTGTCCTAAAGTGTTCTATTCCAAAGGGGTTCTATAGTATTCCAACTAAGGTTGATATATATTATTATTCATATGAGTTTTCCTCTTAGACGAATTATGACCCACTTAGTTCTTATTTATGGACGGAAGTTCTTAAGTTGTCATATGTTGTAAAGCCTAAGAGAACTACCTCAACAAGAGTAGTGAGGTAAAGAGGACTTGTTGAGTTTGAATAGCATTATTCCAATCATGCCATGAACCAAAGTTCCAAAATTCACATGTCTCATATTCATGATTAATGTTCCAAAAGCCCAATAAGGTTATGTTCCACGGTTCCCATGGTGGTTATACTCATGTCCCTTGTTCATGGATTATGGTCCAATGGTTTTAATAGTGTTATGTTGCTATAATGTTATGTTTCTCACAATGTTTATTCACATACCTCTCACCCATTGGTTAATGATCCAAAGCTTCAAGGAAAGTTGTCATAACGTTGAAATCTCTAAAGGACCTATTTTCAAGAGAATAATAACATAAGAGAATCTATTTAATCTTGGATGGCATTTTCCAATCATGTCTTGTTCCAAAATCCGATAGTATGATGATTAGCCTTGTACCAATCTTGCATAAGTAAAAGTACCAATCTCATAAGGGTGATAAGAGAGGCGATGTGCAAGTTAGTATAATTATCCCTCATAAGTGAAGATGTGAATCTTATGAAGTGAAGTGAAGTGAGATGTGTATACAAATGTGAGCTTTAGTGTCATGATCTCTAATGGATCACTCTCTCTCATAGCTATGTCAAAGAAATAAGATTGTGAAGAAATAATGCACAAATGGTTACTTTATGTTATGGTTCATTGAAAATGGATTAAAAATCAAAAGGGTATATATTATAGCCCACTAAATGTGGATGTCCGGTATTATATATATATATTATAGCCCACTAAATGTGGATGTCCGGTATTATAATTATATATGATAGCCCACTAAATGTGGATGTCCGGTATTATAGTTATATATTATAGCCCACTGATCAGCTGGATGTCCGGTATATATTATAGCCCACTGATCAGCTGGATGTCCGGTATATATTATAGCCCACTAAATGTGGATGTCCGGTATTATATTTATATATGATAGCCCACTAAATGTGGATGTCCGGTATTATATTTATATATGATAGCCCACTAAATGTGGATGTCCGGTATTATATTTATATATGATAGCCCACTAAATGTGGATGTCCGGTATTATATTTATATATGATAGCCCACTAAATGTGGATGTCCGGTATTATAATTATATATGATAGCCCACTAAATGTGGATGTCCGGTATTACATTTATATCTTATAGCCTACCAAGGGTGGAGGCCCGGTACTAACTAATTGAGTACACAGTAATGAAAATAGTTGTAAAGAGATGAGAATATATGCCTCACGTGCATAGATGTAAATAAACATGAAGATGGTTATAAGAAAGTGATAATGATGCGACTGATTGATCAAGTATTGAGACTAATAGAAGTAATGAACCTGGTTCCACATATTTTTATACGAAGGTATATCCATATTGATTATTCTCTTACGCTTAATTTCTTGGAAGTACTTATGTGCTATTTTAGTTTCATCTGGCCTTACATACTCAGTACTTTATTCGTACTGACCCCTTTTGGGGAACTTACCTTACATGCTGCAGGCACAGGTGTTAGTAGATCTCTGCAGTAGGTGGCGAGATATCCGCAAATTATTGGTGAGCTCTAGTTGCTTCGGGGCTTCCCAAGTCACATGTGTTCATTAGGTTTTAGCATTTTGTAAGTATTGTATAGACATGGTCATGTATCTATTAGAGGCTTTGTAGACATATGTGGGGTATCGTGAAAGTAAAAGATGTACGTTCATTTTGACGAGATGGCCCTAGCGGCCAAGTTTCATAGATTGCACGTATTGCCATGACTTTCGCTAACGATATTTAATTACATGAGATAAAATGATATGCATACGCGAACATACATATGAGAGTACATGAGCAAAGATTGGTTCTCTCGGGCCTTATCGGCTTCGGGTGCCAATCACGCCTCGTTGGAAGTCGGGGCGTGACAGAACTCTTAGGAACACCATGCTAGATTTATACGTGAACCATTGTGCTCATCATCTTCAGCTAGAGCTCTTGCACTTCTACTTGTTTGTGTGATTTTCAAATTGAACCTGGGAGTTCCCCCAAACACTTCAGCAAGGCTTCAGACAACAAATTAAGTAAGCCCTCATGAAGTGGTCAAGGGAACTCTAGGGAACACCTTGATGGATTTATATGTGAACAATTGTGTTCATCTCCATCTAGTACTCTCTTGCACTTCTACTTGTTTGTGCAATTTTTAAAGTGAACTCGGGAGTTCCTTCGAAACACTTTAGCAAGGCTTCAGAAAACTAAGTAAGCCCTCATGAAGTGGTCAAGGGAACTCTCAGGAACACCATGATAGATTTATATGTGAACCATTGTGGTCATCATCTCCAGCTAGTACTCTTGCACTTCTACGTGTTTGTGTAATTTTCAAAGTGAACCCGGGAGTTCCCCCAAACACTTCAGCAGGGTTTCAAACAACGAAGTAAGCTCTCATGAAGTGGTCAAGGGAACTCTCAGGAACACCTTGATCGATTTATACGTGAACCATTGGGCTCATCATCTCCAGCTAGCAGTCTTGCACTTCTACTTGTTTGTTTAGCTTTCAAAGTGAACCCGGGAGTTCCCCCAAACACTTCAGCAAGGCATCAAACAATGAAATAAGTCTTGATGAAGTGGTCAAGGGAACTCTAGGGAACACCTTGATAGATTTACCATTGTGCTCATCATCTCCGGCTTCTAGAACTCTCGAACATCTACTTATTTGTGTAGCTTTTAAAGCAAACACGGGAGTTCCCCAAACACTTCCGCAGAGTTTTAAACATTGAAGTAAGCCCTCATGAAACGTTCAAGCGAACTATAGGAAACACCTTGATAGACTTGAGAACCAATTTGGCTCATCGATCATGTTCAAGTTGTGCTCTTGCACTCTATACTTGTTTTTTTAATCTTGTTACAATATACACTCCTCTTTATATATTGTGTTGGTAAGAAAATTCCATGCTAAATGTGAAAATGGGGTTTGAACTATGATATGGGGTGACACTATATTGAATCTGGCTACAAATATAGGTAATATTAATGTTTGAGAATTTCATGAAAAAAGGTAATATATTCCTTCTCCTGGCCTTTGTTCTTTCATCCCGTATTGTACTTTTCCCTTTTTCTTTTCTCGTCTTAAAGTTTAGGTTATGGCTTCACTTGCTAATTCTTATGCCAAGGTTTTAGCTTGTGATACTATGTACTAATCTAATTAATTATTACCATCAATTTGATTATGGATTCAGAATCTAAAGTTTGTTTTTAAGTTTTTCATTTGTACTACATCTGCCACTGCTTGTGTTTTAGAGAATAAGGGTGCTTATGATTTATATTTTGAAATTAATCATCTTTTTTAATTTGACTATTATAATCATAAAAAATTTTCAGAACTTTTTATGTATGTCAATTTTCTTTTAAATAAATTTAAAGATTCATATAATAATTCACACCAAGATTTTTAAATACTTTGACTCTTCAGTGATGGAGGGGGTGTATATTTTCTAAAGATATTCTAGATATCTTGTCCATTTTGCTTTATGATTGATAAAATAGTAAGGTGTCAACAAGAAATATAACGTATATATGAAGATACACAGATATTCTATCAAGGAATATTTCTTGTTTAGAATTCAGAAAGGTTATTTACATAACCACACCTAACATTAAAAAAACTACAAAACAACGAGTATTTTCGGATGCAAGTTCTGAAAGCACCTAACATAGCAAACACCCATGTATCTTCAGATACACGTTTTTTTTTCTTGTATAGAACGTGTATATGAAGATACACAAATACTTGATCTCAGCGAATGTATCTGAGATACACGACATATATTGTAATTTTTTGAAACCTATGTTGCACCCTATAATTATTGTCTAATGCTCCTATATTTTTGTGGTTTTCCCGCCTCTCGTTATACTTTCAGTCCAAATATGCCCTTTTCATTATATTTGGGTCCAAATATACCTCTATACTATTGAAATAGTTTAAATACCTCTCGTTATATTTTCGGTCCAAATATACCCTTATAGATATACTTTAGGTCCAAATATACCCCTCCCATTATACTTTTATGTTGGTTTATCCTTATTTTTGACACCCACCCATCTAAACCATCTCAATTCCCTCCACTTTAAGTTCTTTTCTTTTCTTATCATCTTCTTTTTCTTTTTCTCCTCTTTTTTATTGATCCGCTTCTCATGAATCCAAACTCTTTAAAGTCTTTGCTCCACCTATTTTTGAATACTTTTTCGTTGACATTAATGATCCGTTTATCATATATAGAATTTTTTTCTGTATTTATATATGATAATTTTTCTTAGCTGATTTATTTCAAGTATAAATTTTAAGATCTGATAATAGACCCAAAAATAATGGCAGACATAAAATGATTTTTCTTATATATTCAAACTTCAAAAATTTTCGGTAAAGAATTTTATCCATTGTAAGGTCAGGAAAGGTCTAGATGATAAGGGTATACATTATGAATATGCGTATTGTTTTTCTATGAATCGAGAGAATTGGCCGAAGATGGATTAAATCGGTTGCAAAGTGAATAGCGCAAATATTTACATTTGGTGATGAGTTATTTTTATTTTGAAGTTCATCACGTGTCCATTTATAAAAAATAAGGGTAAATCACCTTTATTAAAAAAAAAAAAAGAGGGGGGGAGGGGGTTAAATCAGCGTAAAAGTATAGTGAGGGGTACAAAAATGATTTTCTACACACGAAGATTGGACCAAAAATATAACGGGAAGGGTTTATTTGGACCCAAGTATATTTGGACTGAAGTATAACGGGGTATATTTAGACTATTTCTAATAGTACATGGGTATATTTGGACTCAAAGTATAACAAAAAGGGTATATTAGGACCAAAAGTAAATCGAAGGGTACATTTAAATTATTTCTAATAGTACAGGGGCATATTTGGCCCTTCTCCGTAATTTAAATTATGTGAATATTGAAATCGCAAAACTTTTTAAATATAGAAAGAGATACTTTTTTAGAATAGACCAAAATAGAAAGTAAGACACAGACGGAGAGTAATTAATATCCTTTCTGAAATCAAAAGTTTAAGAGGTAAATGCATTTTGGTCAGGTTGAATCTAGACACAATTGTGTGTTGAATTTAAGAAATGGAATCACATTTTGTAACAAGTGACCACAAATCTATCATCCTTTTCTTACATTTGTGTCCAAAGTTTCTACACGATCATATCCTATAGATTGTAGTATATGCAGAAATATTCTGGAAAAATATATATATCCTAGCTTACAAATAATTCGATTGGGGGGTTTTAATGAATGAGTGAAGTTACAAATTTTTTAATTGATTCCAAGCATAATGAGGAAAAAAGAATCACAATGCTTACATTTTGCGGTAGAAAAAAATGTATTGTAGATAAATTACTATAGAAAGTAATTCAAAAATCACATTCTTTTCCATCCATTTCTCTAACTTTTTCCTTTTCTTTCGATTACCTAAGTGCGAGAGTTAATTTCATTAGTGGTCACTTAACTTTTATTTTATTTCAGTACATAATCGTAAGGGTATTTTTTTGGGTCAAACTATTAACAACATGAATATTCTTTAGCTAAAATATTAACAACAAATGTATTTTTGGACCAAATTACTAACGGAGCATATTAATTGTGTTCAATTTCATACAATTTAAGCCTTTAAGGATATTTTTGACCATTTTCAGTAAATAATATAACAAAACCAACACCCTCAACCATCAACGATCCAATTAACCAATACTCATAACAATCAATCTAACAACAAATTAGCAATAGTAAGAATTAAATTTTCATTCATCAAATTAAACCAATAAATTCAAATAAAAATGGCTCCGAAATTTTTATTTAGACAAATTAAAATTTACCTAGTGATACGTCTAATGATCTAATAAGACCTTGCTCTGATATCACTTGTTGAAAAACTTTTAACAATTCAATGAATAAAGAATAAAGAATTATGGACAGTAAAGAATAAATAATAAACAATTATGCACAGGCAATTGTAAAAGTAAAGACCTTGCTCTAATTCCACTTTCAAATGATTATATTAATGATAATAAAAAACCGACATAGTTATGGACAATAAAGAATAAAGAATAATTGCCTATATATGAAATTTGAATATGAATATGGGAATTTGAAATTGAAATTGGAAATTAGAATTGAATTTGAAAATTCAACTTCAATGTTCAACTATTCAAGTGGGCCATTAAATTTTCAACTTTCAAGGTTGAAATTTAAAATTCAAATTTCAAAATTTTCATCTTTTCTGAATATTCTCATTTCTCAATCTATAAATAGTACTACTATATTCCTCTCAATTTTTCATACAATCCTCATTCTCTCTCTAATTTTTATCCATATTTTCTATTTAGTTCTTGTCTAGTATTTTGTTTTAAATTTCAACTTTCAATTTTCAAGTTTCAACTATCATCTTCCATGGATAATAATCCTCTTCCACCTCCACCGGCACCTCAACATCGTCGTAGAACAAGTACAACATGACTTTATTTTCACCTACCAGATGATAATAGTGTTCAATGTAACATATGTGGTCATACATATAAAAATTATGGTACCGGTACTTTGATTAGGCATTTGAGGAGGAATCACGAAGACAAAGTTTATAGGGCTACTTAGTTTGTATGTTTTTAATTTCTATTTATGTAATTCTATCAATTTAAGTTTGTATGTTTTTGAATTTTCTAATTATGTAATGTTATCAATTTAAGTTAGTATGTTTTTGAATTTCCAATTATGTAATGTTATCAATTTAAGTTTGTATGTTTATGAATTTCTAAGCAAGTAATTTTTTCAATTTATTTAAGTTTGTATGTTTTAATTTGAATTTGAACTTTGAAATTGGTAGTGTAGTCTTAACAAATTGGAATTTGTATTTACATATTCAACATATACTACTTTAAAAAATATACATGCATATATATATATTCAACATATACTACTTACAATAATATTAATACATATATACATTCAATATATACTAATTAAAAGAATATACAAAAAAATGTACATACATATATATTCAACATATACTACTTAAAAGAATATATATATATATATATATGTAAATTCAACTTATACTTCTTTAAAAAATATTTAAAAAATATACATACCTATATACATTCAATATATACCACTTAAAATACTACTTTAAAGAATAGATATTTAAACACGAACCATTGCATTGATCAACATCTCCAGCTCGTCCTCTTGCACTTATACTAGTTTGCGTATTTTCAAAGTGAGCCCCAGAGTTCCCCCAAACACTTCAACAAGGCTTTAGACAACGGAGTAAGCCCTCATGAAGTGGTCAAGGAAACTCCAGGGAGCACCTTGATAGATATTTATATGTGAACCACTGCGTCGATCGTTATCTCCAGCTAGTACTCTTGCACTTCTACTTATTTATATATTTTCAAAGTGAGTCTCGGAGTTCCCCCAAGCACTTCAACAAAGCTTCAAACAATGAAGTAAGCCATCATGAAGTGGTAAAGGTAACTCCAAGGAACATCTTGATAGATATTTATACGTGAACCACTGCATTGGTCATCATCTCCAGCTCGTACTTTTGCACTTCTACATATTTGTGTAATTTAAAAGTGAGCCACGGAGTTCCCCCAAACACTTCAGGAGGGTTTCAAAAACAAAATAAGCCCTCATGAAGTGGTCAAAGGGAACTCTACAGAACACCTTGATAGATGTTTATACATGAACCATTGTGTTAATCATCATTTGCATCTCGTACTTTTGCAATTCTACTTATTTGTGTATTTTTAAAGTGAGCCCCGAAGTTCCCCCAAAAACTTCAACAGGGCCTCAGACAAAAAAGTATGCCCTCATGAAATAGCCAAGGGAACTCTAGGGAACATCTTAATATATATTTATACGTGAACCATTGCGTTGATCATCATCTCCAGCTCGTACCCTTGCCCTTCTACATGTTTGTGTACTTTCAAAGTAAGCCACGTAGTTCCCCCAAACACTTCAGAAGGGCTTCAATGTAACACCCCGTACGTTTTTAAGTCTAGCTAACAACCATAACACTTATGGAAATATGACGAAATGGGAGAATTGATGAATTTTGTATTAAATTGTGGGCATTTAAAGGCTTGTACAATTGGGACCTAAATGAGGCCCAATTATTATGAGAAAGACATGGCCCAAAAGGGTTATTTTTGACCCATTCTTCCATTTTGATCCATTTGACCAAATCAAAATAGCATTAAATGCTAAGTAAAAGATAAGGGATACATGAGGGAATATATAAATAGGAAAAATCAGATTTTATTGCATTAAGCTCTCATGTTCTTTTTAGACTTTACCAAAAACAAATTGCCCTTTTTCTCTCAAGAACCCTAATCACTCCTTTGGCCAAGATCATCAAGTGGTAAGACTTGGTAAGTGTTTATTATGATAGATTAGTATATTTTATGCATGATACACGGTGTATATGATGTTGGTCATGTTGGTGGAATATTGTGAAGTTCACAAAAGTGAAAGGTTACATGTTTGCTTAAATCGGAGGGTGGTTTGTCTTGTAAACTTGACTATGGGCTTGTGGTTTTGAAGAGAGTGAACTTGGTGGAGTAAATATTTCCATGTGAGATGTTATTATGGTCCTACTTTGTTTTATTCTTGTGCATAACATTTGGAATTGATATTGAGAAATTGATTGTGGTTTTGGTGCCGTATTGGCCGTGAAATGTGGTTTTGAGTGTCGTTATATGTGTTGTGAGACCATGGCTGAATGTTGGTGTTTAAGATGATCAAAAATATGTTCAAATATGTTTGATTGTGATCATGGACCATTCACGGCATTAAAAGACCCAAAAAAAAAAGTCATTCCGGACCAAAACGGGCATCCGCCCCCGCAGACGAGGGCATCTGCGGGCGCAGATGCCAACGCAGAAGGCCCTGGAATTTTCCAGGATCCATCTGTGCGCGCATTTCAGCCACCTGCGTGCGCAGGTGGCAGCGCATGTCACCTCCAGAATTGATTTTGTATGTTTCCGTCCCTAGTTGATCCCCGAAAGCCCCGATACCCTTTTGGGATGTAATTATCAACTTGTGGTGTCGTTTTAATGACTTTAAAGTATCGTATGGAGGTGTGTTGGACTGTATGAAGTATATAAGGTTGTTCATATGTTGTTATAAAGGAGTAAATGCGACGGAATGATAAAGGGAAAAGCGTAAAGGGTGCGTGTGGTGTGAAATGCTATCGATGTATGATATTTTGGTCAATGTGTGTAATGTTATGGTGTTTTTGATATGGAAATACATTGGATTGTATTGTAAGGGGGTGACATGACGTTATATAGTAGTCACATGGTTCATTGTCGTCTTGTACGCCTTTATAGTGAATAGTTGCTAATGTAAGTCCCGGTATGAACTTGTATTGTAGAGTAAGACGTAAGGAAGAAGCGGGACCATTGTGTTCATACAAAGGCTTGCGTATTCGTACTTGGAAGTGAAGGTATGTAAGGTTACTCTTATATATCCTTCGGCAACATAGGATATTTCACATTGTCATAGTGCTCATTTGATTCCGAAACGTTCTAAGGTACTCCATATCCGATAATTGACTAGTATTACTCGTAAGTTCCTTATTCATTGATTAATTGGGAATCTCATGTCTCATGCTCATGAATAGTGTTCCAAAGGGCCAATAAGGTTACATTCCAAAGTTCCAGTAGTGGTAAAATTCATGTATCTTACTCATGGATTATCGTTCAATAGTTCCAATTGCGTTATGTTTCCATGAAGGCTATGTTTCCAATAATGTTACTCATATGTCTATCACTCATTGGGTAATGATCCAAAGTTTCAAATAAAGATATGGCTATCATTGTATCAATCTCATTGTATCGATCTCAAAGTAATGATCAAAGTAAAGCAAATGTGGTTAATGATTTATGGGTGGCAAGTCTAGGGGCATAAGCCTAGCTCGACTCGATCCCGATGCATTGATTTATGGGTGGCAAGTCTAGGGGAATAAGCCTAGCTCGACTCGATCCCGATGCATTGATTTATGGGTGGCAGGTCTAGGGGCATAAGCCTAGCTCAACCCGATACCAACATGACGACAAGTCATGTAAAGACCCACTGATCAGTAGGGGACCGGGTACATTGTTATATACGCATTGATCATTGAGCATTGTATTAAAGAAAGCAAAGCAAGTAATGAAAGAAAATCACATGGTTCCCAAAGTGCAAAATGGTGACTCACTCACATTGATTAGTCATTTGTATTGAGTTCACTGATACGTTCATGTGTTATATAGTTTCATTTGAGCCTTACATACTCAGTACTTATTCCGTACTGACCCCTCCTGGTGAATTTAACTTACTTGCTGCAGGCGCAGGTACCAGTAGGCCTCCTCAGTAGATTGCCAGTGTTAGCGGTTCTTTGGTGAGCTCCAGCTAATTCGGGGCTTCTCCGAGTCAGAGTGTATATATGTTTTGGTGATGTACATGTTGTATACAGATAGGACTTGTCCCGACTTTTGGTTTGTTTTGGTCAATGCATCTGTTAGAGGCTTCTGTAGACGCACGTGGGTATATGTATATAAGGTGACTCATGAAGTCTTGTTTTGATGGCCTCAACGGCCAAGTTTCTCGAATGTGTATATATATATGCCACATGTTCCATGACTTCCATTATCCATGATTTCCAATACGAGTCGTTCATGTTTTTATGTGCTAGTGTTGTTTCCTATGGCATGCATATGAATGTATGGAAGCATAGCTTGGTTCTCTCGGGCCTTATCGGCTACGGGTGCCAATCATACCTCGATGAGATTCGGGTCGTGACATTCAACAACAAAATAAGCCCTTATGTAGTGGTCAAGGGAACTCTAAGGAACACCTTGATAGATATTTATACATGAACCATTGTGTTGATCATCATCTGCAGCTCGTACTCTTGCAATTCTACTTATTTGTGTATTTTCAAAACGAGCCCCGAAGTTCTCCCAAACACTTCAACAGGGCCTCAGACAACAAAGTATGCCTCATGAAGAAGTCAAGGGAACTCTAGGGAACACCTTGATAGATATTAACACGTGACCCTTTGAATCGATCATCATCTCCAGCTCGTACTCTTGTACTTCTATTTGTTCGTGTATTTTCAAAGTGAGCCCCGGAGTTCCCCCAAACAGTTCAGGAGGGCTTCAGACAACGAAGTAAGCCTTCATGAAGTGGTTAAGGGAACTCCACGAACCACTTTGAAAGATATTTAAACGTGAACCTTTGTGTTGATCATCATCTCCATCTCGTACTCTTGCACTTCTACTTGTTTGTGCATGTTTAAAGTGAGCCCTGGAGTTCCCCCAAACACTTCAGCAGGGCTTTAGACAATGAATTAATCCCTCATGAAGTGGTCAACGGAATTCCATGTAACATCTTGATAGATATTTATACGTGAACCATTGTAATGATCATCATCTTCAACTCGTACTTTTACACTTCTACTTGTTTGCGTATTTTCAAAATGAGCCCCCGAGTTCCCCCAAACACTTCAGCAGGGCTTCAGACAATGAAGTAAGCCCTCATAAAATGGTCAAGGGAACTCCAGGAAACAATTTGATAGATATATATACATGAACCATTGCATATTTTCAAAGTGGGCCCTAGAGTTCCCCCAAACACTTCACAGGGCTTCAGACAATGAAGTAAGCATTCATGAAGTGATCAAGGGAACTCCAGGGAACACATTGATAGATATTTATACGTGAACCATTGCGTTGATCATCATCTTTAGCTCATACTCTTGCACTTCTACTTGTTTGTGTATTTTCAAAGTGTTTCCCGAAGTTTCCCCAAAGACTTTAGCAAGGCTTCAAACAATGAAATAAGCCCTCATGAAGATGTCAAGGGAACTCTAGGGAACACCTTGATAGATATTTATACGTGAACCATTGCATTGATCATAATCTCTAGCTCATACTCTTACACTTCTACTTGTTTGCGTATTTTCAAAGTGAGCCCCGAAGTTCCCCCGATCACTTCAGCAGGGCTTCAGACAACGAAGAAAGCCCTCATGAAGTGGTCAAGGGAACTCCAGAAAACATCTTGATAGATATTTATTCATGAACCATTGTGTATTTTCAAAGTGAGCCCCAGAGTTCCCCCAAACACTTCAGCAGGGTTCAGACAACGATGTAAGCCCTCATGAAGTGGTCAAGGGAACTCCAGGGAACACCTTGATAGATATTTATATGTGAACCATTGCGTTGATTATGATCTCCTGTTCGTACTCTTGCACTTCTACTTGATTGTGCATTTTCAATGTGAGCCTCGGAGTTCCCCCAAACACTTCAGCAGGGCTTCAGACAACGAAGTAAGCCCTCATGAAGTGGTCAAGGGAACTCCTAGGAACACCTTGATAGACTTGAGAACCATTTTTTTCATCTAGCATCTCCAAGTTGTACTCTTACAGTTTAATATTGTTACAACATACGCACCTATAAATATGTATTCTGTTGGTAAAAGAATTCCATGAAAAATATGAAAGTGGGGTTTGAACTGGGATATGGGGTGACACTATATTGAATCTGGCTACAAATATAGGCAATATTAGAGTTTGGGAATTTCAGGAAAAAAGAGTATTATATTCCTTCTCCTGATCTTTGTTCTTTCATCCCATATTGTACTTTTCCCTTTTTTCCTCTTCATGTGTTAAAGTTTAAATGATGGCTTCACTCGCTAATCCTATACCAAGGTTTTAACTTCTTTTTTTTTTTAAAATAAAATAAAATAAAACTGTGATATTTATATATGTACAAACCTAAACCATCTTCATGTTTTTTTTTCTTTCATCAATTTTCTGGAAACAATGATTCACAGGATAATTCTTTGACTATAATATGACTTTTTTCATAATTTTTTTATCCATGCCAATTTTCTTTTAAATAAATTTAAACAATCATATAGTAATTCACATTGAGATTTTTAAATATTTTGACTCTTCTGTAACGGAGGGGGTATATATTTCATAAAGATATTTTAGATTTTGTTCAATTTGTTTTTTTATTGGTAAAATGAAAAGGTGTCAACAGAAAATATAACATTGAGTCGATTTTATTTGTGCATGGAATGTTCTCCCTTATAATTGCCTTCACTTGGATAACAATGCAGATCAGGTTCACAATATTAAAACCTCAAGAAGTATATTCTGAGCCTATTGTACCAAGGAATATTTCTTTTCCAGAGTTAAGAAAGGCCATTTGTTACGAGAGCAAGCAGAGGTCCTGAGTTCCAATCTCACCGTCATTTAATTTCAAAAAGATATTTTATATGCTTGGCCCAAGAATATGGTCCCCATTTTGCGGAAACATGCGAAGATATAAAATTAAATGTATATATCCTTATCTTCAGACGTGGATGTTGATGCTCGATACAAATTTAACCGAACTCAATATTTTTTTTCTCTAAACAGTGTATTAATTAGACTGAAAAATTCGTTCAATGTGCATACATAATTATTAAATCACCTGATTATCTTAGTTTTTTCACTCTTTTGTGTCAAGTGATCAAATGCATATCAACATTATCTTCCCCTCGTTGACAATGGGTAAATGTATTTTCTCACACAAGCCAATGTCGTTGAGTACGTACATTAGTGACACTGAGTAGCTCTAATGTTTAATCTGTTAATGCCTTCCCGCTTAATTTTTAATCAAGTTAATAATTATGTTCTACTAATTAAAAACATGTCCTTTTTTGGTACAAATTGAAAACAAGTCCGATGTGAATTGTGAGGTAGTAAGAATTTTTTTGGATCAATATTACCACTGACACGGAAAATTCATATAGAAAATCTTAACTTGTATGAAATTGAGGTGTAAGTAAATACAATGTAAACCCTATAATCCATATATATGGTGACATAACAGGTGTTTTGGATGACACTTGGATCACAAATCAATTACCAATGATATTGATAGTACCTAGACTTTTCATTTTATTAAGCCATCACCAAAAAGTTGTGTAACTTTGATGTGAGGGGTTAAGCTTGATCCTACCATGTTTATTTATTTATAAAAAAAGTTACGAAGTCAGAGGGGGACGTGGACCAAAACTCTAACAAACAAAGAACTACATAGAGGTGCAAAAAAAAAAAAGAAAAGAAGAAGAAATGTATAACCTATATAAGATCCTTTCAAACAGAAAATGTTGTGAATCATAGTGATGACGTGGAGGACAACAGGGCTAACCCGGAAGATAACAGTAAACTTATCAAACCTAGAAGGAGCAACCGTGTGAAAGTATCGTCTACAAGATTAATTGATTTTATCGTGAAGTCAAGCTAATAGAACGTGGTGGGAAGTACGTGCTATATTTGTGGCATGTTTAGTAACCGTAATGTAACTGTAATAGGCTATTCCCAGTTATTTGTAACTTTGTCCAGTAATTAATATAGTCTGCTTGTTGCTATTGTGTTTGTTCCAGAAAAGCATGTGTAAACTAAAAAATAATTTAATTACTCCTTCGTATGTTTTCCTTATAGAGGAACTTTGTCATTTGTCTTGTTAAATTAAACTTTTAACCTCTCTAAGAAGTTGTTATGGAGAGGCATAAAAGGTTTCTGGTCCACTAGAGGATGTTATTTTAACTATGTTGTCGGCCACTTGATTGATCACTTCTCTAAAAGAGTGAGAGATAATCACCAGTTTAGATCCTCTGATATTGTTGTTTGTGAAAGTACAAGAGGGGGTGGGGGGTGGAGTGAGAGGGGGTGAATTGCTATTTTTTTGTTTTTCTATGTAACACCCCGTACATTCCCAACCCTATGCGATGACATTGAACGAGGGTTACTTAGGTGTTGAGACACCATGAGTATGCATTTGGTAAAGTAAATGATGAGAAAAATTGAAATTTGGCCTCGTATATGTGAGCAAACCTTCATAGGAGTGTTTTGTAATTTTTGTGGAACATTTGTGAGGTTCAAAACGAGGCTAAGAGGACCTCTAAACAAAGTATATTAAGGTTAAGAAGTGAGTTAAAGAATAGGACTTGAAGTATCTAACCGAACTTGCGAAGAAAAGTCGAAAACAAAAATTTTGGAAAAAAATAAGGAGGGCGTGCCACGCCGCTCTGGGCTGAAATTTTCAGTCCAGAGGCAGTAAAGGGGCGCGCCAGGTAGCGTGCCACGCCGCCCCTGCGCACCTTTCAAAAGTTAAAAATTTTGTTTAAGTCCCAAAGGTTCCCGGGGACGTATTGAGCCAATTTTTGCCACGATTCTTCTACAACCATGAGAATATACATGAAATGAGTGAAATATTATATTGGTATGATAAAATTACTCGATAACGAATTTGGGGTCAAAATGACGATTTTACCCCTATAGTCAAAATAAGCCAAACGTGGCTAGAATCACTTGGTTTTTGGATTGAGGCTACGGATATGAATATTATGAGTGGGACTATTATTGTAATACGTATAAGACGAGAAATTATTGATTTTATTGGGTTACGTGAATTGGACCCAAAAATGAAAAGAAAACATGGCCCAATTAAGCCAAAAAGGACCCATTCTTCATCCTTGACCAATTGTACATGACATTTAATGCCAATGAGACTTGAGGGGCTATAAATAGGTGGAGAAAATCTGATTTTTAATCAAAAGAGTGCACTACACTTTTCTAGAAATTTCCCAAATAATGCTCTCAACTCTCAAGAACCCTAAAACCCCTAAGCCAACTTCTTGGAGCAAAATCATCACCTTTCAAGCTTGGGTAAGTGATTATTGTTATGGATTAATATATTATATGCATGAAAGAGTATGTAAATCATATTGGTTGTTCTTGGAAATGTTTAACATGGTACTTTGTGCTTTTAGAATAGATTTGTGATCCATGGGATTCAAGCTTGAATTAGGACTTGTGCCTTTGATGAAAGATCATGGTATGGATAAAATATGGACATCTATGGTGTTATTTTTGTTGTTAAACTTGTTCTTGTCTATAAGTGTAAATTATGGGATTTTGGCCGATATGTGCTATGAGTTGTATTAAAGTAAATTGATGGATTATTTGTGATGTGGTATGGATATGAAAGTGTAAAGGAGAAGTGTTGTGGTGAAAAGTATTGATTTTCATGTATTGGTCAATGTTGGGAATATTATGGAATTTTTGGAATAATGATGTTATCCATGGTTTTGTCAAGGGGAAATGACATGTTTAAGGGCAAATATGTGACTCATTGATGTTATATGCATTTGAAGAGTAGTTGGTGGTTAATGTGAATTCCATATTGTATTTGTGTTGTAGAGTGAGACATAAAGAAGGAGCGGGACTATTGTACGCACCTCTAGGATTATATATTTGTATTGCAAATCCAAGGTATGTAAGGTTACTTCTATATCCTTCTGCAACATATGATGTTCACACTGTCATAGTACTCACTTGATTCCGAAATACTCTAAGGTATTTCATATTCAATAGTTGGCTAGAGTTACTCATATGTTCCTTATTCGTTGGTCAATGGTGAATCGTATAACTCATGTTTATTGCTTGACTCATGTCCCTTGGTTGACTCACGATCATTGGCTAATATGTCAAAAGTTCCAACTGGTCTAAGGTATTGCATCGCAGGGTGGTGAATAGTTAGTATCCACATGGATCATATTTAGTGATTATTATGTTAAGGTTCCAAAAGTGTACTATACCAAGGGGGTTCTTTAGTATTCCAACTAAGGTTGATATGTTGGTAGTCATATGTGTTTCACTCCTATACGAATCATGAATTACTTAGTTCATATTTATGGGCGGAAGTTCTTAAGTTGTCATATGTTGTAGCTCCTAAGAGAATTATCCCAATAAGAGCAATGAGGTAAAGAGAGCTTGTTTAGTTGAATATCATAGTTCCAATCATGTTATGAGTCCTATGGTATGATGATTATCCTTGTGCCAATTGTAAGAGTGATAAGAGAGGTGATGTGCAAATTAGTATAATTATACTTCATAAGTGAAATTGTCAATCTCATGAGATAGAGGAGTGAAGTGAGATGTGCATGTAAGTACATGTTTGGCTAAGGTGTAAATCTCATAAAGTACAAGAGTAAAGTAAAGCATATGGGTGTGTTCCAATTAGTGTCATGACCCAAAGTTCCAATAGATTTATACACGTCTTATCCATTAGTAATGTTCCAAAAAGTCTAATAAGGTTATGTTCCAAGGGTTCAATAGTGAGTATACTCATGTATCTTGTTCATTGATCATTGTTCAACGGTTCCAACAGTATTATGTTTCCATGAAGGCTATGTTTCCAAGAATGTTTATACATATGTCTCTAGCTCATTTGTTATTGTCCCAAAGCTTCCACCAATGTTATGACTACAAAAGTATCAATCCCTCATAAGCCAAGGGTACCCAAATTTCGGGTATTAATTATGGTTCATCATATGTTCTTTATGCATTGATCAATTGTCATTCACATGTTTCATATGCTTTGAGTAATGTTCTACATATTTCATGGTTCCATCAACGTTATGTTCCAAAGTTCAAAATGATATTATGAATGTCAAAGTACTAATCTCTCACAAGTTGAAGTATTTATCTCAAAGTAAAGAAATAAAGTAAGAGCAAAGTAAGGTATGATGATGATGTTTATTTATCCATGGGGTGCAAAGACACCTGCATGATGACATGATTTTATCCATGGGGTGAACTGACACACCTGCATGAGGTATCCATGGGGTAAAAAGAATACCTGCATGATGATGATCTTTTATCCATGGGGTGCAATAACCACCTGCATGATGACATGATTTTATCCATGGGGTGACAAGATCACCTGCATGATGAGGGCCCTAACAACATTGAGCAATGTAAAAGTAAAGTAAGTAAAGGCAAGGAAAAGAAAGAATGTAATGTACATGGTATTCCATATATAGAAAGAGAGTTGTTCACATTTGCTATTTCTCTTCCATGATTATTTTTATTATGTATGTATCATTGGAGATGATGATAATGAAGGAAAGGTACATGATCTCACACATTGAGTTTCCCTTATAATTATTTCCATTGAAGTTCTTATGCACGGACTCAGTTTTTCTTATGGCCTTACATACACAGTACATTCTTCGTACTGACCCCTCTTGGGGACTTACCTTACATGTTGCAGGTACATGCACTAGTAGATTTGTAAGTTGACAGTTAGTTGCGGACCTTTGGTGAGCCCCAGTTGCTTCGGGACTTATCACAGTTGTACATTTGCTTTGATGTTGTAAAGCGGGGAATTGTCCCGACTTTTAGATGGTTTTGTAAATGCATCAGTTAGAGGCTTTTGTAGACGTATGTGGGTATGTGAATGTAAGAGAGAAATGTCTGTTTTGACATAATGGCCCTAACGGCCAAGTTTCATAAATGTATACATAGCACATGTTTTCATGTCCATGACTTTCGTATAGTTACATTATGAATAATAACATTCAAATGAGGATATGCATATGAGTGTACATGAGCAAAGGTTGGTTCTCTCGGGCCATATCGGCTTCGGGTGCCAATCACGTCCCGTTGGAAGTCGGGGCGTGACATTCTAAGTCAACTTATGTAACACCCCGTACCTTCCCAACCCTACTTGATGACATTGAATAATGTTTACTTAAGTGTCGAGAGTTATAAGTATGTATTTGGAAATGTTAAAGATGAGAAAAAAAATTCAAATTGGCCTTGTACATGTGACGAGCCTTTTATAGAAAGTGTTTTGTGATTTCGTGATGCATTTGGGTGATGCCCCGTACACATTTTAACCTCATTTGGTGACTTGGAGTCATGTTTACTTGATGATTAAGGTCACTAAGTAAGTATTTTATAGTGTTTTGATAAGGTATTGGACGATACGCAAGTGTTGGAAAAATTGCCGAAAAATTCAGCAAAGCATAAAAACTTGCGCCACTACCCTGTTTCAGGGGGTGTGGCGCAAGCCACCTGATTCAGAGGGGTCTCAAAACTTGCGCCACTGGCTTGCTTTGCAGCAGTGGCGCAAGGCACAAAAATGTGCCCTTCCCGCGCTCGTTTCGCAATGCAATTCTACGTCGATTCTTGGATGGTTTCTTTTGGTTCTTTGGAGTTATTTGAGCATTTGTAAATCTTCAAACACTTCAATATACTCCTACATACTCCTACATGATCAAATCATGAAATGTGAATAGTGATCCAAAATGTTCAATGAAGCCAAGGGCGACTAGAATTTCAATTTTTGCGATCGAAAGGACGAATGAGAATTGTTTAAAAGAATATTGTCGTGCCATGATGGAATTACGTAAACATGAGATATATGGTGAATAATACATGGAAGTTCATGGATATGTGTTATTGGGCCCAATTTGAGGCCCAAAAATGGAAGAAAATACATGGGCCCAAAGGCAAAAATGATCCATTCTTGCAATAATTGACCAAGTGAAAATATCCCTTAATGCCACATGGGGATAAGGATGACCTTGGGTCTATATAAATCCCCCAACATCAGATTTTTATTCCCCAAAGTCTCTCATCACTTTTGGATATTTTACAAACATTTCTTTCATTTCCAAACCCTAAAGCAAATAAACCCTAAGGCATATTTGGACAAGATCATCCTATTCCAAGCTTTGGTAAGTGTTTATTTTCATGGATTAACATATTATATGCATGGGAGATTATGTATATTATGCTAGTTGTGTTGGCAAAATGATGAATAGTGTATTTTTGCCTTTGGTGCAAGATGTGTCATCTTGGTGATTTGAATTTGAATTAGGCCTTGTGCCTTTGATGAAAAAGCATGGTATGGACAAAATATGAACATGTATGGTGTTATTTTTGGTATAAAACTTGTTCTTGTCTAAAAGTGGAAATTATGGGATTTTGGCCGATATGTGTTATGAGTTGAATTAAGGTGCTTTGATGGATTATTTGTGATATGTTATGGATAAGAAAGTGTAAAGGAGAAGTATTGTGGTGAAATGTACTGATTTTCATGTATTGGTCAATGTTGGGAATATTATGGAATTTTTGGAATAAGAGTATGATCAATGGTTTTGTCAAGGGGAAATGACATGTTTAAAGCCAAACATGTAATTCATTGACATGGTATGCATTTGTAAAGTAATTGGTGGTTAATGTGAATTTCGTTATGTATTTGTAGAGTGACACATAAAGAAGGAGAGGGATTATTGTATACACATCAGAGGTTGTATATTCGTATTGGGAATCCAAGGTATGCAAGGTTACTTTGTCCGTATCTTTCTACGGCCAATAGTGTTCACATTGACATTTCTCTAGTTCTATTCCGAAATGTACTAAGGTATCCCATATGCAATTATCTATGGTCATTGTCATATATTTCCTACTCATTGATCAATTGTGAATCTCATTTCTCACATTCATGGTTAATGTTCCGAAAGTTCAAATAAGGCTATGTTCCAATATTCCAATAGTGCCTATACTTGTGTCTCTTGTTCATGGATTATTGTTCAATGGTTCCAATGGTATCATGGTGCTAGTTATGTTATATTTCTCATGATGTTTATTCACATGTCTTGGTTAATGACTCAAAGCTTCCAACAATGTTATGTTCCAAAGTTCCAAAGTGATGTGATGACTATCAAAGTATCAATCTCAAAGTAATGAACAAAGTAATGCAAATGTGGTCAATGATCAAGTACGGGTGGCAAGTCTAGGGGCGTAAGCCTAGCTCGACTCGATCCCGATGTGTTGATTTATGGGTGGCAAGTCTAGGGGCGTAAGCCTAGCTCGACTCGATCCCGAGGGTGGCAAGTCTAGGGGCATAAGCCTAGCTCGACTCGATCCCGATGCAGTGATTTATGGGTGGCAGGTCTTAGGGGCATAAGCCTAGCTCGACCCGATCCCGAGACATTGATTTATGGGTGGCAAGTCTGAGGGGCATAAGCCTCGCTCGACTCGATCCCAACATGACGATAAGTCATGTAAAGACCCACTGATCAGTAGGGGCCCGGGTACATTGTTATCATTGAGCATTGAGATAAAGAAAGCAAAGAAAGTAATGAAAGCAATCCACATGGTTTCCCAAAATGCAACATGGTAACTTATTCACATTGAGTATTCATATGTTTTGAGTTCATTGAAATATTCATGTGTTGTACAGTTTCATCTGAGCCTTGCATACTCAGTACTTATTTCGTACTGACCCCTCTCGGGGAATTTACCTTACTTGTTGCAGGCGCAGGTACTAGTAGGCCGCCACAGTAGGTTGCCAGCTGTTTGCGGTTTTGGTGAGCTCCAGTTAGTTCGGGGCTTCTCCGAGTTAGAGTATATATATATTCTGATATTGTACATTGTGTATAAAGCGGGGACTTGTCCCGACTTTCAGTTGATTTTGGTCAATGCATCTGTTAGAGGCTTTTGTAGACGTATGTGGGTGTATGTGTATAAGGTGATAGATGAAATCTTGACTTGATGGCCTCAACGGCCAAGTTTATCATATGTACTTACGTCACATGTTCTATGCTTTCAGATTCTAGCTTCAGTGTTTCCTATGACATGCATACGAATGAATAGAAGCAAAGATTGGTTCTCTCGGGCCTTGTCGGCTTCGGGTGCCAATCACGCCTCGTTGGGATTCGGGGCATGACAACTTACTATAACAGTCAGTCAACTGTTTGAGCAGTATTGAAAAGGCAAAGTAATTTGACGCCAGATATTTTATATGGGTTGACACCCATAATAGGTCTTACTCCAGTCCCATTGGGTTGCAAGAGATTCTACTAGCTCTTTTGGTGAATAAAGGTAGTACAAGATTTGAGTAAATCTTTTTGGCTTAAACCCAAGAGATTTGATACTTGGAAATGCGATGTAAAATAACTTATTTCCAATAATAAGGTTGGATCATTGATATGTTCTCTTTATTTTCTATGACCCGTGATCTGTTATCCATAAATAGGGATTTTTGGGATCTGGAAAAAGTCTTCTTTCCTTTGGTCAAGATCGAGGCTGATTTGATATTGCTTGATTTGAGGAATTATACAAGATCTTTTTAAGCCCATTGTTGATTCCTTTCCTTTCTGGCAGCCTTGATGAATATCTCTTACTTGTGATTGATACTTCTTCTTTTTCATTTTCTACTCAATGTACCTAGATCCTGCAAGTTGTCCGACATTGAAATTAGATAGCAACAGTCGGTATCTGAGATGATCTTCTTCAGCTTCATAGTGAAAGTATTCTTGTTGATCAACATATTTGTAAGAGTCCGGAGCCTAAAGGGCTATAATTTTGGCCAAAAATTCCAAAACGGACACTGAATTGGGAAAGAAACCAAAACGGACAAAACGCTGGGCCGCCAGCGATTTATAAATCGCTGGGGGCCCAGCGATTTGTAAGCTCTTCTATATATTATACTCATTTCATCAGCTACTCTCTGAGTTAGTATTCGTTCTTGTAACATAAGCAGCTACTTATTTGTTGTATTAAAAATGAATGAAAATACAGTAAGAGTGAACTTATATTGGGGAGGTAAAGTCTTATATGAAGCTGGTTCTGTAATATATAGTCGGCGGCCTGTAGTTGTGCAAATGTTTCCATTATCTCTTAAATATGAGCGATTGCAACGCTTACTTAGAAACAAAATGGGTATAAGTGATCCGGAAGATGTAGTGGTTATCACTGGAAGATATCCGACGTCTTTTCCTTCCAATGGAGTTATAACGTACGGTGAGACTTGTATTTGGAATGATGATTCATTATCTATATTTCTCCGTACTATTAAAATTTTTGGTAGTCGCATTAACTTAACAAGTCTTGACATATATGCGTCAATTGAACGTTGTCCTATCGTTCAAGAACCCACCGACAATGAATTTGATCTTTGTGATACTTCATATTTACCGAATTTGAATGTTGGTTCAAGTGGTATAGTCCAACAACAAACGGGGGGGGATTTGACAGGCACTCAAATAATATAAATAACTTGACTACACAATGTGATGGTTGGCTTGATACACGGTATCATAACTTTGATCGGAGTGAGCATAACTCTGATATTGGGGGAACTAGCACTCAACAAAGTTGTTTTCCAATGGAGTCAATCGATGGGTAAATTTAATAACTTTTTAAATTGAATTAAGTTATAATTTATACTTATTATATTTAACTATTTTTTCCTATTTTGTAGATTTAATGATTTTGAAGGTACACTGACGCGACTCACACAAATTGTGGAAAACAATGAAGAGATAGCTGATGATGGAGTGTGTGGATCAGATAGTGATGAACCTTTAGAACATGAATCAACGGATGATGGTGAAACATCCGGTGATGATGACGATATCAATGGAGAGGGTGCAACTCTGGTTGTTCATAGTGTTAGTCATCCGTCGATGGAAATTCCGTATTTGGATAATACAACAGAAGATTTTGCGGACACATGTGATGATAGTTCCATCCAAACTGCTCTTTGGAATCCCAAGAATCCGGAATTCATTCAAACAGGTTAGATTTTTGCAACCTAAATTTTTTTAAATAATTAATTTCATTTCTTTTTTTATCGACTAATGCTTGTTTGAACCTATATGAAATTAGGTATGTTATTCATAAACAAGAAACAAATGAAAGCTGCTGTGAGAATGTATAGTCTTAAAAAAGCAAAGGAATATATTTGTGATAGATCCAAAGCTAAGAGTTGGAGGGTTATGTGCAAGCGTCATATGTTGGGTTGCGAATGGATGATTCGCTTTAGAGAGATTTCAGGTGGTATGTGGAAAACAGGAAAAATGATACAACCACACACTTGTCTGACTGATAACTATAGGGAGGATCATTTCAATATGAACAGCAATATGATTGCTGTTACGTTGATACCACATTTTATGAAGAGCCCTAACATCAGTATTAAGGCGGTTCAAGAACTCATCAAGTCAAATCATCATTTTACTCCCAGTTATAGAAAAGCTCAAAGAGGTCGAAAAAAAGCATTTGTGATGGTGTATGGTGATTTTGAAGGTTCTTTCAAAGCATTACCTCGCTACATGGCTGCACTACAATGTTTCAATCCCGGTACTATTGTTGAATGGGAGCACTATTCTTCAACAATGCAGGGTGAGCAAATATTTAAATTTCTATTTTGGTCTTTTAAACCAAGCATTGATGGTTTCAAATATTGCAGGCCCGTCATTTCAATAGACGGTACTCATCTTTACGGTTTGTATGATTTGAAACTATTAATTGCTATTGGGATTGATGCTAACGGTAATATTTTTCCGCTTGCATATGCACTTGTTGCACGTGAAAGTTTTGAATCATGGTCATGGTTTCTCAAATTATTGTGGAGACATGTTGTCGATGAGAGGAAAAAAATTGGTCTCATTTCTGACCGTCATCCAGGAATATTACAATGTGTTCAATCTTATGATTGGTTGAGTCCACCACACACATACCATAGATTTTGTGTTCGACACTTGAAAGCCAATTTTAACAAAAAAAATTTAAATAGTGAGCTCGAGAACTTAATGTGGTCGGCCGCCACTGAGCATCAAAAGAAGAAGTTCTTACAAAGGATGGAACAAATTAAGATATTGTCTCCTACAACGCATATGTGGTTAGATAAATTTCCGTTGGATAAATGGACAATGTATATGGATAATGGTCGTAGATGGGGCGCTATGACGACAAATGTATCCGAGTCATACAATGGTTTGTTGAAGAAAGCTCGGGGGCTTCCAGTCACTGCTATGGTTCGCATGACTTTTAAAGCTCTTGTAGATCGTTTTGTGGAACGAAGCAATCTTGCTGATGCTTTATTACAGAATAATAAGCCATGGCCTCTTGCTATTGAAAAGAAATTCCTAGATTATTGGAAAAGAGCGCAATCACACACTGACATGATGACTTATCAAACTGGTGATGGGGTATTTGAGATTCTTACATTTGCGCATGATGGTAAGGGTGGAAATGTCCACACAGTTAATGCCAAGAGAAAAATATGTTCTTGTGGAAAATGGAAGAATTATCATATGCCATGCTCACATTCTATTAAGTTTTGTGGGGCATCGAACCTAATACATTTGTTAGCAAGTACTACAACACCGAGCTGTACAAACAAACGTACAGTGGTAATTTTCCCCCGTTGGTGATGAACGGTATTGGCCGCCAACCCCATTTGCTTTAGTTGCAAACGTTGAATATATGCGGACATCTGGTGTTGAAGGAAGAACCCGACTTAAGAATGGTATGGATATTGCTCCGGCTCGCATGGCTAGAAAGTGTAGTATTTGCAAGGAAACAGGTCACACTAAGGCACGTTGTCCTAGACGAGCTCAGTAGTTTGTGACTTTCATGTAATATTGTTCTTATGTTGCGTTATTGGTTTTTAATGTAATATTATTTTTATATATAAATTTGAGGAGTTTGTAATGAGATATTATCTCAATGTTTTATTTTGTTATTTCCTGTTTATATCATTATGTGATATTAAGTTTAAAGAATAAATTTTATACTGGCCATGAAGTCAATTTAATAAGTTTGCATGTTACTTATTGCAATTGAGAGTTTTCCTTGTAAAACATTTTCTCCATTGATGAATAAAATTTGCCACCATCAAATTAACAAGAAACTAATGAAATAATACCATTTACAAATTTGGATGTCATTAAATATTTATGCTTTTATCATGAATTGACTATATTTAATATGAAAATGTAAAGAAAAAAATTATTCATGAAATGGCTTTTTATACTTTGTATTGTATGACAAATGTAATTGTCATTAATAGTTCTCACTACAAAATTACACGTTTAGGGACAAAAGCTTGACAGATTTTTTTCATTATTCGTCACACAAGATAGATCATCTTGTCTAATAACAACCTATAAAAATTATTTTTAATGGTAAGATTATTTAAGACCACAAATATAATGAACTATGTAAATCAAAAAATGACATCTTACATGTTGTTGGGAAGTTCCTGCAGATGACATTGTTGCCTGTAATAACATGAGCCATATAATTAAATAAAGATTAATTAATTAATTAATAATAAATTATTAAATATACTATATGGATTAGCGACTCACATCGGAAAAACTTAACACCCCAGCAAATGGAGAGTTATTCATGGAAAATTCACGCATTTCGGATTGGGGAGCATGATGAAATCCACTGAATTGAGCAAAACCATATTACGTAATGGGTGGTGTTACAAAACCAACAGTTTTTTGATGTGAAATATCAGAGACAATCGTCGAGGGCTCACCAAAGTCAAATGTGGGATAATAAGCCTCAGTAGTAGCCAAAGACAAGCCGAAATTATCAACATGTTCTTCGTCACGATCAACCACATTATCTGCTCTACGACGACCTCTTCTACCCTGACGTGTACTATCTCTAGGTGCAGATTGGCGTACCTGACGACGAAATTGCACTGGTGGTGATTCCTCAGATTCAGTCGGCGGTGCATAATTAGGAGCAAAGCTCAATCGCGTTCCTAGAGAGGCAGAATTCATTGATTCCAATGAAACACGGCCAACCCTTTCTGCAAATCGATACATATCGCTAGATGTTCTTGGATCATTTAAAACCTGTTGAGCCAATCGATAAAGGGTTTCATGTCCCATAGCCTAAAAAACCAAAATCAAATAGAATGGTCATTGACATGTATTTATAAGGTCATTAACGTACAACCTAAAAATTACTTGAATATACGTACCAAGGCCTCGTGTCTGCCTGCCATGTGTTGGTATCCTCTTTGAACAGCATGTTCTGGATTTCCAATTAACATGCGAGCATGATTACAATACCAATAAATGTACTCTGACTGACTGCTTATATGAGGGGCCTCAAAAATTAGTTCTCGACGTGCTTCCCACTTAATTTTTGTATCGTTAAACATATTTAAAACATCTTGTGTTATCCTATTTTGCTTATCAAGCTTAAAATGTTGTTCGTGAAAGCGAGTACACGGTCCAGGTACATGTTGAAGATAACCAAATTGTCTAACTACACGATCAACCATATGCCACTCACGGACTATTCCACAAATAAGTGGCACTCTAGCCATCCAAATAGGTTGTCCCCTCTGGCACCACTCCAGCAATTCACTACGTACTTCTTCTGAATAAGGCTCCCAAATAAAATATAAAACAAATAGATCAATATAAAAAAAAATAGCAATCATATTGCTTCTTTCAAATAGGAATAACATTAGTAATTAAAATTATATATAAGAAAATCTACTAGTAACAAGTACGGTACTTTTAAATTTTTACATTATAAGTTTTTTTTTAACAAATATGACAAACCATTACCTGCTCAATAGTTAGGTTATCTAGCACATCCCTGATTATGGCTAGTACATCTCTCGCCTCATTTTGATGAATTCTACCTCGACTCCACTTACGTGCAAGTGCCGTTGAGGCCTCATGATGGTTTGCCCTCGGAGGGAGCGGTGCTGGCTGAAGTGGAATAATACGCTCCCATGCCCATACCTATAAAAATATAAAATCAAATAATTTTACTAACACAATAAAATTAAGTGGTACAAATTTTGAAATCCACAAATTAAGTTTCACGTACCTGAACTAGGGAAAGAAATCCACATACATCGCTAGATGAAGACATGGATGCACGACATAAAGAATAGTACAAAAATGACAATGCGGCTGCGCCCCAAGCCTTTGTCGACATTGAATTTAAGTCTTGCATCTCAATTAAATAGTCCAAAGAAATTTTGGAATTGGACTTATCCGGAAATAATGTACCACCGCACAACCATAAAAGGTACAACCTAACCCTTTGTTGCACATCAATTTCGGGGGTATCATCAGTAATATTGTCTAAGCCATTTACATAATCAGCTAAACTAGATACGGATATTCTGCTAATTCCAGAAAAGCAATCTACGGGAAGTTCCCATCCTGTTAGGTCATGCATCATTCGTCGTCTAGCTGCAACCCCTAAATCGCTAGCACCTTCTAGAATTATAGGACTTCCATCTATAACCATGCCAAACATAATTTCGACATCTTGTAATGTAATGGTTGCCTCACCAATTCTCATGTGAAATGTGTGAGTTTCCGGGCGCCACCTCTCAATCAATGCAGTTATAAGTCCAACATCGTAAGGAATGTATCCTACTTCTACGATTCCTCTAAACCCACACAAACTTAAATATTGAAGGATTCGATAATGCAATGGACGCCGCTTTATGTGCTGCCAAAATTCAGTATCGGCACGACGTGCACTTAAACACACTTCTTGTCCTGCACCATCCCAAACTGCTTCGGATCGGTGTTTAGCTTGTAACTTTAACAAAGGATTCATATCTATATAAAAAAAATCAGTTTGTTATGATCAAAAGAAAAATTAATAAAAATTATTTAAAGAATGCAATATTTAAGCTTAAGAATTAGATATAATATTTTTGTACTTCAAAATAAAAAATAACATAAAAAATATACATGAACATAAAAAAATAGACATGAACATACCTTACTGATGAGAATATCTTAACTTGTGTTTTGATAGAATTTTTTTAGAAACCTATATCTTGTTTGCAAATATTTTAGTTTTACTCACACAATATTTCTACACTTGTATGAAAATAGAGATGGAGAATTTATATACTGAACACAAAACTCTTTAGGCTTCACGTGTGTTGCATGAGAACAAAAAATATTCACATGCAATTTATGCACTGTCAAAAAAAGAATCAAATGGCATGCCTTCATGCAATGTCAATCAAAAAAAGAATCAAATGGCATGCCTTCATGCAATGTCAATCAAAAAAAGAATCAAATGGCATGCCTTCAGGCAATGTCAATCAAAAGAAAGAATAAGCGTGCTTTGTAAATCGCTGGCCCCCCAGCGATTTGTAAATCGTTGGGCCCCCAGCGATTTGTAAATCGCTGGGCCCCCAGCGTTTTGTCCGTTTTGGTTTCTTTCCCAATTCATTGTCCGTTTTGGAATTTTTGGTCAAAATTATAGCCCTTTATGCTCCGGACTCATATTTGTAATCACTAGAGAGTTCAATTCCAGTTGGAACAAGTTAAATCCATTATCGATACACCATTGAGTCCCATATTTTGCAGCAAGAACCTATGTTTGATTGTTGCTAGAGGAATAAATTGATCTAGAAAAAGCCATTAGAACCTCCAAATTGTTGTCTTTAATAACTCCATCAATGCCAAGGTTTCCATTACTGTTGATGTAGCGACCATCTATATTGATTTTGATATCCCTAATTTTAATATAGCAGGGCAATTGCAAGTGAAGCTGTATTTAGGAAAAACGGTGTGCAACACAATTTGAATGTTCCAAATAGTGTGGTACTTCTTTATCTTGGGATACATCTTCTTTAGTTCACATATTTGCAAGCAGTTCATTCCCTCCAAATTTCATAACTTATAATGATTGGTGCAATTTCATAATCAGTTTATGGATATTATTTTCAGTATTCATGTCACCAACGTTTAATAGTCCTAGCAAATGATTAGTACCAAGGGGGCTCCAATATACTTCCATATACATGTGATTAGCAATTTCTCCTTCAGAAAAAGTGTGTTGCATAGAGTCATTGGCAATAGTGTGATTCCCAAATCTTGCAACAACTTCATTGAAACGAAGTTTCTCATGACAAACTAAGCCTCCAACACAAAATCGAAATCTTAAAAGCTTGAGACTTATGCAACAACTAGCTTAAAATGTTGTCAATTTGCTTGGAAAGTATGATCCTCTACCTAGCAAGTAATTTTGATCGTAAATTCGTACATGATATCTTTAAACTTTTTTATTTCAATAGAGAAACTAGTATTAGTGGGTAGCATGCATATCCTAATAAATAATAATCTATATTATTTGAATTCTTTTGATTTAACGAGATTCCTATATAACATTTTGGTAACTTGTGATATTAAATATGTCAAGCCTAATCAACTACATCTTCAAGCTTTTTTTTTGCATCACATTGCTGGAAAATTATGGGTTTAGAATTTAAAATTTTGTTGAAATTAAATTATACTAGTAGTAGTTTTCATTTATGTTTTTTTTTTAATGTTAGAACAAATGGGTCAAAATATATCTGAATGATTAATTAAAATTTGTAACAAAGGCTTAATAGATTATTAAGAGGTCTATTCAAAAATTTCTAGAAAAAATGACAGTTCACCAATTCCAATTATTCACCACGACCGCTGCCATCCACCATTATTAACTATCCTCACCCATCAGCCACCATCACCACCATCCTTAGTCACAACCACCACCATTATCAATCATCACAATTAGTCGACGTTGCATGCCTCTCCTTAGTAGCAAGTCTGCCACCTGGTTCTGCACAAAGCACAACTTTAGCAACTTCAATGTAAGTAAGCAAGCTGAAGGTAAGCTAAAATAATCTTTATAATTAAGAAATCATAGATAGATGTATTGAAACAGGTAACCTAAATATAAAATGAATTAAATTACATGTTATAATATATAAGTTAAAAAACAGGATGTAATTATTGAAATTTTTTTTAAAAAAATACTACCAATAATATATTTATCAAACCTTTACAAAAAGAAATCGGCAGTTCCCCAAACAATTCAACAAGCTTGAAACAACGAAGAACGACCTCATGAAGCAGTCAAGAGAAATTTAGGGAACACCTTGATAGATTTATACATGAGCCGTTGCAGTCATCATCTTCAGCTAGTACTGTTGCACTTCTACTTATTTGTGTAATTTTCAAAGTGAACCCGGGAGTTCCCCCAAACAATGAAGTAAGCGCTAATGAAGTGGTCAAGGGAACTCTAGGGAACACCTCTGATAGATTTATACGTGAACCATTGTTTTCATCATCTCCTGCTACTACTCCTGCACTTCTAATTGTTTGTGTAATTTTAAAAGTGACCCCGGAGTTCCCCCAAACACTTCAACAAGGTATCAAACAATGAAACAAGCCTTGATGAAGCGGTCATGGGAACTCTAGGGAACGCCTTGACAGATTTATATGTGAACCATTGTGTTCACCATCTCTAGCTAGTACTCTTGCATTTCTACCTACTTGTGTAATTTTCAAAGCGAACCGGGGAGTTCCCCCAATCACTTCAGCAGGGCTTCAAACAACGAAGTAAGCCCTCATGAAGTGGTCACGCGAACTCTCAGGGACACCGCGATAGATTTAGACATGAATCAGTTAGTACTCTTGCACTTCTACTTATTTGTGTAATTTTTAAAGTGAACCCGGGAGTTCCCCCAAACACTTCAGTAGTGCTTCAAACAATAAAGTAAGCGCTAATGAAGTGTTCAAGGGAACTCTAGGGAACACCTTGATGGATTTATATGTGAACCATTGTGTTCATCATCTCCATCTAGTATTCTCTTGCACTTCTACTTGTTTGTGTAATTTTCAAAGTGAACCCGGGAGCTCCTTCGAAACACTTCAGTAAGGCTTCAGAAACAAAGTAAGCCCTCATGAAGTGGTCAAGGGAACTCTCAGGAATACCATAATATATTTATATGTGAATCATTGTGCTCATCTTCTCCAGCTAGTACTCTTGCACTTCTACTTGTTTGTGTAATTTTCAAAGTGAACCCGGGAGTTCCCCCAAACACTTCAGCAGGGCTTCAAACAATGAAGTAAGCCCTCATGAAGTGGTCAAGGGAACTCTTAGGAACACCATGATAAATTTATACGTGAACCATTGTGCTCATCATCTCCGGCTAGTGCTCTTGCACTTCTACTTGTTTGTGTAATTTTCAAAGTGAACTCGGGAGTTCCCCCAAACACTTCAGTTGGGCTTCAAACAACGAAGTAAGCCCTCGTGAAGTGGTCAAGGAAACTCTCAGGAACACCTTGATCGATTTATACGTGAACCATTGTGCTCATCATCTTCAGCTAGTACTCTTGCACTTCTACTTGTTTGTGTGATTTTCAAAGTGAACCCGGGAGTTCCCCCAAACACTTCAGCAAGGCTTCAGACAACAAATTAAGTAAGCCCTCATGAAGTGGTCAAGGGAACTCTAGGGAACACCTTGATGGATTTATACGTGAAACATTGTGTTCATCTCCCTCTAGTACTTTCTTGCACTTCTACTTGTTTGTGTAATTTTTATAGTGAACTCGGGAGTTCCTTCGAAACGCTTTAGCAAGGCTTCAGAAAACTAAGTAATCCCTCATGAAAAGGTCAAGGGAACTCTCAGGAACACCATAATAGATTTATACGTGAACCATTGTGCTCATCATCTCCAGCTTGTACTCTTGCACTTCTACGTGTTTGTGTAATTTTCAAAGTGAACCCGGGAGTTCCCCAAAACACTTCAGCAGGGCTTCAAAAAATGAAGTAAGCCCTCATGAAGTGGTCAAGGGAACTCTCAAGAACACCTTGATCGATTTATACGTGAACCAATGGGCTCATCATCTCCAGCTAGTAGTCTTGCACTTCTACTTGTTTGTTTAATTTTCAAAGTGAACCCAGGAGTTCCCCCAAACAATTCAGCAAGGCATCAAACAATGAAATAAGTCTTGATGAAGTGGTCAAGGGAACTCTAGGGAACACCTTGATAGATTTACCATTGTGCTCATCATCTCCGGCTTCTAGAACTCTCGAACTTCTACTTATTTGTGTAGCTTTTAAAGCAAACACGGGAGTTCCCCAAACACTTCCGCAGAGTTTTAAACATTGAAGTAAGCCCTCATGAAACGTTCAAGCGAACTATAGGAAACTGATGGATTTTTTGTTTAAATTAAATTACTAAATGTATTTTATGAAGAGGTGTCTTTTTAGAAAAGAGGTGTCTTTTGTAGAAGAGGTGTCTTTTAGTGAAAGGTTGTGTCCTTTCATCCTTTGGTTACCTATTCTATTTAAATTCTACTTCCTCCTACTTCTAACGAATCTTTTAAAGAATATTTTTACAGAGTCTTTTCTTCTCCATAAAAAGATCAAGTTGTGAGTTCTTGCTTTCCAGAAGAATCTCTTCACTATTTGCTTAGTGCAGACTTGTCATATCCACTAAAACTATTTGCATTAAATCCCATAGCAATCTCACAGAGGAGAGGGAGCAAATATCGTTTTTAGGAAAGCGTTTCATGCGTGTTTCAAGCCTCAAACCTGTGTTCGTTGTTCATATTGTCATGCATTCATCTTGTGTTCTTCTTCGTGTAATTTTGTATGAGTTCATGGAACATATTTTCCAACAGAAACTCCTTGATAGACTTGAGAACCAATTTGGTTCATCGATCATGTTCAAGTTGTGCTCTTGCACTCTATACTTGTTTTTTTAATCTTGTTACAATATACACTCCTCTTTATATATTGTGTTGGTAAGAAAATTTCATGCTAAATGTGAAAGTGGGGTTTGAACTATGATATGGGATGACACTATATTGAATCTGGCTACAAATATAGGTAATATTAATGTTTGAGAATTTCATGAAAAAAGGTAATATATTCCTTCTCCTGGCCTTTGTTCTTTCATCCCATATTGTACTTTTCCATTTTTCTTTTCTTGTCTTAAAGTTTAGGTTATGGGATCACTTGCTAATTCTTATACCAAGGTTTTAACTTGTGATACTATGTACTAATCTAATTAAGTATTACCATCAATTTGATTATGGATTCAGAATCTAAAATTTGTTTTTAAGTTTTTCATTTGTATACTACATCTGCCACTGCTTGTGTTTTAGAGAATAAGGGTGCTTATGATTTATATTTTGAAATTAATCATCTTTTTTAATTTGACTATTATAATTATACAATTTTTTCAGAACTTTTTATGTATGTCAATTTTCTTTTAAATAAATTTAAAGATTCATATAATAATTTACACCAAGATTTTTAAATACTTTGACTCTTCTGTGATGGAGGGGTGTATATTTTATAAAGATATTCTAGATATCTTGTCCATTTTGCTGTATGATTGATAAAATAGTAAGGTGTCAACAAGAAATATAACGTGTTTATGAAGATATACAGATATTGTACCAAGGAATATTTCTTGTTTAGAATTCAGAAAGGTTATTTACTTAAACACACCTAACATTAAAAAAATTACAAAACGACGAGTATTTTCAGATGCACGTTATAAAAGCACCTAACATAGCAAATACTCGTGTATCTTCAGATATACGTTCTTTTTTCTTATATAGAACGTGTGTATGAAGATACACAGATACACGATCTCAGCCAATGTATGTGAGATACACGACATATACTGTAATTTTTTGAAACCTATGTTGCACCCTGTAATTATTGTCTAATGCTCCTATATTTTTGTGGTTTTTCCGACCCTCGTTATACTTTCGGTCCAAATATGCCCTTTTCATTATATTTGGGTCCAAATATACCTCTATACTATTGAAATAGTTTAAATACCTCTCGTTATATTTTCAGTCCAAATATACCCTTTTAGATATACTTTAGGTCCAAATATATCACGATATTTTGGAGCTTAATTATAAAAAATCCCGACATTTTTCATAATTGCTGAAAATCCCGATTTTGGGTCTGTTGAGATACATAATTAGCTCCCGATACATCCAACAAAGATACATAATTAGCTCCCGATATATTTTTTCAATTTTGGGTCTGTCAAGATACATAATACATCCAACGAAGAACATTTTTTCCTTTGTAAAGATACATAATTAGCTCCCGATATATTTTTTTCGATTTTGGGTCTGTCGAGATACATAATACATCCAACGAAGATATATTTTTCCTTTGTAAAGATACATAGTTAGCTCCCGTTATATTTTTCTGATTTTGGGTCTGTCGAGATACATAATTAGCTCTAGATACATCCAACGAAGATACATAATTAGTTGAGATTTTTGTAATTATTTTGTAAGGATGGAGATTTGTGTAAATATGGTAAGTTAAGGTGTATGTTTATGTTTTTTTTTCTTATACTTTTATGTTGGTTTATCCTTATTTTTGACACCCACCCATCTAAACCGTCTCAATTCCCTCCACTTTAAGTTCTTTTCTTTTCTTATCGTCTTCTTTTTCTTTTTCTCCTCTTTTTTAATGATCCGCTTCTCATGAATCCAAACTCTTTAAAGTCTTTGCTCCACCTATTTCTGAATACTTTTTCATTGACATTAATGATCCATTTATCATATATAGAAATTTTTTCCTGCATTTATATATGATAATTTTTATTAGCTGATTATTTCAAGTATAAATTTTAAGATCTGATATTAGACCAAGAATTAATGGCTGACATAAAATGATTTTTCTTATATATTGAAACTTCAAAAATTTTCGGTAAAGAATTTTATCCATTGTAAGGTCAGGAAAGGTCTAGATGATAAGGGTATACATTATGAATATGTGTATTGTTTTTCTATGAATCAAGGGAATTCGCCGACGATGAATTAAATGGGTGAGTTTGCAAAGTGAATTGCGCAAATATTTACATTTGGTGATGAGTTATTTTTATTTTGAAGTTCATCACGTGTCCATTTATAAAAAAATAAGGGAAAATCACCTTTATTAAAAAAAAAAAAAAAAGGTGGGGTGGGGGGTGGGGGAGAGGGGGGTTAAATCAGCGTAAAAGTATAGTGAGGGGTACAAAAATGATTTTCTACACACGAAGATTGGACCAAAAATATAACGGGAAGGGTTTATTTGGACCCAAGTATATTTGGACTGAAAGTATAACGGGGTATATTTAGACTATTTCTAATAGTACATGGGTATATTTGGACTCAAAGTATAACAAAAAGGGTATATTAGGACCAAAAGTAAATCGAAGGGTACATTTAAATTATTTCTAATAGTACAGGGGCATATTTGGCCCTTCTCCGTAATTTAAATTATGTGAATATTGAAATCGCAAAACTTTTTAAATATAGAAAGAGATACTTTTTTAGAATAGACCAAAATAGAAAGTAAGACACAGACGGAGAGTAATTAATATCCTTTCTGAAATCAAAAGTTTAAGAGGTAAATGCATTTTGGTCAGGTTGAATCTAGACACAATTGTGTGTTGAATTTAAGAAATGGAATCACATTTTGTAACAAGTGACCACAAATCTATCATGCTTTTCTTACATTTGTGTCCAAAGTTTCTACACGATCATATCCTATAGATTGTAGTATATGCAGAAATATTCTGGAAAAATATATATATCCTAGCTTACAAATAATTCGATTGGGGGGTTTTAATGAATGAGTGAAGTTACAAATTTTTTAATTGATTCCAAGCATAATGAGGAAAAAAGAATCACAATGCTTACATTTTGCGGTAGAAAAAAATGTATTGTAGATAAATTACTATAGAAAGTAATTCAAAAATCACATTCTTTTCCATCCATTTCTCTAACTTTTTCCTTTTCTTTCGATTATCTAAGTGCGAGAGTTAATTTCATTAGTGGTCACTTAACTTTTATTTTATTTCAGTACATAATCGTAAGGGCATTTTTTTGGGTCAAACTATTAACAACATGAATATTCTTTAGCTAAAATATTAACAACAAATGTATTTTTGGACCAAATTATTAACGGAGCATATTAATTTTGTTCAATTTTGTATAATTTAAGCCATTAAGGATATTTTTGACCATTTTCAGTAAATAATATAACAAAACCAACACCCTCAACCATCAACGATCCAATTAACCAATACTCATAACAATCAATCTAACAACAAATTAGCAATAGTAAAAATTAAATTTTCATTCATCAAATTAAACCAATAAATTCAAATAAAAACGGCTCCGAAATTTTTATTTAGACAACTTAGAATTTACCTAGTGATACGTCTAATGATCTAATAAGACTTTGCTCTGATATCACTTGTTGAAAAACTTTTAACAATTCAATGAATAAAGAATAAAGAATTATGGACAGTAAAGAATAAATAATAAACAATTATGCACAGGCCATCGTAAAAGTAAAGACCTTGCTCTAATATCACTTTCAAATGATTATATTAATGATAATAAAAAAATGACATAGTTATGGACAATAAAGAATAAAGAATAATTGTCTATATATGAAATTTGAATATGAATATGTGAATATTTGAAATTGAAATTGGAAATTGGAAATTAGAATTTTGAAATTTGAATTGAATTTGAAAGTTCAAATTTGAAAATTCAACTTCAATGTTCAACTATTCAAGTGGGCCATTAAATTTTCAACTTTCAAGGTTGAAATTTAAAATTCAGATTTCAAAATTTTCATCTTTTCTGAATATTCTCATTTCTCAATCTATAAATAGTACTACTATATTCCTCTCAATTTTTCACACAATCCTCATTCTCTCTCTAATTTTTATCCATATTTTCTATTTAGTTCTTGTCTAGTATTTTGTTTTAATTACAACTTTCAATTTTCAAGTTTCAACTATCATCTTCCATGGATAATAATCCTCTTCCACCTCCACCGGCACCTCAACATCATCGTAGAACAAGTACAACATGACTTTATTGTCACCTACCAGATGATAATAGTGTTCAATGTAACATATGTGTTTCTTACATATAAAAATTATGGTACTGGTACTTTGATTAGGCATTTGAGGAGGAATCACGAAGACAAAGTTTATATGGCTACTTAGTTTGTATGTTTTTAATTTCTATTTATGTAATTCTATCAATTTAAGTTTGTATGTTTTTGAATTTTCTAATTATGTAATGTTATCAATTTAAGTTAGTATGTTTTTGAATTTCCAATTAGGTAATGTTATCAATTTAAGTTTTTATGTTTATGAATTTCTAAGCAAGTAATTTTGTCAATTTATTTAAGTTTGTATGTTTTAATTTGAATTTGAACTTTGAAATTGGTAGTGTAGTCTTAACAACTTGGAATTTGAATTTGCATATTCAACATATACTACTTTAAAGAATATACATGCATATATATATATTCAACATATACTACTTACAATAATATTAATACATATATACATTCAATATATACTAATTAAAAGAATATACAAAAAAAATATACATACATATATATTCAACATATACTTTTAAAAAATATATATAAAAAAAAATACACATACTTATATACATTTAATATATACCACTTAAAATACTCGCTTAAAGAATATACATTCATATATACATTCAACATATACTACTTAAAAGAATATATATATATATATATATATAACCACTTAAAATACTGCTTTAAAGAATAGATATTTAAACACAAACCATTGCGTTGATCAATATCTCCAGCTCGTACTCTTGCACTTCCACTAGTTTGCGTATTTTCAAAGTGAGCCCCAGAGTTTCCCCAAACACTTCAGCAGGACTTCAAACAACAGTAAGCCTTTATGAAGTGGTCAAGGGAACTCCAGGGAATACCTTGATAGATATTTATACTTGAAACATTGTGTTGATCATCATCTCCAGCTTGTTCTCTTGAACTTCTACTCGTTTGCGTATTTTTAAATTGAGCCCCGGAGTTCCCCCAAACACTTCAGCAGGGCTTCAAACAAGTAAGCCCTCAAGAAGTGGTCAAGGAAACTTCGGGGAACACCTTGATATATATTTATATGTGAACCATGCGTTAATCATCATCTCCAGCTCTTATTCTTGCACTTCTACTTGTTTGCGTATTTTCAAATGAGCCCTGGAGTTCCCCCAAACACTTCAGCAGGGCTTCAGACAACAAAGTAAGCCCTCATGAACTGTTCAAGGGAACTCCAGGGAACACCTTAATAGATATTTATACGTGAACCATTGCGTTAATCATTATCTCTAGCTCGTACTCTGGCACTTTTACTTATTTGTGTATTTTCAAAGTGAGCCCTGGAGTTCCCCCAAACACTTCACCAGACAATAGGGCTTCAGACAATGAAGTAAGCCCTCATGAAGTGTTCAAGGGAACACCTTGATAGATATTTATACGTGAACCATTGCATTGATCATCATCTCCAACTCGTACTCTTGCATTTCTACTTGTTTGTGTATTTTCAAAATGCACCCCAGAGTTCCCTCAAACACTTCAGCAGGGCTTCAAACAAGTAAGCCCTGATCATGAAGTGGTCAAGATAACTCTAGGGAACACCTTGATAGATATTTATACATGAACCATTGTGTTGATCATCATCTCCAACTTGTAGTCTTGCACATCTACTTCTTTTTGTATTTTCAAAGTGAGCCCTAGAGTTCCTCCAAATACTTCAGTAGGGATTCAAACAACAAAGTAAGCACTCATAAAATGGTCAAGGGAACTCCAGGGAACACCTTGATATATTTTTATACGTGAACCATTGTGTTGACCATCATCTTCAGCTCGTACTCTTGCACTTCTACTTGTTTTTGTTTTTTTAAAGTGAGCCCCAGAGTTCCCCCACACCCTTCAGCAGGGCTTCAAACAAGTAAGCCCTCATGAAGTGGTCAAGGGAACTCCAGGGAACACCTTGATAGATATTTATATGTGAACCATTGCATTGATCATCATCTTCGGCTCTTATTCTTACGCTTCTACTTGTTTGAATATTTTCAAAGTGAGCCCCGGAGTTCCCCCAAACACTTCAATAGTAGGGCTTCAGACAATGAAGTAAGCCCTCATGAAGTGGTCAAGAGAACTCCAGGGAACACTTTGATAGATATTTATATGTGAACCATTGCGTTGATCATCATCTTCAGCTCATACTCTTGCACTTCTACTTGTTTGTGTATTTTCAAAGTGAGCCCGAGAGTTCCCCCAAACACTTCAGTAGGGTTTCAGACAACAAAGTAAGCCCTTATGAAGTGGTCAAGGGAACTCCAAGGAACACGTTGATAGATATTTATACGTGGAACATTGTGTTGATCATCATCTTCAGCTCGTACTCTTGCACTTCTACTTGTTTGTGTAATTTCAAAGTGAGCCCTAGAGTTCCCCCAAACACTTCAGCAGGGTTTCGAACAAGTAAGCCCTCATGAAGTGGTCAAGGGAACTCCAGGGAACACCTTGATAGATATTTATACGTGAACCATTACATTGATCATTATCTCCAGCTCGTACTCTTGCACTTCTACTGGTTTGAGTATTTGCAAAGTGAGCTCCAAAGTTCCCCCAAACACTTCAGCAGGGCTTCAGACAACGAAGTAAGCCCTCATGAAGTGGTCAAGGGAACTCCAGGGAATACCTTGATAGATATTTATACGTGAACCTTTGTGTTGATCATCGTCTCTAGTTCGTACTCTTGCACTTCTACTTGTTTGCGTATTTTCAAAGTGAGCAACGTAGTTCCCTCAAACACTTCAGCAGGGCTTTAGACAACGAATAAGCTCTCATGAAGTGGTAAGGGAATTCCCAGGAACACCTTGACAGACTTGAGAACCATTTCTTTCATCGATCATGTCCAAGTTGTACTCTTACACTTCTACTTGTTTGTTTAATATTGTTACAACATACACTCCTATATATATATTTTGTTGGTATGTGAAAGTGGGGTTTAACTGGTATGTGGGTGACACTATATTGAATCTGGATACAAATATAGGAAATATTAGAGTTTGGGAATTACAGGAAAAAAGAGTAATATATTCCTTCTCCTAATCTTTGTTCTTTCATCCCATATTGTACTTTTCCCTTTTTTCCTTTTCATGTGTTAAAATTTAAATGATGGATTCACTTGCTAATTCTTAGACCAAGGTTTTTACTTCTTTTTTCAAAATAAAATAATATAATGATATTAAATATGTACAAACCTAAACCATCTTCATGTTTTTTTTCCTTTCATCAATTTTCTGGAAATAATGGATTCACAGGCTAATTCTTTGACTATAATATGACTTTTTTCATATTTCTTTTATCCATGTCAATTTTCTTTTAAATAAATTTAAAGAATCGTGTAATAATTCACATTAATTTTTTAAATACTTCGACTCTTCTGTGACGGAGGGGGTGTATATTTTATAAAGTTATTCTAGATATGTTGTCCAATTTGCTTTATGATTGGTAAATGAAAAGGTGTCAACAGAAAATATAACATTGAGTCAATTTTATTTGTGCATGGAATGTTCTCCCTTATATTTGCCTTCACTTGGATAACAATGTAGACCAGGTTCACAATATTAAAAGTTAAAACCTCAAGAAGTATATACAGCCTATTGTACCAAAGAATTTTTCCTTTCCAGAGTTAAGAAAGGCCATATAACATGCATGTTATGAGAGCAAGCAGAGGTCCTGCGTTCTAATCTCACCGTCATTTATTTTCAAAAAAGATATTTTATATGCTTGGCACCAAGAATATGATCCCCAAATGCGGAAACATGCTGCAGATACAAAAATAAATGTATCCTTATCTTTAAATGCGGATGTAGAAGCTCGATACGAATTCAATCAAACTCAATTATTTTTTTCTCTTACAACATTCTTAGATTTAGAAATTCATTAAATGTGTGCAGACATATTTATTAAATCACCAAAACGGTTATAAATTTTCTGGAGATTGGATATTGGGTAATTTTAGTTCGAACTTTCTACATTTTAAAAGACAATGATAAGTAAAAATAACTGATTTCATACCACTAAATCCAATGAGTTATATGATAAAATTTAAATTCAAATTCTTAAGATTTAATTGAATTTGCGCCCTTGAGAAATCAAACATATAACACCACATTTCTGAAGTAAAAGGTGAAGAAACAAAGACTGATGCTAAATTTTGATGTTACTGATTGCTTCATAATCTTCATCCCGTAGAATTAGCAGCCATTGTTAGAAGCTGTAAGTGGTCAACATTATTCCACCTTCTCTTCATTTATTATTACGGATCTTTCTTTGTTCATTTTGAATAAAAAATCATTCATTCAGACTTTTACCTTTAGAAATGATGGAGGAGTTGACGCGACCACTAATACCACATAAATAACACAACAAAAAAAGAGATACATTTTGTTGGGTTTGGTTGATAAGAAGTGAATGGAAAATGGAGGTAAAAACATGGTGGGAAAAGTGAAGAGTAAGTCTTCACTTTAAGGTAGTGAAGTTCTCCCACATTGGTGGGAGAAAGAAACTTTCTTGTGTATATATTGGAATACACTCCTTCGTGTGGATAGTGAGGCAAGAACAAGACAAGCCTCGCGCCGTCGTCGTCGGTCGCTCGACTTCGGCTTCGGATTAATGATAGTTTAATCCAAAAATTCGATAGTAAATCATTTCTTCATATGCGTACGCACATGAAAGGATGCGTCCGCATGTCACAACGTACCTCGAAGGGGCGCGATCCTTTGAGGTAAGGAACACACTGTTTTGACACGGAAAAGATGACCTGCGGACGCAGGTGAAGCTTCGCAGATGGAGCAGAACTTTCTATTTTGACAAATTACGCGACCTGCGGACGCAGGTCATCCATTAATTTGCGGTCGGAGGTCATGACACCATTTCAGAAAGTTGTGTCTTTTCTTCAACCATTGCTTCTCTTCTGAAGCACCACCTCTTAGGCTATAAATACCTATATTTTCCTCAGATGAAGGATATACAAAATTATTATTTTCACAACTCCAAAACTTTCTTCTTTACAAAAGAAATCAAAGTAAGTGTGATTTACTCCATTAGTTGAGTTCGACGAAGTTCAACAAATTTCATTGTCGGTTTCTCTGAATAGTGTTCTATTCTATCCTGGGAGGAATTAATCCAAACCTTAGGCAATTGTGAGGGGATTATATTCTTTAAAGAAACATAGTTTAACTGTGGGCTTAGAACTATCATTTTCATCAATTTTCTGGTTTTTACGGGTGAAGGGAACAACAAGCTTAAAGAATATATTTTGTATTTTGTTTACATTTTTCTGCTTCATCTCTATTTCTGTTTGTGGTTGGAGATTAAAGTTAAAGACTTTCTACTCCATTTTTTAACTCGGTTTGAAGAACATAAAAACTTCATTGAGTTAATAATGTTTTTTCTATCGATTCGAAGAACGTAAAAACTTCATCGACTGAATAAAACCACATTGATAGTTAACCAGTTATTGAATTTTGTTTGTGTGTGATCAAACAAAAATGGAAGAATCAACTAATGGTATGATGGCCTCTGCATCAGTGGCAACGAATGCTAGTTCGTCAAGCCGTGTTACTCCCGCTATGTCTGCAGTGGAAAAGCCCAAAAAGTTTTTCGGTAGTGATTTCAAAAGGTGGCAACAAAAGATGATGTTCTATCTGACCACTCTAAGCTTGCAGAAGTTTATTGCGGAGAACATTCCAACTCTACCTGATGAGACTCCAGAGAAATAACGGTTTATGGTGACCGTGGCATTGAATCACTCTGATTTTCTGTGCAAGAACTATATCCTAAATGGATTGGAAGACAGTCTATACAGTGTCTATTGCGTTTGCAAAACTTCAAAAGAACTTTGGGACACTTTAGACAAAAAGTATAAGACAGAAGATGCCAGACTGAAGAAGTTTGTAGCAGCCAAGTTTCTTGAGTTCAAGATGGTTGACAATAAATCCTTCATGAATCAATTTCAAGAATTGCAAGTGATCATACATGATTTACTTGCGGAAGGAATGGTCATCAACGAAGCTTTTCAAGTACCAGCTTTTATTGAAAAGTTTCCTCCTTTGTGGAGGAACTTTAAGAACTATTTGAAACATAAGCAAAAGGAAATGACTTTAGAGGATTTGGTTGTTCATTTGTGAATTGAAGAAGACAACAAAAATGCAGAAAAGAGAGAAAATGTAAAGTCTTCAATTGCAAGAGCAAACAATGTTGAAACTCCTCAAAAGAAGAAAAAGAGGAAGAAGTTAGATGATGAGAAGGAAGCACCCGAGAAAAAGTTCAAAGAAAATTGCTACAACTGTGGCAAAGTTGGTCATATGGCTTCTGTTTATCGTGCTCCAAAGAAAGAGCAAGCAAACTTGAATGAATAAGTAGACAACCTTTGTGCAATGCTCTCTGCATGCAACTTGGTGGGAAATCCAAATGAATGGTGGTTTGACTCAGGTGCTACCCACCATATATGTTCCAACAAGGAACTGTTTTCATCTTATACTTCTTCTGAAAAAGGTGAGACCATTTGTATGGCACATTCAGCAACCGCAAAGAGAGAAGGAACGGGCAAGGTTGGCTTGAAGATGACTTCGGCAAGATGGTGACCCTCAATAATGTCCTTCATGTTCCCGAAATGCGGAAGAATTTGGTCTCAACATCACTTCTAGTCATGAATGGTTTTAAGTGTGTGTTTGTATCCGATAAGGTTGTAATAAGTAAGAATGACATGTATGTAGGAAAAGGTTACCTCATCGAGGGCCTCTTTAAACTAAATGTAATCTCTATTGATACGAATAAGATTTCTGCTTCTTCTTACTTGCTTGAGTCAAATCATTTATGGCATGCACGTTTAGGACATGTAAATTATAAAACCATGCGGAAAATGATTAACTTAGAAATATTACCTAAGTTTGAAAGTAATAATGTGAAATGTCAAGTATGTGTGGAATCAAAGTATGCAAAGCATTCTTATAAGTCTATTGAAAGGAATTCAAATCCCTTAGACTTAATCCATACAGACATTTGTGATATGAAGTCTATACCATCTCGTGGTGGAAAAAAGATACTTCATAACTTTCATTGATGATAGCACTCGATATTGCTATGTTTATCTGCTTAATAGCAAAGATGAGGCAATTGATGCTTTCAAGCAATACAAGAATGAAGTTGAAACACAACTTAACAAGACAATCAAAATGATTAGAAGTGATAGGGGTGGTGAATATGAATCTCCTTTTGAAGAAATATGTTTGAAATATGGAATTATTCATCAAACAACTGCCTCATACACTCTACAATCCAATGGGGTTGCGGAAAGAAAGAACAGAACATTAAAGGAGATGATGAATGCTTTGTTGATAAGTTCTGGTTTACCACGAAACTTGTGGGGGGAAGCTGTTCTAACAGCTAGTCGGATACTCAATCGTATACCCCATAGAAAAAAAAGTCCATTCCATATGAACAATGGAAAGGAAGGAAACCCAGCTTGAAATATTTCAAAGTGTTGGGGTGTTTTCACACCCCGTATATTTTCAAAACTTATACGATAAACCTAGCATGGATAAAAGTATTTAAACTTGATATAATAATGACATACTTGAGTGTAAAGTTAAAGTTAAGTGGTGGATTAAGGTAGAAGGATTAAGACGTTGGAAAAAAGGGAGAACATAAATGAGGTGCTTCCGTGACTAATTAAGATAGTAGGTGTATCACCTATTTAGCCTATTGGGCTGCATTTGGACTTATGTTAATGGACTGAATTGAGGTCCAAACTAAGTACATAAAATAGGGAAGATGACCAGCCCAACACCTAAATATCACTAAGGCCCAACATGCTATGATCCAACTAGAATTAGCCCAAGTAAGTGGACTGTTTTGGACAGCTTATATAGCCAAGTAGGTGCATCACCTACTTGGACTATTTTTGAACAAAAATTGGATAAGAATGAGCTAAAGGAGGTGGATAAAAGGGAGTATAAAGATCTGAAATTCAGCTCACTTATCCATTCATTTACTTGCAAATTTCAGCTTTAAAAAAAAAAAAACACTCCCAAACCCCAAAAACAAAAGCAGCCGCCCCTAATTTCTCTTAAGGGTTCTTGGGTGAATCCTCCACTTTGGATCCTTGGTAAGTGTTTAACCTTATAGATTAATGTAATATATGTATAATAGGTTGTGGAAAACATGTTGGTGGTGTTTAAAATGTATAGGGAAGTCCCTTAATTAAGTTGGCAGTCCACTTGTGTTGGTTTTGATGAATTTGTCTTCCTTGTGGCTTGGACTTGTATAGGGGCTTAAGGTGTTGAAGAAATTAAGTTATGATGATGAAATTCCAGTATATTAAAGTGTGGTTCTTCCCCTGAATCGTTCCTTTTATGTATGGCTTGATGGAAATGTTTATATGTGTTGGTAAATGGAACGTTTGTTGTAGTGAAAAGAGAATACTCTTTTGTTATGTTAAACTGAATTTTGGAACTGTTGTGGAATGATTTTGGTATGCTACTATGGAAGGAAGTATGGTGACCTTATGGGGTGAATATATGGAGTTTCGTTGGAGTGGAAATGTAAAGGATAAACTAGGTAGGTAATCCTACCGGTTTGTAACGGTTATGTTGGTTTGTGGACTGTTTTAGTGGTGTGTGGACTGATTTGGTGTTGTTGTTTTGCAAAATCAGTAAGTTATAGTATAATGTGGTGGAATAATGTTATTTGGTAGTATAATGAAGGGGGGAGTTATGCACAATATGTTTTGGAGGTTGGACGGTTTCTACTTTCCGTTAAGCACCTACTTACCGTCTGTGAACTTATAATGTAGTTAGCCGTTAATGTTTTCTCCATTATGTACTTGTGTTGTAGAGTAACACATAAGGAAGGAGCTGAATCATTGTAGTTACGTATTGGGAAGATAAGGTATGTAAGGTTATTCTTTTCCGCATTCTTCTACAGCATCTATTATTCATATTATCATAACACTTGTTTTATCCCCAAAAGGTTGTACAATATCTCATTTCAGAATTAGTAGCACTGTTATAAATGTATCACTCTTTTAACTAAAGAATGAAGTAATGTGAGTAATTGTGTAATGGTTAATGTTGAAAATGGGTGGTATCTCATGGAGTGAAAGAAACACTCGCATGAATGTCGATCCCATTATTACGGGTGGTATCCCATGGGATAAAAGGAACATCCGCATGGATGGCGATACCGATTATTATGTTATTTCCCACTGATCAGTTGGGCCCGGGCATGATATGATTGATGATTGATGATGTACAGTATAGTAAAGTAAAGTGAAGTAAAGTACAGTAAAGTAAAGAAAGCAATGTACATGATTCCACACATATACCATATGGTAGTTATTTATATCGTTCGTTCACTTGTACTTAATTCCATTGAAGTTCTTATATTTCATACAGTTGCTTATAGCCTTACATACTCAGTACATTCTTTCGTACTGACGTCCCTTGGGGGACTTACCTTACGTGCTGCAGGTACAAGTACTAGTAGACCTCCTCAGTAGGCTGCGGGTCATCTACAGAACATTGGTGAGCTCCAGTTCGGTTCGGGGCTTTCCGAGTCATATGTATATGTGGTTTTGGTGCTGCATAAGCATTGTATATAAAGTGGGAAATTGTCCCGACTATATTTTTGGTTTTGTATCTGTTAGAGGCTTTGTAGACGTTATACAGTTAAAGGAGGGAATACTGTGTTTTTTTTTTACCATATGGCTCCAACGGCCATGTCTCAATATTTATATAAATGTTTTTATTAGATTTATATTATTGATATATTGTATCCATAAGTGATTGAATGCTATCCCATTAACGACAAGTATGTGAACGTATAGAATGGTTCCAGGCACTCAGCCAATCTCTATTCCCCCTTATAGAATGGCTCCAGCAGAATTGCGTGAATTGAAGGAGCAATTGAAAGATTTGCTGGACAAGGGCTTCATCAGGCCTATTATGTCCCCGTGGGGTGCACCGGTATTATTTGTACCGAAGAAAGATGTCACATTGAGAATGTGCATTGACTATTGGCAATTGAATAAGGTGACAATTAAGAACAAATATCCCCTTCCTAGAATTGATGATTTGTTTGATCAATTACAAGGTGCTAAATGTTTCTCAAAGATTGACTTGAGGTCGGGTTACCATCAAGTAAAGGTCAGAGAAAGAGATATACCCAAGATAGCTTTCCGAACACGGTACGGTCATTATGAGTTTTTGGTTATGTCCTTCGGGCTAACAAATGCACCAGCAACTTTTATGGATATGATGAATAGGGTGTTCAAGCCATTTTTAGACGTGTTCGTGATAGTATTTATAGATGATATTCTTGTCTATTCACGATCAAAAGAGGACCATGCTAGTCACTTATGACAGGTGTTACAGATTCTTCGTGATCGTAAGTTATATGCAAAGTTCTCTAAATGTGAATTTTGGTTAAAATATGTAGCATTGTCTACAAAGCCGTGTCTGAGTAGATTCTTACTTATCGATGTGTTGTGCACCACATCTATACGTAGGAGACTACGGGACATTTAGGAGTTGTTTCTTTTCTTCATTTCCTAGATCGTGCAATAGAGTTAAAGTTGTAGGTTGAATCATATCTGACCATTGAAATGGTTTTCTTGTGTTATAGTAAAAAAAATATCGGTTACAAGAAGAGGTAGAGGTAGAGGTAAGAAGATAGACATGGCTGCCGGAGAAGGAACCCGTAAATCACCACCTAAACAAGCTAATCAAGGTGAAGCTGAAAATGAGTTTGCATCACAGGCTTCTTCCACTCTTCCATTGTCAGAAGAGTCAAGAGGAAGAGAAGTACCTGCAGGACCACCAATAAATACTACTGACCAGGATCTAAAGAATGCAGTGCAAATGTTGACCCGAATAGTTGCTGCACAAGTTCAGGGACAAGGTGGTCCAACGACAAGTGATGATAGTGCAGCTAGAGTAGCTAGTCGACGGACACAGGATTTTCTGAAGTTAGATCCTCCCACATTCACTGGATCAGATCCAAATGAGGACCCTCAAGATTTTATAGATCAAATTCAAAGGGCTTTGGAGGTTATGCATGTGTCTGGTGTGGAAACGGTTGAGCTTGTGGCCTATAGATTGAAGGGCGAGGCTATTTTATGGTATGAAGATTGGAAACGGTCGAGGGGTATTGATGCACTCCCAGCTGGTTGGGAAGAATTTAAAATGGCATTCATTGATCACTATCTCCCATATGAGGTTTGAGAGGCTCGTACAGACCAGTTCTTGAATCTGCGGCAGGGTAACATGAGCGTCCGAGAGTATAGCCTTCGATTTAACTCTTTGGCCCGTTATGCTCTGAATGTGGTAGCTACGATGACCGATAGAGTTCATCGGTATGTGGACAGACTGGAGCCATATTTGGTTCGAGATTGTACTATTACTGCGTTGAACAGGGATATGGACATAGCTAGAATACAGGCCTTTGCACAGAAAATGAAAGATCAGAGGCAACGGAGAAGAACACAAGGGTTTGAAGAAGGGTCGTCGAAGAGAGCTAGATCTACGGGACAGTCTATGGTGTCCCAAGGAGAGTTCAGGCCTCAGAGTTTTAATAGACCGCCTAGGCCACCATTTTCTCATTCAACGGCAGGCACTTCATTTCAATTCCGAGGGTTTATAGGTAATCAAGCTAGGCAAGGTAGTGGGAGTCGTGGTTCACAGACATCGGGATCTTTTCGCCCACCATGTCAGCATTGCAGACGATATCATCCAGGTGAATGTCGACTGGGGATGAATGTTTGTTATTGGTGTGGCATGATAGGGCACATGATGAGGGAATGCCCACGAAGAGGCTCGGGAAGCATGGTACGACCTGCGGGATCCACTGTGGCATCATCATCATCAGTGCCTTCCTTAGGTAGAGGAGTGCAGCCTATTGGACGCGGTAGAGGTGCTAGAGGAGCATCTAGTTCCAGTGGAACTCCAAATCGTATTTATGCTCTAGCCGACCGTCAGAATTCGGAAGCATCTCCTGATGTAGTTACAGGTATCTTGTCCATATTCTCACATAATGTATATGCGTTGATTGATCCGGGTTCTACATTATCATATGTTACTCCTTTGATTGCTGAAAAATTTGAAAGGACGCCGGAATTACTAGTTAAGTCAATTGAAGTAACTACACCGGTTGGTGAATCTATTATAGCAAAGAGAGTTTATCGTGATTGCATAGTCACTATTGGTGGTCATGATACATTGGTTAATTTTGTTGAGCTAGACATGATAGATTTTGATGTTATAATGGGAATGGATTGGCTAGCTTCTTGTTATGCCACGGTAGATTGTCGAACCAAGAGGGTACAATTCCATTTTCCACAAAAGGATGTTCTTGAATGGAAGGGTAATGTAGGAGCACCGAGAGAAAGATTTATTTCCTATCTTAAGGCTAGGAAAATGATATCCAAGGGATATATATGCCACTTAGTGAGAGTGCATGATATTGATGCAAAACCACCAACTCCTCAATCGGTTCCAGTGGTCAATGAATTTCTTGACGTATTTTTAGAGGATCTTCCAGGTTTGCCCCCAGAACGGGAAGTAGAGTTTAGGATCGATGTAGATCCAGGCACTCAGCCAATCTCTATTCTCCCTTATAGAATGGCTCCAGCAGAATTGCGTGAATTGAAGGAGCAATTGAAAGATTTGCTGGACAAGGGCTTCATCAGGCCTAGTATGTCCCCGTGGGGTGCACCGGTATTATTTGTATGGAAGAAAGATAGCACATTGAGAATGTGCATTGACTATCGGCAATTGAATAAGGTAACGATCAAGAACAAATATCCCCTCCCCAGAATTGATGATTTGTTTGATCAGTTACAGGGCGCCAAGTGTTTTTCAAAGATTGACTTGAGGTCGGGTTACCATCAAGTAAAGGTCAGAGAAAGAGATATACCCAAGACAGCTTTTCGAATACGGTACGGTCATTATGAGTTTTTGGTTATGTCCTTCGGGCTAACAGATGCACCAGCAACTTTTATGGATCTGATGAATAGGGTGTTCAAGCCATTTTTAGACGTGTTCGTGATAGTATTTATAGATGATATTCTTGTCTATTCACGATCAAAAAAGGACCATGCTAGTCACTTACGACAGGTGTTACAGATTCTTCGTGATCGTAAGTTATATGCAAAGTTCTCTAAATGTGAATTTTGGTTAAAATATGTAGCATTCTTGGGTCACATTGTATCAGATGAAGGGATAAGGGTTGATACGCAAAAGATTGAAGCGCTGAAAAATTGGCCAAGGCCTACGACACCTACGGAAATTCGTAGCTTCTTTGGATTGGCAGGTTATTATCGAAGGTTTATTGAAGGGTTTTCTTCCATTGCTGCACCTTTAACAAAGCTTACACACAAGGCAGTCAAATTTCAGTGGAATGATGCACGTGAGGGAAGTTTCCAAGAGCTGAAAGATAAATTGACTTCTACACCGATATTGGTACTTTCGGAAGGCATAGAGGGGTATGTAGTATATTGTGATGCTTACGGAATTGGCCTAGGGTGTGTATTGATGCAGCACGGTAAGGTAATAGCATATGCTTCACGACAGTGCGACCACACGAGAGAAACTATCCCACGCATGATCTTGAATTAGCAGCGGTGGTATTTGCTTTAAAGATATGGCGTCATTATTTGTATGGAGTTCATGTTGACATCTATACTGATCACAAAAGTTTACAGTATATCTTTAAGCAGAAGGAACTCAATTTGACGCAACGAAGGTGGCTTGAGCTATTGAAAGATTATGATATTGATATTTTATATCATCCAGGAAAAGCAAATGTGGTAGCTGATGCATTGAGCCGCAAGGCAATAGGAGGTACTAGTGGTCACTTGACAGAAAAGCAAGATTTAGTCAAAGATCTACAACAATTAGCCAGCTTGGGGGTTCGTCTTCTCAAATCCTCAGATGAAGGGGTTATTGTACAAAATGCAGCTGAATCTTTATTGATAGCTGAGGTGAAAGAAAAGCAGTTTATGGATCCTATGTTATTGCAGCTAAAGGAAAATGTACAACAGGGTCTGACTAAGGTCTTTGATCTTACACAAGAAGGGGTGCTTCAATGCCAAGGCAGATTATGTGTACCGGATGTAGATGAGCCGAGGAAACGAATTATGACAGAGGCACATCATTCACGATATTCTATTCATCCGGGAGCTACCAAAATGTACCATGATTTGAAAGAAGTGTATTGGTGGGGAAATATGAAGAGGGACATTGCCGAATTTGTAGCTCAATGCCCAAATTGTCAACAAGTTAAAGTGGAGCATCAGAAACCTGGAGGTTACATGCAATGTATCAATCTTCCAGTTTGGAAATGGGATATGATTAATATGGACTTCATCACAGGTTTGCCTCGTACACTGCGGAAATTTGATTCTATATGGGTCATAGTTGACAGGCTTACCAAGTCAGCATATTTCCTACCTGTCAAAACCATTTATACAGCGGAAGATTATGCAAGATTGTATGTTAAAGAGATAGTGAGATTACATGGAATTCCGGTATCCATTATATCAGACAGGGGAGCACAATTTACTGCACATTTTTGGAAATCATTTCAGAAGAGCTTGGGTACACAAGTAAAGTTGAGTACGGCTTTCCATCCTCAGACGGATGGACAAGCAGAACGTACTATCCAGACACTTGAAGATATGCTACGAGCATGCGCATTGGACTTTAAAGGCAATTGGGATGATCATTTATCTCTTGTTGAACTTACCTACAATAATAGCTATCATTCAAGTATCAAGATGGCTCCTTACGAAGCGTTATATGGGAGGAAGTGTAGATCACCTATCGGATGGTTTGAAGCAGGTGAAACTACCCTATTTGGATTGGATCTCGTCCATCAATCTATGGAGAAAGTTAAGGTGATACAGCAACGGCTACAGACAGCCCAAAGCCGTCATAAATCATATGCTGATGTTAGAAGAAGAGGGCTCGAATTCGCCATAGGTGATTGGGTATTTTTAAAAGTGTCACCGATGAAAAGGGTAATGCGATTCGAAAAAAAAGGGAAATTGAGTCCAAGTTATATAGGCCCATATGAAATTATTAGAAGATTTGGGCAAGTTGTGTATGAGTTAGCACTACCCCAAGAACTCTCCACTGTCCATCCGGTATTTTATGTTTCGATGCTTCGAAAATGCATAGGAGATCCATCTCATGTTACCCCCATCGAAGATATACAAGTTATGGAGGATCTTACCTATGAAGAGATACCTATTGCTATTCTGGATCGACAAGTTAAGAAGTTAAGAAATAAAGAGGTAGCTTCCGTAAAAGTGCTTTGGAGGAATCAACAGGTAGAAGAGATCACATGGGAAGCTGAGGAAATGATGAAATCTAAGTATCCTCAATTATTTGAAACCGAAGTGGAAGCCTTAGATTCTGAATTGGAGAAATAACAAGTAAGTATATAAATATATAAGTGTTATATGGTAGTATAAAGATTAAACTTAAGCTTGAACTCGTTTAAGCTGAATAGAGATGATACTACCATTCGAGGACAAATATTCCTAGGGGGGGAGGATGTAACACCCCGTATATTTTCAAAACTTATACGATCAACCTAGCATGGATAAAAGTATTTAAACTTGATATAATAAGGACATACTTGAGTGTAAAGTTAAAGTTAAGTGGTGGATTAAGGTAGAAGGATTAATACGTTGGAAAAAGGGGAGAACATAAACGAGGTGCTTCCATGACTTAATTAAGATAGCAGGTGTATCACCTATTTAACCTATTGGGCTGCATTTGGACTGAATTGAGGTCCAAACTAAGTACATAAAATAGGGAAGATGACCATCCCAACACCTAAATATCACTAAGGCCCAACATGCTATGATCCAACTAGAATTAGCCCAAGTAAGTGGACTATTTTGGACAGCTTATATAGCCAAGTAGGTGCATCACCTACTTAGACTATTTTTGAACAAAAATTGGATAAGAATGAGCTAAAGGAGGTGGATAAAAGGGAGTATAAAGATCTGAAATTCAGCTCACTTATCCATTCATTTACTTGCAAATTTCAGCTTTAAAAAAAAAAACACTCCCAAACCCCAAAAACAAAAGCAGCCGCCCCTAATTTCTCTTAAGGGTTCTTGGGTGAATCCTCCACTTTGGATCCTTGGTAAGTGTTTAACCTTATAGCTTAATGTAATATATGTATAATAGGTTGTGGAAAACATGTTGGTGGTGTTTAAAATGTATAGGGAAGTCCCTTAATTAAGTTGGCAGTCCACTTGTGTTGGTTTTGATGAATTTGTCTTCCTTGTGGCTTGGACTTGTATAGGGGCTTAAGGTGTTGAAGAAATTAAGTTATGATGATGAAATTCCAGTATATTAAAGTGTGGTTCTTCCCCTGAATCGTTCCTTTTATGTATGGCTTGATGGAAATGTTTATATGTGTTGGTAAATGGAACGTTTGTTGTAGTGAAAAGAGAATACTCTTTTGTTATGTTAAACTGAATTTTGGAACTGTTGTGGAATGATTTTGGTATGCTACTATGGAAGGAAGTATGGTGACCTTATGGGGTGAATATATGGAGTTTCATTGGACTGGAAATGTAAAGGATAAACTAGGTAGGTAATCCTACCGGTTTGTAACGGTTATGTTGGTTTGTGGACTGTTTTAGTGGTGTGTGGACTGATTTGGTGTTGTTGTTTTGCAAAATCAGTAAGTTATAGTATAATGTGGTGGAATAATGTTATTTGGTAGTATAATGAAGGGGGGAGTTATGCACAATATGTTTTGAAGGTTGGACGGTTTCTACTTTCCGTTAAGCACCTACTTACCGTCTTGTGAACTTATAATGTAGCTAGCCGTTAATGTTTGCTCCATTATGTACTTGTGTTGTAGAGTAACACATAAGGAAGGAGTTGAATCATTGTAGTTACATATTGGGAAGATAAGGTATGTAAGGTTATTCTTTTCCGCATTCTTCTGCAGCATCTATTATTCATATTATCATAACACTTGTTTTACCCCCAAAGGGTTGTACAATATCTCATTTCAGAATTAGTAGCACTGTTATAAATGTATCACTCTTATAACTAAAGAATGAAGTAATGTGAGTAATTGTGTAATGGTTAATGTTGAAAATGGGTGGTATCTCATGGAGTGAAAGAAACACTCGCATGAATGTCGATCCCATTATTACGGGTGGTATCCCATGGGATAAAAGGAACATCCGCATGGATGGCGATACCGATTATTATGTTATTTCCCACTGATCAGTTGGGCCCGAGCATGATATGATTGATGATTGATGATGTACAGTATAGTAAAGTAAAGTGAAGTAAAGTACAGTAAAGTAAAGAAAGCAATGTACATGATTCCACACATATACCATATGGTAGTTATTTATATCGTTCGTTCACGTGTACTTAATTCCATTGAAGTTCTTATATTTCATACAGTTGCTTATAGCCTTACATACTCAGTACATTCTTTCATACTGACGTCCCTTGGGGGACTTACCTTACGTGTTGCAGGTACAGGTACTAGTAGACCTCCTCAGTAGGCTGCGGGTCATCTACAGAACATTGGTGAGCTCCAGTTCGGTTCGGGGCTTTCCGAGTCATATGTATATGTGGTTTTGGTGCTGCATAAGCATTGTATATAAAGTGGGAAATTGTCCCGACTATATTTTTGGTTTTGTATCTGTTAGAGGCTTTGTAGACGTTATACAGTTAAAGGAGGGAATGCTGTGTTTTTTTTTTACCATATGGCTCCAACGGCCATGTCTCAATATTTATATAAATGTTTTTATTAGATTTCTATTATTGATATGTTGTGTTCATAAGTGATTGAATGCTAGCCCATTGACGACAAGTATGTGAACGTATAGAATGGTTCTCTCGGCCTTGACGGCTTCGGGTGCCATGTCCGCCCCAATGGGATTTGAGGCGTGACAGTGTTTGGCTAAAGTGCAAGTTCCTAAACCCAAAAGGGTTAAGATAGGACCAAAAATAATTGATTATGTTTTCATTGGATATGCAACCAATAGCAAAGAATATCTTTTTCTGGTTCATAAATCAGAAAATCCCGACATTCATGTGAATACGATAATTGAATCAGATAATGCTGAATTTTTTGAAAACATTTATTCGTATAAAAATGAATGTGAGTCGTCTAGTGAAAAATCTAAACGACCTCGGAAAGTGTCAAAAGGAAGTACACCTAATGAGGAAAGTCCAAGACGTAGCAAACGTCAAAAGATTTCAACTTCCTTTTGTCCTGATTTTTTGACATTTTTAGTCGATAATGAGCCTTAAATGTTCAAAGAAGCAATGTCTTCTTCAGAAGCACAATATTTGAAAGAGGCAATCAATAGTGAAATAGAATCCAATTGAATAATCATACATGGGAATTGGTTGATCTTCCTCCAGGAAATAATCCATTAGGTTCTAAATGGATCTTCAAAAAGAAAATGAAAGGTGATGGTACTATTGATAAATATAAGGCAAGACTATTTGTCAAAGGTTTCAGACAACAAGAAGGTCTTGATTATTTCGACACGTACTCACCGGGAATAAGATTCACTTCTATTCGAACGTTGATAGCGTTAGCCACCGCGTATGGTCTTCAAATTCATCAAATGGATGTGAAAATAGCCTTATTAAATGGAGAATTGGAGGAAGAAATATACATGCAACAACCTGAAGGTTTTGTAAGTCCAGGAAAAGAAAAGAAGGTGTGTTGACTTGTTAAGTCGCTTTATGGACTAAAACAAGCGACCAAGCAATGGCATGCAAAATTTGATCAAACCATGTTGTCAAATGGATTTAAGATCAATGAATGTGATAAATGTGTTTACATCAAGAACACTCCAAATCACATTGTCATTATTTGTTTGTATGTGGATGATTTGTTGATAATGAGTAAGGACATTTCCGACATAAATGCTACTAAGCATATGCTTGCTAGAAAGTTTGATATGAAAGACTTAGGAGTTGCAGATTTGATCTTAGAAATTAAAATTCTTAGGACTCCTCAAGGTCTAGCTTTGTCTCAAACTCATTACATCAACATGGTACTTGAAAAATTCAAGTATTTGGACTTTAAAGTTGCCAACATCAACATGGTACTTGAAAAATTCAAGTATTTGGACTTTAAAGTTGCCAAAACTCCAATTGATGTGAATTTTGCTCTCACAAAGAACCAAGGTCAAAGTAAGTCACAATTGGACTATGCAAGAGTGCTGGGAAGTTTGATATATATCATCAATTGTACGCGACCAGATACAGCATGTGTTATTAGCAAATTAAGTCGGTACACAAGTAATCCCGATCAAACTCATTGGATGGCAATGAAGAGAGTTTTGGGGTATCTAAAACATGCTCAAGACTATTCTTTGCACTATAACAAATATCCAGCAATAATTGAAGGATATAGTGATGCAAATTGGATCACTAGGTCAAATGAAGTGAAATCCATAAGTGGATATGTGTTTACTCTTGGTGGAGGAGCAGTATCTTGGAAATCATCCAAACAGACGTGTATTGCTCGCTCTGCAATGTAATCTGAGTTTATTACTTTAGATAAGGCTGGTGAAAAAGCAGAATGGCTATGATACTTTTTCGAAGATATTCCTTTGTGGCCAAAACCAGTGGCTCCTATATGCATACATTATGATAGTCAGGCGGCAATAGGAAGAGCTGAAAATGTTATGTCTAACAGAAAGTCTAATCACATACGACTAAGACATAATATCGTTAGGCAATTAATCTCTAGTGGAATTATCACAGTTGACTATGTGAAGTCAAAGGATAATGTGTCGGATCCACTTACAAAAGGCCTAACTAGAGAGGCGGTTGATAAATCATCGAAGGGAATGAGTTTATGGCCTAGAATAAGTCGTTCTAATGGTAAATCTACCTAGCTAAATGGAGATCTCAAGGTCTAGGTTCAAGGAGATCAAACAAAGTTACGAATCACGGTTCAACAGTGTCACTAAAAAGTATATCCATTTCCATGATATGACAATGTTCAAGAAACAAGGATAAAGCTTAAGGTTTGAAGCTTTATAATGGTTTCTACGTTTGCCAGGTATGACCAAATAGTTTGTTTATAGGATAAAACGTTTAGGAATCACTTATGTGAGTGTGAAGTGAAAGCCGCTTCAAAGAGAATAAGAGTAAGGCCAGTTCTTTACGCATTCATGAAACTAGGACGTGTTCATGGCTGAAACGAACAAAACAATAAGAACCAAGAATGGTTAAGGGTTGATTGTGTGACATATGTTGTCTAGGTATATGTAAAAGATCGACGTTTAAAAGATATCAAATCTACCGATTGACCAAGGATATTCGGCGTATGTTCACTATGGAAAGTTCAAAGGGAAACTTACTTACCCAGATGAGATTGATCCTTATTTGTAGATCACACAAGTTTTTATATAAAATAGCCATTCTCCATTCATGTGGGGGATTGTTGGGTTTGGTTGATAAGAAGTGAATGGAAAATTGAGGTAAAAACATGGAGGAAAAAGTGAAGAGTAAGTCTTCACTTTAAGGAAGTGAAGCTGATAAGAATCGGGTTACTTGAATAAACAAGAAAATAATGCAGAAGCAAAAATACTAAGATTAAAGACAAGAAATTAAAGATAGGCGAAATTTGAGAAAAAAATCCCCAATTTCTAAATAAAGTGCTAAGAACCCTAATTAATCTTAGTGTTCAAAATTAGCGGATTAAGACTAATTATGATACTAATAGAGTCAATTCAAGAACTTAGATCAAAAGTGATCTAGACCCCTAGTTCAAAGAAACTAAACACAATAATTAGTATAAGACTAATCACCTTCTTTAATTAACTTTAATAGAAACCAAAGATATCAAGTTAAGAATGAATCTTACCTCCTAAACAATCGTTTTTATAAGGTTGCAACATAAATCCCCAAGTAGCCACACACAAAGGTGTAAAGAAGAGAAACTCTCAATTAATAATAATTATGTTTGATTGAAAATAACAAAATTCATCCCTATATATAGGGAAAAAAAATCTATCCCAATTAGCATGGGATTTGAATTCTAGGAAAGTTTAAACTAGGAAACTTTTAAACTAGGAAACTTGAAAGCAAGCAAAAATAATACCAAAAATTCTCCCCTAAGGAAATAAGGAAAAGTTTTCAAATTTAATCAAAACCCATAGGGGCCCAATCTTCTTCCTTTTGGACTTGGACTTGAATCATGAAATATGTGTAGCACTTAGCCCATTCTTCTCCATAATTCTTGAACTCGTTCTTGGGCTCTTCTTCTATCATAAGCATCTTCTTGATTTCACATTGAGGCCCAACAATCTGGGCTTGAGATTTTGATGAAGGTCTTTTTAGGGCTTCTATATCGTCATCATTGCCCATGGAGCTATCATCCCCCTCTTTTTGAAAAGAATTCATCCTCGAATTTGATCCTCCATCAAACAAGGATAGGTCAGCAACATTGAAACTAGCACGTACTTGATAGTCACCAGGCAGATCCAGTTTATAAGCATTGTCTCCAATTCGCTCGAAAACTTTGAAGGGTCCATCGCCCCTAGGATGAAATTTAGATTTTTGTTTGGAAGGAAACCTTTCTTTGCGCATGTGAATCCAGACTAAGTCCCCAGGATTAAATATGACTTGTTTTCGCCCTTTGTTTCTTCTTAAAGCAACTTGCTCATTCCTCCTTTCAATGGACAGTCTAGTTCTTTCATGTATCTTTCTCATCATCTCAGATTTACCATCAAGACTAGTAATATCAGTAGTAGGCAATGGCACTAAACCAAGGGGGTAAGGGGATTAAAACCATAAACAACTTCAAAAGGAGAAGACCCAGTAGAAGAATGAATAGTTCTATTATAAGCAAATTCCACCAATGGCAAGTGATCTTCCCACAAAGTTAATTTACCTTTCAAAACAGCCCTTAACATGTTACCTAGTGTTCTATTCACCACCTCAGTTTTCCCATCAGTTTGTGGGTGACAAGAAGTAGAAAACAACAATTTGGTTCCTAACCTTCCCCAAAGAACACGCCAAAAGTGGCTCAAGAACTTAACATCCCTATCACTAACAATAGTCCTTGGTATGCCATGTAATTTCACAACTTCTTTAACAAATAGGTCAGCCACATGAGAAGCATCATTAGTTTTCAAGCATGGAATGAAACGATACATCTTAGAGAATCTATCTACCATAACAAAAACACTATCCTTACCATACTTTGTTTTTGGTAAACCTAAGATAAAATCCATAGAGATATCTATCCAAGGTGAAATTGGGACTGGTAAAGGTGTATACAACCCATGTGATAAGACCCTAGATTTAGAATGCTTACATTCTAAACATTGTGCACAAAAGTTTTCTACATCTTTGAGCATGCCAGCCCAAAAGAAATTTTCAGCAAGTATATCTAAGGTCTTTGGCACTCCAAAGCGTCCCATAAGACCCCATAATGTGCCTCTCTTACAAAAACTTCACGTAATGAACATATTGGCACACACAATTTATTTTCCTTAAAAAGGAACCCATCACGTAGAGTGAACTTCTCAAAGGGTCCGTCCCATCAAACATGCTGTCACGCCTCAAATCCCATTGGGGAGGACATGGCACCCGAAGCCGTTAAGGCCCGAGAGAACCAATCTATACGTCACATACTTTTCGTCAATGGGCTAGCATTCAGTCACTTATGGTCACAACATATCAATAATAGAAATAAAATAAGGACATTTATATAGACATGAGACATGGCCATTAGGGCCATATGGTCAAAAAGGTACAACGTTCCTTCCTTTAACTGTACAACGTCTACAAAGCCTCTAACAAATACACAACCAAAAATATAGTCAGGACAAATTCCCACTTTATATACAATGCTTATGCAGTACCAAAACCACATATAAATATGACTCAGAAAGCCCCGAACCAAACTGGAGCTCACTAATGTTCTGTAGATAACCCGCGGCTTACTGTGGAGGTCTACAAGTACCTGTGCCTATAGCAATTAAGGTAAGTCCCCCAAGGGACGTCAATACGAAGAATGTACTGAGTATGTAAGGCTATAAGTAACTGTATGAGATATATGAACTTTAATGGAATTGAGTACAAGTGAACGAACAATATAAATATACTACTATATGGTATATGTGTGGAATCATGTATATTGCTTTCTTTACTTTATTGTACTTTACTGTGCTTTACTGTACTTTACTTTACTATCCATTATCACTATACTGTACATCATCAATCATCAATCATATAGTCATATAATGCCCGGGCCCAACTGATCAGTGGAAAATAACATAATAATCGGGATCGACAGCCATGCGGATGTTCCTTTCATCCCATGGGATACCACCCGTAATAATGGGATCGACATTCATGCGGATGTTCCTTTTATCCCATGAGATACCACCCATAATTATGGGATCGACAATCATACGGGTGTTTCTTTCACCCCATGAGATACCACCCATTCTCATCATTAACCATTAAACAATTAGTCACATTACTTCATTCTTTAACTATAAGAGTGATACATTGGTAACTGTACTTTATTGGAACTTTAAAACTTTAGAGCTTTAGAACATAACATTATTGGAATGTTAGAACAATGTTCAATAAATGAGAGATAAGTGAATAACAAGTACTACTAACTCTGAAATGAGATACTCTAACCATTTAGAGGAATGAGACACTGTACAACTCTTTGGGATAGGACAAGTGTTATGATAATATGAATAATAGATGCTGCAGAAGAATGCGGAAAAGAATAACCTTACATACCTTATCTTCCCAACACGTAACTACAATGATTCAGCTCATTTCTTATGTGTTACTCTACAACACAAGTACATAATGGAGCGAACATTAACGGCTAGCTACATTACAAGTTCACAAGACGGTAAGTAGGTGCTTAACGGAAAGTAAAAACCGCCCAACCTCCAAAACACATGGTGCATCACTCCCCCCTTAATTATACTACCAAATAACATTATTCCACCACATTACACTATAACTTACTACTTTTGTAAAACAACACCACCAAATCAATCCACACATCAACGTAGACATCGCAAACTGATAGGATTTTACACCAAGTTTCTACGTTACATTTCCGCCTCAATACAACTCCACATATTTATTACATCAAGTCACATAAATACCTTCCACAAAAATATACCAAAAATAGCCCACACAATTTTAGAATTCACTTTAACATAAAAAGAAAGTATTCTTTTTTCACTACGCCAAACGTTCCATGTACAATTACGTAAAAACATTTCCATCAAGCCATACACAAAAGTAACGAATTAGGGACAGAACCACACTTAAATATACTGAAATTTAGTCCATATAATTCAATTCCTTCAAGGCCTTAAACCCGTTTTCAAGTTTAAACCACAAAAAGGCAAATCCTTTAGCCAAAAGCAAAAGTGGACTGTTTTAAAAATAGTGGATTGCTCAACACTTTGCCAACATAAACAACATGATTTACACACCCTATTATGTATATAATATATTAAAACATAATAATAAACACTTACCAATACTTACAAGGTGATGATCTTGTCAAAACAAGTGTAGTTGCCTTAGGGTTTAAATGGCCTCTTTTGGTCTCTTGGAAATGTCTAGAAATTACAAGAATGTGCGAGGGGTCTTGTGTGATTAAAATATGAATTTTTGAAGCCTTATATAGTCTCTCAATAGTCCCTCTTATCCATACACTTGGTCATTAATGACAAGTTGATCAAGTCAAAGATGAATGGGTCATTATCCCTTTTTGGGCCATGTCTTTCTTATTAATTTTTGGGCCTTAATTGGTTCCATTAGCATAATATGAATGTATACCAAAACCTTACATGCATAATATACCCTTTATTTCAATTTCAAGTAATTCCTTCACTTAGTCGCATATATTCAGAAATTTACGGGGTGTTACATCCTTCCCCCCTTAGAAACATTCGTCCTCGAATGTTAGTAACACTAACCAATCTAGAAAAGTGCAAGTCTACATACATATTTCATTTCATCACATACTTATAAGGTTTATATATACTTAATTGTTACTGCTTCAATTCGGCATCTTGAACCTTCTCTTTGGTTTGAAACAAATACGGGTACTGCGCTTTCATTCTTTCTTCGGCTTCCCATGTAACTTCTTCTACTTGTTGATTCCTCCAAAGCACTTTTATGGAAGCAACGTCTTTATTCCTTAAACTCTTCACCTGTCTATCCAGAATGGCAATAGGTAGCTCTTCATAGGTAAGATCCTCCGTAACTTGTACATCTTCAATGGGAGTAACACGAGATGGATCTCTTATGCATTTTTGAAGCATCTAAACATGAAATACTGGATGGACTGAGGAGAGTTCTTGGGGTAATTTCAATTCATATGCAACCTGCCCAAATCTTCTGATAATTTCATATGGGCCTATATAAAGTGGACCCAATTTCCCTTTCTTTCCAAATCTCATCACTCTTTTCATTGGCAACACCTTCAAGAATACCCAATCGCTTATGGAAAATTCGAGCCATCTTTTTCTAATATCAGCATATGACTTGTGTCGACTTTGGGCCATTTGTAGCCGACGTTGTATCACTTTAACTTTCTCCATAGCTTGATGAACAAGATCTGACCCAAGTAAAGCAGTTTCACCTGCTTCAAACCATCCAATTGGTGATCTACATTTTCTTCCGTATAAAGCTTCATAAGGTGCCATTTTGATACTTGAATGATAGCTATTGTTGTAGGCAAATTCAATAAGAGGAAGATGATCATCCCAACTACCTTTAAAGTCCATTGTACACACTCGTAGCATATCTTCAAGTGTTTGGATAGTACGCTCCGCTTGTCCATCTGTCTGAGGATGAAAAGCCGTACTTAAATTCACCTGTGTACCCAAGCTCTTCTGAAAAGATTTCCAGAAATGTGCAGTAAATTATGCCCCCCTATCTGATATAATGGAGATTGGAATCCCATGTAATCTTACTATCTCTTTAACATACAGTCGTGCATAATTTTCAGCTATATAGGTGGTCCTGACTGGTAGGAAATGCGCTGACTTGGTAAGCCTGTCAACTATCACCCATATGTAATCAAATTTCCGCAATGTACGAGACAAACCTGTGATAAAGTCCATATTAATCATGTCCCATTTCCAGACTGGAAGATTGATACATTGCATATAACCTCCAGGTTTCTGACGCTCTACTTTAACTTGTTGACAATTTGGGCATTGAGCTACAAATTCGGCAATGTTCTTTTTCATATTCCCCCACCAATACATATCTTTCAAATCATGATACATTTTGGTAGATCCCGGATGAATAGAATACCGTGAGTGATGTGCCTCTGTCATAATCCACTTTCTTAGTTCATCTACATCCGGTACACATAATCGACCTTGGCATTGAAGTACTCCCTCTTGCGTAAGATCAAATGCCTTTGTCAACACTTGCTTCACATTCTCTCTCAGCTGTAATAAAATAGGATCCACATACTGTTTCTGCTTTACCTCAACTGTTAAGGAAGATTCTGCTGCGTTTTGTACAATAACCCCTTCATCCGGAGATTCAAGAAGGCGAACCCCCAAGCTGGCTAGTTGATGTAGATCCTTGACTATATCATGCTTTTCCATCAACTGATCATTTGTACATCCTATTGCTTTGCGACTCAGTGCATCAGCCACCACATTTGCTTTTCCTGGATGATATAGGATATCAATGTCATAATCTTTCAATAGTTCTAGCCACCTTCGTTTTCTCAAATTGAGCTCCTTCTACTTAAAGATATATAACAAACTTTTGTGATCAGTATAGATATCAACATGAACTCCGTACAAATAATGACGCCATATCTTTAAAGCAAATACCACAGCTGCTAACTCAAGATCATGAGTGGGATAGTTTCTTTCGTGTGGCCGCAACTGTCGTGAAGCATAAGATATGACATTACCGTGCTGTATCAATACACACCCTAGGACAACTCCGAAAGCATCATAATATACTGCATACCCCTCTGTGCCTTCCGAAAGCACCAATACCGGTGTAGAAGTCAATTTATCTTTCATCTCTTGGAAACTTCTCTCATATGCATCATTCCACTGAAATTTGACTGCCTTGTGTGTAAGCTTCGTTAAAGATGCAGTAATGGAAGAAAACCCTTCAACAAACCTTTGATAATAACCTGCCAACCCAAGGAAGCTACGAATTTCCGTAGGTGTCGTAGGCCTTGGCTAATTTTTCACTGCTTCAATCTTTTGAGTATCAACCCTTATCCCTTCATCTGATACAATGTGACCCAAGAATGCCACGAACTTCAACCAAAATTCACATTTAGAGAACTTTGCATAATTTTTACGCTCACGGAGGATTTGTAACACTTGCCGCAAGTGATTAGCATGGTCCTCTTGTGATCTTGAATAAACCAGGATGTCATCTATAAATACCGTCATGAACACATCTAGAAATGGCTTAAACACCCTATTCATCAAATCCATGAACACAGCTTGTGCATTTGTTAGTCTAAATGATATAACTAAAAAATCATAATGGCCATACCGTGTTCGGAAAGCTATTTTGGGTACATCTTTTTCTCTGACTTGATGGTAACCCGACCTCAAGTCAATCTTTGAAAAACACTTGGCGCCCTGTAACTGATCAAACAAATCATCAATTCTGGGGAGGGGATGTTTGTTCTTGATCGTTACCTTATTCAATTGCCGATAGTCAATGCACATTCTCAATGTGCTATCTTTCTTCCGTACAAATAATACCGGTGCACCCCACGGGAAAATACTAGGCCTGATGAAGCCCTTGTCCAGCAAATCTTTCAATTGCTCCTTCAATTCACGCAATTCTGCTGGAGCCATTCTATAAGGGGGAATAGAGATAGGCTAAGTGCCTGGATTTACATCGATACCAAACTCTACTTCCCGTTCTGGGGGCAAACTTGGAAGATCCTCTGGAAATATGTCAAGAAATTCACTGACCACTGGAACAGATTAAGGAGTTGGTGGTTTCGTATCAATATCATGCGCTCTCACTAAGTGGCATATATATCCCTTGGATATCATTTTCCTAGCCTTAAGATAGGAAATAAATTTGCCTCTCGGTGTTCCTACATTACCCTTCCATTCAAGAACATCCTTTTGTGGAAAATGGAATTGTACCCTCTTGGCTCGACAATCTACCGTGGCATAACAAGAAGCTAGCCAATCCATTCCCATTATAACATCAAAATCTATCATGTCTAGCTCAACAAGATCAACCAACGTATCATGACCACCAACAGTGACTATGCTATCACGATAAACTCTCTTTGCTATAATAGATTCACCAACCGGTGTAGCTACTTTAATTGATTTAACTAATAATTTCGGCGTTCTTTTGAATTTTTCAGCAATCAAAGGAGTAACATATGATAATTTAGAACCCAGATCAATCAACGCACATACATTATGTGAGAATATGGACAAGATACCTGTAACTACATTAGGAGATGCCTCCGAATTCTGACGGTCTGCTAGAGCATAAATACGATTTTGAGTTCTGCTGGAACTAGCTGCTCCTCTAGCACCTCTACCATGTCCAATAGGCTACACTCCCTTACCTAGGGAAGTCACTGATGATGATGATGCCACAGTGGACCCCGCAGGTTGTACCATGCTTCCCGAGCCTCTTCGTGGGCATTCCCTCATCATGTGCCCCATCATGCCACACCAATAACAAACATTCATCCCCAACCAGCATTCACCTGAATGATATCGTCTGCAATGCTGACACGGCGGCCGACAAAACCCTACTGTCTGTGAACCACGACTCCCACTACTTTGCCAGGCTTGATTACCTCTAAACCCTCGAAATTGAGATGAAGTACCTGCCGTGGAATAAGAAAATTATGGCCTAGGCGGTCTATTAAAACTCCGAGGCCTGAACTCTCCTTGGGACGCCATAAACTGTCCCGTAGATCTAGCCCTCTTCGACGGCCCTTCTTCAAACCCTTGTGTTCTTCTCCGTTGCCTCTAATCTTCCATTTTCTGTGCAAAGGCCTGTATTCTAGCTATGTTCATATCCCTGTTCAACGCAGCAATAGTGCAATCTCAGACCAAATATGGCTCCAGTCTACCCACATACCGATGAACTCTATCGGTCATCGTAGCTACCACATTCGGAGCATACCGAGCCAAAGAGTTAAATCGAAGGCTATACTCTCGGACGCTCATGTTACCCTGCCGCAGATTCAAGAACTGGTCCGCACGAGCCTCTCGGACCTCATAGGGGAGGTAGTGATCAAAGAATGCCATTTTAAATTCTTCCCAACTAGATGAGAGTGCGTCAATACCCCTCGACCGCTTCTAATCTTCATACCATAGTATAGCCTTGCCCTTCAATCTATAGGCCGCAAGCTCAACCGTTTCCACACCGGATACATACATAACCTCCAAAGCCCTTTGAATTTGATCTATAAAATCTTACGGGTCTTCATTTGGGTCTGATCCAGTGAATGTGGAAGGATCTAACTTCAGAAAATCCTGTGTCCGTCGACTAGCTGCACTATCATCACTTGTCGTTGGACCACCTTATCCCTGAACTTGTGCAGCAACTATTCGGGTCAACATTTGCACTGCATTCTTTAAGTCCTGGTCAGTAGTATTTACTGGTGGTTCTGCAGGTACTTCTCTTCCTCTTGGTTCCTCTGGAACTGGAAGAGTAGATGAAGCCTGCGATGTAAACTCCTATTTGGTGCCGCCTTGATTAACTGGTTCAGGCGGGGCTCTACTAGTTCCTTCTCTAGCAATTCTGTATAGCCTCTTCTTTACCTCTCCCTCTTCTTGTCATCGGCATTTTTCTATCATATACAAGAACAACAATTTTCATGGTCAAAAATAAATCCACCTATAACTTCGGCTCTAATGCACGATCTAGAAATGAAGGAATGAAATAACTCCTAAATGTCCCGTAGCCTCCTACTTGTAAATGTGGTGCACAACACATCCATAAGTAAGACTCTACTCAGACATGGCTTTGTATACACCCTAGGACGACCCACTCTGATACCATTTTTTGTCACGCCTCAAATCCCATTGGGGCGGACATGGCACCCGAAGCCGTTAAGGCCCGAGAGAACCAATCTATACGTCACATACTTTTCGTCAATGGGCTAGTATTCAGTCACTTATGGTCACAACATATCAATAATAGAAATCAAATAAGGACATTTATATAGACATGAGACATGGCCGTTAGGGCCATATGATCAAAAAGGTACAACGTTCCTTCCTTTAACTGTACAACGTCTACAAAGCCTCTAACAGATACAAAACTAAAAATATAGTCAGGATAAATTCCCACTTTATATACAATGCTTATGAAGTACCAAAACCACATATACATATGACTCAGAAAGCCCAAAACCGAACTGGAGCTTACCAATGTTATGTAGATAACCCGCAGCTTACTGTGGAGGTCTACTAGTACCTGTGCCTGCAGCAAGTAAGGTAAGTCCCCCAAGGGACGTCAGTACAAAGAATGTACTGAGTATGTAAGGCTATAAGTAACTGTATGAGATATAAGAACTTTAATGGAACTGAGTACAAGTGAACGAACAATATAAATAAACTACCATATGGTATATGTGTGGAATCATGTACATTGCTTTCTTTACTTTATTGTACTTTACTGTACTTTACTGTACTTTACTTTACTATCCATCATCACTATACTGTACATCATCAATCATCAATCATATAGTCTTATAATGCCCGAGCCCAACTGATCAGTGGGAAATAACATAATAATCGGGATCGACAGCCATGCGGATGTTCCTTTCATCCCATGGGATATTCCTTTCATCCCATGGGATACCACCCGTAATAATGGGATCGACATTCATGCGAGTGTTTCTTTCACTCCATGAGATACCACCCATGCTATAATAATCGGGATCGACATTCATGCGGATGTTCCTTTCATCCCATGAGATACCACCCGTAATTATGGGATCGACATTCATGCGGGTGTTTCTTTCACCCCATGAGATACCACCCATTCTCATCATTAACCATTAAACAATTAGTCACATTACTTCATTCTTTAACTATAAGAGTGATACATTGGTAACTGTACTTTATTGGAACGTTAGAACGTAACATTATTGGAACGTTAGAACAATGTTCAATAAATGAGATATAAGTGAATAACAAGTACTACTAACTTTGAAATGAGATACTCTAACCATTTAGAGGAATGAGACACTGTACAACTCTTTGGGATAGGACAAGTGTTATGATAATATGAATAATAGATGTTGTAGAAGAATGCGGAAAAGAATAACCTTACATACCTTATCTTCCTAACACGTAACTACAATGATTCAGCTCATTCCTTATGTGTTACTCTACAACACAAGTACATAATGGAGCGAACATTAACGGCTAGCTACATTACAAGTTCACAAGACGGTAAGTAGGAGCTTAACGGAAAGTAAAAACCGTCCAACCTCGAAAACACATGGTGCATCACTCCTGTAACACCCCGTACCTTCCCAACCCTACTTGATGATGTTGAATAATGTTTGCTTGGGTGTCGAGAGATATAAGTATGTAGTTGGTAATGCTAATGACGAGAAAATTGAAGTTTGGCCACGTATATGCGATTAGACCTTCGTAGGAGGTTTTTTGTGAGTTCGTGGGGAAATTGTGTAATACCCCGTACATATTCCAACCTAATTTGGTGACGTGGAGTCATGTTGACTTGATGATTAATATCACTAAGTAAGTATTTTATAGTGTTTTGATAGGGTATTGGACGATATGCAAGTGTTGAAAAAAATGGCCGAAAAATTCAGCAAAGTACCAAGACTTGCGCCACTCCCTGTTTCAGGGTGTGTGGCGCAAGCCACCTGATTCAAAGGGCAGCAGGATCTCGCGCCACTGCTTGCTTTGCAGCAAGTGGCGCAAGGCACAACATATTGTGCCCTTCCGCGCTCATTTTGTAACGCGATTCTACGTCGATTCTTAGATGGTTTCTTTTGGTTCTTTGGAGTTCTTTGAGCATTGTTAAAGCTTCAAATACTTCAATACACTCCTACATACTTCTACATGATCAAACCATGAAACACAACTAATTGTCAAAAAAAAAATGTTCAAAGAAGCCATGGACGACTAGAATGTCTATTTTTGCGATTGAGACGACAAATGAGAATCTCGCAAGAGAATATTGTCGTGACATTATGGAATTATTGAAACATGAGATATGTGGTGAATTATACATGAAATTGGTGGGCTAAGTTGAGATATGTTATTGGGCCCAATTTAAAGCCCAAAATGAGCCAAAAATAAGAGGCCCAAAAAGGGTCAAATGACCACCCATTCTTGTGTTTGACAAGTAAACACAACCTTTTTGACTAATTGGATGGATATAGATGAGCATGAGGGCCTATATAAAGCCACCACAAATCAGATTTTTATTTCTTAAAACACACATGCCTTTTTGGAGATATTTCCACAATATTGCTCTCAAACTCTCAAACCCTAAGTCCACTTCTTGGGCAAGAGCATCATCCTACAAGTATTGGTAAGTGTTTATTCTTGTAATTTAATATATTATGTATATGAGAGGTTATGTATATCATGGTAGTTATGGTGACAAGGTGTTGAATAGTGCACTTTTGGTTTTTGATAAAAGATGTGCATTCTTGTGAATTAAACTTGAAATATGACTTGTGGGTTTGATGAAAATGCATGGTATGGATGAAATACCAACATGTATGGTGTGATTACATTAAGAAACTTGTTATTTCCATAAAAGTGTAAATTATGGGATTTTGGCCGATTTGTTGTTATGAGGTGTATTGAAGTAATTTGATGGCATAATTGTGATGTTGTGGTGATGGAGAAGTGTAAAGTATGAACTTGGTGTGACATGATCTTGTCTATCATGTATTGGTCAATGTATGGAATATTGTGGGATTATTGGAATAATAAATTCATAAATGATATTTTGGTCAATGTTGGGCATGTTGTGGTATTATTGATATGACCATGCCGAAAATGATATTATCAAGGGGAAATGACATGTTAAAGCCAAACATGTGACTTGTTGTTATTGTATGCATTTGTAAGGTAGTTGGTGGTTAATGTTGGTTCCATTATGTATTTGTGATGTAGAGTGAAACGTAAAGAAGGAGCGGAATTATTGCTCTCACATATTTGATTGTGTACTTACATTGGGAAGACAAGGTATGTAAGGTTACTTTGTCCGCATCTTTCCGCGGTAAATAGTGTTCACATTGACATGTCACTTGTCCTATCCCGAAATGTGCTAAGGTATTCCATATCCGGTTACCAATGGTTATTATCATATGTTTCCTACTCATTGATCGATTGTGAATCACATGTCCCCTATTCATGGATAATGTTCTAAAAGCCCAATAAGGTTGTCTTCCAAAGTTCCAATAGTGATTATACTCATGTATCTTGTTCATTGATTATTGTCCAATAGTTCCAATAGTGTTATGTTTCCACAAAGGCTATGTTTCCAATAATGTTTATTTACATGTCTCTTGCTCATTGGTTATTGTCCCAAAGCTTCCAACAATGTTATGGCTACAAAAGTATCAATCTCTCATAAGCCAAGGGTATCCTATTTCCGGATATCAATTATGGTTCATCACATGTTCTTTGTGCATTGATCAAATGTCATTCATATGTATCATATGCATTGACTAATGTTCCAAAGATTCTATGGTTCCACCAATATTATGTTCCAAAGTTCCAAAGTTCCAAAGTGATGTTATGACTATCAAACATCAATCTCAAAGTAAAGATCAAAGTAATGCATATGTGGTCAATGATCAAGTACGGGTGGCAGGTCTAGGGGCGTAAGCCTAGCTCGACTCGATCCCGAGATATTGGATTATGGGTGGCAGGTCTAGGGGCATAAGCCTAGCTTGACCCGATCCCGATGCATTGATGTATGGGTGGCAAGTCTAGGGGCATAAGCCTAGATCGACTCGATCCCAACACAATGATATGATATGAAAAAACCCACTGATCAGTCGGGGCCCGGGTACATTGTGACATATGTAATGACAAGTGAGCATTGAATGTAAAGAAAGTAATGAAAGTAATGAAAACAATCCACATGGTTTCCAAAATGCAAAATGGTGACTTATTCACATTGATTCTTCATATGTTTTGAGTTTATTGAAATATTCATGAATTGTACAGTTTCATCTGAGCCTTGCATACTCAGTACTTATTTCGTACTGACCCCTCTCGGGGAATTTACCTTACTTGCTGCAGGCGCAGGTACTAGTAGGCCGCCACAGTAGGTTGCCAGCTGTTTGCGGTTCATTGGTGAGCTCCAGTTAGTTCGGGGCTTCTCCGAGTCACAGTGGTTCATATGCTTTGATATTGTACATTGTGTATAAAGCGGGGACTTGTCCCGACTTTCAGTTGGTTTTGGTCAATGCATCTGTTAGAGGCTTTTGTAGACGGATGTGGGTGTATATGTATAAGATGATAGATGAAATCTTGACTTGATGGCCTCAACGGCCAAGTTTCTCATATGTATATACGTCATATGTTCTATGCTTTCCAATTTTAGCCCCTCATGTTTCTATGTGATAGTAGTGTTTCCTATGACATGTATATGAATGGATAGAAGCAAAGATTGGTTCTCTCGGGCCTTGTCGGCTTCGGGTGCCAATCACGCCTCGTGGGAGTTTGGGGTGTGACAACTCCCCCCTTCATTATACTACCAAATAACATTATTCCACCACATTACACTATAACATACTGCTTTTTCAAAACAACAACACCAAATCAGTCCACACACCACCAAAACAGTCCACACATCAACGTAGACATCGCAAACCGATAGGATTTTACACCAAGTTTCTACGTTACATTTCCGCCTCAATACAACTCCACATATTTATTACATCAAGTCACATAAATACCTTCCACAAAAATATACCAAAAACAGCCCACACAATTTTAGAATTCACTTTAGCATAACAAGAAAGTATTCTTTTTTCACTACGCCAAACGTTCCATGTACAATTACGTAAAAACATTTCCATCAAGTCATACACAAAAGTAACGAATTAAGGACAGTACCACACTTAAATATACTGAAATTTGGTCCATATAATTCAATTCCTTCAAGGCCTTAAACCCCTTTTCAAGTTTAAACCACAAAAAAGGCAAATCCTTTAGCCAAAAGCAAAAGTGGACTGCTTTAAAGATAGTGGACTGCTCAACACTTTGCCAACATAACCAACATGATTTACACACCCTCTTATGCATATAATATATTAAACCACAAGAATAAACATTTACCAATACTTACAAGGTGATGATCTTGTCAAAACAAGTGTAGTTGCCTTAGGGTTTAAATGGCCTCTTTTGGTCTCTTGGAAATGTCTAGAAATTACAAGAATGTGCAAGGGGTCTTGTGTGATTAAATTATGAATTTTTGAAGCCTTATATAGTCTCTCAAGAGTCCCTCTTATCCATACACTTGGTCATTAATGACAAGTTGATCAAGTCAAAGATGAATGGGTCATTTTCCCTTTTTGGGCCATGTCTTTCTTATTACTTTTTGGGCCTTAATGGGGTCCATTAGCATAAGATGAATGTAGCCCAACACCTTACATGCATAATATACCCTTTATTGCAAGTTCAAGTAATTCCTTCACTTAGTCGCATATATTCAGAAATTTATGGGGTGTTACACATGCAGCATAAGCAACTCCAAAGTCTGAATCATCAACATACAAACTTTTAATGTGATCAAAGCCCATTAGCTTGGAAGAAAGAGTAGAAACAAGAACTTACCTTCGGTATAATGCATCAGCCACTACGTTGTCCTTACCTTGTTTGTATGAAATCACATAAGGAAACGTCTCAATGAACTCCACCCACTTGGCATGTCGCTTACTCAACTTAGCTTGGCTTTTCAAGTATCTCAATGACTCGTGGTCAGTCTTTATCACAAACTCGCGTGGCCACAAGTAATGTTGCCAAGTAGCCAAAGCCCTTACCAAGGCATACAACTCACGATCATAAGTAGAATAATTCAATGTAGCTCCACTCAATTTTTCACTAAAATATGCAATAGGCTTGGAATCTTGCATTAGAACAGCCCCTATGCCTTTTCCACTAGCATCACATTCAATTTCAAAAGATTTGGAAAAATCATGTAATTGTAACAAAGGAGCAGAACATAACTTATCTCTCAAGACATTAAATGCATGCTCTTGTTTTTTTCCCCAATTAAAATTCCTATCCTTTTTAATGACTGCAGTTAAGGGTGAAGCAATTGTACTAAAGTCCCTCACAAATCTCCTATAGAAGCTAGCTAGTCCATGAAAACTCCTAAATTCTGTCACGCTCTTAGGTGTAGGCCATTCTTTTATTGCTTTAATTTTATCTTCATCAACTTCAACACCATTCGAGCTAATAACGAAACCAAGAAAGATTACTTTATTAACACAAAACATGCACTTTGAGAGATTAGCATACAATTGTTGCTCCCTTAGCACATCAAAAACTAACCTTAAGTGTTCCACATGTCCTTCAAGAGAGGTAGAAAAGATCAGAATATCATCAAAATAGACCACCACAAATTTTCCATGAAAATCTTTGAAGATATGGTCCATTAGCTCATGAAAGTACTAGGTGCATTAGTTAAGCCAAATGGCATCACTAACCACTCATACAAATCATACTTAGTTTTGAAAGCAATTTTCCACTCATCTCCCGAATTCATTCGAATTTGGTGGTATCCACTTTTTAAATCAATTTTAGAAAATACCTTAGAGACATGCAATTGGTCATGCATATCATCTAGACGAGGAATAGGATGACGGTACTTTACCGTTATTTTATTGATGGCACGACAATCCACACACATCCTCCAAGTGTCGTCCTTTTTTGGTACCAAGAGCACGGGAATAGAGCATGGGCTCATACTTTCTCTCACAAATCCCTTTTCAAGCAACTCTTCTACTTGTCTTTGTAGTTCCCTTGTTTCATCGGGATTGCTTCTATAAGCGGGCCTATTCGAAAGTTGGGATGCAGGCACAAAGTCAATTTGATGTTCTATTCCTCTCAAAGGAGGTAACCCTTTAGGGATATCCTCAGGAAAGACATCACCAAAATCCTGCAAAAGTTTTGAAACAACACTAGGCAAAGAAGGAGTTAAATCATTAGTGTTGATCATAACTTCCCTGTAAGTAAGTAGGACAATTGGCATCCCTTTATTTTTTGCAAGTAGACACTCTTTGGATTTTGCAAGACACACTATTTTGTCACACTTAGCCTCTTTCCTCTCACCAATTCTTTCTTCTTTATCACTCTTCTCTTTTGATCCCTCCCCATGTTTTCCCATTGTTTCTTTCAATCTTTTTTGGTCTTCATACACTTGGGAAGGAGTTAAGGGTGCAAGAATATACTTCTTCCCCTTATGTTCAAGAGAGTACTTATTTCTCCTCCTATCATAGAAGGCATATCTATCATATTGCCAGGGTCGACCCAACAAAATATGACAAACTTGCATTGGGACAACATCACAGAGAACTTCATCAGAATATTCCCCAATAGAAAAGGAAATCATGCATTGTTTGCTCACCTTGAGCTCTATACATTCATTCAACCATTGGAACTTGTAATTAACCTTACGTTTCGTGCATGGAATCCTCAATTTCTCCACCGCGTATGCACTCACCACATTAGCGCAACTACCATTGTCAATAATCATAGAGCAAATTCTACCATTTATCCCACATCGTGTATGAAAAATATTTTCTCTTTTTGCCTCATCAAGCTCTCCTATATTAATGTTCATAAGACGTCTAACTACCCCCAAAAATTTTCCCTCGTAAGGAGCCGCCATATCTATTCCGTTCTCACTCCTAACACCCTCTTCTTCCTCTTCTCCCTCACTTTTTTCACTCTCATATTCTCCATTATCTTTAATGATGATAACTCTTCTGTTTGGACTTTCAAATGCCTTATGTCCCCTCCCTTGACACTTGTGACATTGTATAGCACTAGAAGGAGTAGAAGTTTTTGAGTTAAAAGCTTTACCTCCATCTTTGTCCTCTAATTTACCTTTGCCCTTATCATCTTGTGATTTAGGCATAGTTTTATCCTCATATGTTTTCCATGGCTTCCTTGGAGTTGTAGTAGACCGATTTTTCCATGAGCTAGTTTGTTGTTTCCTTTTATTTTGTTTTTCTACCTTTACAGCCAACTCTACTAACTCGTTTAAATCCACATATTGTTGCAATTCTACTACATCAACAATTTCTCCATTTAACCTATTAAGAAACCTAGCCATAGTTGCCTCCTCGTCCTCGTTACAATTTGCTTGGATCATCGCCATATCCATAGCCTTAAAATAATCATCCACAGACATAGAGCCTTGCCTCAGATTTTGAAGGCGTTTTTGTAGATCTCTTTGAAAGTGTGATGGCACAAAGCACTTCCTCATAACCCTACTCATCTCATCCCATGTTGCAATCGGCAGTTCTCCATTGTCTAGTCTGTCTCTGCTAAATTTCTTCCACCAACTAGCAGCATAGTCAGAAAACTCAACCACAACAAGTTTAACCTTCTTACCTTCAGAGTATTTATGACAGTCAAAAATGACCTCCACCTTTCTCTCCTAATCAAGATATAAGTCTGGATCTCTCGTCCCCTTGAAAGTAGGCATCTTCATCTTAATGCTACTAAGATTGTTATCCTCAACCCTAGCTCGTGGTGCTCCCCTTTTGTTTCTCCTTTGGTAAGCTTCCTCCAATTCATCCTCATAGTCTCCAAACGGATTTTCATCTTGTTTAAATTGAGGAGCTTGAACCGCTTGTCTCCTAACCTGAGGCATCAGGTTTTGATGCATTCTCCTTACATCGGCCATATTCACCGGGTTAGGTGGATTTTGGGTGACTTCTAACGCATCGAGTCGAGTGAAAATCCTTCTAAGTGTCTCGGCTATGTCGTTGTTTCGAGTCCCAGCATCAGTATCCTTTTCGATTTGAGACATCTCCAAAAATTAAAGAAAAAAATATCTCTTAATTTGGCTTCTTCTTTTTTTCCCCTCACCTCTCTTGTCTTTTTCCACTCAGATTACAACTTTTGGCTGATTCCTTTAGGATTTATATATTAACCCTACTAGTAGCAATCACTTTAGAAGTAAGACCTAGCGAGAAAAAGAAATTTACCAATTCCCAGACAGATTGGGTTTGGTGAGACAAGAAAAAGACCAATTTAGGCACACAAAAAAAAAATTCTAAATTTCCCCTCTTCTTGGTTTTCCTTCTTGATGTTGGAAAAACAAGAAACACAATAAATTTGAAGTTTCTTAATTTGCAAGCAACCCCCCCCCCCCCAACCTTTTTTCTTTTTTAAAAAAAAAAATCATTTATTTATTTTTTTGGGGCTACGAAACTCCCAAGAATTATCAAGAACGGAGCCTTGATAGAACCTGGCTCTGATACCACTTGATAAGAATTGGGTTACTTGAATAAACAAGAAAATAATGCATAAGTGAAAATACTAAGATTAAAGACAAGAAATTAAAGATAGGCGAAATTTGAGAAAAAAATCCCCAATTTCAAAATAAAGTGCTAAGAACCCTAATTGATCTTAGTATTCAAAATTAGCGGATTAAGACTAATTATGATACTAACAGAGTCAATTCAAGAACTTAGATCAAAAGTGATCTAGACCCCTATTTCGAAGAAACTAAAGACAACAATTAATATAAGACTAATCACCTTCTTTAATTTACTTTAATAGAAACCAAAGATATCAAGTTAAGAATGAATCTTACCTCCTAAACAATCATTTTTATAAGGTTGCAAGATAAATCCCCAAGTAGCCACACACAAAGGTGTAAAGAAGAGAAACTATCAATTAATAATAATTATGTCTGATTGAAAATAACAAAATTCATCCCTATATATAGGGAAAAAAAACCCTATCCCAATTAGCATGGGATTTGAATTCTAGGAAAGTTTAAAGTAGGAAACTTTTAAACTAGGAAAGTTTAAACTAGGAAACTTGAAACCAAGTAAAAATAATACCAAAAATTCTCCCCTAAGGAAATAAGGAAAAGTTTTCAAATTTAATCAAAACCCATAGGGGCCCAATCTTCTTCCTTTTGGGCTTGGACTTGAATCATGAAATATGTGTAGCACTTAGCCATTCTTCTCCATAATTCTTGAACTCGTTCTTGGGTTCTTCTTCTATCATAAGCATCTTCTTGATTTTACATTGAAGCCCAACAATCTGGGCTTGAGATTTTGATGAAGGTCTTTTTAGGGCTTCTATATCGTCATCATTGCCAATGGAGCTATCAGAAGTTCACCCACATTGGTGGGAGAAAGAAACTTTCTTGTGTATATATTAGAATACACTCCTTCATGTGGATAGTGAGGCAAGAACAAGACAAGCGTCGTCGTCATCGCTCGCTCGGCTCGGCTTCGACTTCGGCTTCAGCTTCGACTTCGGATTCGGATTCGAATTCGGATTTGGATTTGGATTTGGCAAATGATCGAGAGAGAGACTATTTTTTTGGACAAAGTTCATTTGAAACTTGAGGATTATTGATAATAGGAAATCATTTCTCCATATGCGGACGCACATGAACGGATGCGGGCGCAGGTCACACCGCACCTCGAAGGGACGCGATCCTTCGAGGCAAGGGACACACTGTTTCGACGCGGCATAGGTCGTCACCTGCAGACGCAGGTGAAGCTTCGCAGACGGAGCAGAACTTTCTGTTTTGATAAATTATGCGACCTGCGGATGCAGGTCATCCATCTGCGGCCGTAGGTCATGACACCGTTTCAGAAAGTTGTGTCTTTTCTTCAACCATTGCTTCTCTTCTAAAGCACCACCTCTTAGGCTATAAATACCTATATTTTCCTCAGACGAAGGATATACGAAATTATTATTTTCACAACTCCAAAACATTCTTCTTTACAAAAGAAATCAAAGTAAGTGTGATTTACTCCATTAGTTGAGTTCGACGAAGTTCAGCAAATTCCATTGTCGGTTTTACTGAATAGTGTTCTATTCTATCCTGGGAGGAATTAATCCAAACCTTAGGCAATTGTGAGGGGATTATATTCTTTAAGGAAGCACAGTTTAACTGTGGGCTTAGAACTATCATTTTCATCAATTTTCTGGTTTTTACAGGTGAAGGGAACAACACATTTGACAAAAGGAGACATCATACCTTACCTCCTTGTACATTTTAGAAATAGAAGTTAGATTCTTTTGTATTCAAAATAGATAATCATAGATCTTAACAAACTAAACATAAGAAAATGCATTCACCTCCCTCCTTAAATAATCTATCAATCTGGTCTAGGACTCTTATTAGAATTTATGTTAAACATATATCTTCCTTCACCTCCCTCCTTGAGTAATTTTAAGAAGTATTAGTTGCTGCTCAACTGATAAGATGTGGTTGAAATAAAACAAACTTGCTTGAGCTTTGACAAAGATATCAACAATTACTTTAGGATCATTTTGCTATTGAGAGTTTTCATCTTATAGTTGGATCACTGTCTGCACAACTTTTTTGCTTAATTATGACCTGAAAATATTTTATATTGTCATCTCTCAATCTAATTCAGGTAGCTTGCTTCTCAGGAGGAGTAAAATTTCAGCCAAATAATTTACTTCTTAAAATTCTCTGTTCACCTCCTTTTCCTCTAGTTGCAAGTTAAGTTGGATTCATAATGTCATGTTGTAGTTATTTCTGTACTGACGTCAGTTTCTCCCGCATTAGCTTCATTCAAGATATTACTAAAGTACCTTGTATGTAAGCCTTTTAATTTGTGTTTTAACCTTTTTTAATTTACTCACAACCCGAAACATGCTACATCCAACAATCACCTCTTGCAATCCTTCAGTCACCAACTGCTCGAACTATAGATGAACACTCTACATATTACTCCATCTGAATGCTCTCTTCTTCTTTGGTTGACCAGTCACTAATGTCACGTATAGAGGGCTATGATCACTCACACCTTCAGGGAGAAATTTGGTCCTAAAAATTGGCATTCAATCACCATTAACAAAAGACCGGTCTATCTTAGAAAAGGTTCTTCCAAATTCAATCATTCCAACCATAAATTCATCTAGTCCTTGATAACTCATTCGAACTTCAGGATTCTAGGCAATCTTGAAATCCACTCCTATTTAAAGGTCAGTGCATTTTCTCCAAATGTAGGACTGGGTTGAAATACCCCAACACTAACCAAGGCTCATTCGCCCTTATCCTAACTTGATTCAAATATTCCCACAATTCTCTTCTTTCTTCCTTCTGATTGTAAGTATACACAAGTATCATAATAAATTTTAAGTCACTAAGAAATAAACTTGGCTTGACATGTGATTGCCTGTGTATCCTTACTACACACTCTTACCTCGTACAAGTCTTCCCTCAATACCAACTATATTTTCCCATAATATTGATATTGATGGTTAGAGTAAAACTTCCAACATCCAAACATTCTAGCTTATGTTAATCTCCAATAAACCAATTAGGCCTCCTTCAAGCTAAAGGATTCTCTCCTTCTGTTTTGGGAGGTCATTAAGGCCTCTCACATTCTAAAAAAGTAAATTAACGATCCCCAAATGGGATAGTTGTACTGCCACTCCCTTTGTCTAGACCTCCATCATTCTTGTTTGTACTTGCTCTTTCCTTCTCTGATTTGAAGAATTAGCCGCATTCACAGTTTTCTGAGCCATATGTGCTGCTGCAATAGGCTTTTATGGCTGAATCCAACTTGAAACATATTTTTTCACCTTTCCTAATATGAGCAACTTCCTTAGTATTAGTCACTGCCTTGAATTAAGTAGTAGGTTGAGTTGCTTCATGAGTATTTGATGTTTTCTCCTTAGATTCTGAATCGCTTCTTTGGACTGAATTCACATTCTTCACAACTGCAACAATCTCTTTTGGGGCTAATTCCTACTGTTGTCCTTCTCATCATGCATATACTTGTGGCAATGGGCATATAAAGAAGTTTTTCAGTCATATGTGTCACAGTTATCACAATTTCTTTTTAATTTTTGAGACTTTCATCAGGATCCAAATTCAGCCCCTAAATTCACCTCTACTGGAAATCTGGCAAAATTCAAAGCCATTTTACTTTCAGTCTGCTTTTCTATCATGCTATTTCCCAATAGGTTTTCTATCTTACTTAGACCTCTTGCACTACCAAGTCTAGTAGCTTGATTCAAATAGGAGCAATCATCAATTCTTTCTTACAGAACTCCATTTTCGAGTCCAAGATTTCACAATCAAAGGTTTATTACCAAAATGGCATATCCATCGGATATCATAATCTTCCTTTCTCACTGTCAAAACTCACCAATAGTATTTTTCATCATAACTACTTTATTGATACCATGTTCACCCCATATTCTATGAATATATCCATTAAGCAAAAAACAATAATAAGGGTGAGCACCTAAAACGGCGCTGATAATTGCATTCTGTCAATAGTATATCTCTAAACTAATGCCATCAACCCCGATTTCCTCGATCAATTGGTCCCCAATGCTTTAAGGGTTAACAAATTAATATTTTAACCCCCATTCGCGATCTTTGTGATATGGAAATTGTCCCAAATAAAATAGTAGCAGATTTCTTATTAGATTGCTTCTCTTGTAACTCTACTTTGTCATCCCAGGATTTTGAACTACTCGTTTGTGACTGGGTTTTTGCAATCCATTTTGCAATTCTCTGTTTCACTGGTATGACCTCCTTTATTGGTATATTTGGAATTGGAGATTTCTGTCTATGGGCTACTTAAGTCTTTTTCTTCACTGTTACATTGATTGCATTTGCTACTGTTTTTCTAACCTCGCTTATCTTACCTAAACCCTTATCACCTTGGTCCAACACCTTCTTTGTACTCTCCACCACCTAGCTAATATATTTCACAATCGTCTTGGTCTGACTATTAGCCGAGATCAGATCTTAATTAAACTTACTTGTGTATACTATACAACTATATGACAGGCATAATTAAGTAAATAATTATTGGGTGCACAATGAGAACATGCCCCACGCGCCATATTTTTAATATAGAAAATGATATTAATTAGTGAGTCATATACATACCCAGACACACCACCACTACTAATCAACTAGTGATATTTATGATTTGAATTCTTATGATTTAACCAGATTGTTCATATCTAATACTTTTGTAACTGATTAAGATTAGCTAGTTAAAATAATTAAGGTAACAAATTTAACAAGGAGAAATAATATGGCAAATAGTTGTTAGGCCACATCATTACCACATAGGCAACTGAAATGAGAACTTAGACCAAAATTGTATATATAATAGATGGATGTCTTGTTAAAATTCAACCTCTTTATCAGTCTACAAAAAAAAAGTTTAGAAATGTCATATATCTATAATCAGAAATGCAGGTTTACATTAACCAAAACTCAAGATTTTCTTATAAACATGAAAAAACAAGTCGTAGACTTGGTTCCAATTCTTCTTCTGAACCAGCTAAATTCATTCAAATCAACTTCTTTTGCACCACTTATCATAATTGGAACTTGACGAGGCGACCACCAAATCCTAACATGGTAGTAAAAGGCCCAAAAATATAAATCAATATAACCATGGAACTGCATGAATTTTCCAACAAGGACAAGACTCATGAAACCATATACAAGGTGCTTAAGACTAATTTTTTTTGCCTTTGTTTTCTTCAAATCATGTTATACTCCATTTGTTTTATTTTATGTGATATTATTTCCTTATTAATTAGGACATTTCGAATTATTGACAAATCTTTTAAAATGTATAAATATTTTAACTTTAAATTTCTCATTATCCTTAATGGAATGCATTTATAGCCACATATAATCCAATCACATATTAAAGACCAAAAGTTTCAAATACCTTCATTTCCTTCTTGAAAACTGTGTTCTATCTTGTAGGTGCTAAAGAATTGGCATGCTTCAAATGTTAACTGTGAGAAGATCTTCAAAGAACTGAATGATTTGGCACATAAGTCTAGGGATTGCTTGGTGTTGGTCGATGGTTGGCCAACTCTGCAATTAACTGTTAAGGTTAAATTGTTTAATCACTATGTTCCAATGGGAACAAATAACAACGATATGATCACATCAACTTCTGGTGGTGGGAATTGCTTGCTTTGCCAAAAGGAGCTTGTTGGTGATTTGAAAGTTACAAGGATGTCATGTTCACATATGTTTCATATAATTTATCATTTAATATAATTTTATAAAATTAGATACATCTTTTAATATCTACTCCTTCCGTTCGCTTTTACTTATCACAATTTGAAAAGCTCACCCATCAAGAAAACAATCATTGATAGAGTGAGTTTACAAAATTACCCCTAATTAATGGTTGTGCTATGCAGTAAGTAAAGTCAAATTCCAACATTGGTGGAGTAATTGTTTCAATGATACCAAAACATTTTATTGGGTAAAGATGTCGTTTCAATGATACCAAAGCATTTTATTGGGTAAAGATGTATAGCACACTTTTATTAGTGGAGTAGTTCATTCGTTCAATTTTGGAGGTAAATTATACTTTAGTTTTGGGTAAAGTTCTTTAGTTTAATTCCAAAAAAAATTCATTTCTTTAGTTGAATTCAAGTAAAAAATTTGGAGGGAAACAATTTAAACTTTTGCATTATTTTTATAACAATTTAAACTTTTCCACCAAATATTTCATTATAAAACTGCTTCAATGAAATGAGAGTTCACACAACAATGGATACAAAACAAAATCAATCAAGTGTACTGAACCAAATAGATCCATCAATATATTTTTTGTAGCTTTATTCATTTCTTAGAGCATAAAGGATGTTCATAAAACTTTTCAAGAACAGTATTCCAAATCAACATACTCCATGTAATTGGAGTAAGTTTTTATGGGTTAATGAATGATTTACTCCTATGTCAATCCTCACACGGTTGAATTGGCTATTGAAGACTTCAAAAAGTCTTGGAACATTTTTCAAGATTAATTAACTCAATGCTAGCAGGAGTAATCAATTAAGGGTATAGTAGAAAAAAAAAATTGTCTTGTCTTGATTAGTGAAAAATGACAAGTAAAAGCGAAAATCAAATTAGGAAATTTGTGAGGAGTAAAACCGAACGGAGGGAGTATTATATACAATTCATTCAGACAACTTGAATATAGTAATTATTAGTATATTTCTACATGTAAGATGTACATTTAGCTGTTTTGACCGTGATTTTCAATCTTCACAATCTTAGATGGGCTGAATTACATCTTAAACTTTTCACTTTTCTCTTTTTAATCTGTGGAAATGATCATTAACAAAACTGACATATCAAAGAGCAAAAAATAATTAGCAGAAGATGCAAAGCTCTTCCCATTAAGTAGTATTGAGACATTAAGTAGCATATAAAATTATTTAACGGGGAGAAATATAAATTTTATGTAAGAGATTGTAACAACCTGATATGTAAAAAAATTTTTATGTGATTTGACCGTTTGTCCTCCCCCGTAGTTGTTACATATTGGTTTTAGGGTGTGGGGATGGTTGACACGGTTTCCTATGCTTTCGGGAATGATTTGGGAGAGTTTGAGGCTCTTAGAGGCTTTGAAAAGTCACTAGTTTGACTTCAGTCATTATATTGTGTTTCGAGTGTCGGATGACGATTTGGACAGTTTCATTAGACCTGGTATGTCGAATTTGGTTTAGTAGAGGGGTTGGTTCGGGTTCGGAACCTTTATTTTACATTTCGACCCTCCATTTGAAAACTAGTGGAAATTGTCTTAAAGAGGTCCTGAGGGGCTAATTTTTTGAAAATGATCCTTTTCAAAAATCCGAAGTTACCATTGAGTCCGAAACGTCGAAAATAGCCTAGTTGCGTAGTTCATTTGCGTTCACAGGATCCCGAAAGAATCCCGAGGGGTCGATCAACAACTTTGCAACTTAGTAAATTTGCTGATGCAACTGAACCTGGTGCAACCGCTTTAGTGGACAAAGACCGCTTAAGCGGTAGCCGCTTTAGCGGTCAGCTGGTTTTTTGCCCCACTCGCTAAACGGACACTTTACCGCTTTAGCGACGGTGGACCTCTTTAGCCAAGCCACGGATGCAGGCCGCTTTAGCGTCCACCAACTGCTTAAGCGGTGACCGGTTTAGTGGTTATTTAGCCACTTAAACGGCCATCACTGTATATATGCCCAAATTTTCCCCTTTTATTCCATTATTCCATTTTCAAGATTTGTAGCTTCGGGTAGGGGCGATTTTGAAGGATTTCTCCACCATTTGAGCTTGGGTAAGCTCCAAACTCTTGTTTTCATTAATTCCTATTGATTATGTCTTCGATAAAACCTTTTTATCTTGATTTCGGAATGAGTTTTTGCCGGTGAAACTTAAAAATGGTTTTTCTTCGATTTGAACATCATTTTAAACTCACTTTCGCATGGGTTTTCAACTGTAGACTCCTATAACCTTGGGAAACGTGTTTCTAAAATAAAATTTTGGTTTTACCCCTTTCATTTTTGAACCCATTTTTCGAATTCGTTTTGGAACCGTCTTAAATAAGGTTAATATGGGTATCATTAGCTACCTTTTGATGCGTAAATGATGTTTTGATAGTTTTAGCTCGTGATGGGGCCATTCATAAGGGAAAAGCTCCGTGTTGAAGGTTCTAAGGCTTGGATTTTGACACTTCGAGGTGGGTTATGACTTAACTTTCTTCAGACTAGGATGGATAGTTAATAAATAAGTAAAACATGCTATGGGTTGGGGAAAATAGCCATGAGAATTATATTTCGAGATTATTATTATTATTGTGTGCCCGTGTGAGGGCTTATATAATTAGTATTGTTGGCTTGAGATATTATATATTGTGTGTTGCCCATGTGGGGACTTTATTTGACATCATTGACCTTATTTGTACATTGAATGCCTTTATTCTTATTGTGATGCCCGTGCGGGGGCTTGAATAGATATTATAGGCCTTATTGAGCACTGTTTGCCTTTATCATGAACAAAATTCCCGAATTAGGGATTGATGTGATATTAATGATGTCTTACATGATTATATACATTCCAATGGTGCAAAATAAGAACTGATATCATGAATTATTGACATATTGAGTTGATTGTGAGCTCACTTATACAGGTATCGAATAGATTGCAATCTTCATACTGATTTGATTGTGAGCATTATATCCTCACTTCATGCATACATATTCATGAGTTTTTGGTGCCATTGAGGAACACTATTTTTGAAAGAAATGAGATATTTTATGGGAACCTTAATCCATGAACACAAGCCGGAGAGGTGAGTTGAGGTTTGAGATAGTCTACGGGTTGCGAACCCCCCATGGGTCCTATTTTAGGAGCACTGAAGCTCAGTAGGTGTATACAAAAAGTCATGCGATGACTTTCAACTACTCATTTTACCATCATTGCATTGCATTTGCATATGCATTTTCTGTGTTTCTTTATGTTTTCTTGAGGTGTATTTAGATTTTGTATTTTTTTTCCTGTGTATCTTTTTCTATTTCGTTTCTTTATATATTAGAACTGTTAGTAGAGACAGTGTGAGCTACCGTTTGAGAACTTTTCTATTTGCAGGTGACGTGCTCATAGTATTTCTTTACTTGTATTATTTTCTACTTTGATCAATCGGCCTATGATACCTACTGAGTAAAAGTCGACCGTACTCATCCCTACTGTGTCTTTTCGATGCAGATCCTAGTTTGAGTGCGAGATGCGGCAGCTAATCATGCTATTTGGTGGTTAACTCAAGGTACTGATACGCTCTAGATGTCCAGAGTTGATTTCAAACCTCTTCGTATCTTCATCTTGTCTTAACTTATGTTTAGAGACATGTTATGTATTTTATTTTGGATTTCAATCTTACTTTAGAAGCTCTTGTACTTATGATACCAGGTTTTGGGAGTTTTTGTGATATTTTCCTTCTAACTTCCATTTTATTATGTATTGTGTTGACCTGACTTCACTCTTGAAGTCTCGATTATCTTACTTTATTTTGAAAATTCTGCATTTCTTTCCTGTATGGGTAATTGGCTTACCTACCGAGGCTGGGTCTCGGTAGTTGTCATCATGACCTCAACTTTTGGGTCGCGAGAAACTAGTATCAGAGCGGTAGGTTCATAGATCTCATAAGTGTAAGAGTAGGATGTCTAGTAGAGTCACACGGATCAGTACATTGACATTCATAGCTATATTCAAGAGGCTATAAGATGTCTTTAATAAAAAATTTCTAAACTTGTATTCTATTTTTTTCTGCACTAATAGTGAGGACTATGTCCAGGGTTGCTAGGGATGTTGAGCTAGCATTCGATATGGGAGCCTCAGTTTGAGGGCGAGGTAGGGGTCGTGGTCGGCCCAGAGGTAGAGGATGGGCACGAGGAGCTGCCCCAGCCAGAGGACATGTTAGGGAGGCCTTTCCCGAGCCTAAGGTTGAGTATGCGAAGAATGACTATCTGACAGGGGGTGCAGGGCTAGCTCAGGTTCTACAGGGTTCAGTTGACACCCCAGTGTTATAAGGTCTTCTGATTCGTCTCTTGAGTTGTGTAGAGGGTGTTCCTTTAAGTGTACCGAGTTTTCTTCAAACTTCGAGTGGTGTTCCACCGGCTGTACCGACTTTTGCTTATGGTATTCCTATTTCAGGGGTACAACCATCATCTGTGTTACCCCCCGTTTGTGAATTCACTACCTACCAGACTTACAATTTCTCTAGTTGCTTCAGGTACTATGATGTCTTCTGATGATCAGAAGAGGTTTAAGAGGTTTATTCGCTTGGCTCCTCCCAAGTTTAATGGTACGATTAGCGAGGATTCCTAAGAATTCCTGATTGACTGCCAGGAAAAGTTACATAATCTTGGATCCCTTGAGTCTCATGGAGTTTCTTATACTACCTATCAGCTGACGGATGTGGCCAGACATTAGTGGAGGTCTCTATCTAGTTGTAGGTCATTGGGTTCGCCAGCTATGACATGGACTCAGTTTTTCTAGGCCTTTTTGGAGAGGTTTGTGCCGTACAACTTGAGAGATCAGATGTGGGACGAGTTTGATCACTTGGAGCAGGGCTCCATGTCTATTACCAAGTATGAGGCATGCTTCCATGCTCTATTTAGATATTCAGCCGCTAATATCTCCACAGAGTCAGAGAGGATTTAGAAGTTTATTAAGGGGTTAGATGGTCCCTATCAGTTGGCTACAACCCAGATGGTAGTTTCAAGGGCTTCTTTTAGAGCATTACAGAGCATTCCAAGTTGAGTGATTTTATTACCCATGATACTCAAGGAGTCACCAAGAAGGTGTACCGACAGGGCGAGTTTGGTGGTCATGCCTCCCGAGGTAGAGATTTCTCTAGTAGAGGTTTTCGTGGTTGTCATGGTAGGCCAGTCCAGGCCTCTTTACAGGGATTAGGTGGTGAACCTTCAGTTTTTGCGACTCTAGGTAGCCAGGTATCAGGTCGTGTGAGTGGGGGTTTTATCTTCAGTTCTTTGGGCCAGGGCGGTCATTCTAGTTCATCTGTGCCCCCTCAGATTGAGTCAGGCCGTAGAGGATGCTATATTTGTGAGGAGGTTGGTCATTTGTCTAAGGATTATTCTCGGCGTGTGTATGGACCTGCCCACCAAGATTCTCAGCTTTAACTTTGCCCTACCCCTATATTTGTAGTGAGAGGTGGTTCACAGAGTGCCAGGGGTGGTGCTAGAGGTGCTTGAAGTAGAGATATAGGGGCTCGTAGTGGCTGTCATGGGGTTGCTCAGTCCGAGAACGGACGTTGACAGTGTTATGCTATACCTGGGAGACCCAAGGCAAAGGCCTCTGATGCAGTCATTATAGGTATCGTCCTAGTTTGCTACAGATCTGCTTCCATGTTATTTGACCCTGGATCTACATTTTCCTATGTGTCTACATATTTTGCTTTTTTATTTTGTTGCTTCCTGTGAGCCCCTTTCTATGCCTCTTCATGTTTTTACCCCCGTAGAGATTTTTTAGTGGTGGATCGGGTGTACCGATCTTGTGTAGTGACTTTTGCGGGGCGTGAGACTTGGGTAGACTTGATCATCGTAGATATGGTTGATTTTGACGTTATCTTGGTATGGATTGGCTGGCTCTCTATCATGCTATTTTAGATTGTTATGCCAAGACCATGACCTTAGCCACGCCAGGTGTGCCAAGGATAGCTTAGAAGGGTACGCTTAATTTGAATCCGAAAGGAGTTATATCTTTTCTACGTGCTCATTGCATGGTAAAAAGGGGGTGCTTGTCTTATTTGGCTTATGTTCGTGATACTAGTGTCTCTTCGCCACCTCTTTTGGATTCTATTCAGGTAGTTCGTGAGTTCCAGGATGTGTTTCCTATAGATTTGTCTAGTATGCCTCCGAATTATGATATTGATTTTGCTATTGATGTGGTGCCGGGCACCAAGCCCATTTCCATTCCTCCTTATAGGATGGCCCCAGTTGAGTTGAAGGAATTGAAGAAGCAGTTGTAGGATATGTTGAGTAAGGGATTCATTAAACCTAGTGTATCTCTTTGGGGTGCTCTTATCTTGTTTGTAAAGAAGAATGAGGGTTCTATGCGCATGTGTATCAACTATCGACAATTGAACAAAGTGATGGTTAAGAACAAGTATCCTCTTCCTCGCATTAATGATCTTTTTACCAGCTTTAGGGTGCTTTTGTGTTTTCCAAGATTGACTTGAGATTTGGGTACCACCAGTTGAAGATTAGAGCTTCGGATGTTCCGAAGACGGCTTTTGGGACTCTATACGGGCATTATGAGTTTTTGATCATGTCTTTTGGGTTGACCAATGCCCCATCAGCATTCATGGAGTTGATGAACAGGGTATTTTGACTATATCTCAACTCTTTTGTGACTGTATTTATAGATGATATCTTGGTTTACTCTACGAATGAGGCCGACCATGTGAGGCACTTGAGGGCTATACTTCAGAGATTGTGAGATGAGAAGTTGTATGCCAAGTTCACCAAGTGTGAGTTTTGGTTGGATTCTATTTCTTTCTTGGTCATTTAGTAACCAAGGATGGCATTTTGGTTGATCCGTCCAAGATAGCAGCAATTTGTGATTGGGCTATACCTACTTCTCCTATCGAGATTTAGAGTTTTATCGGTTTAGCTGGTTATTATAGGTGTTTTGTAGAGGGTTTCTCGTCTATTACGGCTCCTTTGACCAAGTTGACTCAGAAGAAGATTACCTTCCAATGGTCGGATGTTTGTGAGGCGAGCTTTCAAAAGCTTAAGGAGTTGTTGACTTTGGCTCCTATCTTGACCTTGCCCAAGGAGGACGTGGGTTTTATCATATTTTGTGATGCTTCTGGTATTGGTTTGGGTGCAGTGTTGATGCAGGAGGGTAAGGTGATTGCTGATGTGTTACACCAGTTGAAGCCTCATGACAAAAATTACCATACCCACGATTTAAAGTTGGCCGCAGTTGTGTTTGTGTTGAAGCTGTGGTGGCATTACTTGTATGGAGTCCATTGTGAGATTTTCTCAGATTATCGTAGCCTTCAGTACTTCTTCACTCTGCGAGATCTTAATATGAGGCAGCGACTTTGGCTTGAGTTGCTTAAGGATTATGACCTCACTATTCTTTATCATCCTAAGGCTAATGTAGTTGTGAATGCCTTGAGCCAGAAGATTACTAGTATGGAGAGTTTAGCTTATCTCTTAACTCAAGAGCGACTTTTGGCCTTTGAGGTTCAATCTTTAGCTAACCAGATGGTTAGGCTTGACATTTTGACACCAGGGCATGTCCTAGCCTTTGTTAATGCTAGATCTTATTTGATGGAGCATATTCAAGCTCATCGGTTTGATGATGATAAATTGAGTGTGATTCGAGATAAGGTGTTGAGTGAAGAGGCTAAGGTGACATCTCTCAATTCTGATGGTGTTTTGAGGATTAGTGGTCGAGTTCGTGTGCCGAGAGTTGGAGGATGGGTGAGATTGATTTTGGAGGAGGCTCATTGTTCTAGTTATTCTGTCTACCCAGGGCTGACTAAGATGTACCAAGATTTAAAGCAGCATTACTGGTTGAGTGGCATGAAGAAGGATGTAGTGGACTTTGTAGCTCGTTGCTTGTGTTGTCAGCAGGTAAAGGCCGAGTATCTGAGACCCGATGGTTTGGTTCAAATATTACCCATTCCTGAGTGGAAGTAGGAGCGGATTACTATGGACTTCATGAGTGGGTTGCCTCGTACTTCTCATAGTTCTGACAGCATTTGGGTCATCGTAGATCGATTGACCAAATCAGCTCATTTCATCCCTGTTCAGATTTTCTTCAGTATTGAGAGGTTAGCTTGTATATATGTTTGAGAAGTGGTTTGCCTTTATGGGCTACCCATGTCTATTATTTTATACAGAGGCTCGTTGTTCACTTCTAGCTTCTGGAGGACATTTTAGGAAGAGTTCGGTACTTAAGTTGACCTTAGCACAACTTTTCATCCCCAAATCGATGGTAAGTCAGAGCGGACTATTCAAGTTTTTTAGGATATACTCCGCGTGTGTGTTATGGACTTTGGAGGGCAGTGGGAGTAGCATTTAGCCTTAGCAAAGTTTGTTTACAATAACAACTACCATTCAAGTTTTGAGATGACACCATTTGAGGTGTTGTATGGTAGGCATTGTCGATCCTCGATTGGTTGGTTTGAGACTTCTGAGGTTAGAACCCGTGGTACATACTTTCTTCGTGAGTCTTTGGACAAAGTTTGGGTAATTCAAGATAGGCTCCGGGCAGCCCAAAGTAGACAAAAGAGTTATGCAGACCGCAAACTTTGTGCCTTGAAATTTGGAGTTGGTGATCGAGTCTTCCTTCTAGTATCTCCCATGAAGGGCGTGATGAGGTTCGAAAAGAGGGGCAAGCTCATCCCGAGGAATATCGAACCTTTTGAGATACTTCAGACAGTTAGGGAGGTGGCTTATGAGTTAGCCTTGCCCTCAGACTTTTCAGCTGTTCACCTAGTCTTTCATATAGCTATGTTACGGTGCTATATCCTGGATGAGTCTCACATACTTCGTTGGGACTCGATTCAATTGGATAAGAGTTTGACCTTTGTAGAGGAGCCAGTGTCAATATTAGCCAGGGATGTAAAACGGTTGCATTCTAGAGATATTCTTGTGGTTAAGGTTTAGTGGAGACACCATCTCATCTAGGAGGCTACTTGGGAGGTCGAGTCCGACATGCATAGTAGTTACCCCCAACTCTTTGCTGATTCAGGTACTTCAGTGCTTTTAGTTCGAGGATGAACTAGAGCCTTAGTAGTGGATACTGTAAAAACCTGAAATCTAAAAATTCCCTTTTTATGTGATCTGACCATTTTTTCATCCCCCATAGTTGTTACATGTTGATTTTGGGGTGTAGGGATGGTTGGTACAGTTCCCAATGCTTTTGGAAATGATTTGGGAGAGTTTAAGACTCTTAGAGGCTTTAAAAAGCCACTAGTTTGACTTCGGTCAACATATTATTTTTTGAGTGTCGGATGATGATTTGGACAGTTCTATTAGACTCAAAATGTCAAATTTGGGTTGGTAGCGGGTTGGTTTAGGTTCAGAACCTTTATTTTGTATTTTGAACCTCCATTTGAAAACTAGTGGAAATTGCCTTAAGGGGGTCTCAAGGGGCTAATTTGTTGAAAATGATCCTTTTGTTGAAAATCTGATGTTACCATTGAGTCCGGAATGTCGAAAATAGCCTAGTAGCTTAGTTTATTTGTATTCACAGGATCCCAAACGAATCTAGGGGGGCCGATCGGTAACTTTATAACTTATCAAAGTTGTTGATACAGCTAAACCTGGTGAGGTCGCTTTAGTGGGCAAAAATTGCTTAAGCGATAGCCGCTTTAGCGGTCAGCTGATTTTTTGCCCCAGTCACTAAAGCGGACACTTTACCACTTTAGCGACGGTGGACCGCTTTAGCGAATCCAAGCCACAGAGGCCAGGCCGCTTTAGCAACCACCAACCGCTTAAGCGGTGACCGCCTTAGCGGTCATTTATCCGCTTAAGCGGCCATCGATGTATAAATACCCAATTTTCCCCCTTTTATTCCATTCTTCCATTTCCAAGACTTGTAGCTTCGGGTAGGGGCGATTTTGAAGGGTTTCTCTACCATTTGAGCTTGGGTAAGCTCCAAACTCTTATTTTCATTAATTCCTATTGATTATGTCTTCGAAAACACCTTTTAATCTTGATTTGGAATTGGTTTTTGGAGTTTTTGCCGGTGAAGCTTAAAAATGGTTTTTCTTCAATTTGAACCTTGTTTTTAACTCTTTTTTGCGTGGGTTTTCAACTGTAGACTCCTATAACCTTGGGTAACTTATTTCTAAAATAAATTTTTGGTTTTACCCATTTTGTTTTCGAATCCATTTTGGATCCATCTTAAATAGGGTCAATATGGATATCACTAGCTTCTTTTTTATGCGTAATAATGTTTTTGATAGTTTTAGCTCGTGACGAGGCCATTCATAAGGTAAAAGCTCCGTATTGAAGGTTCTAAGGCTTGAATTTCAACACTTCGAGGTAGGTTATGGCTTAACTTACTTCATACTGTGTTGGGTAGTTAATACATAAGTAAAGCATGCTATGGGTTGGGGAAAATAACCATGGGAATTATATTTCAAGATTATTATTATTGTTGTGTGCCCGTGTAAGGGCTTATATACTTAGTGTTGTTGGCTTGAGATATTATATTTTACGTGTTGCCCATGTCGGGGCTTTATTTGACATTATTGACCTTATTTTTATATTGAATGCCTTTATTCTTATTGTGATGCCCGTGCGGGGGCTTGAATAGATATTATAGGCCTTATTGTGCATTGTTTGCTGCTAACATGATAAAAATGCCCGAGTTAGGGATTGATATGATATTCATGATGTCTTACATGAATGTATACATTCCAATGGTGCAAAACAAGAACTGATATCATAAATTATTAACATATTGAGTTGATCCTGAGCTCACTTATACATGTATCGAATGGATTGTTATCTTCATACTGATTTGATTGTGAGCTATATCCTCATTTCATGCACACATATTCATGAGTTTTTGGTACCATTGAAGAACACTATTTTTGATAGAAATGAAATATTTTATGGGAAACTTGATCCGTGAACACAAGCCAGAGAGGTGAGTTGAGGTTTGAGATAGTATACGGGTTGTGAACCCCCCATGGGTCCTATTTTTGGAGCATTGAGGTTTGGTAGGTGTATACAGAAAGTCATGCGATGACTTTCAACTACTCATTTTACCATCATTACATTGCATTTGCATATGCATCTTCCGTGTTTCTCTATGTTTCCTTGACATGTATTTAGCTTCTATATACGTTTTGTGTGTATCTGTTTCTATTTCATTTCCATATATATTCGAACTGTTAGTGGAGACGGTGTGAGCTATCTTTGGGAACTTTTCTGTTTGCAGGTGACATGCTCATAGTATTTCTTTACTTATATTATTTTCTGCTTTGCTCAGTCGGCCTATGATACCTACTGAGTATAAATGGACCATACTCATCTCTACTGTGCCATTTCGGTGCAGATCCTAGTTCGAGTACGAGACGCGGAAGCTGATCGTTCTATTTGGTGGTTGACTCGGGTAATGGCATGCTCTAGATGTACGAAACTGATTTCGTACCTCTTCGTATCTTCATCCTGTCTTTATTTATGTTCAGAGACATGTTATGTATTTTCTTTGGATTTCAGTCTTATTTTAGATGCTCTTGTACTTATGACACCAGGTTTTAGGGGGGTTTATGGTATTTTCTTTCAGACTTTTGCTTTGTTATGTATTGTGTTGACCTAACTTCACTCTTGAAGTCTTGGTTATCTTACTTTACTTTGAAAATTCCGCATTTCTTTCCTTTATGGGTAATTGGCTTACCTACCGAGGCTGGGTCTCGATAGTTGCCATCATGACTTCAACTTTTGGGTCGTGACAGAGATACTGTGAACCTTTAGTTTTAAGGGGTATTCTCGTAATTTAATTTTAAGCATGAAGGTTTCCCACTTTTGATGTAAGTATGATGATGATTTCATTCACATTTACGTTAAAAGACCATTTTTACTCACTTATAGCAAGTATAGACCTGAAACACACTTATGCCAAATGTTATATTGAAAGTTTTATTTATGTGATTCTTAAACAATCAGGGTAAATTGAACTAACTTACCTTATAGCTAAGAAATTCTGGATAAGTTATAATTTATGTGACCCATACATTAAAGGGGAAAAAAGAAAGAAAAAGTTACCATGATTTTAGTACCATACCTCGCGATAGATTAATATTAGCCAAACTAAATAAAGTAATTCGAGCACAAGTACCTCTGTGAAAATTTAATTTAATAAAATATTTTTGTATATTGTCATGCTCCAAAACTGCGATCGTGATGACACCCATCACACGCATCACGATTGGTAAGTCTAAATTCATTCCAACAACAATACTAATTCACAAAAATAGCAAAAGAAGTAAAAATAACTCAAAGCCAGATATAATCTCTGATACATCAGAATAATGTGAATACGACAATCAAAATAAATCTCAGGTCTGGTAATCACAACATACAAGCCTCTAAATACAGAAAATACAAGGAAAGGTCTGAAATGTCTATAATGCAAAGGAATACATAAGACTAGGATAGGATAGAGAATCTAAGAAGATTTGGAACCAACAGCTACTACCTCAGAATCTCTAGAGATGTATCAACAATACTGCACCGCTCAACGATCGAGGACCATCATTTTAGTACCTGCACTCAAGGTGCAGAAAAAGCAAGGGTGAGAACGAAATCGGTGTACTCAGCAGTATCGTCGATTGAACCTATTTCAAAGCAGTGGTGAGAAACACTGAAACCATCCATCCAACACAATCATGGGAAAATGACATTTTTAGTCCTTGAGTTATCACGTACTTTCAATTTCAGTCCCTGTGATATCCGACTGAGTGCTTTTAACCTTTAATTAAGCAATGCGTGCTATTTTGATCCCTGGGTAATGAATCTCATCAAATTAAATGGAATGATGACTATTAGTAAGACAATGTGGACGTTGATGGACGTATCTGACCTTATTTGAGCTAATTTTATCCAATTATGAAATTTAAATTCATGTAGAAATTCATGATTTGAATGTATTTTGATTCGATTCTATTAATTTTTGAATTATCTTCTCAAGTTTTCCCCAATTTAAGCTAGGCTCTTATGGGCTTTTCATTGGGGAAAATCGAGCTCCATCTCTGTAATTTTGGCTTTTCTTGTCGCGATTCTTTTTAAAATTTTACTCAATTATAGTAATGAGTATAATTAATATATTTTATTTATTAATTAAATAAACAACTAACGTGCAAATGAAAACGTGTATGCGCTATGTCCAAAGTGCCCTTACTAATGGTTATCATTCCGTTTAATTTGATGAGATTAGTTAGCCAGGGGTCAAAATAGCACACACTGCTTAATTGAAGGTTAAAAGTGCTTAGGCGAATATCACAAGAACTGAAATTGGAATAACGCGATAACTCAGGGAGTAAAAGCGTCATTTTCTTACACAATCAAATAACCTGCACTCATGAAAAGCTAGCCTAGTCTAATAGGTATATCACAACAATAAGAGTAATCATTATCAACTCTTGAAATCAGTGTAATATCAATCAATATCCAAATACAATACTAAAACACAACAAATCAATCATATGAAAATAATGAGATGATACAATATGATTCAATGACTGACAATATGCACCCGCTGCTCTGTTTGGCTAGCTGGGACCCATAGGGGACTCACGAGGTCCATATATCCACCTGGAGTAATTTCTCCTTAGACATGCAAATAAATGAATCCGCCTGGGATCATTTCCCATCGGGCCATGCAGAACAATTTCTCATCAGGCATGCAAGTCAAAATTAGTAAAATCCACCCGAAATATTTTTCCATCGGTCAAGCAAGTCATAAATCAATAAAAATCCTCCAGGAATACTTTCCGATTGTGCATGCAAGTTATAAATCAATAAAATTTACCCGAATTGCTTTCCCATCGGACATGCAAGACATTTAAAATCAACCTTTCTCAAAATATCAATTTTACAATGCTATGATATGAATATAAGTGCGTATACATGAATCACGATGATAAGAAACAACACAATATATCAAATTCAAGCTCACAAGGTCATACTCAACTCAACAATACCGACTACCAGCCCAAAATTCATCAATTCTAGTTCGATAAGCTCAAATGTCACTCATAACAGGCTATACCATCAATATCAACAACTTTTAAGTCCAGAATCACCACTAAAGCACTTTACACAAGATAATTCAATAGTCAAGAATAGAGAATTATCCCAATAAGTTATTAAATTCTATTTTTTAGCCATTTAGAATACATCGGTACCCACATAGATGCTCGTCTTAAATTCTATTTTTTAGCCATTTATAATACATCGGTACCCACATAGATGCTCTTCACCTCATCTATACGGGACTCCGTGCCTCATTACTCCCAATTCAAGCAATAAACACTAAAGCACTTTGGAAAAAAAATTAAAGAAAGTCTCAACTTGCCTTAAGGAAGCCCGACGAATCAAATCAAAGCTTTGCCCTTCTGAATCGCCTCTGAATGAGCTCAATCTATTCAAATATGAGTGCTAAGTAAGAAAATGAAGCTAACAATACCCATATTACCATAGTTCAAATCCAAGTTCAAAAAGTCAACCCCACGCCCACATGGGCAAAACATGTTTTTTTTTCTTGAAAAAACACTTTACCCATTGTTTAGGAAGTTCAAATATAAAATTCCATCAAAAACGGGCTTGAAATCGGCTTTGAAATGACTATTTTACCAAATTTTAATTTTAACAGGGAAACCCCCAAATTGCAAGTTGAAAAGCTTAGATGTAAAATCATGGATTAGTTAGTAGGGAATGATAAAATCAAGCTATAGAAACTCACCCAAGATAGAAATCTCAAAATACCACTTGAAATCATTCAAACCCGAGCTCCCAAACTTTAAAAATGGATGAAATTGGGTTTTAACTCAAAAAAAAAAGCTTAAAAGTTGTCCAGGTCGCATTACACATAGCGGGGCCTAACATGAGGTGTTTAAAATAAACAAGACCTTCTTGAAGTGTCTAAGTGAAAGTTGGTGCCAACTTTAGGGTGCCATTGATGGATTCTGCATTAAGATTAAGACGTCTGAATCTGAATGTACATACGAATAACAAGACAAATCGGCGTCAACCTTTCTTGATTTGTATTTCAAGGGCAACAACAAGGGATCCAGGCCACAAAGACGTGTTTGGAGGTCCATTTTGAGCTCCAAGTAGAGCAATATTACATATGAAAGATAGCTTGAAGTCAAGGGAGCCATTGGAGAGGTCGTTGGAGAGTTAAAAAGAGCTAAACAATTACCTGGAGCCACATACGCCCTGACCTGTGATCGCAGGTCACCCATCGCTATTTGTCCACTTCCAGTGGCACCTACACCCTAACATGCGCCAGCAGGTGCCCCATCTGCGTGGGCGGATGCCCAATTTGCTGAAATGGGTCACTTTTTGGCCCATTAAATGTAATAAAAGGCCCAAGGCTATAAATACTAGTTTTTGCCTTTCATTTCCTTTGATATTAATAATGTGAGACTCCTTATAGAGCATGAGTGTAGCTTGGAAAAGCTTGTACTGACTTTTGCCTAGAAACGGTGGTTGCGAGGGCGTTACGATTCCCTCGTCGTCGTTCGTAAGATTTAGGTTCCTTCTTTGGATTAATCTTTTGAGGTTATTTGATATAATACATCATTTAGTTTCATTTGGTTTTCTTGTTTATGTCTATCTTTTTATCTCTATGTTTCTATCCTTTACTTTCTGCATTTCAATTCTATCGTTTCTTTTAGGTTTCATGCTTGTTTCGTCTTTTCGTATTTTGGGGGTTATCATTTGGTATCAGAGCCAAGCTTGAATTCGTTTCCACAAATTCAATCTTGGGTTTTGTTATCTAGAAAATCAAATATCAAGAAAAAAAAAACTGAAATTTTGTTTTTGGAAATTTCCAAAAATTTCAAGTTTTGTTTTTGAGTGTTCTTGTAGTTTCAACACTAGATTTGTTTCCTCTAGTGTTATTAGAGTCGGTATCTTGAGTTTTGGGTGTGATTTGAGTAGATTTGAAGAAATCCACCATTGTTGAGCTTGAGTTCTTGAGAAAAAAAGTTGGTTTCTAGATCATACAAATTTGGTATGGATTTGAAGGTTTAGGGTTATTGAAAAGTATTTCTCATATCAAAGGGACCCAAGATCTAAAATTTGGAGTTGCGTGGAGAAGTTTTTGGAGAATCCACTATTTTTGAGTTTGGAGCTTGAAGAAGCTTCAAATGGATTTGAAAATCTGAAAATTTTGGCTTGGAATTGAGGGTTAAATAGTATTGGGGATTGTTCCTCATATCAAAGAGAACCTAGATTTCAAATTTCATTGAATTTCGAGCTAAAACGAAGAAGATATGAAATTTTAAAGTTCATCCATGTTTTTGGTGTTCTTCACGACATTCATATCTTGTTGAAGAGGAATATTCAAAAAGTTGTGTTAGATCCAAAAAGAAATAAAGAGAAAAGTGTTTCGGCGTTGGTACAAAGGAATATCCCAAAAGAAAAGAAAATATTTTAGGAGAGAGAGCCTAAGAGGGCCCACAAAAGAGGAAAATTCGGAGTTTCCAGCTAGTCTGCCAGGGCCACCTACGCCCTCACCTGAGCCAGCAGGTGGTCATTTGTGCCAGCAGGTGATCCAACGCAGACCATACTGATTTGACCTGTGCCCACCACCTGCGAGGGCAGGTCACCACCTGCGTGGGCAGGTCACTTGAACGTACCTCATTGATTCCTAAGCTCATTTTGCTCAGGTTACATCGTCTTAGTTTCATTTCTTGATTCCTTATTTAATTTCTTGATTCCTAAACTAATTATCAACGGGTAATTATCCTTACTTAGTTGATTGATTAGTCTTTGAGTCCATTTTTATTTCTTAGTCCATTTTCTTTGTGTGTTTTTCTAGTTTTATTTCATAGTTAACTTCTTGATTCAAGTCCTTTTTGTTTATAATTGAGCCATTCATCTTTCTTTAAACAAGAATCTATTCCCGCCAAGAGTAGCAATCAACACCTTGTGTACTACTGAAGTATAGGCAATCTTTAACACTAGCCGATCCAATTGTGAGGCAATCAAAGGTGTGTAAACACGAGTGATTGTGAGCTTTATTTTTCTAAAGCTAACATTGTTGTTGTCTTTTTTGAGTGTTTAAAATTTCTAGGTGCAATGGCTTTGGAGAAATAAACTCAAATTCCCATGAGAAGTGACACGTTAAAATCTTTATGGGAAAATATTGAGGGCATGAACTGTATAATGGGAGTGATGGAAGGTCATATAACTTCCATAGAAGGTAGCATATCAAACATGGAAGGTAGTGTGACAAACATTGAGGAGTCCTTTGATTCCATGGATTCTACTTCCCAAACCAACTCACAAGTATCACCAAATGAACAAGTCCAAAGTTCCCCAACCCATAAATGTAATTTGGTGATCTTGGAAGGAGATGATGATCAATTGGAGTAAGATTGGAGTTTATCTTGTGCATTAAGGAAGGTAGTATGGGAACTTTTGAAAGAGGAACTTGACTAAAGTAAGAACCTATGTCATACAAGGTTTGAGATGATGGGAAATGAATGTTCCTTGGTCATTGATGGAGAGAGAAGTATTAATTCCAGATCATGTACACTTGTTGATCTAATAAACTTCCTATACAAAGGCATCCCAAGCCATACAAGCTCCAATGGTACGAAGAGAATGGTTCAATAGAAGTGACCGAGCAAGCAATCATTAACTTTAGAGTGGGCAAGTATCAAGATGAAGTACGATGTGATGTAATGCCCTTGAGATCATGTCATATGTTGCTTGGTAAGCCATGGAAATATGATAGGTCGGTTCAATATCGAGAGAAGTCCAATAAATATGTACTTGTATTTGGAGGACAAAAGTATATTCTTGAACCCTTGACACCCGAGCAAATGAAGTATATTATTGAACCCTTGACACCCGAGCAAATGAGTATGGACTATTAGATCATGAAAGGGTTTCGGGAAGTATTGAAGAAGGAAGAAGTTGAAAAGAGGGAAAGGGAATCATCCCTTGTGCGAGGAAAGAAAGACTTGGCTCAATAAAGAGAGTTGACTAAGAGTGATGAGCCAATAGATTGTTTGGAAGAAGTGGACAAAGAACACTTAATTGTGGGACTTGTCAACACTAATCCCTTATTACCCACTAACCATAATACTAGCATTTTACCTAGTATCACCCCTTCCCTTGTGTAGGTTCAAGAACAAATACTTCCAAGGGAGGATCCAAGAAGGGATCCTTATGAACATATGCTTGAAGACCTAATGGAGTTGGCTAAGAATTCCAACTTTGGGAAGAGTGATGAGGACTTCCCAAAGGATCAAATGAGCTCCTATGTTAAACACTAAAGTGAAGACCATACTTTGTATGAGCTACAAGGTAACAATGCTAACCCTTGAACTTCTCTAAACTTGAAATGTCTTGATGTGTCTAGTATCCAAGTGAGTGTAATTGATGGCTTGTATAATGTAGAGTCTCATGAGTATTCCCTTTGTGATACTCGTAGTAGTGCTAAGCTGCATGATGATCAAGTTCTTGTTGTGAGTTTGCAAACACTAGTTGATCCTATAGATGACTGAATTGACTCTTCTAGAAAGATCGATTTGTGTCCACCTAGTGCTATCACTTGTAACTTGAATGAGGTCCCATTGCCATGTGATAAGAGTATTCACACACTAGTTGACCCTTGTAAAAATCAAGGTGAGTCTAAGTTGGCATGTGAATTTCCAATAACTAGTAAAGGTGTGTGCATTGATCAACTTGTTTGTGAACTTAATTCACTACTTGAGCATATTTGTTGTGAGCTTGATGAGCCTCAAGATGGTGATGTTGTTGATAGAGTTGATCATATGAATTAAAATATTGTGAAAGATGACATGTATCTTTTTGAGAGTGAACTTGCATGCTTCAACTCCTTACCTTTGGTTGTTGATCCTCTCTTAAAGAAAGTTATCTTGTTATAAAATAGTGAGATCACTCCTTGCTTGACACCTAGTGATGTACCTTTTAGTATGCTTAAAAAGAGGGATGACATGCTTAAGATTCACTTGTTATCCTATTTCTTGAAATCCATTAAGAATATAGGATTAAGTGAAGATTGTACTAACTATCCAATTCTTGATAGTGATCTCTCTTTTGTGAAAAAGAATGATCAATTGGGTGATGATAAATTTGATTTGCTTGAATATTTGAGAAACCCAACTAGTGATTGTTCTTGTGAAAATGATTTTGGTTGTGATCCTTTGTATGACACCCCACCTTTGTTTGATGAATATGAGGATGAATTGCTTGATTTTTGTGGTAACCTGAGTCATGATCTCCTTGATGTTGGTGGTGTTTTGTGTCTAATTGAGGATTCTTCCCTTGAAGAAGAAGGTGTTGTTTGTTTAGAAATTGCTTCTACTTCTTGTTTGTGTGCTTACTTTATCAAGGATACTCATGGTGATGATCTTGAATCTAATAATGAGTACATGCATGAGGACACCTTAGTTGAAGTTAACTTGCATGACACCTTTCTCTACCCTCTCTTTGCTTATGGTATTGTCAATGGTAGTATAGAGGGTACGTCTATTTGTGAGGGTGGCACCTTTGGGGAAAATGGATATGCCTTGACCTTTGTTCTTGGATACTTCTCCCATTTGACCCCAGTGACCTCTTGGAGTGTGGTGGTTGTTATACACCCAACTTGGTGCTTGGTCAAGACGACAAGCGAAATTTGAATGAGGTTGTTGGTATCCTTTCCTACAATGAAAAGTCTTTCTCAAGGATTTAAAATCACTTGATAGCCTCAACTTGTGCAAGAGAGACATTTCCAACAAAGATGAGTATTCTTTAAAGAAGGGGAGCAATGAAATGGTCCAAAAGAATTCTCCATTGTGTGTTCCCATTCATGACCAAAGTTTAATTACTTGTAGGTCAAAGAGTTAGTCTTTTCTTGAAAACACTTTGGATGAATTTCCTTTCTCTGATACCTTCTCTATTACTTGTTTGCATATGATGATATTCATGACCATGTTGAATTTACATCTTATGTAAGCATGACTCCATTGGTGACCTCACTTCCCTTGAACATTTTCTTAAAGAAGAGAGGTTATATGAGCTTAAATGCATTATGTTTACCCATTTCTGTGGGGGATACCTTTGTATTTGACCCCGGAGATGATTTGGGAGTAATCCCACCCTTGAACATAGCTAGTGCATTGAGTGGAGTTTTAACTCGGGATTACCTTGTTTATGATCTTGCACTTAGCTATGAAAGCTATCATGTGATTCTTGACTTAATGGGGGGGAGGGGGGGAGGGGGGGATTGTGCTTGTTGAAACATAGAACCAATGTGAGCTTACATGTGTGGTTGGCTAATTATCGTGATTCTTTTGGTCTACCCTTTTGTCAAGATCCTTTAAGTAACCAAGTAGTCCTTTTTTATGGGGTTACAAACCCTTGATTGATTGTTTTGATACTTGGTTATGTGTTAAGTGTGTGCCTCCTTGGCATGGTGATGGAATTGTTATTGTTGACGCTAACCCTCATGCCAATGTACATACGAATAAGGAAATTTTTTCTCTTTTCGTATTTTGGGGGTTATCAAGATCTGAACACTGAATGATTAAGACTGTTTGTTTTTTTAACATCTATATAGGCATAATTTATTTATTCATAACAAATATGTAATTCAAATTTAAAAAGTAATTAACTAAGTAGTATATCAAGATCGAATGCACATTTGAATAATTAAAATCAAAAATATTTGCTTTGTTAACATTTGAATATGTTGAGGTAAAAAATTATTAAATATAAAATTTCAAAAATACAACAACAATAACATAATCAAAATAATCTAACAAGATAAAATTTAAACAATACAATAGTAATGAACATAGATAAAATTTAAACAATACAGTAGTAATGAACATAGATAAAATTTAAACAATACAGTAGTAATGAACATTACTGTAGACAGTAAAATTCGTGTCGAAATATCACAACACTCGTTTTATTGATTTCAAATAGTGAGTGTTACAATCTCTATGAATACTCTAATTCGCCTTTTCAAATATAAATTCAAGGGCTTCGAGCATGATTTTGAATTTGATGAACTTGAACTTGATTTGTGAACTTGATGGATTTGATTTTGACCTGTGAATTGGATTCAAGGGCCTTTTAGCTTGATCTTGAATCTTCATCTTGATCTTGAGTTGTTTATGAACTTGAATGCTTGAACTTGTAGCTTGTAGAGAAATTTGTGGTGTTTGATCCACGAGCTCTCTCTGGCTTGTTGTTAGAATTCTTGGTCTTTTTTCTGAATTATGAGACCCTTATTTATAGTCGTAGGAAGGAAAGAGTCATGGTGACGATGGGCTTCTTTTGGCCAATCAGATTTGAGTAACATGGCAACATTTGATTGGTCAGAACATGTCACTTGTACACGTGACACATTTTTATTGGCCTTTAATTTCATTAGGTATGCTGCATCATTTTGATATGTGGCATGATCCTATTGGTTCCTTCACTTGACTTGGCATGCTACGTCATTCACCACGTAGCACCAAATTGGGCCTCTAGAATAAGATGACATTTTGGGCTTAGCAAAATGGGTTTATCATTTGTAGCCCAAATTAATGGACTAGCCCAATAAATTTTGGACTTTAATAAAATCCATATTTGTTTGACTTAAATAAATAATCCATAAAATTTATTTGAACTAATATATTTTGAATTTAATATAATCCGAATTTCGTACGGATTTAAACTTAATAAAATTTCGTTGCACACAAATTGTCCCCTACTTCAAGACTTGTCGAGATATTTAATCTTTTGGAGACTAGTCTTAAAGTATTAACTTGATCTTTTAAATACATTCACCCACAATATAAAAATCATCATAAACCAAGACATGCCACATCAAGTAAGAACATGTTCGAATTCAATTTACATATTCACTTGATTTTTTTTTTTCCCGATGATAAATGTAGTTCCAAATATCTCAAATGTTATGAGATAATAGTAGTCATCACATGTATTTCAGTGGCACCCCTTTTTTTATGTAAAAAAAAAACAAACATAGTTAATGTAGTTTTCTTTCTTTATTTTTTTTAAAAAAAATCAAAGTTGATGTAGAATATGGAAAAACAATAGACTTTGAGAAAGAGAGTCCTCGTGAGTAAAGGGACATTGGCCCCACCCAATTCCTTATTGGAATTACTCCACTGCCTCAAAATATTTGCAGTCCAACTCCATATTAGAATTTGCCACCAAAGCTTTCGGGTTTTAATTCTTGGGAATACATGCTCCCTTCCTAATATGCATGTGATCAGGAAAATTCACAATTTTGCCTTTTATGAAAAATTTGTTCCTAGGGAGGTTATGTGGAGGTGCTTGGAGGCTAGAGGTGTTCCCGTGACGTACACTAGGTCGATTCAGGATATATATGATGGGGCAAAGACTTGTATGAGGACGCTGGGAGATGATTCAGAGCACTTTTCTATTTTGACAGGGTTGCACCAGGGATCGACACTTAGTCCATTTTTATTCGCTTTGGTGATGGATGTTTTGATGCGGCATATCCAAGGGGAGGTTCCTTGATGTATGTTATTTGTTGATGATGTAGTCCTAATTGACGAGACTCGAGGAGGAGTTAATGACAAGCTGGAGGTTTGGAGACAAACCCTAGAGTCTAAAGGGTTTCGATTGAGCAGGACCAAGACGGAGTATTTGAAGTGCAAGTTTAGTGATTTGTTGCATGAGGAGGACGTGGTAGTGAAGCTGGACTCCCAGTCCATTTAGAAGAGAGGTAGTTTCAAGTATCTTGGGTCTATGATTCAGGAGAATGGAGAAATTGACGAGGATGTCACACACCGTAATGGTGCTGGGTGGTTGAAATGGAGGCTTGCCTCGAGAGTCTTGTGTGATAAGAAGGTGCCTCCTAAACTTAAAGGCAAGTTCTACAGAGTGACAGTTCGACCGGCTATGTTGTACGGAGCGAAGTGTGGGCCAGTCAAGACCTTCCACATCCAAAAGTTGAAGGTGAAGGAGATGAGTATGCTGCGCTGGATGTGTGGACTTACTAGGAGGGATAGGGTTAGGAATGAGAGTATTAGAGAGAAGGTTGGTGTGGCTTCGATGGAAGACAAGATGAGGAAAGTGCGGTTGAGATGGTTCGGACATGTGATGAGGAGGTACACGGATGCCCCAGTTTGGAGGTGTGAGAGGTTGGTTATGGATGTCTTCAAGCGGGGTAGAGGTAGGCCGAAGAAATATTGGAGGGAGGTGATTAGACATGACATGGAATAGTTGCAGCTTACTGAGGACATGACCCTAGATAGGAAGGTGTGGAGGACGCGGATTAGGGTAGCGGGTTAGTGGGTAGGAGTGTGTCTTTGATAGTAGGAATGTGTGCCTTGTTCGTAGTTGTGCCTATATTCGTAGTGTTCGTGGTGTTTTGGTGATGTTTGTGATTTTATGATAGATAGTGTATAACATTACTTTGTAGTTGTCTTGTTTCCTTTATTATCTATTGGTGTCTTGTTCTATCTTTTCTATACTGTTATTTGTCTTGAGCCGGGGGTCTATCGGAAACTGCCTCTCTACTTCGTCTGAGGTAGTGTATGGACTGCGCACACTTTACCCTCTGTTTGTCTCACATTGGCCACAACTCTGCAGTAACCGCCTTGACTTTCCCTTATTTGACTAGGATTCATAGATTTCATTTTTTTCAAGTTTGCTTGATGTGCAACCAATTCTAACCCAGCTAGGAGTGAACATTCCTAGAGTTATTTGAATACAGTTGAACACGATCACCGCCCTACAACTCTATTAATAGGAGCCTCCGCTTATTCATCATCAACGAGCAGCAAGCTTTGAGGAGCAACTTTGAAGCAATATTCGAAGCTTAATATAATTTTCTAGCTTGGTTCCAGCAGGCAACAAATTTTGAAGAAGCTACTTTGATGATCAAATACCCAGCGGGTACTTTTTTTCTATATTTTGTTTGTCGTTGTTCCACTCTTTTTTTTTTTTTTTTTTTTTTTTGGACATTTCCATATGCGGGTGTACTACGCACATAGTCCATTGTTTTCTTGTTTGGACTATGATTGCAGTCTTTCCAATCCTTTTGGATTTCATATAAGTCCTTGCACTTTGCATTAGGCTAGGATTCGTTGCCTCCAAATTTGTATATAACAAGGAGACTATTACCGCCTTGATCCATCTATAAATAGATGGACGCTCTCTATTATTTCGACATTGCAGCGTCACGAGTCACACAAGGGAGCACAATGCAAGGTAATTTCTTTTTTTCTTAATTTTCATCACTTTTTTCACAGCCCAACATGTTGGTGGTAGAAAATTCGTATCTCATCATAGAAACGCCAAAATCATAAACGGTTAATATTCCAGAAACTAGACTTTGAGATCTATAGCATATCTAAAATTTAGACTTAAAATCACTCAATATAATTCTAGACAATTTTTTGAAGTTAGTCTTAAATTTTATCATGCTGAAAATTTCAGATCTGCACGTCTTTACTAAAAATTTCATATCTTAAAGCAAGAATGACGAAATTATGAGGCGCTTGATTTTTTCGAAACTAGAAACAAAGATATATAACATATCCTAAATTCATAACTTAATACCTTTGGGATCTTTTCATATGTTATTCTGAAATCAACTTTGGATTTTGATGCACCAGCAGTTTCAGATTTGCGCGACGACACCAAAAAGTTTGTATCTCAATGTAGGAGTACCGAAATTATGATATGCTTAATTCTATAGAAAGAATACACATGCAGATACAACATATCCAAAATTTAAAATTTAAAACCTTTCCGATTATTCTAAATAAATTTTTGAAGTTGATCTTAAATTTTGTCCCAGGAAAATTTCAGATTTACGCTGTCTCACCAAATAATTTACATCTTGATGTCGGACCGTCACCATCAAAAAGTGTTTTGATTGATAGAAACCAGACTTCAAGGGCTTGATTCTCACTAAAACATCTTGTCTCAAGCCTATTCAAGTTGGTGATGTATGACTTCCGAGTTCAAAACATCCTGACAGGTAATAATCTCTCTTCTACTTGTGTTGTTTTTATCCTTTTTTATTTCGTAGGTAGGCTTCAAAGGATGGTTCATGAAGAAGGGAATCTTACGGAACAAAGGAATGGATGCTCATCCCCACCCTAAGAAAGGTAAAGATAATCTTATAGCACAAAGGGATGGATACTCGTCCTCTCCATAAGAAAGGTAAAGGTTATCTTACGACGCAAAGGGATGAATTCCCCACCATAAGAAAGGTGAAGGTAATCTTATGGCGCAAAGGGATGGATGCTCATCCCCACCCTAAGAAAGGTAAAGGTAATTTTATGGCGCAAAGGGATGGATACTCGTCCCCGCCATAAGAAAGGTAAAGGTAATCTTACGGCGCAAAGGGATGGATACTCGTCCCCGCCATAAGGAAGGTAAAGGTAATCTTACGGTGCAAATGAATGGATACTCGTCCCCGTCATAAAAAAGCTAAAGGTAATCTTACGGTGCAAAAGAATAGATACTCGTCCCTTCCATAAGAAAGGTAAAGATAATCTTACGGTGAAATGGGATGGATACTCATCCCCACCATAAGAAAGATAAAGGAAACCTTACGGCGCAAGGGATGGATACTCGTCCCCGCCATAAGAAAGGTAAAGGTAATCTTACGGCACAAAGGAATGGATACTCATCCCCACCCTAAGAAAGATAAAGGTAATCTTACGATGCAAAGGGATGGATACTCTTTCCCGCCATAAGAAAGGTAAAGGTAATCTTATGGTGCAAAGGTATGGATGCTCATCCCCACCCTAAGAAAGGTAAAGGTAATCTTACGGCGTAAAGGGATGGATGCTTGTCTTTGCCATAAGAAAGGTAAACTTAAGAAGATTTTGAGGATTTGAATACTTCAACTTAAAGACATAAAGCATCTGAAGACTTCAACTTTCAGACTCCGTGAACTTGAAAGCTTCAATATAGTGGATTTGAAAGTTTCAACTTGCAGACTTAAGAAGATTTGAAGGCTTCAACTTGCAGACTTGATATATTTGAGACCATTTCGCATGCTTGGTAGATTTTTGACTTCAACCTCATAGTCTTGGCAGATTTTAAGCTTCAACCTACAGGCTTGGTGAATTTGAGGGCTTCAAATTTTCCTGAGGAAACTCATTTTCCATAGGAGTTTGCCCCCATTGAGTCATCAACACTTGGTGCAATTATGACGTTTGATGAAAAGAGTACTTGTAGACTTTTCACTTTCATGTGACAAATAAAGGGGGAACATGTATTTTCTTGACACTCATGCAACTGAACTTAGAATGAAATTCTAAGCGCCTACGTACCTCGATGAAGAGGATCAAGTCACAATGTAGTTCTGGGGATTTAGCTCAAATTTGAAGAACTTTATAACTTTAAGGTTTGGCTCAAATTTGAGAGCTTTGCAATTTGAAGATTAACATGATTTTGACAAATTTCACAACTTGAAGATTTAGCTCGAATTTAAGGCGCATTGTGACATACAGTTTAAGCTCGTATTTCAAGGAGAATTTAAACTTGAAGAATTTGCTCGAACTTGAAGAGCTTCATGATTTGAAAATTTAGCTCGTAATTTGGTGAGCCTCGTGACATGAAGATTTAGCTCAAATTAGAAGAGCTTCTTGATTTAAAGGTTTGGCTCAGCTTTGAAGAGCTTTACAACTTGGAGATTCAGCTCGAATTCGAAGAGCTTTACAATTTGGAGATTTAGCTCAAATTTTAAGATCTTTCCAACTTGGATAACTGCTAAAATTTGAAGAGTTTTGGGACATACAGTTTAGGCTCATGTGGCTAATGAGCGTTGTAACTTGCAATTTAAGCTCATGCGTTGAGGAGCTTTGTAACATGCAGTTTAGGCTTATGCATTGAGGAGCGCTGAGAGATACATAGACTCTTCAAATTCATCTTCAAATGTAGACTTGCTCCCACTATGAAGTTCTTCTTATCTTCATATTTGCGAGCCTCACAGGTAGGCAGTCGTTGTTCTCCTCTTGCATCCATGCTTAATTCCATATCATGTGCATGAGTTGCCAACACCTCAAATGTATTGGGATTTTACCTTTGCAAGATATAGTGAAGACCCTAATTCATGCCTTGAATGTATATCTCAATGCTAGACGTTTCACTAAGGCGATCTTTGCAGTTGATTCTCAAACTTCTCCAGTGATTGATAAAGTCAACAACTGGCTCATCTTTACGTTGGCAAGCCTTTGTAAGTTCAATCATACTAACGACACAACTTGTGCTATAGAAATGATTGAGGAACTCTTGCTCCAATTGCTCCCAACTATCTATGGAACCAAGTTTGAGATCTATGTACCAATCAAAGGCATTTTCTATAAGAGATCGTACGAACTGCTTGACGAGATAATCACCATAGATCCCAGCATCATTGCAAGTTTCAATAAAGTGCGCTATATGTTGTTTGAGATTCCCTTTGCCATCAAATTGTTGGAGCTTAGGAGGTTGATAGCCATTAGGCATCTTCAAGTTGTCAATTCTTTGTGTATACGGCTTCACATATGTGAGAGAAAATTTAGACGAGGACTTAGATTTATCTTTGATTTCCCCCAGGATGAAATCTTTCAATTAGTCAACAGGAATTAAACCTTCAGCAGAGACTTGAATCTCTTTGGTCGTTGTTGTTTGTCGTATGGATGACTCTCCTTTCTCTTAAATTTTAGGAATCTTCATAGGTGCTTGAATTGGTTCACTCTCAGTCATGCCATCCATCTTATTTTTCATCCTGGAAAGTTTAGCATCTTGTTCTTGCATGCGCTTTGTCAAGCCTTCAATTGCTTCAGTCAAACTTGCAAGTTGTTCTTCTATAGTGGAAGCATCAACCATCATTGTTTGTACCATCATCGTAAAGGATGAAGAATGATGTGAATCTCCATTTGAATGGAGCTTGGAATTAGGAATAATTTGAGTGGATATTGGATCACATTGAACGTTCAAGACATCATCTTCTTGCATGGATGAGTTGTTAGACTTGTGATGACGTTCTTGTGGAAGATCAAGTTGAGCCAAATTTCTTTTGATTTGACCAACAATCTCCACGGCCACTTTCAATTCGCTTTTGGAGGGAGTAGCCGCAGTAGCATTGTATTTGGAGTTGATCTTCATTTGAGTCATTTTGATGTTCTTTGACTTTAAAAGGAAGAGATGAGAGGTAGAGAATGTCCCACTGGGCGTGTCAGAATTTGTAGACAATAAAATTTGTGTTGAGAAAATAATAATCGGGACAAGAAAAATATCGCAACAATCGTTTTATTGATTTCAATTAGTGAGTGTTACAATCTCTATGAATCCTCTAATTCGCCTTTTCAAATATAAATTCAAGGGCTTCGAGCTTGATCTTGAATTTGATGAACTTGAACTTGATTTGTGAACTTGATGGATTTGATTTTGACCTGTGAATTGGATTCAAGGGCCTTTTAGCTTGATCTTGAATCTTCATCTTGATCTTGAGTTGTTTATGAACTTGAATGCTTGAACTTGTAGCTTGTAGAGAAATTTGTGGTGTTTGATCCACGAGCTCTCTCTGGCTTGTTGTTAGAATTCTTGGTCTTTTTTCTGAATTATGAGACCCCTATTTATAGTTGTAGGAAGGAAAGAGTCATGGTGAAGATGGGCTTCTTTTGGCCAATCAGATTTGAGTAACATGATGACATTTGATTGGTTAGAACATGTCACTTGCGCGGCACATTTTTATTGGCCTTTGACTTCACTAGGCATGCTGCATCATTTTGATATGTGGCATGATCCTATTGGTTCCTTCACTTGACTTGGCATGCCACGTCATTCGCCACGTGGCACCAAATTGGGCCTCTAGAATAAGATGACATCTTTGGGTTAGCAAAATGGGTTTATCATTTGTAACCCAAATTAATAAACTAGCCCAATAAATTTTGTACTTTAATTAAATTCATATTTGTTGGACTTAAATAATTAATCCATAATATTTATTTGAACTAATATATTTTGAATTTAATATAATCCGAATTTCGTACGGATTCAAATTTAATAAAAGTTTGTTGCACACAATTACATCAATAATATATTTGAGAGAATATTAATTTAGTATAATACGAACACTGAACTAATAAATATAAAATATATAGTTGATAATAATTTAATGTATCTAAATTATATATTAATAATGTATATCAAATGAGTTTAAAGTGTGTGGAAGAAACATCATTTGTTTTTTAAGCATTTAACATAGTTTAATTATGGTTAAGTTCATAAATGACCCTAAAATGGGCTGATTTTGGTATTTTGTCCTCCATAAAAAAGTTTTACGAAAATGACCTTCATAAGGGGTGGTCTTTATTTTTGACTCCACTTAATAAATTTTGCCCTTAAGGCAGGCCTTCTAACTCTTTCCCATAAGACATACGTTCATGACATTTCAAGATAATGAACTTGCACGATTGACCTGAAGTTCTGTCTTATAGGAAAAAGTTAGAACTTAGATATGTTTTCCATAAGGCAGACGCTCTAAATCTTGCTCATAAGGCAGACGTTCAGGAAATTTTGAAACAGTGAACCTACTCAATTAACCACAAGTTTTGTCTTATAGGCAAACGTTAGAACTTATTTAGCGAGGATAAATATTCAGGAACACCCACTTTGGGAGACAAAAATTCAAGACTGGACATTTAAGAGACAAAAAATTCAAGATTGGACACTTTTAGGAGACACTAGGCATAATTTTCTGATTTAATAAAGAGCAATGAATGGTCTTTAAGACTTCAATTTAGATCTGATTGAATCAAACCTCTTAAGACCCATTAGTGGTAAAAAAAAATTAAAAAAATAAATACACTTTAATGAGTTGCAATTTGAATGATTTAGATTTAGACCTTCATTAAGTATAAACAAATGAAGCCTATGTCTAGCTTTATATTATATACAGATTAAGCCTAAGATCATGCTATTTCTTACACCGATCACTCCTCCTCCCACAATATCTTATGCTAGAGTCGCATATACAATTTCTTTCAGGAAAATTTTTAGTGGATCAATTGGTTGACTATTTGAACTTTCATCTTAGCTTGTTGATGAAGGTTCGATTCCCACCTTATAAATTCCTCTCACATATCTCCTTCCCTTGCAAATAATTTAAAAAGAAAAAGCAATTTCATTCCAGGAGGACCAATAAACATTCAATCCTTTCGTTCCAATTTATTTGACAATTTCCGAATTTTGGGGTTGACAGGTTGGTACGGATAAGTATCACTTTGGACTTGTTGGTTAGCTCATACTTACCTACATGGGTAGCTCAACCAACTCGAATTACACGTCCCTATAAATAAGGCCAATCTGCTGCCCATTTGTAGACCAGCTAGGTCCCTCCACTGAAACAATGACAGGCAAAACCGCCCATGCTACCATTCTTCGAAGTGAAGCCCTCAAGAAGGTTAGTTTAATTTTCTGACCTGCTTGCTTCATGCATCTACATTTAGTTATATCTTTAATACATTCCCTTAGGTATGATTTGATTTTATTTTTTTTTCATGAGTCAAATATGTTAAAAAAATATTAATTTAACAACAAATAGCGTTGAGATTTAAATCTAGGACCTCTTCCTACTCTAAATATCATATTGAAGTTCTTATTTTTGGTTAGACATAGTGAAGTTATTAGTGAGAGCACACAATTATTTATTTAGTTATATTTTTAACATACTTTATGAACTACGTACATCGTTAGAGCTAGTGATTGCAATTTTAACCATCATATTTTTCTAACATTGTTTTATACTAGCTTAATATATGTATGTACTTTGTGCCAAAGGCTAATGTAGCCAAAAAAATATTACTTACCTTTTATGTGGACATTATTAACTGTGAACTCCTCTCTACTCTTTATCTCAATTGAATATGAATTTGATATTTATTTCATTAGCTAGGCGGGCCGTAATGCCGTAACTAAATGTGAGTTATATAAACACATAAAATCAAGGATTTATGTGAGTTATATATATATATACATATATATATATATATATATATATACATATATATATATATATATATATATATATATATATAAAGATTATATATCAAGTTTTTAATTTATATCCACTGTGAGTGTAATGAAACTTCTACACTATCATCGGTGCAATTTAACCTACTACGGAGGATTACTTGCCGTATTGTCATATAATTACGAGTACCACTTTTATGTGTAATTTACCTTTAATTACTTTTTAAAGAATCTTGTAATATTTTTTTTTTAAAAAAAATAACTTTTATAATGAGACATTCTCTAATTATATTTTGTTGCAGTACATTTTAGAAACCACAGTTTATCCACGAGAGCATGAGTTACTCAAAGAACTCACGAAGGCCTCATTCGACAAGTATAAAGTAGCGTAAGTCGCTAAACCGAATTGGCTGACCTATATTTATTTTGGTTTTTCCATTGTGTTCGGTGTTCGATATTGGTATTGAAGTTCAACTAAATTTAAAGTTGTCCCAGAAGTCTTACATTAAATATAAAACGCTCTTTAACAAAGACAAATTTGTATCCAACAGAGCTCAAACTTGAAATCTTTAATCAAGAAGGAAGGAATTTGGCTGACTATATCTATATAGTCTAGGGAAAACAAACTTACTCCTGCATATTTAGCGGTCATAGCTAAACTGCCGCTAAATTATTTTTTTAGAGGCAATTATTTGTGACAATTATATTTAGCAACTCTTTGTAAATGTCCTTAATGCCTATAGCAGCGACATTAGACCCAATGACAATTAACTGACACCGGTAAAAGTTTTAACACTCTTTATTAAAGTGCATATTTATTACCGCCGTTAAAAGTCTTTATTGTTATAAACCGGAACGATAATTGAAACTCCAAATCTGATAACTCATCAAATTATTTTGTGTTAAGATATAAATACATTTAGTATTATTTCATATCAACAATATATAATGTATTAATTTGCATTGTGGATAAACACAACATATTAATATTAATTAATTATATATAAATACTGCAGGAGCTTTATGGGTCTTCCTCAAGATGAAGCGCAATTCCTGTCTATGTTCCTAAAGATCATGAATGCAAAGAAAACAATAGAGATTGGAGTTTTCACTGGCTACTCTCTACTGGCTACTGCTCTTGCTTTGCCAGAAGATGGGAAAGTAAGTCTAATAAATTAAATATCACCGTATCATATGTATAATCTTCTAAATTATTACTTTGTTCCAATTTTCCATTTTTGTGACATTTTTTACTAGGCACAGTTTAAGAAAGAAAGACGTAAAATAAACTTTAGATATTTGTGTAACTACAAGTGATTTCATTAAAGGTCAAATAGGAATTTTAGAGTTAAGTTATTTCCAATTATAGAAATGTGATATTTTTTTTGCAATAGAACAAAGAAAATGTGTCATATAAATTGAGATAAAAGAGAGTTATTTTTACGAGTCCCTCCATGTTAATCAATATTGTTTTATATTATATTGATCCATCAATTAATACAGATAATAGCAATTGACCCAGACAGAGAAGCATATGAGGTTGGATTACCATACATTCAGAATGCTGGAGTGGAACACAAGATTGATTTTATTCAATCAGAGGCCTTGCCAGTTCTTGAGAAACTTCTCTCTGAGGTATTGATGGTTCTTTTGTCCCCACTTGATTTATTTGTAACAATTCTTTTAATTAATTTATTTTCAATATGAAAAGTACGATTTGATGAATACACCCTTTTTAATATACTCTTTGTTGGGTTCTAAGTGTATTGTGAATGAAAAATGGAGGGAAGAAAAATGGAGGAAAAGTGAAAGAGTGAAATTTTACTTTAAGAAAGTTAAGTTCTCCCACATTGGTGGGAGAAAGAAACTTCTTAGTGTTTATATTGGAACACTCCCCTTCATGTGGATAGTGAGACAAGAACAAGACATGCCTCGCGCCGTCATCGTCGTCATTCGCTCGACTTAGCTTTGGATTTGAATTTGGATTTGGCAAATGATCGAAAGATTAACTTTTTGGACAAAATTCATTTGAAACTTCAAATATAGTGATATGTTAATCCAAAAATCCGATAAGAAATGATTGTTCTCCATTTGTGGACGCACATGGCATGTGCGGACGCATGTCACAACGCACCTCGAAGGGACGCGACAACCAATACTGGTTTCGACAAAATAGCCACCTGCGGGCGCAGGTGGTCACGTCGTTCCAGAAAAGTTGCTTCTGTTCATGAACCTTTGCTTCTCTTCTGAAGCAATATCTTTTGGCTATAAATACCTAACATATTCCTCAGGTTTTGAAACGAAATTTGTGAAAGAAAAACATCTTCTTCTTCTTGAAAAACTCAAGTATGATCATCAAATCATTGAGTGCGTTCGAAGTTCGGTAGAATTTGAGTTACCACTATTCTACTGAAGTGAATCATTTTATCCTGGGAGGAAAGATTCCATAACCTCGGGTACTTGAGGAGAATAAATTCCTTAAGGACACACCGTGAATTCGGTGGACTTGATTCTACATTTCTGTTTCATCTTCTTTCTTATGGTTTTGCTATTTTTCAGAAAATAGTAAAAACTTCATTTTGATAGTTCATTGTTGTTGAACGTGTGTTTAAAGTTGTTGAATTTGTTGGCTATTCTTGAACTTGTTTTGAACTTAAAGTTGAAGTTCTTGGTGTTTAAACATAGATAGTTGTACCCGAAAACAACACTCTCTCTGTCTAATAATTTCTATGAGCGCATCTGTTTAAATTTTGAATTCAACCTACAATGACATATACATAATTTAATAGCTAATTTTTTTTTGAAAGATTAACTTAAAGGGTTCTTGGTAGATATATACTTCAAAACCCAAGAAGCTACTTGCTAATATCCATTAAAACCCTATCTCTGAATATTATTAACCCAAAACTTCACCCACTAAATCGTCAGATCTCTTGCAACGGCCTATATCTTTAAGAAGGAAAAAAGTGTCGTGTAATACCCAGAACCAGCAAACGCCTTCAAATCTCAAATGACATAAAGACATCAAGACAAGTATATTATCGCTTGACCAAGTCAAACGTGGGGAAGTCTCCAAAACTATCCTTTTAAGTTATATGAGTTTAACTTTTGTACCACTGTCAGTGTAAAACTTCTTTTATACCATTAGGTAAGGTAATTTATTTATTTTTATTGTGTAATTATATTTATGAGCAAAAAGATATTAAAGGAAAATTGAATCCTAACCAAAATTCTTTCTTTTTCCAACATTGTTTATAAAAAAAATTGACGTCCATGTTTTCATCTACTAGTAAAGTAGTTAATTCTCAAGTAAACACTACAAATTTTCATAATTAAATACTATTTAATGAACTATATTTTTTCTCAAGATCATGGTAAATCAACCATTGAACTAATTCCTCAATCTTCAAATAGAATAATAAAATAAATAATTTGTCAACATCTCAAACATCTAATCGTTGTGAACTTGTGTGATTTTCAATTTTTCCTTAGAAATTTGCTACATCCTTAGAAATTTGCTGCAATTTCTTATGAATCGAACTTGTAGCGGCAAAGATATTCCTATCAACACTCTGACTAGCTTGAAGTTCTTGGATTAAATCTTTTCTCAAGACTTCATTTTTGCTCTTTAAAAAGATAGAGAAGGGACTACACTAAAGCAGATTGAAAAATCAGAGAGAAAAATATTTAATTGATTTGAGGAGTATAGCCTATAAAGACGGAGGGTTTCCGGGGATAGAAATTATGGGGAAAGAAAAAAAAAATATCACAGTTTGAATTTTGGAAAAAGAAAAAATTAGGAAAAAGTCAGTTAACTGTTATAGCAGGTCAATGTTACCTGATGGTGTAAAAATACTATATACTAACGGTGCATAAAATTTAAACTCAAGTTATATATACTATATTACTTGTAGAATGTCATGATATGTTTAAAGATCATAAAACTTCTAAGATTAATTTTTTGTATTTGTCAGAAGTCATTTATCTTTCTGTCTAAAACTCACACTTAATCAATTACTGTCCTATACAATGAAAAAGAAGAAAATAATATAATAGAACCATTGTTCATCTTCATAGTATAGGCCTAGAAAGTAATAGCTAAAAGTAACAAGAAAGCAGATGCCAAACCAAAAATTGAGGAAAAATTAAGAAAGATGAGGAAGAAGAAAAAATCACCCGAAAGAGAAACAGAGGATCCTTTGCACTGAATAACTTGTTTTCAGATAGAGAGAAGACAATAGGTTTAAGGTGAGAAATTGAACACACATGGCATGTGTACTTGGACACCTGAAAGTCCATAAATCAACACAGAAGCATCTCACGTGGGTATATACTGTGGGATTTGATATTATAATAAAATAAAGAAAAAAAATGAAAAAGAAGAGAATGAAAAATATATGAGCGAAGAGAGAGAAATATGGTGGGCGCCTACTATTTCCATCGGCAGAGCAAATTGAGCAATTTGCAATTGCAATTTTCTTTCGTCAAGTTGCAATGTGTCAGAACTATTTATTTTCTGATTGGTTGGAGAGGAGGTATATCGTAAACAGAGCACTCGCTCCTCAGTTTAAGTACATCAAAAATAGAGAGATAGCAATAGCGAGCTGAGAGTAATCCAAGCTATTTTTTTAATTTGTGAGAAAATAATATGAAAGTAATATTATAATGAGTTATGTTAAATAAAATAATATTATTTCTTTTATATGAATGACAGTCTTTTGATACTATCAAGTTATAATCAATGTTACTGTATTATTTTTTTTAAGTATTATATTTATTCTATTATTATAATATTTGATATCGTTATTACTCTGTTGTTATTGCTATTTAGTGTGGATATTATCTTGAGCAGAAATATTGATTTTCCCAACATATACACTGTGTGAGTAGGGTTGTCAAAACGGACTAGTCCAATCCAACCTAGCCCAAGCCTCGCGGGCCAAAGAATTTGATGGGCTAGGATGGATCGGCCCTTCATTTTAAAGGGCCTTAAAATATATGGTCCAACCCAGCTCTAAAAGGATCGCAGATTGAAGCGGGCTAACCCTTCATTTTTGTCGATTTTTTTTTTAAATTAAAATTTTCTTTTTCAATTTATATTTGAACTTATAGGTATACCAATTTGTTAACATTTCTAACGTATGATTATATGAAAGTAAATAATTCTACAATAACTTATAACATATTCAACACCAATACATCATCAAAATATATTTGAATTTATTGATAAAATTATCGTAATTAACAGCACCTTCATGTAAATCCATGTGTAAATTTAATAAGTTAAACATTATCAAAAATTATATATCAAAAATTAATAATTTTTAAATTCACTTAAAAATATTATCGCTTTGAATTTGGATAAAGTTGTCGTGCAATCAATTTCGAGTAGCAACAAACGTTTGAACATTTCATGATGGATGCAATCTTTATATTGATGGTTAGGAATTTTAATATTTGAGATTTAATGCTAAATGAATAGAAAATTGTGTTAAATAGTAACTAGAACTTATTTAGTAATCACTAATTATATTTTTAATTCTTTTTGTTCACTATTTTCTTTTAAAATTTAAGTTTTACATTGAATAGCAATCATGAATGAAACTTCTATAACTGGTGATTAGTATTTAACACTAAATAAGTAAAATACTATATAAGATATTAAGACTAATTCATTAAGTAGTATTCTTAACTTTTACTTTTTTTTTCACAACCTTCATATTTTTAATTTAAATTAAATAATTTTTTAGGCCTTCGGGCCAGGCGGGCCCAGCCCAGCCTCGATCAAGCCTTAAGGGCCAGCCGACTGAATTGGACTGGGCTTATAAGCCCCAGTTTTAAATGGGCTCAAAAATTGTAGCCCAACCCAACCCAAGCCCATTTTGACGTCTCTATGTGCAAGTTAACATGTGCAATTACAGAAGTACCCTTGGTCGTATCAAGGGACTTCCACTTATTAAATACTCTAGCAGAAAAACTACAAGCAATATATTACTACTCCCTTCGTCCTAATTTACGTGACACTTTTTTACAATGAGATTGTTGGCAGAATATTTTCTCAACTTGAGGTTTTATTCATTTTTTTTTTTTTTATATATATATATTAATGTTGATTTATTTACAATGAGATCGTTGGCAGGAAAAAGAAGGGACATTCGATTTCGTGTTCATCGATGCTGATAAGGAGAATTATCTAAAGTACCATGAGATAGTGCTAAAATTGGTGAAAGTTGGAGGAGTGATAGGGTATGACAACACATTATGGCATGGGACAGTGGCACTTTCAGAGAATGATGAAATGCCAGAAGGTCTAAGGGCTTTGAGGGGATTTGTTATGAAGGTCAACAGCTTTTTAGCTACCGATCCTCGTGTTGAAATAGCTCAACTTTCAATTGGTGATGGTCTTACCCTGTGCAGGCGTCTCTACTAGCAGCTCACCAATCCAATGACACACCAACCACAATTGGCTTCTTATTTTGTATTTGATCTTTTCCATCTGTTGGCTCGTGTTGTCAACTCTGTCTCTCTGTAATTTCTTAAAAAGTTTTAAATTTTTCGTCTTTTCAATTTCCATAAATGCTCAAAAACCATCAATTGCTTTAATTTCATTTATCAGCTAAAGGACTTGCTATATCTTGCGCGTGTTTGCAATATATATATATATATAATTTTATTTCTATCTTGTTTATAAGCATTTGAAGCTTCTTGTTTTTCTCAAGTCCATCCTAGTTTATCATACCTGCAGGTCATGAAACGTGTATATTATTCCCTTTTCTGAAAAATTAAATGTAAGTGATCGTGTAAACTATAAAATAAATAGTCGGCAAAGTTACATTGTTATATATAGTTGCAGTAATTTGGGAAACAAAATAAAAATCCAAATTGACTATTCAAAATTTAATTAAAAAAATCATGCCATTTTCTAGTATCCTTTTTTTGAATTCTGTATTTGTTTTCCCAACACTTTTTCCTTTAAAACAAAACTACTCCCTTAGTTTTATTTTACTTGGTCTTCTTTTTAAATATGTTTATTTCAAATTAGTTGTCCATTTTCAAAAATCAAGAGTGTTTTATTACTTCTTTCCCATATTACCCTCAGTATTAAATAACTAAAGAAAATAGTAATAGTTAGATTTAGTGTTTCAAAACATAATTAATAGAGTTAATTTTGTAAAATACACTTCTAATTAATGTTTTCTTAATAGATGTACCAAGTCAAAAGAGGCCAAGTAAAATGGAATGGGGAGTAACTTTTTCCTATTAAAATCTCTTTGTGTATTTCTTTTTTTCGTGTATAGACTTAGTATACGGCTACGGTTTAGTTTAAAAAACAAATAATGTTCAGCTAATTTTAGAAAAATAACTAATACTTTATTAAAAAAATAGTTTTTGTACTATCATTTTTACATATTAATACCACCACCACCACCCCGCCTCTTACCCCCATCCAAACCAAAAAAAAATAAATTAAAACAACAACAACAATGGCAATTAGAATTTAATTGCCTAATTTAGTTCTTAAAATTTACCGACAATCATTTTAGGCGAAAGCATTAATAAGAAAAAATATACATAAAATAGGATATACCTTTAAGAAAATATTTTTTCGCTTAAAATAAATCTCTCTATGAAGAAGACAATTAAACTTCACGTTAATAATAAATATAAATGAATATTTTATCTAGTTTAAAATTATATTTAATTATTTAATAAACACAAATTTAGTAAATTAGTGATTAAGGTAGATTCCAAATTTTACTATTGGATTTTTTTTCAAATATGACCAAATACAGTCAAACCTCTTTATAGTGGTAATGTTTGTCTGAAAGTTTCATGAATGCTATAGAGAGGTGTTATTATGTATGTAGACATTTGACATTTAGAACTCATTAGCTATTATAAACAAAAGTATGCAAAATTAGAAAGGGTATGAATATAAAAAAGGCAAAAATCAGTAACTTTTTCTCGTGATGTTATGAAATAAGTGATGTGTGCCGTTTAAATACAATCCCCCGCCCCCCCCCCCCCCCCCCCCCCGTTTTAAATTAGATAATATTCATACATGAAATTTACTATGTGCACGACATTATTGATGATTATCATAAATATTTTAGTATTTTATGTTGTACACAATGTATTTCTTATAAAATATTATTACATTGTATTTGAGTATGACAGTTATAGATGGATAATTTTACAAAGTATGTACTATTATAATGAAAGTCATTGTTGTTATAGGTAGAATGTTATTATAGAGAAGTAAAATATAACATAAAAATTCAGTTCCGGAGAAAATCAGGCCATTATAATGAAATGTTGTTACAACGAGGGGTCGTTATAGAGAGATCCGACTGTATATGAACTATATTTAATTATTCAATGATTAGTGCACCGTTTACATAATGGATGTTTTTCAAGAGAAATAAACAAGACACTGTTTGGAAATTAAACACTTTAAATAAAAAATAATTGATAATAAAATATTTACAAGTATACATTGAGTAATACATCATTTTTTTTATATTATAATTTCTCTAAACAAGAATTAATAGTATATAGTAATTGATAAAATTATTTCACCAATTTTAACTATGAATAAAAGATCTAGTTACTTCAATAATTTAATTAGGAGAATGTTTTAAAATTAAAATAAAAAATCACTCAATACCTAATTGTCAATTATAACATTTTAAAATAGATATACTTTATGTGAGCTTAGGATCTATTGAAAATATATTTTTTTAATTTTTTTTAACAAGATCAATATTCGCTTTTACTATTCATATACTTTTATAAGTTTAATTTTTGTATAATTAAAATGGACTAAATCACAAATTATTCCAGGATATATTTTTAGTTATATTATCATACATCGTAAGTTGGATTAAGAAATTATTTTGCATTTATATAGCTAGCTTATATCTATATACTATTTGTTAGTATTTTAAAATATTTTCAAAGGAAAAAAAAAATTACAAAATAGTATGTTTCTCTATTTTTTGAATGATTTTAATTAGAAAATTTAATAGACAAAAGTTTTTAATTAATATTCATGATATTTGATTTTAATCTAGTACCAAAAAAAATTATAAAAAAATTAAAAGTATTCTTGTAGCTTCTATTTTTATGATACAGAAGCTATTACATGCAGAAAATAGTAAAATTTATTTTCTTTGTTTCTTTCAAGTATTTTAAACGGTATCTTGAAATATCAAAAGATCAATATTTTGATTTTGCATCCAAAATGATGTCTGCTAAGACCGCTTTTATTTATAATAATTAAAGAAACCAAAGTGGTCATAAGCCCAATCAAAAAACAAGCTAAATTAATTAGATTAATTTAACATTTTATAATTAAAAATTAAATTTTTAAAAACTATACGAAAAGTACAATAAGTTGTAACTTTTTATCTTTTTAATTTGACGAAAACATATATTTAAAATGAGTGATCTAAATTCACATAATTTAATTCTCGAAAAGTGGAACATGACAATAAATTTGAGACCGAAGGAGCAATAATATAAGAACATGACTCTTGGGTTATTGTTAACTAAGGCCGTACATATGAACTATATGATTTTTATGGTTTCTATAATACATCGTTGTTTACTATGTCTAAACTGTTTTGAATTTTGACTATCGTTATTGAGATATTTTTTTAAAAATATTTAAATATGTAATTTAAATTTATTTAATCATAAAATTTGATAAAATTCTTAATTAGAGGTCATATTTATAACAAACATAAGTAATGATTCACCAGCTATCAAAAAATAGAAGCGCGAGACTACAACATTAATGTATGACTCTATTGGGTTGTTATTATCATAAAATTTTAAACTAAAGATTAAAAAAATTAAGAATTATCTATTTGATAAAAACACATAATTAAGTAAATATAATACATAAATATAGCATGTTAAATTTAAAATTTCGAATAATACTACTATGGCCACACTGATTTTGGCCATATGAGAATATAATTAATTAATTTTATATTGTTATTTTTACATTAGATTATTCTTTTCTAGCAATAAGTACTATACAACCATATTTATGGAAATCATGGTAATTTGTCCATTCCAATGTATTGGGATAGTTTTCAATGTATTGGGAAATAGTAATAAATAAAGTAATGATAAAATTTTAAATTTAGGATGAAAAGGGCAAAAATATCCAAAATGAAAGTAGTTTATAGTGTGAATAGGTCATTTTGCTATTGGGGCCAAATTTGGGCCAAATTTTTGTGGCCAAAAGGATTTATTCATTAATAAGCACCAAACTTTTGATTTACTAGTAGCTGCCACTCCACCAGACACCAAGCTACTGATTGTTAGTGTTGATTTTAATGATAGACTTGTATATGTAGGACACAACAAAAAGGAAAAATCCAGTATGATAAGCAAACTTGGATGGAAACAAATCAAGTACCAACGATGCAGCAAATCAAAGAACCAAATGATGAAATAGTCAAGAAACTATTTATGGGAAGCTGCCAGCCATCAAGTACCAAGAATAAAGAAAACATAAATCAAGGAGTCCACTTAGGGAAAATTGCATATAATAAGTATATGCAATAAATGCAGAATAATCTCTCAAGAGACTGCCTCAAACAACCTACCAAACGAATGAAAACAAGATCCATCCAAACGACAAGAAATTGTGTATCAAATCTCAAGATCTCCATCAGCCGCTAAAGTCAAGGAGTGACTTTACCTTATTCATGGAAAAAATATTTCACTATCTTTTTTCAAGAATCAAATCTCTTGGGTTGCCACCTCTTCAAACGATCTTCCAACGGCTTATTACTGCCACTATATAAGGATGCAGTTGAAGATCAAGTCAAATATACAAATTGTCTGAACATTCTCAAAGTGTTTGCTCTACTTTTATTAAACATTGTATTACTTTGTGTTTTCCTTAGTAGTCAAAAAAGAGAGGAGAGAAAAAAAATATTGGCGAGACATTGTATCAAGAGTGAAGAAAAGAAAGAATTGAGTATAGCCGTAGGAACTATGCTTCAATAGTTGTAGCAAACCCAAACTTACAAAGACTTAGAAGAGAGCAACTTGCAACTCAAGGGGACAGGATGTAAGATTCACATTGTATCCCAATCAGTTTAAAATATTTGGTATCAGTTTTACTTACCGCACTTTACATTCTTCTTTTAAGTTCTTGCATTATTCAGTTACAAGTCCACTAGAGTTTTCTATAATTTAACTGTCGAAAAGAAAAATAACAATTCGCCCCCCTCTTCTACTTTTAAATAGTATCAGAGCAAGGACTCACATATTTGTGCCTAACAACAAGTGAGAAAAGATCATGGCACAACAAGCTACTGATCTTGGGCGTATTTATACACCCAAGCGTCGCATTACCCATATTTTAGCTGAGTTTTAAGAATAATGTTGTATATTTTCTTGTACTTCGTGATACGTTGATATGTGGGTGAACCAAAAAATGTGATTAGCATGTTTTCGGCAAAATACGACTGGAAGTGAACCAAAGCGATGGAGGAAACATGAGACGAGCTTGATATGTGATCGAAGGAAAATTCTAACGCTGAAAATGAATCTGAGCCACAAGCATGGATTCCCGCGCCGCGTAGCTTGATAGAGAGAGCTTCTGGTCTACTTGCGCCATGGAGGGCCGCATGGCTCAGCTAGCGTGTTGCCCTCCACACTGCATAGGTCCTGTTCAATGGGATTTTGTTAATTTATTAGACAAATCCTAATGGGCTTGGGATTTAATTAGTCCACTTCTATAAATACCCCCAGGACGACCTTTAGTTAAATTATCATGTGTCACGACCCGATTTCTTAAGTCATGATGGCACCTACTATAATCCACCAGTAGGTAAGTCAACCCGTAGTCCGAAACAACTAGTAATGGACTATTAAGAGAGATGAAGAGAGCATCGAAAAAGAATATAATAAAGAGACCAATATAAAGATGAAATTCGAAAACCTGATGAAGTCAGTACAAGCGCTTCTAATACAACAGGAGTACAAGTGAAATACAGGATAAATATACACAAAGATGTCTCTGAATACAAAATAGAGATCAGTCTAACAATAAGAGGGAGAGCGAGAATTCTCCAAACGTCAGAAGCTCACCCCAAATCTCCGATCTATGCCTGCCCCGCACGATGCACACTTCAACGGTGAGAACTCGTACTATGATCTGCAGGCTACAGAAGTGTAGTATGAGTACCAAACACGTGGTACTTAGTAGGCATCGACCGACTGAGCTTCAAAGATAATGTAAGTATAAACAACATGTAAAACAGGAATATAAATTAACAACCAACTATCTAGGCAACGAAACACAATAACGTTAATGAGGAGATAAGGTTAAACTATCCTATTCTACTAATAATAAGGGACAAACGCAGTTCCACAAGTAGCTAGTCCATATACGATAGTATAGAAAGAAGGAGATATACAATATACAAATCTAGTAGAAAGGAAGGAAATAATATATAAGAGTATCCCAAGAAGAGTATATGAATATATATGTATAATCCCGCTATATGGATAACCAAATATGAAGGTACTACTTTGAGGGACTAGTCTACATCACCGAGATCATATATAAGGTAAGAGAGCTAATTCTAGCATAATCAGGGTCTCTAATCGTAATATGCATAATCATAAGATGATCTACCAACGACAAGTCTTACCATAATAATGTGAAAAGGAATCAAAAACGTACCGACAATCTCAAGTACCATTCAATAACCAGCCTGCCACTAATCATACCATAACAACCAATAATAATGTAACCGGCTATCCTGGGCAACCAATAACCTAATTGGGCCCCCATAAGCCCAGTAGGTATAATCAAACACTCAGCAAACAGTAACCATAACCTATACCTATTCAGCCCCCATAAGACCAATAAATATAGGTGCCAAACAATTATACAGGTGATAGACGATGCATATGAATGAATGATAGTCATGAAAAGAATCAGGTGATGTAAGATAAGCCGAGTACCATATCCAAGCCAAGTGCCATAATGTACCCAGTATATATACACCTCCTTCGGCCCATCGGCTCGCAAGGCAGGACCTATGTATACTCGTGTGATCTCTGAAAGCCCGCTCGTGAATCTCTCGGACTATGTACCTCGCAAAAGGAATCTCATAACCAGCTAAGATGCTGGCTACTAATACAGCCCAGTCCAATGTGAGTGAGTTGTCAGCATTGGTTGGACCCAACCGATGCCGAACCACGGACCACCAAAATCTACCCGCAAAATAAAGCGTGGACTTTTTGATGTCCAGCTTCCCAGTCACCCAACTAGCCGCCACACCATCTTCGGCTATGTACCCTGCAATCCATTTAAGCAATTCCAATTTCTGCTCCGCATCTCGCATCTTAGCTCTATCTCTGACAGTGTCCATCCTATGATCAAATTCAGCAGTCAACGCCAGAAGTGGATGGTCAGCCCCAAATAAGAAGCGGTGAATGGTCTGTAAAATAAATTTCTACCCAACAGGAGTGCCCAAATCCACCGATGCAGCATACGAGGCATAAAACTCTCGGACTAACTCCGAGCTATATCGACCAGAAGGCTGCGCCATCCATCCCAAACCGTATCTCTCAAAGACAGGCCATATGTCAGGTAATGACCTCAACTCATCCAACCTATATCGAGGCTCCTCCATAATGCTCCTCCGACACACCCCCATCTCAGTCAATTCTGCGTCTCTATCATAGAAGGCACGCATGCCCTGCACACACCAACGCTGAACCTCCGTACTTGGCACGAGATTCGGAGCACTCTGGGCCTCAGAACCTGAAACGAAAGTTGTAGCCTCTACCGCTGAAGTACCCTGACCCATAGCATCATCAGCCGAACCTGACGCAGAAGCATCCTCCCCCTCTTCAGACTGGGGGGCGGACTCAGAAGACTTAGCCGGAATAACTCGCTCAACAGGTGGTGGGGCCGGCTGAAGTACTGCCCGGGCAGCTGCTCGGGCTCGCGTATGTAACCTCGTAGCCTGAGGGACTAAAGTAGTATCGTCATGACTAATATAAAATTCATCCACAAAACCACTTTGCTCAGACTCAGTTGGTTCATCCCGCAGACGGGTCGGTAACTCCAAATTTTTGGTGCGAATCCGGGATGAGGCATCAAGGTGGTCACTCTTGGGGTTGGATTTTAGAGGCATGGTAACAGTTAAAGGATCGAATTATGGGTATTTGGGCCGGATTTGGGTCGGGTTTGTGGTAGTGGATTCGGATTTAATGGATTCGGAGGTGGGTGGGTCGGATTTTCGAATAGGTGAGTTTTGAGAAGGGGTTTTCAAATTTTTGGAGTTGGAGAAGGTGGGGATTCGGATTTGATGTGGAGAATAAGAGAAAATTAGAATTTTAGGGTTTGAATAGATGAATTGAAAGTGGGGAAGTAAGGGAGTGTGGTTCGGGTTTTGTATCGCGTGGAGAAGAAAGGATCCGGTTTTATTTTGGAAAAATAGGCCTGGGTCGGGTCGGATTCGGGTATCTGCCGGGTTTACGTTTCACGACACAACCCACGTGACGTGGGTGTGACTCACGTCACGTGAGTCAAGTCGTGGGTGAGATCCTGTGGTTAACAAATATTCTTCTGATTTTCACGAGACAGCCCACGTGACGTGGGTGTTACTCACGTCACGTGGGTTCTGACGTAGGGGGGTTCTGAAATTTGAATTTTTACTCTGTTTTTCATGGTACAATCCACGTAGCCTGAGTTTAACTCATGTGACGTGAGACATAGCGTGACTGGTGCTGAACCCCTTCAGGTAAATTTTGCGACTTTCAGCCACTGATCCTCTAATAATCAGATCTCCACATAACAATATCTTGGGTTGCCTCCCAATCAGCGCTTGATTTAACATCGGGGCACGACGCGGCTAACTTGGATACTCAGACTTCACCAACTATCCCTATGGGTTACCTCCCATGAAGCGCCTGATTTAACGTCGCGGCACGATATGGCTAACTTGACTACTCAGACTTCATCAAGTTCAAGTTCTTCAATCGTCCTTATCTCTTTCGAAACTCCCACATAATGCTTAACACGCTGTCCATTGACTTTGAATAGAACATTATCTGCTCCTTTTAGCTCAATAACACCATGTGAGAGTACCCGAACGACCGTGAATGGGCCTGACCATTTGGATTTTAGTTTTCCAGCAAACAGACGAAGCTTAGAATTATACAGTAAAACCAAGTCTCCCGGGTGAAACTCGCGGTTCTCAATACGACGATCATGATACAATTTCATCTTCTCTTTATACAATGCTGAACTTTCATAAGCCTGGAGATGAAATTCATCCATCTCATTCATCTGCTCAAGTCGCAATTGGGCCGCTTCACTCCAGTTCAAATTCACCCTTTTCAATGCCCACAAAGCTTTATGTTCTAGTTCAACGAGCAAATGACAAGACTTTCCAAAAACCAACTGATATGGTGATGCACCAATTGGTGTTTTGAAAGCAGTTCGATATGCCCATAACGCATCATCCAATCGTCTAGCCCAATCAGTCCTATTTGCATTAACTATTTTTGCCAGAATGGACTTAATCTCGCGATTTGACAGCTTCACCTGCCCGCTTGTCTGAGGATGGTAAGTTGTTGCCGCCTTATGTTTGACACCATATTTTTCAAGCAGGGCTTTGAAAAGACGGTTGCAAAAATGGGATCCTCCATCACTAATAATAACTCGGGGTGTCCCAAAAAGTGAGAATATGTTCTTTTTCAAGAAAGCTGTGACACTTCTCCCTTCGTTATTAGGAAGCGCAATTGCCTCCACCCACTTAGAAACGTAGTCAACGGCTACCAAGATGTATTTCATTCCATGCGAGCTCACCCATAAAGTCAACTCCCCACACATCGAATAATTCAAGCTCAAGTATAGTTGTCATGGGAAGTTCGTGTCTGCGTGAAATATTACCTTGCCTTTGACATCGGTCACAAACACGGGCATAGTCATGAGCATCTTTGTAAATACTAGGCCAGTAGTACCCACATTGCAAGATTTTATGGGCGGTCCGTGCACCTCCATGATGACCCCCAACTGGAGATGAGTGACCTGCCTCCAAAATACTCAGCATCTCGGACTCTGGGACACATCTTCGAATTATGCCATCAGCACACACCCTAAACAAATATGGCTCATCCTAGAAGAATTTTCTTATCTCATGCATGAATTTCTTTCTCTGCTGATATGTCATATTCTTCGGAACTAGATCACTTGCCAAAAAGTTGGCAAAATCAGCAAACCAAGTGATTAAGTCTTGGGATGCTGCCAGTACTTGCTTATCCAAAAAAGTATCATCAATCTCAAGATCATCCTTCAATTTAAGCATGGCCTCCTCCTCAAGGCGTGAAAGATGGTCAGCCACTTGATTTTCGATCCCCTTACGATCCTTGACTTCAAAGTCAAATTCTTGCAAAAGAAGTACCCACCGAATCAGTCTTGGCTTAGCATCCTTTTTCGACATAAGATACCGAAGAGCTGCATGATCTGTATGCACAATCACCTTCGTACCAATCAAGTAAGATATGAATTTCTCAAAAGCAAATACTACGACCAACAACTCCTGCTCAGTCACAGTGTAATTCTTTTGAGCTGGATTAAGCACTTTGCTAGCGTAGTAAATTGGATGTAATATCTTTTCACGTCTTTGGCCAAGGACTGCACCCAAAGCCACTCCACTAGTATCGCACATAACCTCAAAAGGCTTAGTCCAATCCGGTGACACAATAATAGGGGCTGAAACCAACTTCTCCTTAAGACACTCAAATGCTTTAAGACATGCTTCATCAAACACAAACTTTACCTCTTTCTCTAAAAGTTTGCACAAGGGATGTGCAATCTTGGAGAAATCCTTGATGAATCTTCTATAAAAACCAGCATGACCTAAGAAACTTCAAATACCTTTTACAGAGATAGGTGGGTGCAGCTTCTCAATTACTTCAATCTTCGCCTTATCCACCTCAATGTCGTTCCTCAAAATTTGATACCCCAATACGATACCTTCATTAACCATAAAGTGACATTTTCCCCAATTCAGCACTAGGTTGCACTCCTCACATCTTTGTAGCACATTGGCAAGGTGGGCCAAACAACCATCAAACGAGTCTCCCACAACAGAAAAATCGTCCATAAAAACCTCGATAGTATCTTCCACCATGTCGGAGAAAATAGACATCATACAGCATTGGAAGGTGGTCGGTGCATTACACAAACCGAAAGACATCCTCTTGAATGCGAACGTCCCATATGGACAAGTAAAAGTGGTCTTCTCTTGGTCTTCGGAGGAAATAAAAATCTGATTATACCCCGAATAGCCATCAAGAAAATAATACCATCCTCTACCACCAAGACGGTCTAACATCTGGTCCATGAAGGGCATAGGAAAATGATCTTTTTAGGTCCACGAATTCAGCTTTTGATAGTCCATATAAACTCTCCATCCAGTCACTGGCCTCATTGGAATCAACTCATTTTTGTCATTTGGAACCACAGTGATTCCTCCCTTTTTTGGCACACACTGAACTGGGCTTACCCACTTGCTATCAGGAATGGGGTAAACCACTCCTGCATCTAACCACTTAATGATCTCTTTCTTCACAACCTCTTGCATGGGTGGGTTCAGACGACGTTGGTGCTCAATGCTAGGTATGCACTCAGGAACAAGCTGGATCTTATGAGTGCAAATGTCGGGTGGAATACCTATGATATCCGCAATGGACCAACCAATAGCCCTCTTAAATCTTCTCAAAACTGAAACCAAAGCCTCTACTTGCCAATCCACCAATTTAGCAGAAATAATCACTGGCAAGGTATTGTTGGCTCCCAAGAATGTGTAGAGAAGGTGGGTTGGAAGAGCCTTAAGCTCTAAAAATGGAGGCTCCTCAATAGATGGACGAGCTGGTGGATTTACCCTATTCTTCAAATCAAGATCCAGTTTCTTGGGACCATAAGCATATGCTCCTTTACCCGCGAGTGCACCCATCATCTCATCATAGTCTTCAATACCATTGTCTTCAAAATTCATGATCACGGCAGCCAGAGGTTCTACTCCCAACCTTTCTTCAATGGACACAACAACCTTACTATCATCAACAACATCTATCACTGAAATCACCCGCTTATCTCTTGGCTGCTTCATTGACCGACAGACATTGAAAGTAACTGTTCGTCATTCAATCTAAATTTCAGCTGCCCTATTTCGATATCAACCAATGCATGACCCGTGGCAAGGCATGGTCTTTCCAATATGATGGGAACCTCAAAGTCAACTTCACAATCGAGAATCACAAAAACAGTCGGAAATATGAAAGAGGCAACCTTCACCAAAACATCATACAGAATGCCAACCGGCTTTTTCACAGTTCTATCGGCCATGAGAAGTCTCATGGAGGTTGTTTTTTGTGCTCCCAACCCCAATTGTTTGAACACGGCTAATGGCATTAGGTTGATGCTAGCACCCAAATCGCACAGTGCCTTAGCAAAGTCATAGGACCCAATAGTGCAAGGAATGGTGAAAGCTCCTGGATCCTCCTTCTTTTCAACTAAGGAACGTGAAGCAACTGCACTACAATGATGTATGTTATCTATTGGATCAAAACTGACCGTTCTCTTCTTTGTCACCAAGTCTTTCATGAACTTTGCATAACCTGGCATCTGCTCCAATGCCTCTACAAGAGGGATGTTTACTGATAGCTCCTTCAACATGGTGATGAACTTATGATACTTTCCTTTCTCTGCCTTCTTCTTCAATCTTTGAGGATAGAGAGGAGGAGGTCGTGGGATAGTTTTGAGCACTTTTGGTACCTCTATTTCCTTCCTCTTCTCAGAGTTTGCATTGTCGCCATCATCTTGCTGATTTGGAGCCATGTCACCGTTTGCATTATCCGGCTCTACTTTAGTTTCTACATCAATAACCATTGTTTCATTAGTCACACTACTGTCGGCAGGTATCGGTGGGTCTGTTGTGCACTTCCCATTTCTAGTAGCAATGGCGAGATAATGACTATCATTTTTCAGATTCTGGATGGTATTTCTTGGAAGGGTGCCTGGCTGACGTTGATTCAGTGCCAATGAAATCTGCCCAAACTATTTCTCCAACTATTTAATAGCAGTTGAATGAGACTCCACTTTCTGACTTATGCCCGAAATGTCAGTCCTAATCTCCTTCAAGCAATTCTCCTGACTTTTCGCACCTTTGACTAATTTATTGAGAAGTGTTTCCATTCTTGAATTTCCAAACTTCTCATCGCGCCTTCCAGGTGGTACATAGATGTCATTCTTTTCTCGATTATCATCTTTCCGCCTCCAATCACCATCACAGTCCCGTTCTTGATCTCTGTATCCCGATTTGTTGTAGTTGTCTCTATAATAGTTTTGACCTTGATTCCCTTGCCTTGAGTTCCAAAAGTCTTGATTAGACCCTTGGACCTTGGCTCGGAAACCCACCACTTCGCGATCTAGATACTTCGCCTCTTCATCAGACTCACTATCATCGTGTCTAGCCGATTTGCTTTGTGCACCAACAACATGCACCTTCTCCGCATCTCTGGCTGCTATCTGTTTAGCCAGAAGACCAATTTCTGTTCTCAACTGAGCGACCTCTTGAGCCACAGATTCATCCAAAGCCCTTTGAGCTGCTAAAGCTCCAATGGCATATGTGCCAGCCGGCGTATCTGCCTCCCGAGTATGCCATCCTCGGTTGGCCTTAGTGACACGATCTAGTATCTCAGAAGCTTGGTCCCATCTCAGACTCATGAAGGCTCCACCAGTGATAGTATCCGCTACCGCCTTTGTGTTGACATTCAACGCCCTGTAGAAGATTTCAAGTAAATTTCTACTACTCATCCTGTGATTTGGCACATTCTGCAGCTTTTTTTTGAACCTCAGCCATGTCTCATAGAGTGCTTCAGAATGAAGATGTATGAAATTGTAAATCTCGTCTTTCAACTGCAGTATTTTGGATGGTGGAAAAAAAATCTTTCCAAAAATTGATTTCTCAATTCCTGCCAAGTAGTGATGGAACTTCGTGGCAGCTCAGCCAACCACAATGTGGCTTCTCCTGTAAGAGAGAATGGGAACAACCTCAATCGAATCGCCTCTTGGTCAACTCCAGGCAGATTGTACGACGTGCAAATCCCCACAAAATTCATTACATGCATGTTTGGATCATCAGTAGGAAGACCCGTAAACACACCCTTCAAGTTTAGCAGATGGATCATGGCACTAGTAATGTCAAACTTAGTGCCCGGAGGTAACTCTGGTGGAATGATGGAACCATTCTCTATTGGCTCAAAATATGCCACATATTCTTCCTCAGGGTCATCATAAACGGGCACATGTGGTCTCGGTTGTTCTCTTAGTCGTCTTTGTCTCTCTTCAGCATCAGCCTGACGCTGTGCTGCTTTCTGCATAGCTCGATTATCTCTTTCTGCTTGTCTAAGAGCAGCTTGTCTAGCATGCTCTTCTCGTGTCAATCGAGCAGTAGTTTGATCTGCTGTTTTCTGACCAGCCGGATGAATTGGCTGGTTGTGAATGTCTCCCGCAGCTGCGGGGTTTTGGACTCCTTCAGTATTCACCACTCTCCGATTAGCTCTCAGAGTCCTTTCGATTTCAAGATCAAGTGGAATCAGGGAATTACCTTGACTCCTAGTATTTGGCATACACCGACGTATGCCCTCAAAAGTATGTAAAAACAAACCCAATCAGCTCCAACCAGTAATGTTCAACTCTGTAACCGTATTCCCCGGCAACGGCTCCAAAATTTGATGTCGCCCAAAATATACCTCCGAAAAAGTACAATGCGGTCGCTGAATCAAATATAGAACCCAACTAGGTTGGGGTTGATCCCACAGGGAATAGGTTGAAGTATGAGTAGAATACCGGATGGAACAGTTGGAAAGTAAATAGAACTGGGGTTTTTTGCTAATGAATAGTAACAATGACGATTGCTGATTGTATTGAGTTTGTAGACAATAAGAGAAATACACTAGGACTGTGATCCCCAATGATTCCTTAACTCCACCGGCTACTGGTGCTAACAAGATTGTCCCGCTGCGTTGCATGCAAAATCTAACAAGTTAGGTTCATCTAACTGTCTCTCGACCTGCATTAGACGAATTTCACTCTTTTCCTCTCGTACTCCGAGTGTCACACTACTAACCCTTGTCCTGGATCTCAGATAACCATTCCCGCTAAGGCTCCGGTTATTAGATGAAGGTTGATAGCTTCAAATCTCTTTTGTTTTCTTCTTTTCCCAATCTCTACCTCTCTCTCGAGCAAGTCTAGAATACAGGCGAGTTTCAAACGTTTTCAACCGTTAGAAAAGCAATCACAACGAAGGAAACAACAATACATGCACACACAGCAGTACAAAGTTGCTTTGCACTTGATCGGTTTCGTTAATTCCTCATGGTTCACACAACCCTAGTTGATGGGTTTAGCTGCTCATAATTGTAAGAACGCAAGAACAATTCAAAGATGTAAACATAATTATGAACTCACAATAATAAAGAAAAACCGAAATTTCAATTATCAATAAAACTCAAATTAGGGTTTGTGAATACAAAACCAAGAATATGTCTGAAACAGTATGAAATAACTCTCAAAGTAGTATCTTGACCAACTCTCGCACCTAGGACTACATAGGGGTATTTATAGATACAAAACTAGTCCTATCCAAAACCAAATAGGAGAACAGAGTCGGCAACTTCCATGGTATCGTGACTTGGTGTCGTGGAACCAAGTCACGCCACGTAGGTTGATGTCGTGAGAATCAGGCTCAATTGGCAGTCTTCAGAAGTTGGGTCACGGCAGGCTTCCATGTCACATGGGTGGTAGTCACGCCACGTGACCCCTGCCGTGGAAATCAGGCTATTCTTTCATTATCTGAACTTGAGTCACGACAGCCACTCACGTGGTGTGAATGGATTCCACGTCACGTGGGTGGTGGCGTAACTCCTCCTCTGGTGCAGCCTCTTGTTCTTTCTTCTTCTGACACTTCGTTCTCGGGTTTGATTCTTCCTCTTTTGATCATTTTGCCTTTAAAACTTGTTTTCCTGCAAAGTAGGACAAAAACCACATCATACCAACAAAACACACCCAAGTTATTGCATATTTTCCTTGTTTTAAGCATCAACAGTGCCATGTAACCATGACACATCAATGCTGAACTAAGTTATGATAATGCTACCCTATTGAAAACGACATTCTAAACTTAACAAAATTGACATAATTCCCAACAGAGGTCGTTTTGGCAAAATGTGAGCCCTAGAACCCATATGCCAATGTAACCAATTTTCGATCAATAGCCCAAAATGAGTTCGGAAGCCTCGGAACTCGGACCAAGGGTACCCCTATCCTTAAATCAATGTTCCAGATCTGATAGCACTGCCAAAATTTCCACCCAAGTCCGTTTACTAGGTCTTTTGGTCCGAGACCAATTTTCTAACAACGAAAGCTTCAAAATAGGGAAATGAGCCTAAAACACAAATGAGCTATCCAAAAACCGAACCGACAGTTTTAGAAAGTTATAAATGACATGCAACAACTATTGAAAGGCTGAAAATACTGAAAATGCACAAAAATTGAGAAAATGACCTGGAGAATCATTACAGTATGTATTTTGGGAGAAAAATAGAGAGCACAAGGGTTTTCATTAAGGTTCATCTTCTTTAAAATCTTCTACTCCTTACTTTGGTATGAATAACATTATTTTTGTAATTCTATTTCCAAATATGAGTAGCTAAACACCCTTGTTCTAGGGCTGCGGGTAGAATCTGATTGTGTAGTATTGTCTTGAATCAACGAATCTTGTTTCTCAATTAATTGCTCCTATGTTCTTATGCTTACTATTTTAGTGTCTGACCAATAATAGAATAATTTATAATTCTCACATGATCTGATCATGATAACGTAAGAATAGGATGAAGAACATGGGGGGTAAGATCATCTCTGACTCGATGTTAGGGTTGATTTGCGGCTAGGATAACAATATACCTAGTTAGCCTTATTTGGTTATAAATGGGATGATAACATTAATGCATTTGAACTAGAATCTCACATTCCCACTCAACAATGTAGTTGTAAGGCTAGTTTAAATAGGTGATTAGAGGATGACCATTCCCGAATCATAAACTTAACCCCGAAATCAGCAATTAGAGAAATAAAGTTCGTTGAGACAAGTTAAATGTTATACATGATTGTGATGAATGCCGTAGCCCTGGAATACCTCTTTGATATTGATTAAAACCTTCGTTAAAATTATCATTATTTTAATTATTTGCTTTTGCGACTTTTAGAATGATACAACTTCATCACTTACTTGATTATCACTGCACTTATCCAAATTATTAGTAATAATTGAATTAGGAAAATTGCTAATCACAAAGTCTCTGTGGATTCAATATCCAGCTCAAAAGAGCTTCTGTATTACTTGATACGATCACGTGCACTAGTGTGTGCGGTTGGATGTAATTAGTTTTTGATGCTACTACCGGAGACTTGAAAATTAGTGATTTTCTAATTTTAGTTTTTACTAATATTGTACATGTGTTGACAACTTGATCTTAGCGGCTACGTTTGCAAGTATAGTCTATTCTTCAAGTTGGAAAGGGAAAGAGAATTAGTTGAACCGTATTTGGAGCCTGAACAAGTATGCCATCAGAGGAGAAGAGCAACTGCTCTCCAATGCCCAATTCAGTAGATCCAGTTAGCTCAGCAAGAAGAAATTATTCCTGTAGAAATGGCAGCAAGAGCAGGTGGCAATCCCACTCGCCAATAATGTCACCTCCAGCATTCGCAGATCGAAAGTAGGAGGTCGATTTGAGCTGAAACAGAATATGATGCAATTTTTGCACACCAGCGGACAGTTCACTGGCCTATCTCATGAGGATACACAGTAGCACTTGCAGAACTTTCTCGAGATCAATGAGACTCACACTCTTCCCTTTTTCTCTACTAGGGGGAGCAAAGAGGTGGTTGAATGTAGAGCCACCTAATTCCATCACCACCTGGGATGATTTTTCAGAAAGTTTTTGAACCATTTCTTTCCATCTGGGAAGGCTGAAAAGTTAAGGAGTGAGATCTTAAGCTTCAGACAAAAGAATGGTGAGAATCTGTATCAAGCCTGGGAGAGGTTCAAGTCAATTCTCCGGGATTGCCCATACCAACATCAGACTAATGAGTAATTAGTGCAAACCTTTATAAAGGGACTTGAGCCTAATACAAAAATTCTTTTGGATTCGGCAGTAGGTGGACAAGCGTTGGAAAAGACATTGAATCACATCTCACAAGAAATCCAGAATGGTATGCTGATGTTTTGAGAAGTACCACAAAGAAGGCACCATGACTTTTTATGATCATAACTCCTAATTTATAGATGGTCATGTTCATGATATCATTTGACATTCCATATTTTTGTCCCTATAAATAGAGGTATTATAAGATTTTGCTGTAAAAAGAAAAGTTGAAAGGTCGTAAAAAATTAAGCGCAATTCATCAATTTTAAAAGGTAAGTTAGATGAATTTTTTCATTTACTCTTACAAATTTTCATATGTTCATGGTATACAGTATGACATTATTCAGTAACTTTATTATTCGTATGAGGGACATACGATTTACATTTTATTCAATTAATGACACTCTGTTTGTTTCAACAAGCAGTAGACTATGAAAAGTATTGTTTCGTTCTGTCTTTCATAATTATTTGTTTTTACAATCTTTATTTGCTTGTGAACTTTACTAATACAACTTTACACCACCTATTCTATCAAATTTACTTTTTTTTCTTTTGTATTGTTGCTAAAATATTGATATACATTGTAAGACAATTGTATATAATTTTTATTTCTGATATATATTACACTGCCAGATTTTTGTTGAAGTAAAGTTTATTCTTGCATATGAATTGTTTGGTTAAGTTCCATTCACATTAGCACAAAATCAAGAGAGTACGAGTTCTCTTTGTTGCACAACTATTGTTGAGAAACGTATCCAACTAACATAGTGTAGTAGTTGATATGTTTCAAATGAATAATTCTGACCAATAAAAAAGGAAAACTCAACCGCCTATGATTTTGAGAAGTAAAAAAATAGGCATTTAATCGTTATTGATACCTTAATTAGAGTTACTTTAAACTTGTGGAGAACCATGAGAAAATCTGACAAATAGTCAAATTTGTAACTCGAACTTACAGAAAAATTGAGCAATTTAAAATATATAAAAAGAAGCAGATAGAAAAAGTTGCGACCAAAAAATGCGTTAGTATAATTTTGGGCTTTGAAATAGTGTAGTGGACGTCTCTTATGCAACCAACTCGTTTACCTTTTCTCGTCATTTTTTGGCTCCCCCCTATTATCGTCATTCATTATTTATTTTTACAAATAAAATCAATGCATAATATATGTATGTATATATATATATACATACATATATATATATATATATATATATATGTATATATATATATATATATATATATATGTATGTATGTATGTATAATGTCTCATAAGATTATACATTGAAATTATTTATAACTCATATCTCTTCATCTTTCCTATAACTTTTACACTTAAATATTGATATTTATAACTCCTATGTGTTTCATTTTCATAATTTTTAAAATTTTTATTTAATGTATATAATGTTGTAGAAAAAAAATGTAATAACAAAGATACAAAATAGAATTTTTGAAGTCTTTATTACGAAAAATCTATTTTCATAGAAGATAAGTGCTCCTACAAAAGATAGAGAAAATAAAAATAATTTCTTCAACTTAGTACGGTAAATTGTTGTTTCATTATGTTGGATAATTTGGAGCACTATGAGAGACATCAGGACTTTGGGTACTATAGGTGTTAGTAGGATGAGCAGGGGAGGAGCAAGCATACCAGAGGAGATTCCGATGGAATTTTGGAAGAGCACATACAAGACAGGTATAGAGTGGTTAACTGTATTGCTTAATGTCATTTTTTAGATAACAAAAATGTTCGAAGAATGGAGGTGGAGTACAATGATTCCATTATACAAAAATACGAGTGATATCCAAAACTGTAACAATTACAGTGATATAAGTTGTTAAACCACCCTATGAAAGTTTGAGAGAGTGTGATAGAGATGCAGGTGAGGAGAGGGGTGTCTATATCCGAGAACTAGTTTGGATTCATGCCGGGACGCTCTTCTACTAACTCCAGCCATCTTGTTCGGAGATTGGTGGAGAAATATAGGAAAGGGAAAAGGAATTTACATATGATGTTCATTGAACTTGAAAAGGCCCATGACAAAGTCCCAAATGGCTTATATTAAGGCTATAAATGACATGTATGATGGAGCCAAGACTGGAGTTAGAATGATGGGAGGAGACTCAGAGCAGTTTCCAGTTGAGATGGGGTTGCATCATGGATCAGTTCTTAGCACGTTCTTATTTACCTTGGTGATGGATGAGTTGATGCGATATATTTAGTATGAGATGTCATGGTGTATATTATTTGCGGATAACATAATAATGATTGATGATACACACAAAAGACTTAATGCTATATTGAAAGCGTGGAGACAAACTATGGAGTCTAAGGGTTCAGATTGAGTAGGACCAAAATAGAATATTTAGAGTGTAAATTCAGTGATGCGATGCACGAGGTAGGAATGAAAGTGAGGCTTGACACACAGACTATCCTCAAGAGAGAGTTTCAAGTATCTTGAGTTTGTAATCTAGAGAAGTGGGGACATCAATGATGATGTCACACATTGTATCGGTGCGACATGGATCAAGTGGAGCTTGCCTCAAAATTCTTATGTGATAAAAATGTACCACCTAAACTTGAAAGTAAGATCTACAAAGTGGTGGTTAGATAGTCATTGTTGTATGGGATGGAGTGTTGTCCAGTCAATAACTACCATATTCAGAAGATACAAGTTGCAGAGATGTGGATACTGAGATGGATGTGTAGGCATAGTTGGAATGATAAGATGAGGAATAAGGACATTTAAAACAAGGTAGAAGTGGCCTCTATGGTGTACAAAATGAGGGAAGCAAGATTAAGATGGTTTGGGCATATGAAGAGAAAATACACAGATGCCCTAGTAAGGAGGTGTGAGAGGTTGGATATAATGGGTATGATGAGAGGTAGAGGTAGGAAAAAAAGTATGAGTGAGTGGTGATTAGACATTACATGATGCAACTTTGTATTATCGAGGACATAAATTTAGATAGGAGGTCATATATTAGGATAGAATGTGAGTAGGTAGCAGAGTGTTGTCTTGATTTTTGAAAGTTTAGGTTTGTTGGTGTTTTTCATAGTACTAATCATATTCTTTTCATTCTTGCTTTGATATCTATCATCATATATTGGTTTTGATTATCACATTAGATCGTTGGTGTTACTGTTCCTTTCTTGTAGCTAGGCTCTGCATTGCTTTTCTTATTACTTGCTATGCTTTCTTCCTTCTTCTTTTATGTGGAATTGTTGCACTTGAGTCAAGGTTCTTTCAGAAACAACCTCTCTACCTCCACATGATCGTGGTGATTAAGGTTTGCATACACTCTACCTTCCCCAGACTCAAGTTGTGGACTTTCACTGGATATGTTGTTGTTGTATTTCATTAATTTCACAATCCATAGAACTAAATGTTTTTATTTGAGCCATAAAGGTGGGTAGAAGGGTATTTTTGGCCCAGTAGGTTAACGGAGGGTATTTTTGAACCAATTTCAATACTTAAGGGGTATTTCTGACCCTTTTCCGTTAATTATATATCATCATCATCATCCCTAGTGTATTCCCATCAGGTGGGATCTAGAAAATTAATTATATATCTAGGGTGAAAATATATAAATCTATTTTCTTATAGCCGCACGAAGCGTGTCAATTTCACTAGTTAAACAAATAAGACAACAAAGTGAATTGCGTAGGTAAGGGCCTCTTCTCCTCTTTATTCCTCTCTCTCTCTCTCTCTCTCACACACACACACACACACACCCTTCTTTCTTTCTCTACCTAACCCTTATTTTATTCTACTTTATGGTTGGAGTCCAGCAACACAGATCGCCCCTCTAACACACACTCTCTCTCTCTTTCCCCCTTCTGTCACACTGTGTATGTGTTTTCTTTTTTTGTTTACGAGAAGCAACTGATCCAAAAGAATCAAACCTTTTTTGGGATGAATTTCAAGGTGATCTAGTTCCTCTGATCCACCCTCCCCATGAGCTTTGATGGTTCGAACACTTTTGGGGAGTCCTCAACGTTCTAATAGTCCTTGAGTATAACTCAGGTTTTATCGTTCTTATTTTGATATTTTATTTATGTATTTGGTTATTATTGCCTAGTTATTTTAGCATTCTTGCTATGTTATTTGATGTTTCTATTAGGTATTTGAATTAAATTGCATTGAATTTGATGTTTCTAGTAGGTAGTTTGAATTTAATAGTATTGAATTGATTGTTCAATGCCATTCTTGTTGTGTTATTTTATTTAGATAATTTTGTGTTCTTGCTTTGCTGTTTTAGCGTGCCTGATCTTCCACTTCTATCGTTATTAGGTATATTGAATTAATTTGAATTGATTGTTCAATCTGTGTTCAATCATTTTTGCTTGTATTTTATTTAGGTACTTTGTCTTTCTTGCTTCATAATTTTACCCTAAAAGGGGTCGTTTGGTATATAGACTAAATTATCCCAAGATTATAATCCTGGGATTATAATCGTTGGACTATTTTATACCATATGGGAGGTGGTATAAAATAATCCCATTGGGATAAGATGAGTTATACCAAGACTAAATTTGGTATTAGTTTTATACCATGTTTGGTTGATGGTATAAATTAGTTCCTGAATAAATTTATATCATCAACCAAACATGATATAAATTTTATCCATGAAACATCTCAAACTTATCCATGAAATATTCCACCTTATACCTCCTACTAAACAACCCCTTATTACTTGCCCATTTTATCATTGACTTGTTAGTCTAACTATTTCAATTCTTATTTTATCTGTCAGTTGCTATCTCGTTTAATTTGTTTACACTGGACTATTTCTAAACCTGCGTTAATGGCTTCAGAGTCTGATGAATGTTTAAGATTGTGTCATTGACTGGGGGTGGGGTTGCGGCCAAGGGTGGTAAGGGTATCAAGGGAGCTCCTAGATTGCGAGTTGGGTATTGGAACACATGGATATTAACGAGGAAGTCAATAGAGTTGGTAAAGTTCTACAGAAGAGAAAGATCAATGTAGCTTGTCTTCAGGAAACCAAATAGGTAGGAATCAAGGCTAGGGATGTAGATAGATTTAAGTTGGGGTATTCAGGGAGCTTGAGCAATCAAAAACAAATTAGCCATTTTAATAGACAGGGGACTCATGAAGCAAATGGTGGATGTGAGGAGGGCGAATGATAGAATGATGCCCATTAAGCTAGTTTAGGGAGGGAACTCTTAATGTAATTAGTTCATATGAACCGCGGTGGGTTTGGACAAGGAGGAATGCTTCTAGGTGGAGTTAGAAGAGGTTGTAAGAGGTATCCCACAGTCATAGAAAATTTTGATTGGAGGATATATTAATGGTCACATAAGGACCACTTCAAGAGGTTATCATGATGTACTTGACAGTTTCAACCTTGGGGGATAGTTATGAAGGAGAAATTTATCTTCTACACTTCATGAATGCTTTTGAGTTGGTCATGGTTAACTCCAGCTTAAGATAAAAAAGAAGAAGAAGAGGAAAAAGAAGAAGAATAAGAGAAAGAAGAAGAGGAGGAGGAAAAAGAAGAAGAAGAAGAAGAGGACCAAAATTTAGATGGTGAGGTTTGATTGGGGAAAAAGCTCAGAAGATTGGGGAGAAGTTTGTGGATATAGGGGATTGGGGAGTAGTAGAAATGTAGATAGTATGTGAGCTAGAATAGTTGGCTGCATTAGGCAAGCAACTAGAGAGGTGTTATGGTTCTCAAAGGAAACCCAGGTGGAGATATAAGGAATTGGTAATGGAAATAAGAGGTCCAAGAAAAAATTTAACTCCAAGAAGGTTGCTTGTATGGTGTTACTGGAAGCCTAATGAGTAGGACAAGAGGAGGAATAGGGAGGAGTATAAGATGGCGGAGAAGGAAGCAAAGGCTAAAATAACAGCCTTCTACCATTTGTATAAAGAGTTCGAGTGAAAAGGCAAGGATAGGAAGTTGTATAGGCTTGCCAAGGCAAGAGAGAGGAGGGCATGTGGCTAGAGTAAGTAAAGTGTATCAAGGACGATAATGACGAAAGATTGGTAGAGGCACACATTAGACGAAGATAGGAAATGTATTTCCATAAGATATTAAATGAATAAAGGGACTAGGATATCTCGCTATAGGCGTTAGAGCAGTCCAAGAGGCAAAGAAATATTATGTATTGTGGGTCCATAAAGGTTGTATAGGTAGACCGAAGAAGAAATATGGGAGGTGATTAGACAGGAGTCAGGACATTACACAAATTCAGCTAACTAAGAACATGGCCTTAGATAGAAAGGTATGAAGGTCGAAAATTAGGTAGAAGGTTATGTATGATTTAGGTATCATGTAGTTTCTTTTTCTCCAATGTTTATTACTATTTGTTGCAATACTTATTTCGTACATTACTATTTTGTTGTCTCTTTTTCTTTCTTATCCTATTTCAGTTACATCTTTTGAGCTGATGGTCTATCAGATTCAACCTCTCTACCCTCCAAAGGTAGAGGTAAGGTCTGAGTACATCCTACCCTCCCCAGACCCCACTTGTGAGATTACACTCAGTATGTCGTAAAGTGAATTCCACTCATGATTTTAAAATTTTTATTATCAATTCTTGATATGAGAAGATTAGTAAAAAAAAATTATTTTCTACCATTTTGAACTTATCCCTGAGTTGAGTATATAGAAGAGAGAATCATGACCCTTACAATTATGTTGAAACCTTATTGTTTCTAATTGCACTCGGTTGTTCTTGTAGTAATTTTTTACTTGCTTCTACGTAGTCAACGTCAAGAATAAGAGTTAAAAGCTGCACTTATTGCTGAAAAATTGAGAGGAAGAAGAGAATAGATTTGTGGGTTATGTTTTAGAAAGTAAAAGAACAAAATAAGGTATGCTTAAGATCCTGTTTGGATGGGCTTATAGCTTTTGACTTATATATAAGCTAAAAGTCATAAGTTAGGAATTCTAAATTGTGTATTTTGACTTATTTTTGTCTTAAAAACAAGTGCTTTAAAATACTTGTTATTTAAGCAAAACTCTGCAAAATTCTTTTAAACATTATTCTGGTGTTTTGGGTAAATTAAAAAAGTGCTTATAAGCACGCACTTGGTTTTAAGACAAAATGATAAATATAAGCCAAAAGTCATAAGTTAGAAACCCTACTTATGGCTTTTACCAAGTCAAATAGGCTCTAAGTGTATTTTTCTCAAAAGTGTTTTTTGAAGATGTACTTTTGGAAAACAACTATTTTTTAGCTTCTAAAAAACATCTTTTGCTACTCTCCATTAACACTTATGTTTTTCCAAAAGCTTGGCCAAACATCTCAGTTTTTTAAAATAAGCACTTTAAAATGAAGCATTTTTGGCATTACTCTAATTGGTAAATTCCAATAGCGCTAGATACATTTTCCATCTTGTTCAGATCAAACAACTAAATTCATACAAAATATACATTAAGAAAATCATCTATAAAGTAATACAAGGTGAAATATGATCATATATATTGCTTATAACTCGCTTGGAGATGAACAATGCAATACAAAAGCTTCTTAACTAATTAGCTGGTTGGCTAAGTTTCTGAAATCAGCTTATTTTAAAAATTGCTTTCAAAAAGAATTCCTAGTGAGAAGCAGTTTGTTTTTTACCAATAAATTTAAAATGTACTTTATAACAGCAAGTACTCTATAAGCCAAGCTTTTTAAAAGTTCTTTTGAGAAAAATCTACTTTTTAGCTTTTGAAAAACAATTTCTGCTAACGATTCTCAGAAGCACTTATTTTCTCCCAAAGACTTGACAAAAATGGCTATAAGAATCAAGCACCAACTTTCTTTTCACAAATTTTTACTTCATTGTTGGATTATTCTATGATAACCTCTAATGTATAGAACAAAACTTAAAGAAAAGAGAACTACAAACGATTAGTAAATAATGTTATAGCTTCTTTCAAATAAGTATATGTTAGTCAAGCTATTAGTTTGAATTACTATATTATATATAGTACATCTACTATACGGGCCAAGTTTGAGGACATAAGAGAAATACAAGCAACTAATATTTATCCTACATTCGAAATTCTGGAATTTGTCTCAATTTATACCATTTGTCCTCTTAAGAAAAAGAATCAAGGAGACGGGTGATTGATGATGATGTTGCACACCGTATTGGAACGGAGAGATGAAATGGAGGTTCATCTCTAGGGTATTGTGTGATAAGGATGTATCAAGACTTAAAGCTATGTCATACAATATTGTGGTTAGGCCAACACTATTGTATGAGGCAGAGTATTGTCCAATCAAGAATGCGAAGATGAATGTAGCAGAGATGGAAATGCTCATATAGTTGTGTTGGTATACTAGGAAAAATACTATTAAGAACGAGGTTATACTGGTCAAGGTTGGAATGACCATCCTGCCGGACTAGATGAGGGAAACAAAATGTTGATATGGTTTATACATATAAATAAGAAGTGTAAGGATTTACTATTGAGGAGATGTGAGATATTGGTTGTAGTAGGGGTTAGGAGAAGTATAGGCAGGCCAAAGAAGAACTGGAGGGGGGCGGGGGGTGAAGTGATTTGATCGGACATGGCACAATTTCAGCTGGCTGAGGACATGACCTTAGATAAGAAATTATGGAGGTCGAGGATTAGGATAGAATGCTCATAGGGTTGAGTGTTGTCGTACTTATAATAGTATGATTTAGGTATCACGTAGTTTTTTTTCCTCCAATGTGTATTAATATCTGTTGCTACACTTATTTTTTACATTGCTATTATTTTGTCTTTTTTCTTTCTTACATTCATGTGTTGGTAACCTTTCTTTTGAGCTGAGGGTATCAAAAACAATCTCTCTACCCCACAAGGTAAAGGTAAGGTCTACGTATATTCTAGCCTCATCTAAACTCCACTTGTGGAATTGTACTGAGTATTTTTTTGTAATATCTAAGAGGTAAGCGCTCCTCCAATCAACCTATTTTTTTCAAAAAAGATTAATAAGTGAAATAAAATTTCATACAAATCACTTAAAACAATTAATGATAATGAAAGATACAAAATTTACATGAAGAGGATGAGTTACCCAAGTATAAGGAGAATGATCAAGGGTAGTTATGAAGACAAGAGAGGAAATGGGTAAGACTTTGTTGAATAATGGAATTTTGGGTTGTAAGCACTCAAAATTAAACTATAATCTAGGAATTCATCTTTTTTCAAGCAGACCCACGTGATAAACCACAATACCCCTAATTTTTTTGAAAAAAGATTAATGGGTGAAGTAAAACTTCATACAGATCACTTACACCAAATAATCATAATGAAAGATACAAAATTTACATGAAGAGATGAGTTACCCAAGTATAAGGAGGATGACCAGAGGCAATATGAAGGCAACGGAGGAAATGAGTAAGGCGTTGTTTAAGAATGGAGTTCTGTGTTGCCGACAATGGCACATTTGGTTCACTTTTGGACGGTTTTAATCAAAAGCCTCAACACATAATCAAAGAAAAAATCTCTGTTCTCATAGCTAAATGGGATTAGCATAGGAATTTTACTGTTTAGCTAAAAAGTTTTGTCCACCTCTAATTCCTTATTTTCTAGTAGTGCCACCTCAAATTAACCCTATTTTTCTCCAATTACATACTCATTTTTCAAAAGCATTAACAAGTGCAATAAAACTTTGTACCAGCTGAATACAAATCCTGAACCTACCACTTATAACAATTGCCAATGGAAAATACCAACTTTACATGAATAAATCACTCAAAATGAAAACTATAATCAAGAATTCAAAATGATAAATTTTGCCAATTATTTACCAAACATAATATATACAGACACGAAAACCACCTACATACATGCTTTGCTGCTAACACTCTTATTAATTTTTTATTTCGAAAAAAGATTAAAGGTGAAGTAAAACTTGGTACAAAACAACTACAACAATGGCATATGCAAATTAAGATGAGTTAACCAAGTATAAGGAGGATGATCAGGGGTAGTTTTAATGCAAGAGAGAAAATTGTTAAGTTGTTGTTAAAGAATGGAATTGGGTCTCTGACAATGGTACATTTGGTTCACTATTGGACATCATCGAGATGGATTCAACTTTAACATCTTTGAAAATCTTAAACCCTTCCACCATTTTCTGAAAAGCTCTACCTATCACCGCAATTCTCCAATTCTCCATCGTTGAAAAATCCTATTTTTACTTCTCTAAATCAAAACTTTTGGTGATACCATGGCTTCTCCACTTCATTAAGCTTTTTTGGCTGCAATTCTTGGTCCAGACCAATTGCCATTTGAGACCTTGATTGCCCATTTGATGTCTCCTTCAAACGTCCAACGATCCCATGCTGAGTCAGTCTTCAACTTCATCAAGCAAAACTAACCTAGCTCGCTTGCTCTGAAACTCGTTAATCATGTCAGCTTAACCCAAGCAGTTGAATCATGTGGTATGTCTGCTGTCCTACTCAAGAAATGCCTAATTAAGGGAGATTCGTTCATTTGGCCTAAGCTTGATCACTCAACTCATTTAAGTGTCAAAGTTATACTCCTTAGATGTATCCAAATTGAAGAATCAAAATTCTTTGCCAAGAAGCTATGTGACACTATTTTAAAATTAGCTTCCTTGATTCTCCCGGTTAATGGTTGGCCTGAATTGTTACCCTTTTCTTTCAAATGTGTTACTTCTGATTATGTAAAGTTGCAAGAACTAACTTTTTTGATATTCTCGCAATTAGCAGAGTATGTATGAAAGTTTATTCGGTTTGTTAATGTAATTCATTCAGTGTTCTTGAAAACGCTAAGTAATTCCCCGAATCTTGATGTTAAGATAGCAACATTAAATGTAGTGGTGAATTTTGTTAGGTTGTTATCGAGCCCGAATGATCGGGAAAAGTTTTAGGAATCGGTGTCATTGATGATGAGAACGTTGACTGAGGCATTGAATAGTGGTCAAGAGGCTACAACTCAAGAAGCACTTGATAACAAGATAATTCTACATTCCTATTTGCCACTGGAATACTTGTTGTAGGCCATATTAAACCCAAAACAAATTGTTCTGTACAAGGTAGTTTTGACATTTTACTTCTTGAGTTGTAGCCTTTTGACCACTGTTCAACACCTCAGTCAACGTTCTCATTATCAATGGAAACAATCCTGAAACTTTTCCTAATCATTTGGTATCGATAAACACCTAGCAAAATTCACCACTGCACTTAATGCTGCTATCTTAACATAAAGATTCAGGGAATTACTCAGCATTTTCAAGAACATTGAATGCATTACATTAACAAACCGAATAAACTTTCGTACATACTCTGCTACTTGAGAAAGTATCAAAAAAGCCAATCCTTTCAACTTTTCATAATCAGAAGTAACACATTTGAATAAAAATGGTAGTAATTTAGGCTAGCCATTAACCGGGAGAATCGAGGAAGCTAATTTTGAAATAGTGTCACATAGCTTCTTGGCATTGTATTTCGATTCTTCAATTTGGATACATCTAAGGAGAATAACTTTGACACTTAACTGAGTTGAGTGATCAAGCTTAGGACAAATGAACAAATCGCCCTTAGTTAGGCATTTCCTGAGTAGGATAGTAGACATATCAAGCAATTCAACTGCTTGGGTTGAGCTGACATAATTAACGAGTTTCAGAGCAAGCGAGCTGGGGTGGTTTTGCTTGATGAAGTTGAAGACTGACTCAACATGGGATCATTAGACATTTGAAGGAGACATCAAATGGACAATCAAGGTTTTAAATTGTAATGGGTCTAGACAAGGAATTGCAACCAAAAAAAGCTTGTTGAAGTTGAGAGTGGTATCACAAAAAGTTTTGATTAAGAGAAGTAAAATGGTATTTTTGGATATGGAGAATGGTGGTGGTAGGCACAGTTTTTTAGAAAATGGTGACACAGTTAAGGTTTTTGAAGATGTTACGGTTGAATCCATCTCGAAGGTGTCCAATAGTGAACCAAATGTACTGATGTCGCCCAAATTACACCTTTAAAAAAAGTATAAAACGGTCGTTGATCAAATATAGAACCCAACTAGGTTGGGGTCGATCCCACAGGGAATAGGTCAAAATATCAATCAAATGTATATCGAGACAATCAATAACAATCTTCAGTAGTAACAGCTGTTGATTTGTTGAATTTGTTGTCAGTATGAGAGAGGCACTAGGACTATGTTCCCCAATAACTTCATAACTCCGTATGTTCTTCGCACTCAGTGATCTCTTATGGTATTTGGTATGCAGAATCGATAAGTTACGTAGCATCTAACCGACTATGTTACGCCCCTTATAGATGGCTATCCCTAAGCACAAAGGTTCATGCGTCGTGGGTTTTGCCTTACTAACCCCTATTTATGATCCCAATTTAGTCTCTCTCATTTACCGGTTCAGCCTAATTAAGTGAAGGTTGGTAGCTCCAAGTCTTATTGTTGATTCCCTTTTCCCATCTGATTACCCTAGCTAAAGTCCAGAGTAGAGATAAGGCGAGTCCTAACGTTGTGCACCGTCAGAAAGCAATCAATCCAAAGAGAATTAACAATACATTCCTAAACACTATCTTGAGAATCACCTCGTATTACGAACGCTACTTCGTTAATCCATTATGGTTTCCCACAATCCTAGTTGTGGTGTTTAGCTACTCATAATTTTAAGAACACAAGAAGAATTCTGCTAAGAAAGCATAATTATGAACTTACAATAATGATATGAAAAACTCCAAAATCTCGCTTTGATTAAAACCCTAAAAATCAATGTTTGTAATTCCAAGACCAAGAATATGCCTTAGAACCTTACAATGATGTAATAGAACGTATATCAAGCATAAAACCCAATAGAGTATTTATAGATACAAAAGGAATCCTATCCTAAACTATGTAGAAGAAGAAAGTTGGTAGGTTTCCACCAATCGTGAACCATCTCATGAATCAGTCTACCAATCGTGAACCAGAGTCATGGAAAATAGACTCTACTTGCACTTCTTCAACATCTTTTCCACTGATCAAGTCTACCAATCGTAGACTCAGTCTACTAATCATGAGCACCATCTATGGAAATTAGAATTGCAGTTTTTCTGCAGCATCTTGTTCACGACCATGGTTCACGAGTCATGGATGGTTCCACGACCCATGGACACGATCCACGATTCTTTTTTTGGTTAATTTTGATCCTTTTTTCTCCATTTTGCCTCCAAATCCTATTCTCCTACAAAATATAACAAAAACACATCATACCTACCAAAAACACCTAAGTTCTTGCATATTGTCCTCGTCTTAAGCATAGAAAGTGCCATGAAACCATGGCATATCAACACCCTCAACTTAGAGCGTTTGCATGTCCTCAGGCAAATAAAATAAAAAAAACATCCACGATGCTTAACTAAGAGAAACCTGGGAGACCTATGACAGTCAATTCATTGCTTTTAGCATAAAATTTTCTACCCTCTCCTATACGAAAATCAGAAACCACCGTGTGTATAAATGCAACACATTACCATGAAGCAAAATGGATCAAGCGATGGCATTAAATTATGAACAAACAACCAAGCATATATGTAAATAACATTTCCCGAATAAATAGCAACCAATAATACAATCTGTGTGCTCTCACAACAAAGAAGTCCCATACTCTCACAGTCTATAGATGTAAATATAAACAGGGACAGAATTAAGATACTCACTCTCTCAAAGAAATTTGAACAGTGTGCGTGAAATACCAAAGGCTAGCCCTTATTTTCTATGCCTTAATTTTTGAGCGGTCAGACTAGGATCACTATAGGTCTTTCATTGACTTGTAATATAGGCTTGGGGACGGGTATAGTAGATATGGATATAGTGATTCAACCTTTCTTGATTCTACACCATTTTGGCCCCCCTTTTTGATCTTGCTCATTTTATTCTCCCTTATTCTCCTTCGCTTTTATTCAGATTTTGGGTGTGATTTTCTCTTTACACTTTCTATATTTTTTTTTTATTTTGCAAACTTTATTCATCACATTTTTTTTCTTACCACACCCAAATCTATTTTCTTTTCTTTTACTAACTTCTTTTTCATACCCATATCAAACTATGCACCCCTATGATAGCCACCCTCAACTTAGGCTATTTTCCTTAGTTGAGGTACATAATGTCCAAGGAGGGACCAGGGCCAAGTCAAGTTCATTGTAAGTAGAAATGGGAAGGTGAATAGGCTAATGAAAGACAATGGTCAATTAAGACTCAATTGCGGGATCAAGGGATACTTATTTCATTTGGTCGGGCATTAGGCTAAAAATGGACTTATTCAAGAACGGCCTATGATCCTTTATTAACCAACTATCCTACCACCTAGGCAAGACTAACCAGGAAAAATCTGAATCGCACACAAAGTGAACTCGGTAAACAATCTCAGACACACATATCATAGGGTTACACTATCAACTACTACCTATCCAGTACATGCATTGCTAAGCTATGGTTATTTTTCCATAATACTAATGCCATAATAAGATCCAACAATGGTCACAATTTAACATACCTACAACACATAATTTAAAACAAAAGTTTAGGTGGGGTATCCTTTAAACATCAAAAATCAAAATAAAAACATTCAAAACTTGACTGCACTAAGGTTCCCCTATTTTTCTCCTAATTAAACACAACAAAAACAACATAAGCATGACAAAACAAAAAAAGTCTTAAACATGCCGGTTCTACTAGATAGCACTTGAGGGAAAAGAAACACGGCTCTAAAAACCTCCAAGAGGACATATATACCCACAAACACCTCACCCCCATCAAATAAGCATGCATTTTCCCCAATGCAGTAGACCAAAGTAAGACAAGGGAGTTGGGAACATACTTGTGGAACCCTAGGTACGTGGGTCTAATGTCGATAAAAATAACAAGAATAAAAATAAATGTAGGAATAATAAGACACCTCGGGTTGCCTCCCAAATAGTGCCTGATTTAACGTTGCAGCACGAAGCAGGTGTCTTAATTACTCAGACTTTATTAAGATATCCCTTGGGTTGGCTTCTAGGGTTATCTAAACTGATTATTAACAAAACCACCCTCATGTCCTTTGGCCGCTTCATATTTCTGCAAATATTGAACTTGACTTCCTTATTATTCAGCCTGAATTTTAGCTCACCCCACTCCATATCTACCAATGCTTTACCGATGGCTAAAAGTGGTCTCCCCAAAATTATGTGCATATCAAAATCGACCTTGGAGTCAAAGACAACAAAGTCGACATGAAAGATAAAGTTTTCTACCTTGACCAAAACATCAAACATATGCCCACAGGCTTCTTGACCGTATGATCCACCATTAATAACCTTATCTTTGTTGGTTCAGGGGTTCCCAAGCCCAATTATTTGAACATTTCCAGCGGCATTAAATTAATGCTTGCGCTTAGGTGACACAAAGCTTTGGCAAAGTTAGATGAACCAATTATGCAAGGAATTGTGAAGGTACCGGGATCATCTTTCTTTTGCACAAGAGAATGGGGTGCATAACTGAACAATGGTAAAAATTACCAACAGACTCATAACTGACAGTTCTCTTCTTTATGACCAAATCTTTTATGAACTTTGCATATCCCGATATTTGTTCAAGTGCTTCCACCAACGGGATGTTTATCAAAAGTTGCTTCAATACAGACATAAACTTATGAAAATTTTAATCTTCCCCCTTCTTCTTCAAGCCCTGAGGGAATAGAGGTAGAGGCTTAGGAATAGGAGTTAGCGTCTATGGGGCTTCCTCTTCTTTGCCTGTTTCAACATTCGCCTCCTTTTCGTTGGTCGGAGGCTTTTCAACATCCTTCAGACTCTCTCCACTAATAGTTTCATTTTCACCCACCTTTTTTTTGAGACATTGAGAGAATGGTGGAGGAAGTTTTGGGAATGAAACATGCTTCTTTAGAGCTTCCTTTACCTTTTCTATGACATTCATTCACTCTTCAAGTGTAGAATGAACACCCTCAACTTGCTTGGGTGCCTCAATAAGAGCTTTCCCACTTCTAGTTGTGATAGCCATATAATGAGCATCATTTTTTGGGTTCTAGATGGTGTTGCTTGAAAGTGTACCTTGTTGATGTTGATTTAATGTGGTGGACATCTGACCAAATTATTGCTCAAACTTCTTAATTGCGGTAGCATATGATTTGACCTTTTGGCTCAACCCCAAAATATCTGCTCTATTCTCCTTGAGGCAGTCTTCCATCTTCTCTACCCCTTTCACAACTTGTGCAAGCATGTCTTCTATCCTTGAATTGCTTAAACCAGCATCTCGATTCCCAGGTGGAACAAAGAGGCCACTTTTATCCTTATAATCACCCATTCTTCTCCAATCACCATATCGTTCCTTACTCCTATCTCTATAAATAGACCTATTGTAATTATTATCTCCGTAGTATTTCTTACCTTGATTCCCTTACCTAGAGTTCTAATTGTCTTGGTTGGACCCTTGGACCTTGGCTCAGAAACCCGCCACCTCTCTGTCTAGATACTTCGCCTCCTCTTCAGAATCAGACTCATCGTTCCTTAGCGCCTTACCTTGTGAATCTACCACATTCACCTTTTCTACCCCAGCTGCTGCAAAGTGCTTAGTGAGCAAACCAATTTTAGTCCTCATCTGCTCTACCTCTTGAGCTACCGACTCATCTAATGCTCTCTGCTTTACAGATGCTCCAATTGCATAAGTGCCTGCGGGTCTGTCTGTATCACGAGTATGCCAACCTCGATTGGTTTTCATGATTCGATCAAAGATCTTAGAAGCATGCTCCCAACACAAACTCATGAATTCTCCACCAGTGATAGTGTCTTCTACAGCCTTGGTGTTAGAATTCAAAGCTCTGTAGAAGATCTCAAGCAAATTTCTACCCGTTATCCTGTGATTTGGAACATTCTGTAGCTTCTTGTTGAACCTCAACCAAGTCTCATATAATGCCTTCAAATACAACTGCCTAAAGTTATAAATCTCATCTTTCAACTGTAAAATTCTGGAAGGTGGAAAAAAATTTATTCAAGAACTGAGTCCTCAACTCGTTCCAAGTAGTGATCGATCCACATGGTAACTGTAACACCCAAAACTTTCGGGCTAAAAAAAAACAAATTGGACCGCTCTTCATATGTACTTAGACCTGAATCCAGAAAATTTATTGTATCTAGGTGTAAAGGTTATGTATTAAGTGTGGGAGGGGTATTGTATATGAATTAAGGGCATAAGAAATTTCTAAAACAAATTTTAGTTGAAAGGTCCTTTAATGATTAAGTTTTCGTATAGGTTCATACAAGGATTAACTTTAAACAAGCATTTTACCTAGAATATTTAGAGTTACGTCACCCATTACCTATCAAATTAAAGATTTTTGAGTCTTCTTTCCAACACCACAAACATCTCGTCAATCCGAGTCTCGAGTAAAAAGTTATGTGTGTTTTACTAAGAACAGTCAGAACACCCCTATACCAGACGAAAATTTTCTAATTTTTTTCCTTTTCTTTTCACATTCTTGGAGGGGTGATTTCGTACTTTCCTTATACCATATCCCCCAATACGTTTTAAAACCTCTTTCTTCATCAGTTTCAAACGTTTTATCAGCCTTTAACACCTCTCTCCTTCCTCTCAAACTCAAGCTTAAGAAATCCAAGAGAATTGGCTCAAGAATCAAGCTTAGTTCCCTCCTTCACGATCATTAGTTCCTCTAACGATTTTTGGTATGTATGACTACTCCTTTCATGTTTCTTATGGTATTTGTTCTCCTTTAGTTCCATTTACTCTCAATCTAATTAGGTTGCAGAAATTTCCATGTTCTTGTCAAATAATAGAGTTCTTTTAGTAAGTTGTTTGGGAAATTCTTGGATAAACTCTCTACTTCATGAATATTCCAAAAATTGGATGAATTTCACTAACCCTTATGATTTGATGAAAGACTCTTGAATCTGGGAAATTATGAAACTGATGATATTTGCGAAAAACATGAACCTTGTGGTTATTTTGTTTAATGACTTGAATTATAGCATGAACGATCTGAAATTCTATTGAATCTTTCCTAACGTATGAACTTGTTAAATGATGAACTTTGTGTTGTTTTATGATCTTAACCATGAATTGCTCTTGTTATTTTCTTGCAACCAAAAGATATAAAATTTGATTATTTTGCTGTACTATCATAACTTGAAACCCCCATTATTTTTATATGAACCATGAACCCTATAATATTTTCTTGAATTAACCCCAATTTGAACATTTGATAAATGTTGGACTTTTCGTAATCCCTAATGTGAATTCCTTTCATTTCTCGCAACTAAAAGGTTTAAATTCTTAATTATTTTTCTATAGCATAATAACTTGAATTTCCACACTTTTGATATGAATATGATTCACCCTCAACAAGAATACTTCAAGTTACTCCATAATTCCCCTAAATGCTATAAAAGCCAGACAATGAGCTATGACATAAAGTATGATGACATTTATCTCTAATGACTCCCCAAACATGTTTTGGAATGATAAGAACTCATGATACCTAACATGGAAATTCTCAGGCATGAGCCCTAAAGTGGCAAATCTATGACTGTGCCTAAAATGGCCAAATTATATACATGAGCCTAAAAAAGGCCAAACTATGAGCATGAGCCTTTTAGCATAAATAAATAAGATAACATTATGAGCATAAGGGAGTTAGTTGGCTGACCGAGAAGGCCATAGGTCTAAATGACAAATGTCCGAAACTACGTTTGCCGACGTAGGATAGAGATTATTCCGCAAGTCGGATTACTCTTTTTAATGTGTACCAAAAGTGGATAATTATGGATCCTTGCTAGCAAATCATTTCATGTCATGTCCTATGGCCGGCAAGGTATAGGATGGCTTAGCTGATTGGGCCGAGATCAGACTCCATGCACTCACATGGTGGTTTATGTCGGTTCACTACTTGCTCCCACAAATAACTAAAAGACTTAAATTTACCTTACTTTGCCAATTAATAATTCCGTTTATACTCTTGTTCCTTTCCACCTCGTCATCACTTAAAATTGAATATCGTTACATTGATAATTTCTTACTTACTATTTTCCTGGTGCGGTCTTACATACCAATACATTCCACATATTGACCGTCTTTGGTGCTACATCATTTCATGATGTAGGTTTAGTCTCTCAAGTCCATGACCAGGCGCATCATTAGGATTTCTATCTTCTACCATTGGTAAGCCTCCTTTCTATCTGGAGGAAAGTTTAGATACTATGATTTTCTTATATTTCTTCCTATATTGGGGTATGCCGGGGCCTTGTCCCGTGGTCATTATTACTCATTTGAGGCTTCAAAGAATAGTTTATTTGTCAGACAAATTTTGTAATTTTCAGTCTTTACTTATTATGACTACTCATATCGGATATTATATAGTGTTAATGAACATTGGTTAAAGTCTTTCTCCCTTAAGGAATCTTATTTTAATTTCATATTATTTCCGCTTTATTCATTTATGTTAGATGTATGCTCATGTGATATGCCCGGACGTTCGCTCGTACTAGCAATAGTATTGGGTGCTTGCCATGTACAGGTCCTCGGCTCGGGGCATGACAGTAACTCAGAAAACCATAATGTAGCCTTTCCCATCAGAGAGAAAGGGAAAAATCACAATCTAATAGCTTCTTGGCTCACTCCAGGTAGATTATTGGATCTGCAAATCCCCACAAAGTTCATTACATGCATATTTGCATTATCAGTAGAAAGGCCTGAGAACACTCCCTTCAAATTCAGCAAGTAGATCATGGTACTAGTGATGTCAAATTTAGTCCCTGGGGGCAATTCCAGTGGAATAATAACACCTATTTCTACTGGGTCCAATTAATGTAAATCTTTTTCTGGAACCTCATAGTAAGGGAGATACGTTATGGAGGTTGTTGCTGTAACAACCCTCTTTGTCGTTATGTATAAGTCCTTTGTTTAAAACCTCATGTCCAAAATTCTTCCGGTCTGAAAGTTACAAATTTCAAGCTAGGCTAGTTTTGAATGAAATCAGAGCGAGGTGTGGTCTAGGGAAATCTGGGAAGGTTTTGGGTAGGTTTGGAAGTGTGTGATTTGATTTCTAGTTAGATAATATGATAAGAAACTCGTAGGAATTTATGGAACCGGATTTGGGTAAGAAGAACTCATGGAATTAATCTTAGCGTGAAGGGCATCGGTTGGAATGTCCAGGGTTTAAGGTGTGTAGCAAAAATTAGGATTTTTGGGCGAAGACGGACTTTCTGTCCCATCGACGCCGCTATAGCGGCCAGTACGACGCTATTGCGGTGGGCTCTATAGCAAAATAATTCCTGCTATAGCTATGGTCAAAGGCGGTCAATGCCCGCTATAGCGACAGGTACTGCTATGGCAGTGAAAATCATAGTTTAATTAATATTTTTCTCCCAAAACAATTTATTATTTCAAAAACTTGATTTGGGGCAAAGGAAGGGCGATTTAGGGCGAAAAACACCCGATTTTATTTTTTTTATCCTTGTAAAGGTAAGTAATTCATCCTCGTTAAATTGTAATTGATGATTAAGCTTTATAATTGCTAAATTACAGTGTTCAGGGAGAGTTTTAGGGCGGGTTTCAGCTATTTTCTGGTGCAAGGGGTAAAATTAAGTTATAAGTGAATGAGTTTTGATTATTAACAGTTAATTTATCCTTGCATTCCATTAATTCACTAATTTATCCATGGAATTTATAGTTTTAGGTGAATTATGGTAGAAAAGCCCTAAAACGGGAAGAGAATGATCATGAACTTGACCTTAGGGATAGAGGGTGACTTATAAGTCCCGACATGATAGGTCATTTCATTAATTATATGTTATTATGCATGTTCTAGACCACGAGCAAGTAAAAATTACACGGATGGGCAAAACCTCGGCTTAGAGGAGTTGTGCAAGCTTGGTTCGAGGTAGGTGATGGTATTGTAGTTTAATCCAACTTGTATTATATGCGCATGTTAGCTACTTTATAGTGTGGCTGGTTAATGCATGTTGTTTGGTCTGGTCAATGCAATGGTTTTACCTGCTTATTGATTTGGCCTACCTTATTTCTAAAATATGGAATGTTTCGGTATTTGGGATGTTTTCACAGGTTATTAGCGAAATAAGATTGGCGAAATTATCCCCTGCAGGTAATGGCTAGAGGGTGGATGTATTACCCATAGCGTGTATGCACGAGGTTCAGGTGAGTTTGACGGTTCCATGAGTGAACCGGGGAATATATTTATCTATGCTTGATAGTTGCTCAACTTGACTTGACTTGTTGACTTAGCTTGACTGAACTTGACTGTTGTTTTAAAATCCTAAACTGCTATTTGGTGTTATGCGCTAAGTGTATAAATGTTTTAAGCATGGATTAACTTGTTGTACTGTTATTTAGTTAAGTGTTCATATTTTTATCTTGGGTTGGCCAAATGACCCTTCCAGTACACTGTTGATCTTGCGTGCTGGTACTATACTTGCATTTACTTTGTGAGTGCAACATATAATCCAGCGGCTCCTACGAGACCTCACTTGTGAATCCAGTAATTGACTTCTGATTTCAGGGGTAGCAGCTTATCTGGGATACCATGGAATCTCTCATCATTGGTATAGTTCCTTGTTCTAAACTTATGTTTTTCATTCAGTTTTTGGGGTTGCATTCCCTTTTTGACATTCTTTAGTAGTTTTGGTACAAACGACTTTCGGTTCCTAAGTATGGTTTTGCTTAAGTACATTTTCCGCTTTTAGTTGTACTTATGTTTGGTTTTAGACTTGGATATTTTATTGATGGATTAGTTCTGTATTTTCTCTAAGTGTTGATCATGGGTTTAGCTTTGGGGTTAGATGGTTCTCCCACAGGGTGAGTAGTATGGGTGCCACTCACAACGGGTTTGGGTCTTGACAAAGTTGGTATCAGAGCCTAGGTTTTTCGATCTCATAGTACCAAAATGGGCCCAGTAGAGTCTTGCAGAATAGTACAGAGACATTTGTACTTTTCTTCGGGAGGCTTTGGGACTTTAGGAAAATCTGGAATTCTTGTTTCTTTTGTGCTATAACTTGATTTCAATTGGTAATTGTCAATCCAAATTGGTATCTGATTCTCTTCACTCTTTTATCAGCAGATGGTGAATACTAGGTCAAACAAAACTTGAGCAACAGCCCCTGCGCCGACTGCTCTAGCTGATGAGCCAATCATAAGGAGAAGATGATGAGTGAAAGGAGAGAAAGAAGAGGACGGGCATAAGCCACACCTTTCAGGGGTGGAGCTCGAGCTATTTTTGGCTATGATTATGAAAGGTCAGTATCCCCTCCACCATCTTAGGATCATTTTGAGGAAAGGGAAGCAGAAGAGAGAAGGAAATGGAGCTTGAGGAGTCGACACCAACTGGGGTTGAAGCCTTAGCTCATATGTCTATTGAGGTGGTTCAACAAGTGTTAGCTTTTCTGTGTGGGTTGGCAGGGACTAGAGCCACTCCTACTGTACCGGCTTTCCAGGCTCTGGTTGTTCACCCTACTATTACTGTGGCTCCTAAGATGGATGAGGCTTTGGGGACTGGTGCTTTTTCTTGTGCGGTGTTGGGTTCTGTGATGACTAGTATGGAACATGAGTTGTTGACAAAATTCCTAAAGATGAAACCACCTATCTTCCATGGTACTGAGTATAAGGATGCTTTTGATTTTATTATTGATTGCTATGAGAGATTGCACAAAATAGGTATTGTTCAGCAGTATGGGGTTGAGTTTGTGACTTTTCTGTTGGAGAAGGATGCTAAGCAATGGTGGAGGGCATATGTTGAATGTCGGTCATCGTTTTTGCCTCCATTGACTTGGGAACAATTCCATGCTTTGTTTTAGAGAAGTATGTGCCTCATGCTCTCCGAAATTAGAAGAAGGATGAGTTTGTGGCTTATGAGGCTAAGTTCCATGCCTTGTCTCGTTATGCTACTCAGTTGTTGACTTTTGAGTAGGAGAGGATTCGACTGTATGTCAAGGGTTTGAACTATGATCTTCAGGTTTTGACTATTCACATGACTTCTACAGGGAAAGGGTTCAATGAAGTTTTTGATTATGTGAAGAAGTTAGAAGGGCTTACACAAGTGGGTCTGGCTAAGATGTTAGCCAAGAAGTCCCGCAATGTTGGTAATTTCAGTGGATCCTACTCTAAGGGACATGAACAACAGGCCTATTCATCCCGTCCTATTCAGTCAGCCTTGCCAGTTTCTACTGTGGTTTCAGCTAAGGTTTCTTCTCAGTCACAGGTTGTTAGGGGCCAAGGGGCTTCATATTCTTTTGCCAGTCGGCCTTCTCTCGAGCGAGGGTGTTACTATTGTAGTGTTGTTGGTCGTTTTAAGAGAGAATGTCCCGTGAGGTAGGGAAATGGCCAGTCACAACAGTAAAATTAGGCTATAATTCAAGCGGGTAGAGGAGTAGGAGGTAATGGCAAGGGTCATCCACAGGGTGGATGGGGAAATCAGACAGGTGGTCGGAGAGGTTAAGAAAAAGGTGGTGTAGGGGGAGGGGTACAACCGGGAAGGGGCAGCTTAGATTGATGACCGAGCTCACTATTATGCATTTTTGGGGAAGACTGATGCCGAGGGTTCTGATGCGGTGATCACAGGTACTATTTCTGTTTGTGGCTGAATGACTTCTGTCTTATTTGATACGGGGTCTACTTATTCTTATGTGTCTATTCAGTTTGCGGTGGGTCTGAATCTGTTTTTTGATGTACTTGATCATATTGTTTATGTGTCTGCTCAGGTTGGTGAGTCTTTGGTAGTAAACCATGTTTTGTTTAGCGTTTCTAGCTCATCTTCGGGATATAGATGCAGGGTCCCCTTCTATAGAGTCAGTTTTGGTAGTTTCCAAATTTCAGGATGTGTTTTCTTCAAACATACCGGGTATGCCTTTAGATAGAGATATTGATTTTTGCATTGACTTAGAGCCGGGCACTCGCCCTATTTCTATTCCCACTATCGAATGGCTCTAGCAAAATTGAGGGACCTCAAAACTAAGCTATATGAGCTACTTGATAAGGGTTTTATTCGTTCAAGTGCTTCACCTTGTGGTGCTCCGGTTCTATTTGTTAGGAAGAAGGACGGCAGTTTGAGGATGTGCATTGACTATAGGCAGCTGAATAAGGTTTCTATCAGAAATAAATACCCTTTGCCGTGCATAGATGATTTGTTTGATCAGTTACAGGGTGTGTCAGTGTTTTCAAAGATTGATTTGTGGTCGGGTTATCATCAATTGAAAATTAGATTGGGGGATATACCAAAGACAACTTTTAGAACAAGGTATGGCCATTATGAGTTTCTGGTTATATCTTTTGGGTTGACTAATGCCCCTACAACCTTAATGAGTTTGATGAATGGGATCTTTAAGTTGTTCTTGGATTCTTTGTTATTGTGTTTATTGATGATACTCTAGTTTATTCCAAGAGTAAGGAAGAGCATGTATGCCATCTTTGCATCGTTTTAGAGATTCTAAGGGAGAAACGGTTATTTGCTATGTTTTCAAAGTGTGAATTCTGGTTCTCTTTAGTCGCCTTCTTGGGGCATGTGGTTTCTGAAAAAGGGGTGATGGTGGATCCCTAGAAGATTGAGGCAGTAAAGAATTGGACTCGGCCTAGTTCAGTGACCGAGATAAGGAGCTTTGTAGGTTTTGCCAGTTATTACCGCAGGTTTGTCAAGAACTTTGCATCCATTGCAAAGAACTTGACAAGGTTGACTCAGAAGTAGTCCATTTGTTTGGTCAGACCAATGTGAAGAGAGCTTCCAAAATCTCAAGACACTCTTGACTACAATGCCTATTCTTTCATTGTCGGTTGAAGGTAAAGGACTTTATAGTGTTTTGTGATGCCTCACTTTTAGGCTTAGGTGTTGTGTTGATGCAGGATAAGAATGTCATTGCTTATGCTTCGATGCAGTTGAAGTCTCATGAGAGGAATTACCCAACCCATGACTTGGAGTTGGCAGCGGTGGTGTTTGCATTAAAGATTTGGAGACACTACCTTTATGGTGTCAAGTGTAAGGTCTTCATAGACCACCGTAGCCTGCAGCACGTATTTACTCAAATGGATTTGAACTTAAGGCAGCGAAGATGGATGGAACTATTGAAGGACTTTGATATGAGTATTCAGTATCATTCGAGTAAGGCTAATGTGGTGGAAGATGCATTGAGCCAAAAAGCTGAAAGTATGGGCAATGTGTCATTTTTGAGCGTGTCCAGGCCATCTTTAGCTAGAGAGTTTCAAACTCTAGCATCTCAGAGCATGTAGTTTGGGGTCTCAGATAGGGTGGAGTGTTGGCTAGTGTTGAGGTGAAGTCAACATTTTGAGATCAGATTATTGCCAAGTAATTTGAGGACAAGAAGTTGAATGCACTCTAGGATAAAGTGGTGCGTGGTGAGGTGGCGGACGCTACTCTTGATGCGGGTGGGGTGTTTTTGTTTAAGGAAAGGTTACGTGTTCCTTGGATTGGTGATTTGATTTTTGATGTACTTTCAGAGGCCCATAGTTCACGTTATTCTATTCATCCGAGTACGACCAAATTGTATCGTGACTTGAGGCTGCTTTGTTGGTGGCCCAGGATGAAAAGAGACATAGTGAATTTTGTGTCCAAGTGTCACAACTGTCAGTAGGTGAAGTATGAACACCAAAGTCTTGCAGGTTTACTTCAGAGAATGCCTATACCCATGTGGAAATGGGAAAACATTACCACAGATTTTGTGGTGGGTCTACCTAAGACCTTGGGTAAATATGACTCCATTTGGGTGATAATAGATTGGTTGACGAAATTAGCTCACTTTTTACCTGTTCGAGTATCCTACAACTCTCAGTAGTTAGCTAGAATATACGTCAAGGAAATTGTCAAACTTCATGGGGTGCCACTTACTATCATTTCTGGTAGGGATGCAAAGTATACTTCTAATTTTTGGGACAAATTACATGATGAGTTGGGCCCCAAGCTCACTTTTAGCACAACTTTTCATCCTTAAACTGATAGGCAGTCGGAGAGGATGATTTAGGTAGTAGAATACATGTTGAGGGCCTGTGTGATTAATTTTGGTGGTCACTAGGACTAGTTTCTTCCGTTGTGTGATTTTTCATACAACAATAATTATCATTCCAGCATTGATGTGGCACCATTCGAGGCACTTTATGGAAGGAAGTGTAGGTCACCTATTGGGTGGTTTGAAGATGAAGATGTCAAGCCTTTGGGCACAGACTTGGTAAAGGAGGCTCAAGAAAAGGTAAGGTTCATTCAAACCAAGTTGTTGGCTGCTCAAAGTAGACAGATGGAGTATGCGGACCGTAAGGTAAGAAACATAGGCTTCAAGGTTAGTGAGTAAGTTTTTCTTAAAGTGTCTCGCATGAAGGGAGTCATGAGCTTCGGCAAGAGGGTCAAGCTCAGCCCTCGGTATATTGGTCCCTTCGAGGTTCTTGAGGATATGGGTCCAGTTGCATGTAGGTTGGCTCTACCACCGGGATTGTCGGGAGTCCATCTGATATTTCATGTTTCTATGCTTAAACAATACTATAGGGATGGAGACTACATCATTAAATGGGATTCAGTGCTTCTGGATAAGGATTTGGTTTACGAGGAGGAACCAGTAGCAATTTTAGATTGGGATGTTCAAAAATTGAGGACGAAGGAAATTCGTTCGGTTAAGGTATAATAAAAGCATTGTTCGATTGAGGAAGACACTTTTAAAATTGAGAAGGACATGCAGGATAAGTACCCTCAATTATTTAAGGATGCAAGTGCTCTTTCTCTCCTCACTTTAGCCTATTTTTTGTGTTTGATCATTCGGGGATGAACGATGGGTAAATTGGTATTTTTTGTAACGACCCTCTTAGTTGTAACATATAAGTCCTTTGTTTAAAACCTCATTTCCAAAATTCTTCTGGTTTAAAAGTTATAAATTTCAGGCTAGGCTAGTTTCAAACGAAATCGAAGCGAGGTGTGGTCTAGGGAAACTCGGGGAGGATTTGGGCAGGTTGGAAGTTTGTGATTTTATGTCTAGTTAGCTAAGATGATAAGGAACCCGTAGGAATTTACGAAACCGAATTTGGGTAAGTAGAACTCCCGAAATTGATCTTAGCATGAAGGGTACTGGTTGGAATGTCCCGGGTTTAAGGTGTGTTTTAAAAAGTAGAACTTTTGGGCGAAGATGGACTTTATCTCCTATCAACACCACTATAGAAGCCGGCATGCTGCTATAGCAGAATAATTCCCGCTATAGCTGTGGTCAAAGGAGGTCAACGCCCGCTATAGTGGTCTCGACCTCTATAGCGGTGAAAACCGCAGTTAATTAATATTTCCCCCCCAAAATAGTCTATTTTTTTGAAATAATTTTTTGATCAAAGGAAGGGAGATTTAGGGCGAAATACACTAGATTTTCTTCGTTTAGCCTTGTAAAGGTAAGTAATTCATCCCCGTTAACTTGTAATTTATGATTAAGCCTTAGAATTGCTAAATTACAAAGTTTGGGGAGGGTTTTAGGATGGGTTTTGGCTATTTTCTGGTGCAAGGGGAAAAATTAAGTAATAACTGAATGGGTTTTGATTATTAACAATTAATTTACCATTGCATTTTGTTAATTCACTAATTTATCCATGAAATTGGTAGTTTTAGGTGAATTACGATAGAAAAGCCTTAGAACGGGAAAGGAATGATCATGAACTTGACCTTAGGTGTTGGGGGTGAGTTATAAGTCCCAACATGATAGTTCATTTCATTAATTATGTGTTATTATGAATCTTCTAGATCACGAGCAAGCAGAAATTGTACGGAAGGGCAAAACCTCAGCTTAGAGAAGTTGTGCAAGCTTGGTTCGAGGTAGGTGATGGTATTGTAGTTAAATACAAGTAAGAAGTTGTGCAAGCTTGGTTCGAGGTAGTTGATTGTATTGTAGTTAAATCCAACTTGTATTATATGTACATGTTAACTACTTTGTAGTATGGCTGGTTAATGTAGTTTGTTTATTGTGGTCAATGCAATGGTTTTACTTGCTTATTGATTTGGCCTGCCTTCTTTCTAAAATGTGGAATGTTTTGGTATTTAGGATGTTCTCACGGGTTATTAGTGAAATAAGGTTAGAGGACACTTATGTCTGGGGTTTAGTACATGGATAGAACTGTCCCCTGTAGGTCATGGATAGAGGGTGGATGTTTACCCATAGCGTGTATATACGATGTTCAGGTGAGTTTGACGATTCCAAGAGTGAACTGGGGAATATATTTATCTATGCTTTATAGTTGCTTAAGTTGACTTGACTTGTTGACTTGGCTTGACTAAACTTGACTGTTGTTTTAAAATGCTAAACTACTATTTGGTGTTATGTGCGAAGTGTATAAATATTTTGAGCATGGATTAGCTTGTTGTACTATTATTTAGTTATGTGTTCATATTATTATCTTGGGTTGGCCAAATGACCCTACCAGTACACTGTTGAACTTGTGTGCTGATACTACACTTGCATTTACTTTTGTGAGTGCAACGCATATTCATGCTCCTACGAGACCTCACTTGTGAATCCAACGATTGACTTCTGATTTTAGGGTGAACAGCTTATCCGGGCTACCATGGAATCTCTCATTATTGGAATAGTTCCTTGTCTGAACTTATGTTTTTCATTCAGTTTTTGGGGTTGCATCCCCTTTTTGACATTCTTTAGTAGTTTTTGTACAAACGACTTTCCCTTCCTAGGTATGGTTTTGCTTAAGTACATTTTTCGCTTTTAGTTGTACTTTTGTTTGGTTTTAGATTTGGATATTTTATTGATGGATTAGTTCTGTATTTTCTCTAAGTGTTGATCATGGATTTAGTTTTGGGGTTAGATGGTTCTCCCACCGGGTAAGTAGTGTGGGTGCCACTCACGATGGGTTTGGGTCGTGATATTTCCCCTTATTCCTTCTCTGCCTCTCTCGATCATCAAGAGCGGATAGAAGATTTGCTTTATCTTGCCTAGCCCTTTCTTCCCTAGCTGCCCGCCTGGAAGCTTCTTGCGTAGCTTTCTCTTCAACCATCAATCAAGCCGTGATCTATTCCGCAGTTTCCTGACCATCATGATGATGTTCTGGTTGATTCAAGATTGCAGCATCATCATGAACGCCCTCGAGAAGGGCTCCTTGATTATAAACTCCTTCGTTCACCATTCTTCGATTAGTTCTCAAAGTTCTCTCAACTTTGTTGTTGCTAGCAACAACAAAAACAATACTGTCCGACCCCAAATAGGTCATTTGTGGTGTACCACGAGGATAACGGGCCTGGAATATATCCGAATAGCCCTATCCGTCCTAGAAGGCCTAAATCACAGCAAACCACCACCACCAAGTTTATAATTACAGCCCACAACACCAGCACAATAGCATACATATATCACACATAAGCTCAATCGAAGTGTAAAGGAAGGTAAACCTAGCCTACCTGGACGCCGCCGCAAGCTCGCTAAAAGAACCAACTATTCAGGAGTCTTCCCCTTCCGAGAGGCTTCTGGCTGCTGCGATGCTACCAAAATAATAAACTACAGGTCAAAACATGACTATTGATACCCATATTGCATTAGTTTGAAAAATGTCCAAAAATCCCTCGTGGGGCCCGCTTGCGAAATCGCAAAAACCGAAACCGTCACAGCGTCCCAAATCACCCCGTGATCAATAGTCACAACAGATGCTATCCAATCCGAGCTCATATTAAGCTCTAAATAAGCACCAACAACAATACCACCAAATAACAATTCAAATACACGACTTTAAGCTAGAATTGACTGAAAAGCTTACAATATAAAGATGCTCCTATCAACCACGCGATTACCGAGCTTGAATAACTTTGACGTAGACACTTTTACCTTCGGGGTTGAGCATAACCTCAAAATATATATTATTTTCTTTCCCACAATATTCTCTTTATGTCACTAAATAAATTGCATTTATATGTAGCGAGAAACTATGTTGCAGCAAATACCTTTCAACTTAGTAAACAAAGAAAATGATGGAACTTATATTTTGTTTTTAGGATAAATGTGTAGTTAAAGTTAAACAATTGTAATGTTATATGTATACAAGGCTGTAGGTGAAGGACACCTGTTTAACACTTATTTTCTGTACACCTCCCTTCACTCCACGTGAAAGTGGAGGTGGCAACTTCTACCTTAACTATGTGCATTTTCGGGTATTGCATAGGTTCGTGATAAAGTAAATACAATATTTTGAATATACTATAATTAATAGAAAATTATTTCAAATAAAACCTCTATAAAATAATAATATTATGTTAACATATTTAAATTCACTATCTCCGCTTAAATTATTAATAAATTATAAAACTATTATAAAATAGTATAGATATATCATAACTAAAGAATTTTATAAATTTCAAAAATATTTTTGAAAGGTAATTAACTATGTCATTTTACCAAATTCAAATTTAATTTAATATTTTACAACGTGCTCGATCTAAATAATATTCTCAAACGAACTGCCCGGGAACCGAACTGTTAGTCCCAAAAAGTCATAAATAACTTGGGGCTGTTATAGAAAAGCTCTAAACACCGAGAACACACGAAAAAGAGGAAAATGACCGGGAAGGTCATTACATATGCGAAGTAAACTGCAATATTTTTAGTAAATAGAGTTATTAAAAGAAACATAAAATAAAATAATGCTACTTATTATGAAATAAAAAAATTAAATTTTTTTGGATGGTAGATGTTTTAGAGAGATCGGGGACGGAGCTAAAAGATTTGTTCAAAGTTGAAAATGGTGGCATGATGAAAATTTTAAAAATTTATACAAGTATTTCACTTCTTGATATTTTAATTATTTGATAAAAAGAATTAATTCCAAGTCATCTTAAAATTCGTGTCTAATAACAACAAAGATAGCAAATTAAACCTACTACTTATTTTTTAGTTTTATTCTATTTTTATTTAACAATAATAATGAAGGAAATAACCAAAAGAGAAAAAAATAATAAAATGTTTATAAAATTAACCAAATAAAATATTTTTAATAAGTGAAAATAAAGTTTAAATATACATTTTTGTATTAGTGATAAATACGTTAAAGGAACTGTTACAAAGAAATCAAAATAATCAAAGTAGTGTGGTATCATATGTAACATGAGAGATCAACGTTATGAAGCGAAACTTTTGAACGGGTCTATGAAATTATTCTAAAAATAGATAAATTAACCTAGTAAGATACACCAAATCCTGCATTAAACCAAAAAAGAAAATGAAAATAGCAAAGAATACACCTCTAAATGTGAGTCAAAATTAAATTCTTTTTTCACAGTTGTGTAAAATTTAACAATCAGAGTTTGTTAAGTATTGCATGAAGGTCAAATTCACTCACATTTAGCCAGTTTAAAGTACCAAAACTGCTCAAAAGTATATTTGATGGGCCATTTTGAACCTACCCTCAAACACATGGGGTCTTTTTTATTTCATCTCAAATTTTAAGTAGGGTTTTAATCAAATTTTGTCAAAGATACTTTTGTGAAAGATGAGACAAAGTTAAATGACTTTTGTGTAACATAACAAAGAATAATGACTTTTGGGTAATGAACACAAAGCTGGATGACCACCCATGAAATTTACTCTCCTCAGACACTAGCCGAAAAGATTTGCTTTTGAAAGTTCTTTTCTTAATAAGATCTTGATTAATCATAGTAGCAATCCGAGTTTAGACCTTGGAAACTTGATTAGCTATTTCTCTTTTTCCTGTCATCGCTTAAGGAGTAATAAAAGGAATTTCGGTGCACTAAAGCTTTTGCTGTACACGGGGTCCAGGGAAGGGACGGACCACAAGGGTCTATTGTACGCAGCCTCACCTTAAATTTATGCAAAGGATTATTTTCACGGCTTGAACCCGTGATCTCCTGTTCACATGGCATCAACTTTATCGATTACTCCTAGGAGTAATAGTGAACAGTTTTGAAATATCTGTATTTGGATTTTTTTCAAAGTTCCAAGTTTCAACGAAGCTTTTTCATGCACGAGTTTGAGTTTATAGTCTAATCCAATGTTTTCTTTTGTTGTAGATGATTAAAAAGGCCTTGCAGGAATTGGATGAAGAAGGGGGTTCCAGTGAAGACTCAATATCTACGTTTATCAAGAAAAAATTTAACAGTTTGTCATGGGCTCATATGACCCTGCTGAAACATCATCTACAAAAGATGTCTGAAAAGGGAGAAAGCCATATGATTGATGGATGGTTTTTGTTTCTTCTACCTGGTGACGTCTAAAACTTGAATCTCCAAAGTGAAAAGAAAGAGGAAGGGAAGGAGGAATTCAAAAATTAAACAAAAGAAGACACCGCAAAAGGTAAAGGAGGCATATACCAATAGATTATGGCATTTGCTACTACATTTAATAATGAGAATTGGAGACCTGACAGGCATTAAAGTACAAAAGATGTAGATGTAAATAATAGATTCAGAATTTTTGTAACTAGTGGTTCCTTTTGTTTGAAGCTGTAGAGATGTGAACTTACTTCTCTAGATTACTCTTTTGGTGAAAAAGCACACACTACAATCTTGGATCATTCGTTTAATCAATGGTCTATCCTTATTACCATTCAATGTAGTGCTTTTGATCATTTCTTTCATGTTGCAGCCTCCTTTTTCACTTGGTGTAACTATTTGGCTGTTATGATAATTCTTCACGGTTTCTCCAAAAAAAGATCTCTGGCAATCAAAGTGTTATTGTTTAGATAAGAAATAGAAAGAGACTAGTATACCTGGTGCAACATATCTAAAAGTACCCAATGTCTCGGTGTGTAACATATACTTGCTTAAAACCAAAATTTTAGAGATGCCAAAATCACCAAAATATTCCACTATTTCTTCATCTAAAAGAACATTGGCTAGCTTTAGTTCACAATTAACTACTAGAGTGTCATGACTATGATGTAGATATTCAATTTCCATATCCACATCAAGCATTATGGTGACTCTTTGAAGGAGATTGAAGTGGGAATCATTTTTGTACAACCAATTCTCAAAACTTATATTGGACAAGATTTTTGTGCCTAACATTTCTAATCACTACATTCAATATCAAATCTCTTGCATACTTAATCATTTTTACAAATCCAGAACCTTTATTGCATCCACAATTCCACTAGATAATGTGCCTGTTTACACAGATCCAGTACCTCCCACACCAATTAACTTTGATTCATCAAAATTATTTGTTGCTCGTTGAATTGTGATAAGTATCCAATTGATAAGTCCTGATCACCGGTACCTTTTCCTAGTCTTTGAATTTTCCTTTCTTCTGTGGGTTTCATTATCCAAATCAAAACCAATAAGACTATCAGAAAGAATATCCAATGAAGTAACCACTAGAATAACATTTTCTAGCACAAACTCTTTAGATTTTGATTATTTTTTCAAGATTAGTGATAGCACAAACATGAACCTCAAACCAACTTGTGCATCCACATAGACCTATGTTCCAAGAAATTATCAGAGAGTGGAATTTGTAAACACACCACCACTAGGTATTGCACCTACTAAATCATTAAACGAAACATTGATGACTTTAAGGTACAAGAGTTTTTCCAATGACCTAGGAATAGTACCTAATAAGGCATTTACATACAAATCCAGTATTCCAAGCTTGTTTAGTTGGAAAAGGATAAAGGAATTGGGCGTGAAAATGAATTGCTTGGTAGGTTAAGAGACTTCAGGTTTTGGAGTTCTCCATATCTGCTTGTTATCTTGCCTGAAAAGTGGTTAGTAGAAAGATCTAGTTCTATATTAGCCTTCAGTCCTTGAATATCTGGTTGAACTTCGCCCTTTATAGAATTTCATAACATGTTTAGTCACTCATAAGGAGAGGCAATAAAGGCTTTTGTAAGGATTACAAGGTTATTTAGAGTGAGAATGTTACTATCCAGCATTAGCAGTTGGTGATGGACTTGGAGATTAAGAGAGTGAAGAAGAAAAGGTCTTTATGTTCGGCCAAGGATTAAATGGGGTAGCTTGACCCCGGATCTCTACCGAAAATTTGGGGACATGTTGATAGTGATGAGGATTGGAGGAGTGATGGGGAAGTGGATAGCATGTGGGATAAGATAACTAGTTGCATAAGGGAATTTGCTAGAGAGGTGCTAGGGGAAATTTTAGTGGTCACTGAGGGGATTGGTGGTGGAATGGAGAGGTCCAAGGAAAAGTGGAAGCTAAGAAGGTTTCTCACTGATGTACAGTGAACTTATAACACTTTTGACGCTTAACAATATAAATATATGCCAGTACAAAAGTATTTTTATTTGGCTATGAGCATTTTTGGGTATTTGTAGGTCAAACAGGTACAGAGAAGGAAAATGCTGAATTTTTATACTTAAGGGCATCAGACCACCCATTCCACGGTCGTGGAATGTAACCATAGTCGTACCATGCCATCGTGGATTGATTCAGAGGAATGACTCTTAGGAGATTATCAGACAGAAGCTTTCCACGATCGTGGCTTGATGTCACGATTGTACAATTTGATCATGGGAAGAAGACCTAAAACCATTGCTACAGAAGCTAAGAGTGAAGAGGATCAAATGAGTATCTCCCACGACCATGCCTCGAAGTCACTACCTACCAAGGTGTCATGGGAGGAAGGTTAAGATGTGAAGTCTTCAATAGTTGAAGTGTTGGAGGATAAGATGACTACATTGTACGGTTGTAGTTAGAAGGTACGAGGTCATAATGAGAACTGTACCATTGAAGACCTGAAGATTACAAAGTCCAGTGCCAACCTACGAGTACCAAGGACGATCGTGGAATCAAGCCACAATCGTACCTTCCTTTCGTCCGATGTGATCGATTCAAAAATCCCATTATGTTTAGGATAGGTTTTATTTTGTCTATAAATACTCTTATTTGGCCTTTTGTATCAGTTATGTTATTTTACATTATTGGAAGGTTCTAAGGCACATTCTTGGCTTTGGAATCACAAACATCAATTTTAAAGTTTTAATTCAAAGTGAGAACTTGGGGTTTTTAATCTTATTATTGTAAGTTCATAATTATACTTTCTTATCAGAATTCTTCTTGTGTCCTTGCAATTATGAGTAGCTAAACACCACAACTAGGTTTGTGGGAACTATAACGGATTAACGAAGTAGTGTTCGTAGTACGAAGTGATTTTCAACTAGTGTTCATGCATGTATTGTTGTTTCCTTGGTTTTGATTGCTTTCTGTTTGTGTACAATGTTAGAACTCGCCTTATATTTACTCTGGATGAAAGGATGAGTAATGGATGGGAATAGTAGCACAATAGAGACTTGGATCTACCAACCTCCACTTAATAACTTGGGGTGATAATTCAGGAGAGCTAATCTGGGATCCAAGATAGGGGTTAGTAGTGCAAACTCAGGAGAAGAGAAAACTTACTTGAGGATATTGCTTAGACAAGAGCAGACTGTTGTTCCAAGTATACATAACCTATCGATTCTGCACACCGAACACCGGGAAAGATTGCAAAGTATGAAGAACCTACGGAGTTATGAAGTTATTGGGGAACACAATCCTAGTGCCTCTCTCATACTGATTACAAAACCAACAAATTAACAACTATTACTACTGAATTATTTATTTACAAACCCCCCCTTTTTTACTGGAGATTGTTATTGATTGTCTCGGCATACATCTTGATTGATATTTTGACTTATTCTTTATGGGATCGACCCCAACCTAGTTGGGTTCTGTATTTGATCAACGATCGATTTATAATTTGTTTAGAGGTGTAATTTGGTTGACATCACTCACGTAAAGTTAGTGGAATTTAGGGATGAAGACGAGAGGTGGACGAATAAGGAAACTTATAAGGCAGCGAAGATGATGGTTAAGTTAGTAGTTACAGTAGCAAAGATGACAACTTTTGAACTACTGCATACTAAACTAGGGGACAAAGGGAGAGATAAGAAAACTATACTGGCTCAGCAAGACGAGGGAGAGGAAGGATCGATACCTGGATCAAGTGAAGTGAATCAAGGATAAGAAAGGCAAGGTATAAGGGGAAGAGACTTTCGTCAAGCGAAGATGGGAAGCTTACTTCCATAAACTATTGAATGAAAAAGAGGGAAGAGTCATTATGCCGGATGATTTGGAGTACTCTGAGAGACATTGAAATTTTGGGTATTATAGGTGTATTAAGGTTGAGGGGTGACACATGAAGTTAGTAGGATAATAAGGGAAAAAGCGACCGAACCTAATGAGATTCTGATAGAGTTTTTGAAAAGAACGGATAAGGCAGGTATCAAGTAGTTGACTGGTTTATTCAATATCATTTTAAAGATAGCTAACATTGTCAAAGAATGGAGGTGGAGTACAATCATACCATTATACAAGAACAAATAAAATATTCAAAATTGTAACAATTACTGGAGAATCAAGTTATCAAGTCACACTATCAAAGTTTGGGAGAGAATGATGGAGATATTGGTGAGAGAGAGTATCCATTTTCAAGAATCAGTTTTGATTCATGCAGAGCGATCTACTATGGAAGCCAACTTTCTTGTGAGGAGACTGATTGAGAAATAGCAGGAAAGAGATAAGAACTTGCATATGGTGTTCATTGACCTTGAAAAGGCCAATGACGAAGTTTCAAGGGAAGTACTCTGAAGATAACTAAAGGTTAGAAGTGTATCAGTGGCCTACATTAGTACGATAAAAGACATGTATGATAGAGCTAAAATGTGGGTTACAATAGTAGGAGGAAACTCAGAGCACTTTCAAGTGAAAATGGGGTTACACTAGGGATAATCTCTAAGTCTGTGCCTTTTGCCTTGGTAATGGATGAATTGATGCGGTACATTCAAGATGAAGTTTCTTGGTGTAGGACCAAAATAAAGTATTTAGAGTACAAATTCAGTGAGGGAGTACATGAGGAAAATGTGGAAGTGAGGCTTGAAACAAATATTATCCCTAAGAGAGGACATTGATGACGATATCACACATCATATTGGTGCGGCATGGATAGAGTGGTAGGTTGCCTCTAGAGTCTTGTGTGATAAAAAGATATCACTAAAACTTAAAGAAAAGTTTTATAGAGTGGTGGTTAGATCAAAGTTATTGAATGGAGTAGAGTATTAGCGAGTCAAAAACTCTTATATTTAGAAGATGCATGTTTTGGATATGAGGATGTTAAGGTGAATAGATGGGTACACAAAGTGTGATAAGATTAGGAATGATGATATTTAAGATAAGGTGAAAGTGGCCTCCGTGGTGGATAAGATGAGGGAAGCGCAATAGAAATGGTTTGGTGTCACACCCCGAATCCATACGAGGCGTGATTGGCACCCGAAGCCGATGTGGCCCGAGAGAACCAATCCTTGCTCATGTCTACTCATATGTATGCCATAAGAAACACCACCATCACATAAGGATATAAAGATACTACTCGCGGAAATCATGGAACATGTGAGACATATAAGGACATGAAACTGGGCCGTTAGGGCCATCAAGTCAAAATGGACATTCATCCCTTATATACATACATATACCCACACCCGTCTACAAAGCCTCTAACAAATACATAAACATAACCATCCTGAGATCGGGACAAGTCCCCGCTGTATATAACATTTGCAAAACCAACATAAATGTACACATGACTCGGAAAGCCCCGAACCAACTGGAGCTCACCAATGATCCGCAGATAACTCGTAGCCTACAGTGGAGGTTTACCTGTGCCTGCAGCAAATAAAGTAATTGCCCCCAAGAGGGGTCAGTACGAAGAATGTACTGAGTATGTAAGGCTCTTATGAAACTTCATTAAACATAATGACAATAAGGGAAACCATAGAAGAGAAATTAATCAATGCGGATAAACACTCGTTCTAAATGTGAAATCGTGTGCCTTACATTTATTATATTCCTTACTTGCATTCGTCATCTTTATTAGTCATCCACTTTGTTGTGGGTGGTCATCCACTCTTTGGTGGGCATCCACTTTGTTGTGGGTGGTCATCCACTCTTTGGTGGGCATCCACTTTGTTGTGGGTAATCATCCACGCTATGGTGGGCATCCACTTTGTTGTGGGTAATCATCCACGCTATGGTGGGCATCCACTTTGTTGTGGGTAGTCATCCACTTTATTGTGGGCATCCACTTTATTGTGGGTAGTATTAGGGTCCGCTCGAACTAGGCTTATGGGCCCCTTTGAGTCATCCCGGTTCTCATTACTTTCTTCCTTTACTTTTGAGAGATTCACCTTTACTTGTGAGGGATTGATTCATTCACTTATGAGAGATTGACATATTCACTTTTGAGAGATTGATATGTTCACTTGTGAGAGATTGATACAAACATAATTACAAAATTATAAGACTTTGGAACAAGACATGATTAGGAAATACTCCTCAAGATTAAATAGATTCTCTAGCATCTTACTCTCTTGGGATAGTTCTTTTAAGAAATTACCACGTTATGACATCTTAGGGACTTCAATCAATAAACAAGGGATAAGTGAATCATACTTCATCTAAGAATAGGGTACATATGAATAACAATATACGTCACCCTGAATTGATGTACTTCAAGCCTCTCGAAATTGAAACAAGCCCAATGTCAATAGGAACAATATGGTGTAGAAGGATACGAAAAGGGGAACCTTACATACCTTGTATTCTCAATACCAACACACAATCTTAAATGCGTATACAATCGTTCCGTTCCTTCCTTATGTTCCACTCTACAACAAAAATATACAACGGAGCCAACATTAACCACCAACTACTTAATGCATATAATAAGTAACATTCTCATGTTTGCCTTTAAACATGCCATGTCCCACTTGACACAACCATTCATGAAAGTATTATTCCAAAAATTCCATAATATTCCCAACATTGACCAATACATGATAATTGATACATTTCACCACAACACTTCTCCTTTACACTTTCTTATCCATACCACATCACAAATAATCCATCAAAGGACCTTAACACAACTCATAACACATATCGGCCAAAATCACACATTTTCCACTTATGGACAAGAACAAGTTTAATACCAAAAATAACACCATACATGTTCTTATTTTGTCCATACCATGCTTTTTCATCAAAGGCACAAGGCCTAATTCAAGTTCAAATCACCAAGATAGTATATCTTACACCAAAAGCAAAATACACTATTCATCACCTTGCCAACACCACTAGCATAATATACATAATCTCCCATGCATATAATATGTTAATCCATGATAAGAAATACTTACCAAGGCTTGGAATATGTTGATCTTGTCCAAGGAGTCCAAAGGAGTTATTTGCCTTAGGGTTTGGAAAAGAAAGAAATGTTTGAGAAAATATCCAAAAGTTATGAGAGCTTTTGATGATAAAAATCTGATCTTGGGGCCTTTATATAGACCCCAAGTCAAGCTTAGCCTTTTCTTTGGCATTAATGTGGTCAAAGTGGAAGAATGGGTCTTTTTGCCCCTTTGGGCCAATTCTTTTATTTCATTTTGGGCCTAACTTTGGGCCCAATAGCTCATATCCATGTAACCCATCACATTTCATGTATTATTCACCATATATCTCATGTTTACATAATTCCATAAGTTCACGACATTATTCCCTTAAAAGATTCTCATTCGTCCTTTCGATCGCAAAAATAGGCATTCTAGTCGCCCTTGGTTTCATTGGACATTTTGAGTCACTATTCACATTTCATGATTTGATCATGTAGGAGTATATTGAAGTGTTTGAATCTTTAACAATGCTCAAATAACTCCAAAGAACCAAAAGAAACCATTTAGAAATCGTCGTAGAATGTCGTCGCGAAACGAGCTCGGGAAGGAAAAATGTTTGTTCCTTGCGCCACACCCCCTGAAACAGGGTAGTGGCGCAAGTTTTTCTTGCCCTCTGAATCAGTGTCTTGCGCCACACCCCCTGAAACAGGGTAGTGGCGCAAGTTTTGATGCTTTGCTGAATTTTTCGGCCATTTTTCCAACACTTGCGTATCGTCCAATACCTTATCAAAACACTACAAAATACTTACTTAGTGATCTTAATCATCAAGTAAACATGACTCTAAGTCACCAAATGAGGTTAGAATGTGTACGAGGTACTACACAAATGCTCCACGAAACCACCAAACACTTCCTATGAAAAGGCTAGTCACATGTACAAGGCCAAATTTTAATTTTTCTCATCTTTACATTACCAAATACATACTGATAACTCTCGACACCTAAGTAAACATTATTCAATGTCATCAAGTAGGGTTGGGAAGGTATGGGGTGTTACATTCTTCCCTCCTTAGGAACATTCGTCCTCGAATGTTAGTAACATTGTCTCATTGTAACAACTTAAGTCGAGGTGAATCCTTCACATTATCGTATACACATATAACACTTGTAAAGACTTATTTATTATGACTCCCATTCTGTATCTTGAACTTTTCCTTCATGTGCAACAATTACCAGTACTTTGGTTCCATTATTTCGTTGGATTCCCTCGTAATTTCTTCTACGTGCTAATTTCTCCCATATTGGCCATTTCAATAAGCAATAGATGTTCATCCCAACTACCTTTGTAATGCAACGTATTTAGGGGTGGAAAACTGTACCCAACTTCATTTGTATACCCAAACGTGCTATATTTCTAACTGCTACCTCATAATCAATAAGCATTCACAGTGTGCCCCCCTTTTTTTTTTCTTTCTTTTGTGTGCCTCGACACTGGTGCATCTTACAAGGACATACTAGGTCGTATCACTCATATGTATATACCTTTGGCATAACTTTTCTCACGTCAAGATAAGAACACAGTTACCTTTCTGCTCAAGACGATCATTTATGGAAGAAAAATGGAATGTACTTTCTTAACTCAGCATTTGTCGTGTCATACAAGAAGCCAACCACTTCATACCCATTGCAACATTAAAAATCCCTCATTTCCATCTTAACTATAATAACTAATAATCCCGGTGTCTCGTTATTTCACGGTAATAGATGGAGTAGCAGATAATCAGGAAGAGCTCGGATGTAAAAATATAGTAATGTACCTTCATCAGGGGGTGCCTCTTCGTTCTGCCGGTTTAAGAGAACGTAGGTGTGGTTCTGAGTTCCCCTGGAATGAGCTACTCCTCCAGCACCTCTACTTTGACCAGCAGGTCGTACACCAGACGACGATGCCCCGAAGATTAACCCCGTAGGTCGCGCCATACTACCCGTGTCCTCTTGTCGACACTCTGTCGTCAGATGTCCCGATATACCACATCGCAAACAAACATTCAATCCATACCAGCATTCTCCTGAATGAAACTTCCCGCAGTGCTGGCACAGTTGCCGAGAAAATCTTTCTGTCCGTGAACCTCGACCCATACTGCTTTGCCCTATATGACTGCCCCTAGCTTCTCGAAAGTGTAATGGAATATCTACTGTAGGGGAAGAATATGATGACCTAGGTGGTCGACGAGAACTCCGAGGCCTAGGTCTTCCTTGGGAACCCTTAGACTGTCCCATAGGTCTAGCCCTCTTTGAAGGCCCCCCTTCAGATCCATGTAACCTCTTTCGGTGCTTTTGATCTTCCATCTTTTGTGCAAAGGCCTGAATTCTGGCTATATCCATGTCTTTATTTAATGCAGCAATAGTACAGTCTCTTACCAAGTAGGGTTCCAGTCGGTCTACATACCGATGAACTCTATCGGCCATAGTTGCTACCATATGAGGAGCGTATTTAGCCAATGAATTAAACCGAAGACTGTACTCCTTGACGCTCATATTTCCTTGACGAAGATTTAAAAACTGATCCGCACGAGCCTCGCGGACCTCATATGGAAGATAATGATCAAGGAATGCCACCCTGAATTCCTCCCAACTAGCTGGATTTGTACCGATACCCCTGGATCGTTTCCAGTCTTCATACCATAATATAGCTTCGCCTTTCAATCTATAGGCTGCAAGTTCAACTGTTTCTGCACCGGTAACATGCATAACATCTAAAGCTCTTTGAATCTGATCTATAAAGTCTTGCGGATCTTCATTAAGATCGGACCCTGTAAATGTGGGAGGATCTAATTTCAGAAAATCCTGTGTCCTCCGACTAGCTGCCCTATTTGCATCATCATTTCTTACCGTTGGACCAAATTGTCCTTGACTCTGTGCAACAACTATCTGAGTCAACATTTGTACTGCATTTCTCAAATCCCGTAACTCTTGTTTTGTAACATTACCAGGTGATTCTGGGGACTCAGTTTCACCCCCGCATTGACTAACTGGGTCGGGTGGTGATTTACTTGTTCTTTCCCCGGTAGGCATGTCTACCTCTTTTCCTTTATCCATACCTCTTGTAACCGGCATTTTTCTATATCAAAGAAAACCAATTACACTGGTCAGATATAATCCCACCTATGACAATGGCTCTATTGCACGATCTAGACTGAAGAAGAGAAACAACTCCTAAATGTCCCGTAGCCTCCTACTTATAAATGTGGCGCGCAACACATCAATAAGTAAGACTCTACTCAGACACGGCTTTGTAGACACCCTTAGGACGAACTGCTCTGATACCACTTTGTCACACCCCGAATCCATACGAGGCGTGATTGGCACCCGAAGCCGATGTGGCCCGAGAGAACCAATCCTTGCTCATGTCTACTCATATGTATGCCATAAGAAACACCACCATCACATAAGGATATAAAGATACTACTCGCGGAAATCATGGAACATGTGAGACATATAAGGACATGAAACTGGGCCGTTAGGGCCATCAAGTCAAAATGGACATTCATCCCTTATATACATACATATACCCACACCCGTCTACAAAGCCTCTAACAAATACATAAACATAACCATCCTGAGATCGGGACAAGTCCCCGCTGTATATAACATTTGCAAAACCAACATAAATGTACACATGACTCGGAAAGCCCCAAACCAACTGGAGCTCACCAATGATCCGCAGATAACTCGTAGCCTACAGTGGAGGTTTACCTGTGCCTGCAGCAAATAAAGTAATTGCCCCCAAGAGGGGTCAGTACGAAGAATGTACTGAGTATGTAAGGCTCTTATGAAACTTCATTAAACATAATGACAATAAGGGAAACCATAGAAGAGAAATTAATCAATGCGGATAAACACTCGTTCTAAATGTGAAATCGTGTGCCTTACATTTATTATATTCCTTACTTGCATTCGTCATCTTTATTAGTCATCCACTTTGTTGTGGGTGGTCATCCACTCTTTGGTGGGCATCCACTTTGTTGTGGGTGGTCATCCACTCTTTGGTGGGCATCCACTTTGTTGTGGGTAATCATCCACGCTATGGTGGGCATCCACTTTGTTGTGGGTAATCATCCACGCTATGGTGGGCATCCACTTTGTTGTGGGTAGTCATCCACTTTATTGTGGGTAGTATTAGGGTCCGCTCGAACTAGGCTTGTGTGCCCCTTTGAGTCATCCCGGTTCTCATTACTTTCTTCCTTTACTTTTGAGAGATTCACCTTTACTTGTGAGGGATTGATTCATTCACTTATGAGAGATTGACATATTCACTTTTGAGAGATTGATATGTTCACTTGTGAGAGATTGATACAAACATAATTACAAAATTATAAGACTTTGGAACAAGACATGATTAGGAAATACTCCTCAAGATTAAATAGATTCTCTAGCATCTTACTCTCTTGGGATAGTTCTTTTAAGAAATTACCACGTTATGACATCTTAGGGACTTCAATCAATGAACAAGGGATAAGTGAATCATACTTCATCTAAGAATAGGGTACATATGAATAACAATATACGTCACCCTGAATTGATGTACTTCAAGCCTCTCGAAATTGAAACAAGCCCAATGTCAATAGGAACAATATGGTGTAGAAGGATACGAAAAGGGGAACCTTACATACCTTGTATTCTCAATACCAACACACAATCTTAAATGCGTATACAATCGTTCCGTTCCTTCCTTATGTTCCACTCTACAACAAAAATATACAACGGAGCCAACATTAACCACCAACTACTTAATGCATATAATAAGTAACATTCTCATGTTTGCCTTTAAACATGCCATGTCCCACTTGACACAACCATTCATGAAAGTATTATTCCAAAAATTCCATAATATTCCCAACATTGACCAATACATGATAATTGATACATTTCACCACAACACTTCTCCTTTACACTTTCTTATCCATACCACATCACAAATAATCCATCAAAGGACCTTAACACAACTCATAACACATATCGGCCAAAATCACATATTTTCCACTTATGGACAAGAACAAGTTTAATACCAAAAATAACACCATACATGTTCTTATTTTGTCCATACCATGCTTTTTCATCAAAGGCACAAGGCCTAATTCAAGTTCAAATCACCAAGATAGTATATCTTACACCAAAAGCAAAATACACTATTCATCACCTTGCCAACACCACTAGCATAATATACATAATCTCCCATGCATATAATATGTTAATCCATGATAAGAAATACTTACCAAGGCTTGGAATATGTTGATCTTGTCCAAGGAGTCCAAAGGAGTTATTTGCCTTAGGGTTTGGAAAAGAAAGAAATGTTTGAGAAAATATCCAAAAGTTATGAGAGCTTTTGATGATAAAAATCTGATCTTGGGGCCTTTATATAGACCCCAAGTCAAGCTTAGCCTTTTCTTTGGCATTAATGTGGTCAAAGTGGAAGAATGGGTCTTTTTGCCCCTTTGGGCCAATTCTTTTATTTCATTTTGGGCCTAACTTTGGGCCCAATAGCTCATATCCATGTAACCCATCACATTTCATGTATTATTCACCATATATCTCATGTTTACATAATTCCATAAGTTCACGACATTATTCCCTTAAAAGATTCTCATTCGTCCTTTCGATCGCAAAAATAGGCATTCTAGTCGCCCTTGGTTTCATTGGACATTTTGAGTCACTATTCACATTTCATGATTTGATCATGTAGGAGTATATTGAAGTGTTTGAATCTTTAACAATGCTCAAATAACTCCAAAGAACCAAAAGAAACCATTTAGAAATCGTCGTAGAATGTCGTCGCGAAACGAGCTCGGGAAGGAAAAATGTTTGTTCCTTGCGCCACACCCCCTGAAACAGGGTAGTGGCGCAAGTTTTTCTTGCCCTCTGAATCAGTGTCTTGCGCCACACCCCCTGAAACAGGGTAGTGGCGCAAGTTTTGATGCTTTGCTGAATTTTTCGGCCATTTTTCCAACACTTGCGTATCGTCCAATACCTTATCAAAACACTACAAAATACTTACTTAGTGATCTTAATCATCAAGTAAACATGACTCTAAGTCACCAAATGAGGTTAGAATGTGTACGAGGTACTACACAAATGCTCCACGAAACCACCAAACACTTCCTATGAAAAGGCTAGTCACATGTACAAGGCCAAATTTCAATTTTTCTCATCTTTACATTACCAAATACATACTGATAACTCTCGACACCTAAGTAAACATTATTCAATGTCATCAAGTAGGGTTGGGAAGGTACGGGGTGTTACATTTGGACATATGAAGGGGTGATGTATAGATGCCTCAGTGAGGAGGTATAAGAGGTTAGATATAATTAGTATGAGAAAAGACAGAGGTAGGCTGAGAAAGTATTGGGGAGAGGTGATTAGACACAACATAATGCATCTTTAGGTTACCAAGGATATTATTGTAAATATGAGGGTATGGAGGATGCATATTAGGGTAGAAGGTTAGTCGGATAGGAGTGTTGTCTTTTCTTTTGAGGGTTTAGGCTTGTTGGTGTTTGTTTTTGTACTAGCTGTAGTAATATAGTCCCTGCTTGTGATATCTATCACAGTCTGTTGTTTATTGTGTTTTGATTATTATACTATTTTATTATTTTTCTTGATTCTTTATTATAGACTTTACACTATTTCCCTATTAGTTGCTTTATTTATGTCACGACCTATATTACCAGTTTGTGAGGGCACCGACTCTAATCCACCTAGATAGGGAGAACCCTTTACCACCCTTTCAACAATCAATGCAGAAGTCTTAAATTAAGTAACTTAATACCAAATTCTTATTACAAAAGATTTTACAACTATATAAATATGGAAAATGAAAACTACCCAAGGACCTAGTCTAAACAGGTATAAGAGCTTCTAAATTAAGAGCGATAAAATTAGACACAACATCCACCATGAATGGGAGGAGTAGAAGCTGCTGGAGATCACTATCCACGTCATTTGTGAAATATCAACTGATTTTGCAACCAGACTATACCCTAAAAAAGGTATAGCAAGAGTAGTATCAGTACAAACAACACATACTGGTAGGTATCATCGGTTGACCAGGGTTAGATCATGTAAACACAATATAGAAATCACAAAAAGAAAATATGAAAACTTATTTAACATTTTAATTAGTAACACTTTCATCCACTTATGCTATCTTTATCCCTTGTTTTAACTGAGAGTATTTCCATTCTTATTCCCGGATCATTTATCACCTGCACATCAACTGTCATCCATCCTAACTATCACTTAATTAACCCCAATAGTTATTAAGCTAATATATTTAACTTACGCCTCAATTAACCTCAATGTTAAATGAAAACCAAAAATCATCACCTTGTAACAAATACAACTATGAACTCACATTATGATAAATACCTCAAGTTTAAGACACTTAGCCTTTTCAAGTAACTCTACAACTTCAGTCAAGTACAAGTCAAGAGACAACAAGTCAAGTCAAACCATGACCAAGTCAACACCCCTGACTCTAATAACAAGAATCCCAAAATATATTTCAAGTAACTGGACCACACAAGAATCCCAAATATATCAAGCAACATCATAATTCAGTTCACTCAAGGAACCCACAACCACCACCATAATATAACTTGATCCACTCATGGAACCAATATAAATAATAACAATAATAATAATCATACACCCGGTCCACTCAAGGAATCGTCACACTCATACATACCTTGTACATACATGCTAAGGGTCTTATGGATGAGCTCACTATCTATGATTTGCAGGAGACGAACTCTTATCTATGTACTCTACCGGCGTGGTATTCGAGCCAACCAATGAATCATAATACTATACTAATCTCGTAAAGATGTCCAAATATCGGTACATCCCACAATAATAACAGATATCCCAATAATCACAACCACAATGAGAATAAGCAATCATACTTGTACAGTCAACAAGCCTTTAATATAACCACACATAACAACAAGTTTACCCTTTTTATGGTAATTAGGCTAAATCACTAGATTATAAGATCACACAATCTAATTATCATCTATATTCACATAATTCACATTACAATCCACCATGAAGTCATGCAAACACAAAACACCCATCAAGGATTCATACATTAACATACCAACACACAATTAGGTCCTTATTACATTAAATCCATGTTTTATCCACCAAACTCCATGCCTGTAGGCCTAAGCATGATTTTTCTTATCAAATCTACATTATGGATACGATTAATAACCACTGTGTATTACTCATAAACCATAACCTACCTGGCGGCAAGCTGCTGCAATAAGTAAGCTATATCACGGATGATCCTTCTTCTTCTTCACATTTTCGAAGGCTAATCATCTAACAAATAATAATTACAAGAGTAATTAATAAACTACTCTTCAAACAAATACTTTGGGAATTCAAACCCACTTGTTCTACCCTTAGTTATTGTCTACAAAATTACACAAGGGTCGGTCAATTAACCATCAAATAATTCCTTCAAGCTCAACCCAACTCCATTAATGGAGTTTTTAGGCTAAAGTCTAGACCTTTATTGAATTCAAGATCCCCAACAATCAACTTTCATGTTTTTGAACCATAATTTCACACTAGGAAGAGTTAATGTATAATCTAAACTCAAATCTAGGTGAAAAATACATACACCCATAAGTTCCCCCCCAAATTCATGAACTTAGGATTCTAAACTGATAGTATCCATGATAGGTCAACATAAATAAAAGACCCAATAAATCTTTGGAAGATCCATTAAAAAAGAAATTTCAAGAGAAGATCAAATGGGCTACAATTAGCAATTAAAAAGTGTCTTATGATGGAAGAAGAGCAGGGCCCATAAAGATATTTTTCCCAAGTCTTGAATTTATTTGGAGGCCTTAATTCAAGTTCTAGATGAAGTTGAATGAGGCCCAAATCTTTTCCAACATAAAGAAATACAGCAGCCCAAACTTTAAGACTTGTTTCCAGAATCTCTATTTAAAGTTTTGTTTTAATCTATGTTGACTACATTGGTCAAAGTGTTGGTAGTCTTCTATGCACCAAGGAAATTTCAGCTTCTTTAATTTAGTTTGACCACCTAGTAAGTCTAGAATGTCTTTTAGGTTGCAGCACCATTTACTCCTATATAAAGGAGTGTTTTCTTCTTTATTGTAACTAAGTTTGATTTAAATTAATAGTAGCAACCTTGTGTCTTATGGAGACCTTTTATAGGTTCTCTTTTTGGTTATGCCCTTTATGTTCTTCTTTGAACCATAGCTTGGTTTCTTCAATGGTAAGATTCCTCGTTTGAGTTCCCTCCCTCCTTTTCTTATTCTTTTTCTTCTTAATTGATTCCCTGCTTGTTTTATTTTTAAACAAGGTTTTGAATTCAAATACTTGAACTTGTCTTCTTTTCTCAAAAATCAATTCTCCCTTTGTCTAATCTTATTATTTTGAAGACTTCCACTATCCGTGTTGTTATCAAGTAGTATTAGAGCTTTGGATGGTTGGGTATTCTTATACTCACTCAATCTACTGATTTGATCAATAGAAAACCCAAAAAAATCAATAAAAAAAGTTACTGTAGCGTGAACAGTAACATAAAAAAAAGAAAAAATACTTTAAAAAATTGCTCTATAAACAGTGACGTGAATAGTATATTTTGTGTTCTTCACTTGCTCTCGGTCTTTTCATACTTTATCTTGTGGTTTGGTTGCTTTGAATTGTTAGAAATGTAATCAATCTCTTAAGAATCTGATTTAATTTAAAGCTTCTTTGACTTTTGGTCATCAAGAAACTCAAAAGTCATTTGGGAGATTGTAAAGCTCATTACACTCCTTTGAACTCAAAAGCTAATGTGAACACTCAAAAGCCTTAGTCATTCCCTTGCTAGATACTTTAAGTATTTGTTCATGCTTAGTGAAGTCTAGTGATTTTGTGCTATTTCTTTTTGTGCCAATTTATTTGTGCTTTTTTCTTTATTTTCATTGTGTATTCTTTGTTTCCAATCCGTTATAGTTTGTATGTCCTTTTCTTATTTGATATCAACTCTATTCTTGAACCAAACTTTGGAACTTTTTTTGAAGTATTTGAGTTGTTGTTTCATGGAAGAACTTTAAGGAGCATCCCATGAGTGGTAAAAGGCAAGAGTGGTGAGATTATTTGATGGTAAAAGCCTAATTGGGTGATCTACGAGTATTGAGAGCCACTAAATGAGTGATACATGTAAGTGAGTGCATGTGAGGCAACTTTACTACTAACAATCTCTTTTTTAAAGCATGTCTTCAACAGATTGTGAAAGCTATTACAGTGAAGGAGTTGATTATTATAGTAGAGATGACTGGGAATCAGATGCAAAGGATGATGAAATGGATGTGTACTATAATTCTTGTGATGATTATGGTGAGTATGATGACTCAAATGCTAGCCAAGCCTATGATGAATCATATCAGATTTGTGATTTAAATAAAACCAACAATATTTGTGATGACTTTCTAGTGATGAATCTTCTAATTATGATGAAATTGGTTGTGGTGATGAATTTTTTGATTATGATGAAACTGGTTGTGGTGATGAATTTACTGATTATGTTGGAGTTGGGAGTGTGAGTGTTAAATGTGTTGGGATAAAATCTAGTTTGGGGAAGAGTCCTAGAAAAGACCATGAGCTTACTAGAGTTAACAAGGTTTTTCAAACTAGAATGGAAGCATTGTCTAATGTGTGTGCTACTAGTATTGACATGAATGTTTATCATAATTTGGTTAGTGCTTTCTTTGTTGAAAATGTTGGTTTGTCTTGTGTTAAGCATGATTCACCCTACACCTTAAAGGAGTGAAGGTGGACAAGAGGATATTAGTGCCATTAACTCTTGGGAGATACAAGGATCTTATTTTATGTGACGTAGTTCCTTTATTAACATGTCATGTCTTATTGGGAAGGACATGGTATCTCTATAGAAAAGCTTCGTATGATCAAGAAAAGCATAGGTATTCCTTGGTGAAAGATGATAGAAAAAGGACTGCCCTTGTTTCTTTGACACCTATGGAGACTCAAAAAGATCAAATAAAGGTGAGAAGATCAATTGAGGTGTTTAAAAAGGAAAAAGAATGCAAAAGAAAAAACAAAAGCAGGTTTGAGAAGCCTAAAATTACAGTTGATTTTAGAAGTCCTCTGTAATGACCCTCTTTGCCGTTATGTATAAGTCCTTTGTTTAAAACCTCGTGTCCAAAATCCTTCTGGTTTAAAAGTTACAAATTTCAGGTTAGGCAAGTTTTGAATGAAATTGGAGCAAGGAATGGTATAGGGAAATTTGGGATGGATTTGGGTAGGTTTGGTGGTGTCTAATTTGATTTCTAGTTAGCTAAGACTATAAGAAACCCGTAGGAGTGTTCGAAACCAGATTTGGATAAGTAGAACTCCCGAAATTGATCTTAGTGTGAAGCGCATTGGTTGGAATGTCCCGGGTTTAAGGAGCGTTGAAAAAATTAAGTTTTTTGGGAGAAGATAGACTTTATGTCCCATCTACGCCTCTACAGCGGCCGGCACGCAGCTATAGCGGTGTGCACTATAGCGGAATAATTCCCACTATAGCTATGGTCAAAGGCGGTCAACGCCCGCTATAGTGGTCTTGGCCGCTATAGCAATGAAAACTTATTTTCATCGTTTGACCTTGTAAAGGTAAGTAATTCATCCCCGTTGACTTGTAATTTATAATTAAGCCTTAAATTTACTAAATTACAAAGTTTGGGGAGGGCTTTAGGGTGGGTTTTGGCTATTTTCTGGTGCAAGGGGTAAAATTAAGTAATAAGTTAATGGGTTTTGAATTCTAACGGTTAATTTACCCTTGCATTTCATTGATTAACTAATTTATCCATGAAATTGGTAGTTTTAGGTGAATTACAGTAGAAAAGCCCCAGAACAGCAAATGAATGATCATGAACTTGACTTTAGGGGTTGGGGGCGAGTTATAAGTTCCAACATGATAGGTCATTTCATTAATTATGTGTTATTATGCATGTTCTAGACCACGAGCAAACTGAAATTGCACGGAAGGGCAAAACCTCGGCTTAGAGGAGTTGTGAAAGCTTGGTTCGAGGTAGGCGATGGTATTGTAGTTTAATCCAACTTATAGTATATGTGCATGTTAACTAGTTTGTAGTGTGGTTGGTTAATGCATGTTGTTTGGTGTGGTCAATGCAATAATTTCACTTGCTTATTGATTTGACCTACCTTATTTCTAAAATGTGAAATGTTTCAGTATTTGGGACGTTCTCATGGGTTATTGGTGAAATAGGGTTGGCAGACATTTATGTCTGGGGTTTAGTAAATGGACAAAATTTATCTCATGCAGGTCAAAGCTAGAGGGTTGATGTATTACCCATAGCGTGTATGTACGAGGTTCAGGTGAGTTTGTCGATTCCATGAGTGAACAAGGGAATATATTTACCTATGCTTCATAGTTGCTTAAGTTGTGTTGACTTGTTGACTTGGCTTGACTGAACTTTACTATTTTTTTAAAATCCTAAACTGCTATTTGGTGTTATGTGCTAAGTGTATAAATGTTTTTGAGCATGGGTTAACTTGTTGTACTATTATTTAGTTAAGTGTTCATATTTTCATCTTGGGTTGGCCAAATGACCCTACTAGTACACTGTTATGTGTTGATACTACACTTGTATTTACTTTTGTGAATCCAGTACATATTTTAGCGGCTCCTACGAGACCTCACTTGCTAACCCAGCGATTGACTTCTAATTTCAGGGTGAGCTATTTTTCTCGGCTACCATGGAATATCTCATCATTGGAATAGTTCCTTGTTCTAAACTTATGTTTTTCATTCAGTTTTTGGGGTTGCATCCCGTTCTTGACATTCTTTATTAGTTTTGGTACAAGCGACTTTTGATTCCTAGGGATGGTTTTGCTTATGTACATTTTACGCTTTTGGTTGTACTTGTGTTTGGTTTTAGTCTTGGATATTTTATTGATGGATTAGTTCTGTATTTTCTCTAAGTGTTGATCATGGGTTTAGTTTTGGGGTTAGATGGTTCTCCCATAGGGTGATTAGTGTGTATGTCACTCACGACGGGTTTGGGTCATGACAAAGTTGGTATCAGAACATAGGTTCAGCGATGTACCAAAATGGCTACAGTAGAGTCTCGCAGAATGGTACAAAGACATCTACACTTTTCTTCGGGAGGCTATGGGACTTTAGGAAAATCTATCATTCTTTTTTCTTTCTTGCTATAACTTTATTCCAATTTGTATCTAGCGCTCTAAATTGGTATCTGATTGTCTTCACTCTTTTATCTACATATGGTGAATACTAGGTCAAACAAAACTTGAGCAGCAGCCCCTGCACCGGCCTCTCTAGCTGAGGAGCTAGCCATAAGGAAAAGAGGATGAGTGAGAGGGAGAGGTAGAAGAGGAAGGGGATGAGCCACACCCACCAGGGATGGAGGTCGAGCAGCTCCTGGCTATGCTTATGGAAGGTCAGTATCCCCTCCCCCACCCCAGGATCATTTTTAGGAGAGAAAAGCAGTGGAGAAGAAAGAAGTGGAGCTCGAGGTAGCGACACCAGTTGTGGTTGCAACTACCTCCCATGTCTACTGAGGTAGTTCAACAGGTGTTAGCTTTACTGAGTGGGTTGGTAAGGAATGGAGACACTCCTACTGTACCGGCTTTCCAGGTTCTAGTTGTTCATCCTACTGTTACTATGGTTCCTAGGATGGATGAGGCTTCGAGGACTGATGCTTTTTCTTGTCTGGTGCTGGGTTCTGTGATGACTGGTATGGAACACGAGCTGTTGACAAAATTCCTGAAGATGAAACCTCCGGCATTCCAGGGTACTAAGTCTGAGGATGCTTTTACATTTATCTTTGATTGCTATGAGAAATTGCACAAAATTGGTATTGTTCAGCAGCATGGGGTTGAGTTTGTGACTTTTCTATTGGAGAAAGATGCTAAGGTACAGGGCGTATGTTGATTATTGTTCACCGATTTTACCTTCTTTGACTTTGGAGCAATTTCATGCCTTTTTCTTAGAGAAATATGTACCACGGGCCCTCCGTGATCGCAAGAAGGATGAGTTTTTTTTGCATTAGAGCAGGGTGACATGTCAGTTGTGGCCTATGAGGCCAAGTTCCATGCCTTGTCTCACTATGATACTCAGTTGTTGACTTCTGAGGAGGAGAGGATTCGATTGTATGTCAAGGGTCTGAACTATGATCTTCAGGTTTTGGCTGTTCACATGACTTTTGTAGGAAAGGGGTTCAATGAAGTTTCTGATTATGTGAAGAAGTTGGAGGGAGTTACACAAGCCGGTCAGGCTAAAATGTTAGGCAAGAAGTCCCGCAATGTTGGGAATTTCAGTGGATCTTACTCTAAGGGCCACAGACAGCAGGCCTATTCAGCCCATCCTATTCAGTCAGCCTTGCCAGTTTCTACTGTGGTTCTAGATAAGGTTTCTTCTCAGACACAGGTTGTTAGGGGCTAAGGGGCTTCTTACTCTTCTTCCAGTCGTCCTTCTCTTGAGCGTGGATGTTACTATTGTGGTGCTGTTGGTCATTTTAAGAGAGAGTGTCCCTTGGATGTTACTATTGTGGTTTGTGATGTACTTGATCATCTTGTTCATGTGTCTACTCTGGTTGGTGAGTCTGTGGTAGTAACCCATGTTTTTCCTTCTTATTCTGTGCTATTTTGGGTTTTTAGACTTGGATAGACTTGATTATTCTGGATATGTTGGACTTTGATGTAATTCTGGGAATGACCTGGTTATTTCCATATCACATTGTTTTAAACTGTAATGCTGAGATAGTGACTCTAGTGATGTCGGGATTAGATAAACTAGAGAGGGAGAGAGTGTATAAGGCCAAGCTAGTGAAAATTATATCATTCGTTCGGGCTAAAAGGTTAGTGGGGAAGGGGTGTTAAGCATTTCTAGCTCATCTCCGAGATGTAGACGCAGGTTCCTCTTCTATAGAGTCAATTTTGGTAGTTTTGAATTTCAGGATGTGTTTTCTTTAGACCTATTGGGTATTCCTCCAGATAGAGTTATCGATTTCTATATTGACTTAGAGCAGGACACTCGCCCTATATCTATTTCCCCTATCAAATGGCTCCAGCGGAATTGAGAGAGCTCAAAACTCAGTTGCAGGAGCTACTTGATAAGGGTTTTATTCATCCAAGTGCTTCACCTTGGGGTGCTCCAGTTCTATTTGTTAAGAAAAAGGATGGTAGTTTAAGGATGTAAATTGATTATAGGCAGCTGAATAAGGTTACTATTAGAAATAAATACCCTTTGCCTTACATAGATGATTTGTTTGATCAGTTATAGGGTGCGTTAGTGTTTTCAAAGATTAATTTGTGGTCAGGTTATCATCAGTTGAAAATTAGACCGGGGGATATACCAAAGACAACTTTTAGAACTCGGTATGGCCATTATGAGTTTCTGGTGATGTCTTTCGGGTTGACTAATGCACCTGCAGCCTTTATGAGTTTGACGGGATCTTTAATTCATTCTTGGATTCTTTTGTTATTATGTTTATTGATGATACTTTAGTTTATTCCAAGAGTAAGGAAGAGCATACATGCCATCTTAGCATAGTTATGGAGATTCTAAGGGAGAAACGGTTATTTACTAAGTTTTCAAAGTGTGAATTCTGGTTTTCTTTAGTCTCCTTTTTGGGGAAAGTGGTTTTTGAAAAGGGGTAATAATGGATCCCCAGAAGATTGGGGCAGTAAAGAATTGGACTCGGCATAGTTTAGTGACCAAGATAAGAAGCTTTGCGGGTCTTGACAGTTATTACCGAAGGTTTGTCGAGAAATTTGCATTCATTGCAACACACTTGACAAGGTTGACTCTGAATAAGGTGTCATTTGTTTGGTCAAACCAATGTGAAGAGAGCTTCCAAAACCTCAAGACATTCTTGACTACAACGCCTTTCTTTCGTTGTCGATTGAAGGTAAGGACTTTATAGTGTTTTGTGATGCCTCACTTTTGGGCTTGGGTGTTGTATTGATGCAGGATAGGAATGTCATTGCTTATGCTTCGAGGAAGTTGAAGCTTCATGAGAGAAATTACCCAGCCCATGACTTAGAGTTAGCAACGGTGGTGTTTGCATTAAAGATTTGGAGACACTATCTTTATGGTGTCAAGTGTAAGGTCTTCACAGACCACCATAGCCTGCAGTACGTGTTTACTCAAAGGGATTTGGACTTAAGGCAGTGGAGATGGATGGAACTGTTGAAGGACTATGATGTAAGTATTCAGTATCATCCAAGTAAGGCCAATGTGGTGGCAGACACATTGAGCTGAAAAGCTGTAAATATGGGTAGTTTGTTATATTTGAGGGTGTACAGGCTACCTTTAGCTAGAGATTTTCAAACTCTAGCATCTCAGAGCATGCTGTTTGGGGTCTCATACAGGGGTGGAGTGTTGGCTAGTATTGAGGTGAAGTCAACATATCAGGACCAGATTAAAGCCAAGCAATTTTAGGACAAGAAGTTGAATGCACTATGAAATAAAGTGGTGTGGGGGGAGGTGGCAGACGCCACTCTTGACGTGGGTGGGGTGTTGTGGTTTAAGGGAAGATTATGTGTTCCTCGGGTTGGTTATTTGATTTATCATGTACTTTCAAAGGCCCATGGTTAACTTTATCTTATTCATTTGGGTACGACCAAGATATATCGTGACTTAAGGCAACTTTATTGGTGGCCCAGGATGAAGAGGGACATAGTGGATTATGTGTCCAAGTGTCACAATAATCAGCAGGTAAAGTATGAATACCAAAGGCTTGTGGGGTTGCTTCAGAGGATGCCTATTCCTATGTGGAAATGGGAGCATATTGCCATGGATTTTGTGGTGGCTCTTCCTAAGATCTTGGGAAAATATGACTCCATTAGGGTGATAGTAGATCGGCTGACAAAATCAACTCACTTTTTATCGATTCAGGTAGACTACAGCTCTCAATAGTTAGCTAAACTTTATGTCAAGGAGATTGTCAGACTTCATAGGGTGCCACTTACTATCATTTCTAATATGTATGCAAAGTACATTTCTAAGTTTTGGGACAGGTTGCATGAGGAGCTGGGCATCAAGTAACTGGGACTAGTTTCTTCTGTTGTGTGATTTTTCATACAACAACAGTTATCATTCCAATATTGATATGGCACCATATGAGGCACTTTATGGAAGAAAGTGTAGGTAACCTATTGGGTGGTTTGAACTAGGAGATATCAAGCCTTTGGGCACAGACTTGGTAAAGGAGGCTCAAGAAGAGGTAAGGTTCATTCAAACCAAGTTGTTGGCTGCTCAAAGTATACAGAAGGAGTATGCGGACCATACGGTAAGAGATATGGACTTCAAGGTTGGTGAGCAAGTTTTGCTTAAAGTGTCTCCCATGAAGGGAGTCATGAGGTTCAGCAAGAGGGGCAAGCTCAGCTCTCGGTATATTGGTCCCTTCCATGTTCTTGAAGATATGGATTCGGTTGCAAACAGGTTAGCTCTACCACCGGGATTATCGGGAGTCCATCCAATATTTTATATTTCTATACTTAAACAATACTATGGGGAAGTAGACTACATCATTAAATGGGATTTAGTGATTCTGGATAGGGATTTGGCTTAAAATGAGGAACCAGTAGCGATTCTAGATCGGGATGTTCAGAAATTAAGGATGAAGGAATTTTATTCGGCTAAGGAACAATAGAAGCATCATCCGATTGAGGAAGCCACTTGGGAAACTGAGAAGGACATGTGGAATAAGTACCCTCAGTTATTTGAGGATGCAGGTACTGTTTTTCTCCTCACTTTAGCCTATTTTTTGCGTTTGATCATTAGGGGATGAACGATGGGTAAATTGGTATCTGTTGTAATGACCCTTTTTTCATTATGTATAAGTCCTTCGTTTAAAACCTCATGTCCAAAATCCTTCCAGTTTGAAAGTTACAAATTTTAGGCTAGGCCAGTTTTAAATAAAATCAGAGAAAGGTGTGGTCTAGGGAAATCTAGGAAGGATTTGGGCCCGCTATAGCTGTCGGCACATTGCTATAGTGGAATAATTCCCTCTATAGCTATGCTCAAATGCGGTCAACGCCCGCTATAGCGGTGCCAGTATAGCAGTGAAAACCGCAGTTTAATTAATATTTTCCACCAAAATAGTTTTTTTTTTAAAACTCGTTTTGGGGCAAAGAAAGGGAGATTTAGGGAAAAATACACCAGATTTTCATCGTTTGACCTTGTAAAGGTAAGTAATTCATTCCTGTTAACTTGTAATTGATGATTAAGTCTTAGAATTGCTAAATTACAAAGTTCAGGGAGGGTTTTAGGGTGGGTTTTGGCTATTTTCTGGTTCAACGGGTAAAATTAAGTAATAAGTTAATGGGTTTTGAATTCTAATGGTTAATTTACCCTTGCATTTCAATAATTCACTAATTTATCCATGAAATTGATAGTTTTAGATGAACTAAGGTAGAAAAGCCCTAGAACGAGAAATGAATGATCATGAACTTGACCTTAGGGGTTGGGGGCGAGTTATAAGTCCCAACATGATAGGTCATTACATTAATTATGTGTTATTATGCATGTTCTAGACCACGAGCAAGCGGAAATTGCACGAAAGGGAAAAATCTTGGCTTAGAGGAGTTGTGCAAGCTTGGTTCGAGGTAGAAGATGGTATTGTAGTTTAATCCAACTTGTATTATATGTGCATGTTAACTACTTTGTAGTGTGGATGGTTAATGCATGTTGTTTGGTGTGGTCAATGTAATGATTTTACTTGTTTATTGATTTGACCTGCCTTATTTGTAAAATGTGGAATATTTCGGTATGTGGGACGTTCTCATGGGTTATTGGTGAAATAAGTTTGGCAGACACTTATGTCTAGGGTTTAGTACATGGATGGAATTTTTCCTCTGCAGGTCATGGCTAGAGGGTTGATGTATTACCCATAACGTGTATGTACGAGGTTCAACTGAGTTTACCGATTCCATGAGTGAACCGGGAATTTATTTACCTATGCTTGATAGGTTCTTAAGTTGCCTTGACTTGTTTACTGTGCTTAACTGAACTTGACTGTTGTTTTAAAATCCTAAACTGCTATTTGGTGTTATGTGCTAAGTGTATAAATGTTTTCAAGCATGGATTAACTTGTTGTACTATTATTTAGTTAAGTGTTCATATTTTCATCTTGGGTTGGCTAAATGACCCTACCAGTACACTATTGTTCTTGTGTGCTAATACTACACTTGCATTTACATTAGCGCATATCCAGCGGCTTCTACGAGACCTCACTTGTGACCCAGCGATTGACCTCAGATTTCAGGGTAAGCACCTTATCCGGGCTACTATGGAATATCTCATCATTGGCATATTTCCTTGTTCTGAACTTATGTTTTTCATTCAGTTTTTGGGGTTGCATCCCCTTCTTGACATTCTTTAGTAGTTTTGGTATAGACGACTTTCGGTTCCTAGGGATGGTTTTGCTTAAGTACATTTTCCGCTTTTAGTTGTACTTGTGTTTGGTTTTAGACTTGGATATTTTATTGATGGATTAGTTCTGTATTTTATTTAAGTGTTGATCATGGGTTTAGTTTTGAGGTTAGATGGTTCTCCCATCGAGTGAGTAGTATGGGTGCCACTCACTATGGGTTTGGGTCGTAACATCCTCCAAGGGATCAATGAGGGATTCTTGGCAAGTACATTGGAGCTAGTGCATTGACAAAATTCTCTGTACCAAATAAATGTGAGAATGAGAGACAAAAGAAAGAGAAAAGTAAGGTTGAGCAACTTGACAACTAAAGAGAGGAAAAAGGAGAGGAAGTGATGAGTGAAGAGAGTGAGTTGTCACAAGGTAAAAATGAGTGGACAAAATTGAGTGAAGTGAGTTTGATTGGTAAAATAGAGAGTGAACTATTGCATTTGAGAGATGAGGAAAAAGAAGAGATTAAAAGAATAGAGTGCTATTCTTGTTCAACCTCTAACCAATTAACTCCTTTTTTATTTGAAGTGTTTGTGTTCCAAATGTACAGATTATTGAAAATGAAATCAATGAAGAGTTGGAACAACAATTGTATAAAGAAAGGAAATCCAGTTTCAAAGAAGATTTGGAAAGTGTACAAGCAAATGACTCATGGAAACAATTGCAAGTTGAAGACAAGTTTGAGCTTGAAGATCTCATGTAGTATGACCTTGTCAATGATCTATTTGTTGAAAATGAAATTGAGCATGTACCGCAATCTGATGAGGCCAAAGTTATAAGTGAAGGTATAACTCAAATTAAGAGTGAACCTTACCTTATTTATTATTCTTCTAATGTGAGAAATCTGCCACAATGTGATGAAAAAGAAGTGCATGATAACTTGAGTGAACACATCCAATGGGATTTGGGAGAGGATGAATCTTATTCACATTCCAATTTGCTAAATCTTTCTTGTTTTAGTATCACCTCTAATTCCATGCAGAAATTTCAGGAAAAACCTTGTGAAGAGGAATATGGTACCTCATTTAAAGAAGAAACTAACATTGGCCAAGATCTTAAAGTGTACAATAACCCATTATGGAAAGAAATTGGAGAAGACTTTAAAGTGTTCTCTAATCCCTTATGGTTTGAGAACACCAATGAAGAAGTTGCCAATGAAAACAAAGAGATAAATGATGCTTTTGGTGCCAAAAATGAGAATATTGAGCTAAAGAAAGAATGTTACAGCTCAAGTGTGGAAAGGGCTAAGTGCTCACAGGTTACTAACTTTATATCTTTGTCTTACTTTAAAGATCCTTTTTTGCAGGTTCAATCCAAGCCACCTCTCAAGGAAATTGGTTTTGATCCATATCTTGACTATGGGATATCCAATAGTGAGGTTAAGTTGTTTATCAAGAGCAAATATAGTATGTTTATTTGGTATTCATATAGTTTTGGTCTAGATAACGATCCCCTCTTGTTTAAGGAGCTTATGAATTGTGTTTTTAGTTCTTGTGTTGGTGATTACATTGTTCTATTAGATGAAGCAGTGTATGGATATTTAAAATGGGTGTTAGTGCCTAAAAGAACTAAATGGGTTAGGTGGTTACAAGGTCACTACCTAGTGTTATTTTTACCAAATGGTTATTCTACTTTCATTGTTTACCTCCTGTTGATTGTGATTATCATGTTGGTTGTAGTTATTTGTCAAGCTTTGAGGATAAATCTTCTTCAGTATGGGAAAAATGATAGAAATCGTGGAGGCTTAAAATCCATTGAAGTAGCAGCTATAGTCAATGTCAAAATTTTGATGATGAATTTTCTTTAAGAAGGGGAGAATAATAGCATCCATGACAACTCAACATCATTAAAAGACCCAATAAAGCTTTGGAAGATCCATCAAATAAGGAATTTCAAGAGAAGATCAAGGGCTGCAATTAGCAATTAAAAAGTGTCTTATGATGGAAGAAGAGTTGGGCCCATGAAGATAATTTTTCCAAGACTTGGATTTATTTGGAGGCCCAAATTCAAGTCCAAGATGAAGTTGAATGAGGCCCAAATCTTTCCCAAAATAAAGAAATACAGCAGCTCAAACTTTAAGATTTGTTTCTAGAACCTTTATTTAAAGTTTTGTTTTAATCTATGTTGACTACATTGGTCAAAGTGTTGGTAGTCTTCTATGCACCTAGGAAATTTCAGCTTCTTTAATTTAGTTTGACCACCTAGTAAGTCTAGAATGTATTTTAGGTTGCAACATCATTTACTCCTATATAAAGGAGTGTTTTCTTCTTTATTGTAACTAAGTTTGATTTAAATTAATAGTAGCAGCCTTGTGGAGACCTTTTGTAGGTTCTCTTTTGGGTTATGCACTTTATGTTCTTCTTTGAATCATAGTTTGGTTTCTTCAATGGTAAGATTCCACATTTGAGTTCCCTCCCTCCTTTTCTTATTCTTCTTCTTCTTAGGATTCGCTGTTTGTTTTAGTTTTAAACAAGGTTTTAAGTTCAAATACTTGAACTTGTCTTTTTTTCTCAAGAATCAACTCCTCCCTCTTTCTAATTTTCTTATTTTAAAGTTTTCCGTTATCCGTGTTGTTAATATAAACCACAAGAATTTCACCATAGATTTCCCATTCTAGTGATTCTAGAAGATAAAATGATTAATCAATGTTAAGAAGAAGTAAAAGTCTTACCTCAACGAAGGATTTCCACCCAAACCAAGAGAAAATCACCCCACTAGGGCTTAGGAATGAAATTTTGGAGTTTCGAGGCTGAAATCCATCAAAATATGGTTATAAAGTATTGTTACATCACTATAGTGACGTGCATGATGCTATAGTGACGTCACTATAGAGACGTCGCTATAGCGACCTGAAACCGCTACGGCACCCTCAGCTTTTCAGAACGGACAGTCTTCAGTAAAACGATCAGAACGTTTCACTCAAGAGGCAGATTAATGAACAGTTGTTTTTTTTGGAAAGAAGACTCAATGATCTTTAAATTAGTATGTATTAGGGCCCCTAAATCTTTATTTTCTAGGAGAAATGCTCATTTGAAGTTGACCCTAGTTTAATCTTAGCCCAAAACTAAATCGTTAAGGACACTTTCAACTTAACTTTGTGCTAGGGGTATTATATGACCTTAGTACATATCAATGCACTCCCATACTAAAGAATTTATCCTAACACATATGGTGAGTGAGATTCATATACCTTTTTAGCAGATATTTTTAGTAATGATGGAACCGGTTGTTACAACAGATACCTATTTACCATCCGTTTATTCCCGAATGGGCATTGAGTAAAGAGAAGCACGAGGCAGGAATTAGAAAGACACTACATTTAGAGTTTCTTAGGCATCACCTTACTTACCCACTCGCTATCGTTTATCAACTAAATTGCACCAAATTTCCATTGCCTTTCCCCAAAATGGGTTTTTGAAATAATAAAACGTTTTGGGAAAAATTCTGATAAAACTGCAATATACCCCACTATAGTGACATACGTCTCTATAGCGACATCTCTATAGCGGGACCTGCCCCTATAGCGACGTTGATTGGGTTTGACCGTCGCTATAGCAGGACTTTTTTTAGCTTTGGAGCACGCTGCTATAACGACTTAGTCAAGGCAGAATGTTAGGAATCCTCCAAGATTTGCCTTTTTGACAACACACATTCAACCTAAGACATCCCAGACTAACCCCTTCACGTTAAACGCTATATCCAAAGTTCTACTAACCCAAACTTCATTTCGAAAGTTTCTATGTGATACTATGTCTCTCGTACATAATGATATTACCTTAATTTCATTAAACACTACACCTCGAGACACTAGATATCTCTGAGGTACATAACACCAGATTTTCATCGAAACCCACCCTAGCCTGAGTTTTTAACAACCCTCATTCTAGGGAAATTCTACCTGGGCACTTACACACTAACCAATGCTACAGTAAACCCATCATTACCAAACACTTACACCATGTTTTTTCCTCGGTACATCCACTTTAGGACTCTTTTTCACACCTCCTTGATCAACACACAAGAATAGATCATCTAGGCTACAACCACTACTCAACACACTGCTATGGGTTTCATTAACACATAGATTCTCCGCCACCAATTACATTAGTCTATTCGACCCTCAACTAAGGATCATCAATCATAATCAAGATATCTCATTGCAAGGACCCTAGCAATTCAATTATACCATTCCCAAAGGATACTATTAATTAATAATTATTGTCATATAATAAGTATATTAGCAATGTCAAACAATAATCAGTCAATGACAAGTCATTTTATTAATTAATACATGGGTGACTATTTCTACCAATAGACAACCATAATCATTGTTTCACAAATACTAGAGAACTTGGTCCCACCATAATCTCATGATTTCCTCATCAACTGTACATTATCAACACAATGCAAGTAGTTACTCAATCAACAGTAAAAACCACCAAGTCAAATAAAGTCCGATGTTCAAATATATAAGTTACCTCAAATAGACAACATCACCTGCATCAAACATTTAACTTTCATGCCAAGGGCTACTAAATCCACTCTTCCATTCGCTTAACCGACAATCCAATCATCAATTAAACCTTCAAGTTATCACAAAATTCAAAACCATAACAAATTTTCCTTAAGTCACAATCATTAATTACCACAAAAAATTTCTTACCGCAATTCCCACTAACAAGCAATAATAGCCCTTTGTCCATGGTACTTGTTCACATACCAACCACTTGAAACATAAGTTTCCACACTCATATACCATTTTTCCCTTACCATTTTACCAATGATAAGACCCATGCCCAACATTTAGTATACCATTTTCATTAAACCACATAGCAAATAATTTCCTTTAATCATCAACAAATAACTAATTACCACCTTTTACAATTTCCAGAATTCACATAAGTCAATCAACCACCACTAATATAAGCATCAACTTCGTCAAACTTAAACACCAAATCAAAACTTCATGATACTACCAACAAGATAAGCATCAAAACTATTCAAATTCCTTCACACACCACAAAATGCACAACAACTTATAATTCTTACCTATCACGGTTCACATTTAACCAAACAACTTAAAATCACAATCACATCATATATTACACCAACAAAATTACAACCAACCAATTTCACCATAATTAATATGACAATTATAAGTTCCAACCCTTATAGACAGATACCAATAGTAAACAACTAGATTCCAATTGCAAACTCCTCAAGATACCAATTGGAATCAACTAGATTCCAATTATGATTGTAGAGATACCAATTGGATTCAACCCATACAAGCAACTATACAAACCGCACGAGAGGAAAGAAAAAAATACAATAATTTCTTAGAATACCTCATAGCTTCCCGAAGATTAGATATGGATGTCAACACACTAATCCATAGGATTCTACTCGGCATTTGCTCTTGTACTGGGAGACCGGTAACCTAAGCTCTGATACAAAGTTGTCACGACCCAAATTACCAGATCGTGAGGGCACCGATCTAATCCACCTAGAAAGGAGAACCCTTTACCACCCTTTCAACAATAAATGCAGAAGTCTTAGATTAAGTAACATAATACCAAATCCTTATTATAAAAGATTTTACAACTATATAATTATGGAAAATGAAAACTACCCAAGGACCTAGTCTAAACAGGTATAAGAGCTTCTAAATTAAGAGCGATAAAATTAGACAAAACATCCACCATGAATGGGAGGAGTAGAAGCTGCTGGAGATCACTATCCACGTCATTTGTGAAACATCAACTGATTTTGCAACCAAACTATACCCTAAAAAGGGTATCAAGAGTAGTATCAGTACAAACAACACGTACTGTAGGTATCATCGGCCTACCAGGGTTAGATCTTGTAAACATAATATAGAAATCACAAAAAGAAAATATGACAACTTATATATTAATTTAATTCGTAACACTTTCATCCACTTATGCTATCTTTATCTATTGTTTTAACTAAGAGTATTTCAATTTTTATTCCCATTGATCATTCATCACCTCACATCAAGTGTAATCCATCCTAACTCGCACTTGTTTAACCCCAATAGTTATTAAGTCAATCTATTTCACTTACGCCTCAATTAACCTCATGATAAATGAAAACCAATAATCATCACCTTGTAACAAATACAACTATGAACACACATTATGATAAATACCTCAAGTTTATTACACTTAGCCTTTTCAAGTAACTCTACAACTTCAGTAAAGTACAAGTCAAGAGACAATAAGTCAAGTCAAATCATGACCAAGTCAACAACCCTGACTCTAACAACAAGAATCCCAAAATATATGCCAAGTAACCGGACCACACAAAAATCCCAAATATATCAAGCAACATCATAATCCGGTTCACTCAAGGAACCCACAACAACAACCACAATATAACCTAGTCCACTTATGGAACCAATATAAACAACAACAATAACAATAATCATATACCCGGTCCACTCAAGGAACCGTCACACTCATACATACCTTGTACATACATGCTAAAGGTTTTATAGGTGTGCCCACTAGCTATGACCTGCAGGGGACGAGCTCTTATCCATGTACTGTACCGACGTGGTACCCGAGCCAACTAATGAATCATAATACTAAACCAATCTCGTAAAGATGTCCAAATACTGGTACATCCCACAATAATAACAAATATCACAAAAATCACAACCACAATGAGAATAAGCAATCATACTTATATAGTCAACAAACCTTTAATATAACCTTATTATATGTGATTAACACTTAGGATATCATTTAACAATTTTCTTCCTTAAGCATGCATTGCAACAATAGAAAACCACCCAAACACTTGGTTAACTCGAGCTAATCATTCCATGTAAACAATAATCATTCTTTAACACACCAAATCACAAATAAATATAATTCATTGGTTTTATAAATTACAATATATTCGAAGACCAATTCATGACTTATTCAAGTAAGTGTTATCAAGCCATATTCATAAAATTCAAGTATTCCTTTTAGGAGTGCACATTCAACCCAAAGGAGTCTAAACTCTAGTTCAATATTCATAAATTCATTCACTAATATAATCCTCCTTTATTTATACCGAGATAGGGGATTCCGCTATCATCTAGCAACCCTTACATTCAAGTCATTACTAGGTTCAAGGCCCTACTCCATTAACCAATAATTCAACTCTATTCAACCTACAATCTAGCTTTAGTCATACACCTTTCTACCTTTTACTTTCTAACCCTTAACCTTTTACTTTCTAACCCTTAGCATAACTTGATTTTAGGCTCTTAAGTTATGTCACCGCCTCCTCGTATCATAATCAGATCTCATCACTAACTTTAAGCAAGATTATCCCCTATTCCAACCACACATAACACCAAGTTCACCTTTTTATGGTAATTAGGCTAAATCACCAGATTATAAGAGCACACAATCTCATTATCATCTATATTCACACAATTCACATTACAATCCACCATGAAGTCATGCAAACACAAAACACCCATCAAAGATTTATGCATTAACATATCAACACACAATTAGGTCCTTATTACATTAAATCCTTATTTTATCCATCCAAACTCTATGCCCAAAGGCCTATGCATGATTTGTCCAGTCAAATCTACATTATGGATACGATTACTAACCACAATCTATTACTCATAAACCATAACCTACCTGGGTACCAAGCTACTATAATAAGTAAGCTATATCACGGATGATCCTCCTTCTTCTTCACGTATCCGAAGGCTAATCATCTAACAAATAGAAATAATAAGAGTAATTAATAAACTACTCTTCAAACAAATACTTTGGGAATTCAAACCCACTAGTTCTACCCTTAGTTACGGTCTACAAAATTACCCAAGGATCAATTAACCATCAAATAATTTCTTCAAGCTCAACCCAACTCCATTAATGGAGTTTTTGTGCTAAAGGTTTCACCTTTATTGAATTCAAGGTCCCCAACTATCAACTTTTATGTTTTTGAACCATAATTTCACACTAGAAAGAGTTAATTTACAATCTAAACTCAAATCTAGGTGAAAATACATACACCCATAAGTTTTTCCCCCAAATTCATGAACTTGGGGTTCTAAACCAAAAGAATTTCACCATAGATTCCCTATTCTAGTGATTCTAGAAGATAAACGGATTAATCAATGTTACAAAGAAGTAAAAATCTTGCTTCAACGAAGGATTTCCATCCAAACCAAGAGAAAATCGCCCCTCTAAGGCTTAGGAATGAAATTTTAGAGTTTGGGGGCTGAAACCCTTCAAAATAAGGTTATAAACTGCTGTTACATTGCTATAGATACGTGCATGTCACTATAGCAACCTGAACCCGCTATGGCACCCTCAGTTTTTCAGCATGGACAGTCTTTAGTAAAATGGTCATAACCTTTTACTCAGAAGGCAAATTAACAAACGGTTGGTTGATTTGGAAAGCAGACTAAAAGATCTTTAATTTGGTTGGTATTAGTCCCCCTAACTATTTATATTCTAGGAGAAATGCTCGTTTGAAGTTGACCCTAGTTTAATGTTAGCCCAAAACTAAATTGACACTTTCAACTTAACTTTGTGCTAGGGGTATCGTATGACCTTAGTACATATCAAATGCACTTCCCTAATAAAGATTTGATCCTAACACATATGATGAATGAGATTCATATACCTTTTCTGTAGATATTTTCAGTAATAACGGAATCGGTCGTTATAATTTTCTTCATTGTTTCCTTCTTCTTTGTACCTTGGATTTACTTCACTTGAGCCGAGGGTCTTTCAGTAACAACCTCTCTACCTCCATGAGGTAGTGTTAAGGTCTGTGTACACTCTACCCTTCCTAGACCTCACTTGTGGGATTTCACTAGGTATGTTGTTGTTGCTTAGCTAGAAAAGACCACTCATCTTCCAAATGCTCGATGGGAACTTTGATTAGAATTTGTTGGAATCCAAAAAAAGTTTTTGGAGCATGCTAAGATTTCCTGTACATTCTGGAATCACCCCAAATAGTGTTCAAACCAAATTTGATAAATGGAATACCACCTCTGAATATGCCCTTGCAATTTATTGTTATATAAAAATAAACCTTGGAGTTGTTCAAGCTTACCAACCTCGGAAGGAATGGATCCCATCAAGTTGTTTACCTCAAAACCTAGCATCATTCGACCACTTATGTTTCCTATACTTGGGGTAATAAGGGCACTGATGTGTGCAACACCTATATAAAATACTTCAATAATAGATGATAGATTTCCAGCTATACTTTGACTGAACGTCATTCCACAACTAGTTAGTCATTTCTATAGATTTCAACATCCTACAGTCCGCTAAAGAATTGAAGATTTACAACTCATGTTTATTTAGTTCATTGATAAGTTGATTACCACCTAAGAAAAGTCATTGCAGGTCACGAAAATTTCCTAAATTGTTGGGGATAGTGACTGTGAGAAAGTTCCAGTACTCTAGCGCCAGTCTCTCATGCTTGGATGAATTTGTGACGTATAGAGGAATTTCGCCTTTGAGCTAATTGTCTCCAAAGAGAAGTTCTTTAAGGTTCGGAAGATAAAGACCTGTTGTGGCTGGAATTCTACCAGCGAGTTTGTTGAAATTGAAAGCAATCTTTTCCAAAGAATATCTGTTCAAGATAGCCATTGGAATTTCACCAATAAGATTATAAATACTATTATAACTATGGGCAAAGTTTAATCTTTTCAATTTGATAGCTTCCCCAATTCTGGAGGAACTTTCCCCATTATGCAATTGTTTGGCCAATCAAGATACTATTATTGCCTAATGAACCAGGAATAGCCCCACTTATTGCATATACAGTGCCTCGAGCTTGGATAAACAACCAATATTTCTTGGTATCGCTCCAGTTACATAATTAGCAGCTAGGGAGAAAACATTGTGCTCTGTGAATTGGCATATGTTGGAAGGAATGTGTCCAGAAATTTAATTGAGAAATGTGTGTAGTAACTTCAGAGTTGACAAAATAATACCTTCATCAAGAAAGAGAGGACCAGAAAGGCTATTGTATCCCAAATGTATGCAAGTAATGACGATATATTAAACAATGTTGCAAGAATCAAACCCGTTAATTGATTATCGTACAAGGTCAACTCTGTAAGTTGGGTTAGATTACCAATCTCCTTTGGGATGTTGCCGTTGATTCTATTCCCTGACAAACTGAGTTAAGCAACTTTGTGGTATTTACAATAGAAGGAGGGATTATATCGGTGAAGCTATTGTTTGAGAGATCCAAGACTCCGAGTTCGGGTACATACCATGGCCCATTCCACATTTCACCATTGAGTTTATTGAGAGCCAACGGGATTTTTTGAACTCTCTGGTGTTGAAACAGACTTGTTGGGACACTTTCTTGGAGCTGATTGTTTTGAATATCAATCACTCGCAAGTGAGGAAAGTTGCCAAGGCCTTAAGGGATAAAGTTCAAGTGAGACAGCATTTTAGTATCCATTGAGGACTCATTGGATTAATATTTTTTTCATGTTATCTTTTTTTTTTTTTGATTATTATTACTAGGTTCTAAAGGGATAAATTTCACTAGAAATGTCCCAAGTTGTAATATGATGCAGTAATATATAAAGCATATCTCTTGCAAAAAAAATTGTATTTTAATGGTTGTTTTAATAGGTGAATAGAATCTACTTTATGTGATTTTGTGTTTATTACAATAATTTCCAATAAGTTTTATAACTTAGTGATATTTTGGATACCAAGGGCGGATTAAAGATTTTAAAAAATAATAACTATTCTCTTTGTTTCAATAGATATGATCACGTACCATTCTGATATCAGGAGTCAAATTATACTCTTTCATTTTGACCTCCATCTTCAAGTTTTTTTCTTGCATTGATTTGCTGGAAAATTATGGATTTAGAATTTAAAATTTGTTGAAATAAAATTTTACTAGTCGTTTTTCATTTATATACCACATCTGCCACTACTTGTGTTTTAGACATTAAGGCTTCGTTTGTTTGCACTTGATGAAGATCTTAATTTCAATCATTCAGATCTCAGTCATTAAGTCTATTTATTTTTTTAATGTCGGAATCTTAAGCATTTACTCCTTTCGTTCAGATTTACTTGTCACATTTTGACTTGACACACCTATTAAGAAATTAATGATTGGTATAGTGATTTTACCATATTACCCCTATTATTTGATGTTTAGTAGTAATAGATATTGGAAAATAATTTGGAGAATAAGTAATTAATGCTACGGGTAAAACATGGTAAAAAAATTGTCTTTTCTTGATTTGTCAAAAATGACAAGTAAAAATAGAAATCAAATTAGGAAAATAATGACAAGTCAATCCGAACGGAGGGAGTAGATTTTAACGATCATGTGTATTTTTCTTATTGTTACAACCAGTGAATGAGTCTGAATAGATCCGAATAATTAAAATTTGTCATCATATCATTAAGATATTTGTTAAAATATATCTATAAAAATGGCAGTTCACCAATTTCAACCATTCACTGCCACCGCCGTCATTCATCAATCACCATTATCAAATACTATACCATCATGCACCCACCAACCAAAACCACCATCCTTACCACAACGACCACTATCATCAATCACAACAATTAGCTGTAGATGTTGCCCTTCAACAAGCTTTAGCAACTTAAATGTAAGTTATCAAGCTGAAGATAAGGTAAAATAAATCTATATTAAGTAATCTAAAAAGCAATTGCAGGAGACTGCAGTAACCTAAATGTAAACAAATTACATGTTATAATAGGTTAAAAACAAGATGTTAACTTTTTTTTTTTAAAAAAAAAGAAATACTAGTTTCTAACATAGTATATAAATTAAATCTCTTTCAAAGTGAACCTGGGAGTTCCTCCAAACACATCAACAAGGCTTTAGACAACGGAGCAAGCCCTCATGAAGTGGTAAAGGAAACTCCAGGGAACACCTTGATAGATATTTATATGTGAACCATTGCGTCGATCATCATCTCCAGTTAGTACTCTTGCACTCCTACTTGTTTATATATTTTCAAAGTGAGTCTCGGAGTTCCCCCAAGCACTTCAACAAAGCTTCAAACAATGAAGTAAGCCCTCATGAAGTGGTAAAGGGAACTCCAGAGAACATCTTGATAGATATTTATACGTGAACCACTGCGTTGGTCATCATCTCCAGCTCATACTTTTGCACTTCTACATATTTGTGTAATTTAAAAGTGAGCCACGGAGTTCCCCCAAACACTTCAGGAGGGTTTCAAGAACAAAATAAGCCCTCATGAAGTGGTCAAAGGGAACTCCAGGGAGCACCTTGATAGATATTTATACATGAACCATTGTGTTGATCATCATCTGCAACTCGTACTCTTGCAAATCTACTTATTTGTGTATTTTTAAAGTGAGCCCCGAAGTTCCCCCAAAAACTTCAACAGGGAAAAGTATGCCCTCATGAAATAGTCAAGGGAACTCTAGGGAACACCTTGATATATATTTGTACGTGAACCATTGCATTGATCATCATCTCCAGCTCGTACTCTTACACTTCTACATGTTTGTGTAATTTCAAAGTGAGCCACGGATTTCCCCCAAACACTTCAGAAGGGCTTCAACAACAAAATAAGCCCTTATGTAGTGGTCAAGGAAACTCCAAGGAACACCTTGATAGATATTTATACATGAACCATTGTGTTGATCATCATCTGCAGCTCGTACTCTTGCAATTCTACTTATTTGTGTATTTTCAAAACGAGCCCGGAGTTATCCCAAACACTTCAACAGGGCCTCAGACAACAAAGTATACCCTCATGAAGTAGTCAAGGGAACTCTAGGGAACACCTTGATAGATATTAATACGTGAACTATTGAATCGATCATCATCTCCAGCTCGTACTCTTGTATTTCTACTTGTTCGTGTATTTTCAAAGTGAGCCCAGGAGTTTCCCCAAACATTTCAGGAGGGCTTCAGAAAACAAAGCAAGCCTTCATGAAGTGGTCAAGGGAACTCCACGAACCACCTTGAAAGATATTTAAACGTGAACCTTTGCGTTGATCATCATCTCCATCTCGTAGTCTTGCACTTCTACTTGTTTGTGTATTTTTAAAGTGAGCCCAGGAGTTCCCCCAAACACTTCAGCAGGGCTTTAGACAATGAATTAATCCCTCATGAAGTGGTCAAGGGAATTCCAGGTAACAACTTGATAGATATTTATGCGTGAACCATTGTAATGATTATAATCTTCAGCTCGTACTTTTACACTTCTACTTGTTTGCGTATTTTCAAAGTGAGCCCCGGAGTTCCCCCAAACACTTCAGCAGGGCTTCAGACAATGTATTAAGCATTCATGAAGTGGTCAAGGGAACTCCAGGGAACACATTGATAGATATTTATACGTGAGCCATTGCATTGATAATCATCTTCAGCTCATACTCTTTCACTTCTACTTGTTTGTGTATTTTCAAAGTGTGCCCCAAAGTTCCTCCAAAGACTTCAGCAAGTCTTCAAACAATAAAACAAGCCCTCATGAAGATGTCAAGGGAACTCTAGGGAGCACCTTGATAGACATTTACACGTGAACCATTGCATTGGTCATAATCTCTAGCTCATACTCTTACACTTCTACTTGTTTGCTCATTTTCAAAGTGAGCCCCGAAGTTCCCCCGAACACTTCAGCAGGGCTTCAGACAATGAAGTAAGCCCTCGTAAAGTGGTCAAGGGAACTCTAGGAAACAATTTGATAGATATTTATACATGAACCATTGCATATTTTCAAAGTGAGCCCCAGGGTTCCCCCAAAAACTTCAGTAGGGCTTCAGACAACGAAGTAATCCCTCATGAAGTGGTCAAGGGAACACCAGGGAACACATTGATAGATATTTATACGTGAACCATTGCATTGATTATCATCTTCAGCTCATACTCTTGCACTTCTACTTGTTTGTGTATTTTCAAATTGAGCCCCGAAGTTCCCCCAAACTCTTCAGCAAGGCTTCAGATAATGAAGTAAGGCCTTATGAAGATGTCATGGGAACTCCAGGGAACACCTTGCTAGATATTTATACTTGAACCATTGCGTTGATCATCATCTCCAGTCGTACTCTTACACTTCTACTTGTTTGCGTATTTTCAAATTAAGCCCCGGAGTTCCACCGAACACTTCAGTGGGGCTTCAAACAACGAAGAAAGCCCTCATGAAGTGGTCAAGGGAACTCCAGAAAACATCTTGATGTATATTTATACATGAACCATTGTGTATTTTCAAAGTGCGCCCCAGAGTTCCCCCAAACACTTCAGCAGGGTTCATACAACGATGAAAGCCCTCATGAAGTGGTCAAGGGAACTCCAGGGAACACCTTGATAGATATTTATATGTGAACCATTGCGTTGATTATGATCTCCTGCTCGTACTCTTGCACTTCTACTTGATTGTGCATTTTCAAAATGAGCCTCAGAATTCCCCCAAACACTTCAGCAGGGCTCAAACAACGAAGTAAGCCCTCATGAAGTGGTCAAGGGAACTCCTAGGAACACCTTGATAGACTTGAGAACCATTTTTTTCATCTAGCATCTCCAAGTTGTACTCTTACAGTTTAATATTGTTACAACATACGCACCTATAAATATGTATTCTGTTGGTAAAAAAATTCCATGAAAAATATGAAAGTGGGGTTTGAACTGGGATATGGGGTGACACTATATTGAATCTGGCTGCAAATATAGGCAATATTAGAGTTTGGGAATTTCAGGAAAAAAGAGTATTATATTCCTTCTCCTGATCTTTGTTCTCTCATCCCATATTGTACTTTTCCCTTTTTTCCTCTTCATGTGTTAAAGTTTAAATGATGGCTTCACTTGCTAATCTTATACCAAGGTTTTAACTTCTTTTTTTTTTAAAAAAGAATAAAAATAAAATTGTGATATTATATATGTACAAACCTAAACCATCTTCATGTTTTTTTTTTTTTCTTTCATCAATTTTCTGGAAATAATGATTTACAGGATAAATCTTTGACTATAATATGACTTTTTTCATTTTTTTTTATTCATGCCAATTTTCTTTTAAATAAATTTAAAGAATCATATAATAATTCACATTGAGATTTTTAAATATTTTGACTCTTCTGTAACGGAGGGGGTATATATTTCATAAAGATATTCCAGATTTTGTTCAATTTGCTTTTTGATTGGTAAAATGAAAAGGTGTCAACAGAAAATATAACATTTGATTCAATTTTATTTGTGCATGGAATGTTCTCCCTTATATTTGCCTTCACTTGGATAACAATGCAGACCAGGCTCACAGTATTAAAACCTCAAGAAGTATATTCTGAGCCTATTGTACCAAGGAATATTTCTTTTCCAGAGTTAAAAAAGGCCATTTGTTACGAGAGCAAGCAGAGGTCCTGAGTTCGAATCTCACCGTCATTTAATTTCAAAAAGATATTTTATATGCTTGGCCCAAGAATATGGTCCCCATTTGCGGAAACATGCCGAAGATATAAAATTAAATGTATATATCCTTATTTTCAGACGTGGATGATACGAATTTAACCGAACTCAATTATTTTTTTCTCTAAACAGTGTATTAATTAGACTGAAAAATTCGTTCAATGTGCATACATAATTATTAAATCACCTGATTATCTTAGTTTTTTCACTTTTTTGTGTCAAGTGATCAAATGCATATCAACATTATCTTCCTCTCGTTGACAATGGGTAAATGTATTTTCTCACACAAGCCAATGTCGTTGAGTACGTACATTAGTGACACTGAGTAGCTCTTATGTTTAATCTGTTAATGCCTTCCCGGTTAATTGTTAATCGAGTTCACAATTATGTCCTACTAATTAAAAACATGTCCTTTTTTGGTACAAATTGAAAACAAGTCCGATGTGAATTGTGAGGTAGTAAGAATTTTTTTGGATCAATATTACCACCCAATAAAAATTCATATAGACAATCTTAACTTGTATGAAATTGAGGTGTAAGTAAATACAATGTAAACCCCATATATATGGTGACATAACAGGTGTTTTGGATGACACTTGGATCACAAATCAATTACCAATGATATTGATAGTACCTAGACTTTTCATTTTAAAAGTTGTGTAACTTTGATGTGAGGGGTTGATCTAAGGCGTATTTATATGCCTTATTGCCGACTTTAACCCATGTTTACCTTAGTTTTGAGAACAATAAGTATGTATTTTGTATGGTTTTGATGGAATATTTGATATTGTGCTAATAAATGTGATTAGACCCTTGTAGGTGAAATTTGTGACTATTTGGAGCGTTTTTGGCGTGGAAAGCGAGGCTTGAAGGAGCTACGAGCGAAGGATATTGAAGATAGGAGGCAAGCTAAAGATTTGAAGTTGAAGAATCCAACCAAATCCGCGAAGAAAAGTCGACGAAAGGAAGAAAATCTGAGTCTAAGGGCCTGGCGCGCCAAGGGGCGTGCCCGGGCCGCTTTTGGCACAATTTCTACTCAAGTGGGCAGCAGGGGGGGGGGGGCGCCCAATGGTGCGCCGGGCCACTCAGGCGTACCTGTTCAGAGGAAAAAAATTGCCTAAGTCCCAGTCGCGCCCAAGGGCGTGCCGGGCCGCTTTTTGGCAAATTTTTGACCTGAGTTTTTGTCTATAAATAGGGCTTTTGGGTTATTGTATCATTATTCCATCATCACTAGACTATTTTGGGCATTTTTTGGCATTGAAATTAGGTTTCATTCTTCTTCTTTTCAGTTTTTATTTCTTTTTATGGTATTTTATCACTTTATGATGTTAATTGAAGTTATGAGTGGCTAAAATCCCTCATTCTTGGGGTTGAGGCTATGAACATGAATCTCTTGAGTTGAATTTTATTGGTTTCTGCTGAAGTTTATCATGAATTGGTTATTCTTATATTCTTAATTTTACTATTTTAATGCTTGATCACCATTGAAATAAATTCCTTGTCTTGAGGTGAGCTCGAGAGAGAAACTAAGAGATAGAACGTGGAATATAAGAAGCGTGATCTTTACTCGCGGAAGGGATTCCAAGAGATTGATATGCGGTTAGGACCGAGAGGTACCTAATCCTCCGCGCTTGTTCAATTACGAGAAGATAGCTTAAAGGCATTAGAATTGGTTAAACTTATCACCACTCAATGATGTAGTTAGGTTTCCAATTTCTAGTAGAAGGTTATAGTTTGGAGACGAATATAATTGTAACATTAACCTCGTGATCAATAACCAAGATAAATGACTCAATTTTCTTAAACCAGTAACAATTATGCTCAAGAAATGACGTTCGGAGTGCCTTGACCCTGGGAATTTAATTTTTATTGACTTTTAAATCATATTTCCTAAACCTGAAGTTACGGTAGCGAAGATAGTAGTTTATAGTCCGCAATCATTTAATTTTTAGTAACAAATCCCTTTTTATTTTCGCAACACTAGTTTTTAATTACTATTTGACGTCTAAAATTGATTTCTGTTGACGAAAGTCCCTTGGGTTCGATATCCGGCTCTTTTAAAGGAGCCATTATATTACTTGAACAATCACGTACACTTGCGTGTATAGCTGGGTCACAATAAGTTTTTGGCGCCGTTGCCGGGGACTTTCAAATAGATAGATTTCAATTATTGACGTTTTTACTTTAATTTTCAGCTAAGTGTTGACAACTTGATCTTAGCTATTCTATTTTGCAGGCTAACATCATCTGAACGCTGGCAAGAAACAAAGATTTGGTAACCCCGAAGTCTGAACCTGAAAGATACTTCCATAGATTGAGGAGACAGGCTGCAGATTACCCAATCCCGCAAGTTGAAATGGTAGACGAAGGCATACGGGGTGATCCCATAAGAATTGAAGAACCAGTTGTGGATAGACGTGAGCCGATAGTGATGGCAGCTAGAATAGTTCGCGATGTGGCAATCCCACTCGCTACTAATGTGACCTCCAGTATTCTAAAACCGACAGCTGGAGGTAGATTTGAGCTTAAATAAAACATGGTGCAACTCTTGCACTCAAGTGGACAGTTTACAGGTCTTGCTCATGAGGACCCACAGAGGCATATCCAAAATTTTCTAGAGATCAGTGACACATATATTCCTGCGGGGGTGCCTTCGGATTAGGTGAGACTAACTTTGTTCCCCTTTTCTCTGTTGGGGGAAGCAAGGAGGTGGTTAGATGCAGAGTCGGCTAATTCTATCACTATTTGAGATGATCTTGCTTGGAAATTCTTGATAAGGTTCTTTCCATCTGGAAAGACAGCAAAGCTGAGAAGTGAGATATTGAGTTTCAGACAGAGAGATGATGAAAAATTATAACAAGCATGGAACCGATTCAAATCCATGTTGAGAGATTGTCCCCATCACCACCAAGCTAATGAAGTGTTGGTGCATACTTTTATTGAGGCTCTCGACCCCAACACTAAAATTCTACTTGATTCAGCTGTAGGTGGAAAAGCTTTAGAGAAGACCTATGATGAATTATATGCTTTGTTGAATCATATTTCACAGGAAAATCCAGATTGGCATGGTGACAACTCTAGAAATTCTACAAAGAAGGTTGCTGGGAAACTAGATGTGGATGCAGTCACTGCATTATCTGCCCAAATTTCAGCTATGCAAAACATGATAAACAATCACTTCAGCAGTTTGAATTTGGGGTAGCAACAAGCTCCCATAAATACAGTACAGCAACAGGTTTCTGTAGTGTGTGATGTGTGCGGAAACGGGGACCATACCAAAGAGTTATGCAGTGCAAATTCGAATTCCATGAATTTTGTGGGTAATGCCCAAAGAGGAGTTGGAACAAAGAATTATGGAAATACTTACAATGCTAGGTGGAAAAATCACCCGAACTTATCTTGGGGAGGTAATCAGAATCAATATAGGCCTCAAGGATATGCACCACAATACAACCAACAACAGAGTTAAGGTAATCAAGTGGGTACTAAGCCTGGAAATATGAGCGTGGAAGATATGTTGAAGCATATTATGGTAAAGCAAGCTAAGCTGGTAGCAGATATGAGGAACAATCAGTTGGCTACTCAAAATTTGGAAAAACAAATTGGTCAGTTAGCAAATGCACAGAATACAAGGCCTCAAGGAGGTCTTCCAAGTGATACCGATCCTAACCCAAAGCAGGTGAATACTATTGTTACTCGCAGTGGTAAGCATTTAGAGGATATAGTTCCACCAACAAAAGAATTGGAGCCGAAAGAAGTTGTGGTTGAAGACGAACAAGTTGAGTCTACCAAAATCTCTAAAGATGATAAAGTGATCCATAGTGTAAAGTTGCCTCCTCCTTTTCCCCTGATGTTCAAGAAGAAGAAGGAAGATGAATGCTTTGATAAGTTCATTGAACTACTTAAACAAGTGCACATTAATTTGCCTCTTGTGGATATCTTACAGGGTATTCCAAAGTATGCTAAGTTTGTGAAAGATATTGTGGAAAACAAGAGTAGATTGACCGAGTATGCCACAGTTGCATTGACTGAGGAGTGTAGTTCTCACATTCAAAACTAGTTACCCACTAAGCTGAAGGATCCTGGAAGCTTCACTGTAAAAATTACTCTGGGAGATCGTGTCTGTGCTCGTGGGTTGTGTGATTTGGGGGCTAGTATAAATCTAATGCCCACTTCGGTTTTCAAGGAGTTGGGGTTGGGTCATCCTAAACCTACTACTGTTATTTTGCAGCTTGCAGACCGATCCGTGACTAGACCTGATGGTATTGTTGAGGATGTTCTGGTTCAAGTGGGTTCGTTGATCTTTTCGGTTGATTTTATGGTGCTGAATTTTGAGCCTGACCCGGAAGTCCCATTTATTTTAGGGCATCTATTTCTGGCCACAGGAGGTACGATCATTGATGTAGCAGCAGGGAAACTAACTATGCGAGCTCATGATAAATTTGAGGTTTTTGATGTGTATAGGGCTTTGAAGCTACCAGAAATTTATGAGAACTTGTCAGCTATTACAACTATAGATTTGGCGGCGGAAAACATCCACACTTTGTCTACAGATCCTTTGGAAAAAGTTTTGATGGGGAAAGATATTTTTGATAATGCAGAAGCTATTGATATGGTGCAGGTTCTTGATCTTATGGGTATCTATGCTAAAGAGGGTGGATGGGAACCTTTAAATCGTCCACTCAGTCCTCCAACCAATCCATCAACAGAGGAGGCACCAAAGCTTGAATTGAAAGAACTTCCATCTCATCTTCAATATGCTTTCCTAGGTGATAATGAGACCCTATCTCTGACAGTACATGGGTGAGTCCAGTATAGTGTGTCCCGAAAAAGGGTGGTATGACGGTGATTACGAATGATAATAATGAGTTGATTCGTACAAGATATGTGACTGGGTGGCGTATTTGCATGGATTACCGAAAACTAAATGATGCTACGAGGAAAGACCATTATTCAAACCCTTTTATTGATCAGATGTTGGATCATTTAGCCGGGCAGGAATATTATTGCTTTCTTGATGGGTATTCTGGGTATAATCAAATTGCGATAGATCCTCAAGATCAAGAGAATACTATATTCACATGCCCTTGCGGCACTTACGCTTTCAAGCGTATGCCCTTTGGATTGTGCAACGCACTGGCTACTTTTCAGCGTTGCATGATGGCTATTTTCTATGACATGGTGGAGGAGTTCGTAGAGATTTTTATGGATGACTTTTCAGTATTTGGTAACTCTTTCGAGGTATGTCTGCAAAACCTTGATAGAGTCCTTGCTCAGTGTGAAGAAACTAATCTTGTTCTCAATTGGGAAAAGTGCCATTTTCTTGTGACGGAAGGTATAGTTCTTGGACATAAAGTGTCAAAGCAGGGGCTCGAAGTTGATAGATCAAAGATTGAAGTTATCGAGAAATTACCTCCACTTGTGTCGGTGAAAGGAGTGCATAGTTTCTTGGGACATGCTGGGTTTTACAGACGGTTCATTAAAGATTTTACCAAGATTGCACGCCCCATGTGCATGCTCTTAGAAAAGGATGTTAAATTTGTATTTTGCAAGGCATGCGCGAAGGCATTTGAGGTACTGAAGAAGAAGTTGGTCGAGACACCTATCCTTATTGCTCCTGATTGGGCTTTACCATTTGAGCTCATGTGTGACGCAAGTGATGTTGCAGTGGGTTCAGTTCTTGGGAAGCAGAAGAACAAGATATTTCACTCTATTTATTATGAGAGCAAGACCCTTGATGAAGCCCAAGTGAATTATACGGTGACTGAAAAGGAGATGTTAGCTTTGGTATATGCATTTGATAAATTTAGATCATATTTGGTGGGCACTAGCGTCATTGTATACACAGATCATGCTGCAATACGGTATTTGTTCAATAAAAAGGATGCTAAGATGCGGTTGATTAGATGGATTTTATTGTTACAAGAGTTTGATTTGGAGATTAAATATAGGAAGGGGTCAGAAAATCAGATTGTCGACCATCTTTCTAGACTTGAAAGCTCAACACATGTAGTTGATGATGGGCATTTTTGTGAGGAATTTCCAGATGAGCAATTGTTAGTTTTGGGGGTTGATGAGTTGCCATGGTATGCAGACATTGTGAATCTATTGGTAAGTGGGATATTTCCTCCTGATTTGAGTCCTCAATAAAAGAAGAAGCTATCATATGAGTCACGTTCTTATATTTGGGATAAGCCTTATTTATTCAAGCAAGGGCCTGATCAAGTAGTAAGAAGATGTATTCCGGAGGCGGAGGTGAAACAGGTGTTGGAGAGATGCCATGCATCACTTTATGGTGGTCATCATGGTGGTGAACGCACAGCCCGAAAAATTCTGCAATCAGGTTTCTTCTGGCCTTCTATATTTAAAGATGCTCATGCGTTTGTGAAGAGTTGTGACCAATGCCAACGTATGGGGATGATTCCAAAGCGACATGAGATGCCGTTAACTAATATCCTAGAAGTTGAAATCTTTGATGTATGGGGGATAGATCTTATGGGCCCTTTCCCGAAGTCGAATGGGAATCAATACATACTTGTAGCAGTGGATTATGTGTCTAAGTGGGTAGAGGCTGCTGCTCTTCCTACGAATGATTCCAAGGTTGTGGTGAAGTTCCTTCAAAAACATATCTTCACAAGATTCGGAACTCCAAGAGCTATTATTAGCGATGGAGGTTCACACTTTATAAACTATTGGGTGCAGAGTGTGTTGGCTAAATATGGTGTTCGACACAAGGTTTCAACAGCGTATCATCCCCAAACAAGTGTCCAAGTGGAAGTGTCTAATCGCGAGATAAAACAAATCTTGCAAAAGACAGTGAATACTCAGAGAAAAGATTGGTCGCTTAAGCTAGATGATGCTCTTTGGGCCTATCGAACTGCATATAAAACACCTATAGGGACTTCTCCATATCATCTAGTCTTTGGGAAAACATATCACCTCCCGGTTGAGCTTGAGCACCGAGCATATTGGGCGATGAAGAAGTTGAATCTAGATCCAGAGTTGGCTGGTAACAGGAGGTTGTTGCAACTCCATGAGTTGGAAGAGTTTCTTTTCCATGCATATGAAAATGCGAAGATCTACAAGGAGAAAATGAAGCGATGGCACGACGAGCACATTCTCCACCGTACTTTCGAGCTAGGCCAGTTGGTACTACTGTTTAACTCGAGACTTAGGTTGTTTCCGAGCAAGCTAAAATCTAAGTGGAGTGGGCCTTTTGAGGTAAGTCGCACAACTCCTCATGGTGCGGTGGAAATCTTGAATAAAGATGATGGTAAGAGATTTCTTGTAAATGGCCAAAGATTGAAGCACTATTTTGGTGAAGAAGAGAAGCAGAAGGAGGACGTGATTCACCTTGATAATAATTGAGCTGAGCATGGTCGAGCTGCGATGTTACACCAAGCACTACATGGGAGGCAACCCATGAATGTATTGTAATAGTTAGGAATTATAAAGTAAAAATACAAAAAGAAGAGTCGTGCCAAGACCAAAACTAAGGCGCTTGATGGGAGGCAACCTATCTCTTTTAAAAAAATTTCTTTTCTAACTTAGTTCTAGGATTTATTGTTTATACAGAGACACACGAAGTATTTGCCATGGAAATCCAAGAGAAAAAGGTAAATTGGAGATAGATGATCTTTTGAAGGTGCCGGGAAGGTAGGACAAGTTTTGGAGTGAAGTTTTGCATCATGGGACTTGTAAAAGCCCCAAAATTATGTGAAAAATGTGGAAAAATGCCTAGGTATGATTTTAAGTGAGGAGTGCGCCAGAAAGCGTGCCAGGCCGCTCCTGGCAAAAATTCTGTGTGCCTTGGCAGTGAGCAGGCGTGGCACCTAGCGTGCCAGGCCGCTCCTGCCCAATTTTTGTGTGGCTTTGGCAGTGTACAGGTGCGGCACCTAGTGTGCCAGGCCGTTCCTGCCTTAAGTCTTTGAGCTTCAGGCAGTGTGCAGGCGCGGCACCTAGAGTGTCAGGCCGCCCCTACCTTAAGTCTTTAGGCTTAATTTTTTTAAAAGGGTCACTCGACCACCCTACCCACCCCACCCCCTATCCTTTAAATCCCTAATTTTCTCTTTATTCGTCACAACTCTTCCCCAAATTCCATCACCAAGACCCGATTTTCTCTCCACACAATCAAAAAAAAAAATTCTCTCTTACTTTTCTCTTCTCTTTCCCACACATAGCATAATTTCTCACCTTCTCCTCTTTGGGTTGTGATTACAAGACTCTATTCAAGCTATCAAGGTATGTTTATTTAAGCTTTCTCTCTCTAGATTGCTATGAGCATGTTGAAATTGGGGGAATTCTAGCAACTCGAATTTGTGATGCCCCGTTTGTCTTGGTAGTTTGACTTGCTTATTATGCTATTGTTGGAATTTATGGGGTGTCCTGAAGATGAACTTGAAGTACAAGTGCAATTGTCTTATTAATCTTGTTTTTAGTTGAAGAAATTGCTAGTGGGTTTAGCTTATATGGTAGTAATTGAGACATTTGTTTGTTGTAATTACTTGTTATAACCCACATATTGTTGAAAATGCATGGAACTTGTTTGAATTCTTGAGTAAAACAAGTAAGCCATTCTATTGATAATTATGGGAAATTGGAACTTGTGTTGGTAATGTTAAATTTGTATATGGTTGGACTTTGTAATTGGGCATTAAGTGATGAGGCGAAGTCTAAGTACCCTTACACCCATATATTTTGAATTGGTGCTAAGCAACTAAGTGTGGGGTGGCCCTTAAAGCCAACGCACATTGAGTTGGTTAGCTATCTTTACATGGGAAATTGACATACGTGTGGAACTTTGTCACAGGTACAATGTTAGAATCTAACGTGGCTGCTTCCAGTTCTCACAAGCGACGACGCTCAGGAAATAAGGTTCCAGCCGCTCCCCCAGTCCCTAAAGGCCAGAAATGAAAGTATGGGCTAAATACTAATCTAGTGCCGACAAAAATTGGTATAAAAGTCACCCTGAAGCCAAATACTTTGCGGATGAGTGTATTGATAGGGCCAATCTAGCTTGGACTTACCCAAAAATATTGGCTCGAATTATGCAAGTGGGTATGGGTTTCATCTTCGACAAACCAACGGATTGTAACCTTCATCTTGTGAAGGAATTGTATGCTAATTGGAACCCGAATGCACCTACCATCTCGGTGGTTGTACGCGGGTCAGATGTTATACTTGATTCCTTGGGCCTTAATGGATTATTGGGAGTAAACACTCGGGCTAGTCCCCACGACCTACTCAAGCTGAATGTTAGGCATCCCTATGCAGAAATTCAACACACTCTTTACGGCCAATGTTCGACAGAGAGATGGCTTTGCCATCACAAAAAAGGGTACCACATGAGTCTACCCTATGCTCATTTCAATAAAGAGGTGCGGATTTGGTTGAAGATTGTGTGTTGTTTCTTGATTTCGGGTAGCCACATGACGGAGGTCACTAGGGACCGTGTGTGTCTGGTGTATACTTTAATGACCGATGTGGAAATTGATGTAGGTTTTGTGGTGCTGTCGGCTATGCGCCAAGCTCGTCTACAAGGAGGTATTCGTTATGCTTTTGGCGGTATATTGACTAAATTAATGAGAGCATTCGAAGTGCCCGAAGAAGCATTTGATTATCATCCTCCTTTGGTGCCGACACCTGTGGATGTCACCCAAACCAAGGCACCTGATGCACTCGGCCCCACTCTCACCTTAGCAGAACGTCACGCTCGAGATGAGGGGATTTTAGCCAATATGTATGGTTTGGAGATGCTACTGTACAGGACTGGGGGTAGGCCCTCTACGGCGGAAGAGCTGAGCCAGGTTGAGAGGGATTATCCTCTTAATGAGCATGCCATGACATTATTGCGAATTGGGCCTGATTTTGTTGAGCCTGTGGATGATAATGTCCCCGCAGATGAGAATGACCGCCAGATCGATTTTGATGATAACGAGGTGGAGGCGGATGATACACCGTTAGCAGTCCGCGGGCCAGAGGATGACGATTTCCTTGACTGACCAGGGAGCTCCTTACACCCTACTCTTGCCTTGTTTAATTTTTGTAGCATTGGGGACAGTGCTAATCTTTTAAGTGTGGTGTGGTGTGTTATGGGGTCTTTTTATGTATGTATATGTGTGTTTCTGTATGTTTCTAGTTGTTTTATTTTGGGTTCCTTAGCCTTTGTTTTCGATTCTTTTACTAAGGATAGTCCCTTTGAACCGTAGAAAAACACAAAAAGACTTTTATTTTTATTTTTTACTTTGAGTCTCTTTTAGTCATAGAATTAGGAACTTTGCTCTATGATGGATGGATGATGACCGTCTTAAGAGCAAATTAGTCATGTTATTGGTAGGTGTTCTTGCTTGCTATACAATTGTGCTTACACATCCAGTATGATGGTGGAACATGCTAAGATATACAATAGCAAGTGTTGAGACATCTAGTGCTCACTTAGTCGACTTGATAAGTTGCTTAATATTGAACTCGTGCATGACTTCGTATAAATTGTATGGTGAGCCTGCTTGAGTTAAACATGTGCCATGTGTGAGTGAGGTTTTTATGTTATTCCATGTGCATAATGATGTCTAGAACTTGCCCGGTGTGTTTGCAAAGCGAAATAAAAGGTGTTGAGTTTAGGAGATGATATAGGCATTTCTTTGATAGCCATGTTTTTTACCTACTTTATCTCCTTTTTTGCATGATATTAGTTAGCCCCGTTGAGCCTTTAACCTATTCTTTGGTAGACTTATATGTAGCTTAATCCATTTTTTTTCAATTAACCAATTTGATCCAAAACTCCTAAGCACTTTAATTGAGAAATTAAGATGTTAAGGAGTGTAAAAATTGAAGAAGGAAAAAGTGAAGTTGAAGCCCCAAGTAAATAGCTTTTGGGTGTGTGAAAAAGTTAATGTGTTGTTGGTAGGGAGTAATGTAATGAAAAAAAAAAAAGAAAGAAAAAAAAAAGAGAAGTGAATCATTTGTTGATAGCAGTTACTCCTTGCCTAATATGCTTAAGCTAGCTTAAAATGATGGGACAAAACAAAAGAGAATGGGGAAGACAAAAAGTGGTGGAAAATAGGTTGTTGAAGGTGGTCTTAATGTAATTTGTAGTGTATTAAAGTGCTTAGGGAAGATAGTCACTATTCTTGACCAAATAGTTCCTACCCGCCCCTTAGCCTACATTACAACCCTTAAAGTCCTACTTGATCTTGAGCTTTAACATTTTGACATTAGTGGCGTACTACACGAAGGGCAAGCTTATGGTTCATCTTGTGTTGCATGTGAATTCCTTTCGAGAGTGAGTGAACTTTTATTCATGCACCCATTTAATAATTACTGTGTGTGAAATATTGGGTGATTCTCTTGTGGTGAGGGCGCATGTTTAGCAAAGTGTGGTGATCTTTTGGTAACGTGTCATGCATGAATTCGCAACTAGTAAAGTTGTTTTGTGAGGATAGGCTGTTTCAATTTGCTATTCACTCTTTGGTGATAATAGCATGTTAGTGCATAATTTGATGAATGTGGTTATGTAGCTATGCAGGAATACCTATTCTATGTCGGTTGTCTTAAGTCGCCCGGGTTTGAGTGTGGTTATTATTCGAGAACAAACAAAGGTTCAAGTGTGGGGTGGTGATCTAAGGAGTATTTATATGCCTTATTGCCGACTTTAACCCATGTTTACCTCAGTTTTGAGAGCAATAAGTATGTATTTTGTATGGTTTTGATGGAATATTTGATATTGTGCTAATAACTTTGATTAGACCCTTGTAGGTGAAATTTGCGACTATTTGGAGCATTTTTGGCGTGTAAAGCGAGGCTTGAAGGAGATACAAGCGAAGGATATTGAAGATAGGAGTCAAGCTAAAGATTTGAAATTGAAGAATCCAACCAAATTCGCGAAGAAAAGTCGACGAAAGGAAGAAAATCTGAGTCTAAGGGCCTGGCGCACCAAGGGGCGTGCCCGGGCCGCTTTTGGCACAATTTCTACTCAAGTGGGCAGCAGGGGGGCGTGCCGGGCCGCTCAGGCGCACCTGTTTAGAGGCAAAAATTTGCCTAAGTCCCAGGCGCCCAAGGGCATGCAGGGCCGCTTTTTGGCAAATTTTTGCCCCGAGTTTTTGTCTATAAATAGGGCTTTTGGGTAACTGTATCATTATTCCATCATCACTAGACTATTTTGGGCGTTTTTTGGCATTGAAATTAGGTTTCATTCTTCTTCTTTTCAGTTTTTATTTCTTTTTATGGTATTTTATCACTTTATGATGTTAATTGAAGTTATGAGTGGCTAAAATCCCTCATTCTTGGGGTTGAGGCTATGAACATGAATCTCATGAGTTGAATTTTATTGGTTTTTGCTGAAGTTTATCATGAATTGGTCATTCTTATATTCTTAATTTTACTATTTTAATACTTGATCACCATTGAAATAAATCCCTTGTCTTGAGGTGAGCTCGAGAGAGAAACTAAGAGATAGAACGTGGAATATAAGAAGCGTGATCTTTACTCGCGGAAGGGATTCCAAGAGATTGATATGCGGTTAGGAACGAGAGGTACCTAATCTGCCGCGCTTGTTCAATTACGAGAAGATAGCTTAAAGGCATTAGAATTGGTTAAACTCATCACCGCTCAATAATGTAGTTAGGTTTCCAATTTCTAGTAGAAGGTTATAGTTTGGAGATGAATATAGTTGTAACATTAACCTCGTGATCAGTAACCAAGATAAATGACTCAATTTACTTAAACCAGTAACAATTATGCCCAAGAGATGACGTTCGAAGTGTCTTGACCCTGAAAATTTACTTTTTATTGACTTTTAAATCATATTTGCGAAAACTGAAGTTACGGTAGCCAAGATAGTAGTTTATAGTCCGCAATCATTTAATTTTTAGTAACAAATCCCTTTTTATTTTCGCAACACTAGTTTTTAATTACTGTTTGACGTCTAAAATTGATTTCTATTGACGAAAGTCTCTTGGGTTCGATATCCGTCTCTTTTAAAGGAGTCATTATATTACTTGAATGATCACGTACACTTGCGTGTATAGCTGGGTCGCAATAGGGGTTAAGCTCGATCCTACCATGTTTATTTATTTGTAAAAAAGTTACAAAGATAGAGGGGGACGTGGACCGAAGCTCTAACAAACAAAGAACTACATAGAGGTGAAAAAAAAAAAAAAGAAGAAGAAGAAATGTATAACCTATTTAAGATCCTTTCAAAAAGAAAATGTTGTGAATCATAGTGATGATGTGGAGGACAACAGGGCTAACCCGGAAGATAATAGTAAACTTATCAAGCCTAGAAGGAGCAACCGTGTGAAAATACCGTCTAAAAGATTAATTGATTTTATTGTGAAGCCGGGCTAATAGAACGTGGAGGGAAGTGCTTGCTATATTTGTGGCATGTTTAGTAATCGTAATGTAATTGTAATAGGCTATAAGTCAGTATCTCTAGGCATGGTTAGGATAGGCTATTCTAATATTGTGTAACTGTTTCTCATCTATATTTTCTCTGTATTTCTCTTCTCATCTCTTCTCTGTAACTTCTTGTTTCCAGAATGTTTCACTACAATTCCCAGTTATTTGTAACTTTGTCCAGTAATTAATATAGTCTGTTTGTTATTATTCTGTTTGTTCCAGAAAAGCATAAGTGTAAACGAAAAAAAAAATTAATTACTCCTTCGTATCTTTTCCTTATGGAGGAAATTTGTCATTTGTGTTGCTAAATTAAACTTTTAACCTCTCTAAGAAGTTGTTATGGAGAGGCATAAAAGGTTTCTGGTCCACTAGAGGATGTTATTTTAACTATGTAGTCGGCCACTTCTCTAAAATAGTGAGAGATAATCACCAGTTTAGATCCTCTAATATTGTTGTTTGTGAAAATGCAAGAGGGGGTGAGGGTGGGTGAGAGGGGGTGAATTGCTAGTTTTCATTTATCTCAGTCAACTTACTATAACAGTCAGTCAACTGTTTGAAAAGTATTGAAAAGACAAAGTAATTTGACGCCAGATATTTTATACAGATTGGGACTCAGAATGGGTCTTACTCCAGGTAGCGAAGGAATCAACGAATTCTTTCACGAAGGAATTATCTGAAATTCATGCAATGTTACTGGACGTAGTGGGTAAAAAGGCTCAAGACCCACCAATGGCAATAACACGACAGGATAACGCTCCGGAGGCACCCATTCTCCATCATAGGCCAGCGGCAGTTGAATTTGGACGATTTCGCGGCGAGCCCCAGATGCTTGGATATTCCAAGAGGAGCGCTACTTTGATTTCTATGGAATTTAAGAATCAGAAAAACTCACGATGGCGTCTTTCTATCTCGATGGAGATGTGTTAGAGTGGTACCGATGGTTGTTTCGGAACAAACAGTTGATTGGATGGGAGCATTTTGCAGAGAAAGTAAGGATTCGTTTCAAACCAAAAGGTCTTGAATTTGCTGAGGGCCGTCTGGAGAAACTCAAGAAGCTAACCACAGTTTCGGAGTTATAGGGGCGTTTTGTAGCCATTACAAATGAGACAGATGATATTTCGGATGGGTTGATGGTAAGGCTTTTTATTTCTGCGCTTAGAGAAGGCATAAAAAATTCAATCCTCAGCCATGAGCCCAAAACTTATGGTGACACACTTAAATGGGCACATATTCATGAGCATCGGATCCAGGCAGAATAAGGCCTGAACCAACCAGCTTTTGCAAACAGGGGGCGCCTCTTTTGCCTAGCCCTAATCAGAATTCCTCAACCTCGTTTGTCCCGACAAGGACAACAACTTCCACTTTTAACTGCCCACCGCCTTAGTCATTCTGAGATTCAAAATCGGCGTGAGCATGGATTATGCTACTATTGTGAGGAAAAATATATTGCAGGACACAAGTGTAAGTTTCCACCTCAACTACTTCTTCTAACTGACGACTCTGATGTTCCACCAGACTTACCGAAACCATTTATCTCTCATGACTTGTTAGCTGAAGACCTCTAAGTTTTAAAGGTGCAAGAACAATCTGCTATTTCATATCACGCCTTGGCAGGTGGACATTCATCATCCACATTACGATTTCTCAAGCATGTAAATGGATCTCCGATCCAAGTATTATTGGATGGAGGAAGTGATCATAATTTTGTCCAGACACGAGTAGCCAACATTTTGCAGCTTCCAGTGCCAGTGGACTCTACTCCTAATTTCTCTGTGATTGTTGGTAGTGGTCAATAACTTCTTTGCGAAGGCATCGTAAGACAGGTTACTCTAACAGTTCAAGGATATGATCTCACACTTGATTTGTACTCCCTCCGTTCCACTTTAGTTAGGCACATTTCACTTTACACGGTTATTAAGAAATCATAAATGGAGTGATAGTTTTTACTATTTTACCCGGTACCCATATTAGTGATATTCATTGGGCATAAGAGTGTACATTGGAATTGTAATTAATTGTAGGGGTAAAATGAAAAAAAAAATAATTCTATATTGATTTAGTAAGTGATCAACTAATATGGGACATTTATTTTTAGTAAGATGACCAACTAAAATGGGACGGAGGGAGTATTTGCTTCCTATGCATGGTGAGGACATAGTTCTTGGGGCTGCGTGGCTCTCTACGTTAGGAATGGTGATGCAAGAATATGCTAAGCGTTTGTTGGAGTTCACATCAGAGGGGAAAACTATATGTTGGAAAGGGGATGTTCCAAACAATGCAATGCCAATCCAATTGCATAGCCTTCGTAGATACGTCGCTATAGATGCAGTGTCTTCATATTACTGCCTACAAGTGGTGCAAAATGATTTCTCAACTGAGAAAATCACTAATCTAGAATTTCTCTCTGTTTTAGATGAGTTTTTTGATGTTTTCCTGAAACCATAAGGATTGCTTCCATCACGGCCACACGATAAAGCTATTTATTTAAATCTTGGGGCTAAACCAGTCAACATCACGAAAAATCGCTATCCCTACTTTTAAAAACAAGTGATGGAACAGTTGGTTGCAGGCATGCTTAGGGATGGGGTTTTCAGGCCTAGTAGGAGCCCATTCTCTTCTCCAATATTATCAGTCCAAAAAAAAGATGGTACGTGGAGATTTTGCATGGACTAAAGGGCTCTCAATGCCATTACTGTGAGGGACAGATTCCCTATTCCCACAATTGATGAGCTATTTGACGAGTTAAATGGAGCAATTTATTTTTCAAAGCTTGACTTACTTTTCTGATATCATCAAATTAGGGTCAGAACTGAAGATGTAGCCAAAACAACATTTTGAACACATGACGAGCACTACAAATTTTTAGATATGCCGTTCGGATTGTCTAATGCCTCGTCAACATTCTAGGCAACCATGAATGAGATATTAAGTTATCTCCAACGTTTTTTGTTTTTTTTTGATGATATCTTAATATATAGCCCCAATTGGAAGGACCATCTTATCCACTTACGATCGGTGCTTGGATTACTTTGACAACATCAGTTGGTGTCCAAGAGGTCTAAATGCTTATTTGATCAACCATCAATAGAGTACTTGGGATATGTGATATCTCAACAAGGCCTAAGTGTGGATTCAAGCAAAATCACAATCATTCAATAGTGGCCTCCACCCAAGAATGTTAAGGAAGTACGTAGTTTCCTAGGGCTTGCCGGCTATTAATGTCACTTCATTCATCATTATGCATCTATAGCAGTACCCCTCACTGATTTGTTGCACAAGGAATCATTTATATGGAATGCTTCTACTCAAGCTGCCTTTGAGGCCTTAAAGGCTAAACTCAGCACAACTCCTATACTAGTACTGTCGAATTTTTCCCAAGAGTTTTAACTCAAAACTGATGCATCTGGGTGAGTTATAGGGCTTTTTTTGTCTCAAAAGGTGCACCCAATAGCTTGTTTTAGCCAAAAATTGAGCACACGCATGCAGGGGGCGTCCACCTATCACAGGGAGATGTTTGCCATTACTCAAGCTGTGAGTAAATGGCGTCAATACTTATTGGGGCACAAGTTCACTATTTTCACTGATTAACAATCACTCAAAAACTGACCAACTAAACTATACAAACGCCGGAACAACAAAAATGGCTTAGCAAGTTGGTGGGGTATGACTTTCAAATTATATACCGTCCAGGAAAATTAAGTCAAGTTGTTGATGCCCTTTCTCATCCTTGTGACACTGTTTTACTGGCTATTTCTTCCCCGAGTTATGATCTTGAGAAGGAACTGAAAGATCTCAATCAATCACACCCCAAACTGCTTGATATCTAGAAGCAATTAGAAGGCCAGTCCGACACCTGCTTGGGCTATGTATTTCATGATGGCCTCCTATATTTTAGGGGACGATTAGTCATTCCTACTGATTCACCACTCCGTCATCACTTATTACATGAGTTTCAAGACACTGCTATTTGGGGTCATGTTGGGGTGGCTCGTACTTATCAGAGGTTGGCTTCAAATTTTTAGTGGAAGCAAATGAGGCGTGATATCAATAGTTTTGTTGTTTGCTGTCAAACTTGTCAACAAATAAAGGACGTTCATCGTCACCCGGCTGAATTAATGCAACCCTTACCAATCCCTAATTTGGTATTTGAAGACATCACTATGGATTTCATCACATGCTTACCTAGCTCAAAGGGAAAATCCACTATCATGATAGTGGTTGATCGTTTAATGAAGTATGGTCACTTCATTCCCTTGTCATCAGCTTTTTCCACACAAACTGTTACTGAAGCCTTTGTGGTGGGGATTATTCGTCTTCAAGATTTCCCAAGAACCATAGTCACTGCTTGTGATCCTAGGTTCTTGGACAACTTCTGGTAGGAAATCAATCGTTTGCAGGGCACCTCTTTAGCAATGAGTACCACCTACCATCCACAATATGACGAACAGTCGGAGGCCCTTGATAAATGCATGGAACAATATCTTCAATGTTATGTTGCTGATTCTCCACACTGTTGGGTTTCCATGTTTTCTTTGGTCGAGTATTGGTACAACAATTCACTCCAAACTTTGGCAGGTATGACTCCATTTCAGGCCCTTTATGGAAGAGAACCTCCTACTATAGCTCGCTACATCAAGGGTAGCAGTCCTAGCGATTTAGTGGAAAATTATTTTTTGGATAGGGATGAAATTTTGGTACTGTTAAAGTTCAATTTGATTAAGGCGCAGACTCACATATAGAAGTTGGCTGACAAACATCGTACTGAGCTTGAGTTTAATGTAGGGGATTGGGTGTCTAACAAGCTTAAGCCATATCGTCAAATCACTGTGAGTTTGCAACAACATCCAAAGCTAGGCAGACGTTATTTTATACCTTTCCAAGTCCTTAAGCGAATTGGTCAAGTAGCGTACAAGTTAGATTTACTAGCCATAGCCCGCATTCATCTTGCTTTTCATGTTTCAATACTAAAGCGATGTGTTGGAGAGCCAGAGCAGCAGATTACTCCATTAAGGTTAACAGATTTTGTTGAGAATGGGGTTAAGTCTTCCCAGAACCTTGAGGACAAGGTTCTTTCGCAGGAGGGAAGGATTGTTGTGAATCATAGCGATGACGTGGAGGACCAGGGCTAACCCGAAAGATAACAGTAAGATTATCAAGCCTAGAAGGAGCAACCATGTGAAAATATCGTCTACAAGATTAATTGATTTTATCATGAAGCCGGGCTAATAGAACGTGGTGGGAAGTGCTTGCTATATTTGTGGCATGTTTAGTAACCGTAATGTAACTGTAATAGGCTATAAGTCAGTATCTCTTGGCATAGTTAGGATAGGCTATTCTAATATTGTGTAACTGTTTCTCATCTATATTTTCTCTGTATTTCTCTTCTCATCTCTTCTCTGTAACTTTTTGTTTCCAGAATGTTTCACTACAATTCCCAGTTATTTGTAACTTTGTCCAGTAATTAATATAGTCTGTTTGTTGTTATTCTGTTTGTTCCAGAAAAGCATAAGTGTAAACTAAAAAAAATTTAATTACTCCTTCGTATCTTTTCCTTATAGAGGAAATTTGTCATTTGTCTTATTAAATTAAACTTTTAACTCTCCAAGAAGTTGTTATGGAGAGGCATAAAAGGTTTCTGGCCCACTAGAGGATGTTATTTTAACTATGTAGTCGGCCACTTGATTGATCACTTCTCTAAAACAGTGAGAGATAATCACCAGTTTAGATCCTCTGATATTGTTGTTTATGAAAGTGCAAGAGGGGGTTGGGGGTGGGGTGAGATGGGGTAAATTGCTATTTTTTGTTTTTCTCAGTCAACTTACTATAACAGTCAATCAACTGTTCAAAGTAATTTGATGCCAGATATTTTATACAGGTTGGGACCTAGAATAGGTCTTACTCCAGTCCCCTTGGGTTGCAAGAGACTCTAGTTGATGAGTAAAGGTAGTACATGATTTAAGTAAAGCTTTTTGGCTTAAACCCAAGAGATTTGATCCTTGAAAATGCAATGTAAGATATTTTATTTCCAATAATAAGGTTGGATCATTGATATGTTCTCTTTATTTTCTATGAACCGTGATCTGTTATCCATAAATAGGGATTTTTGGGATCTGGAAAAAGTCTTCTTTCCTTTGGTGAAGATCAAGCCTGATTTGATATTGCTTGATTTGAGGAATTATACAAGATCTTTTTAAGCCCATTGTTGATTCCTTTCCTTTCTGGCAGCCTTGATGAATATCTTTTATTTGTGATTGATACTTCTTCCTTTTTCATTTTCTACTCAATGTACCTAGATCCTGCAAGTTGTCAGACATTGAAATTAGACACCAACAGTTGGTATCTGAGATGATCTTCTTCAGCTTCATATTGAAAGTATTCTTGTTGATCAATATATTTGTAATCACTAGATAATTCAATTCCAGTTGGAACATGTTGAATCCATTATCGATACACCATTGAGTCCCATATTTTGCAACAAAAACCTATGTTTGATTGTTGCTAGAGGAATAAATTGGTCTAGAAAAAGCCATTGGAACCTCCAAATTGTTATCTTTAATAACTCCACCAATGCCAACTTTTCCATTATTGTTGATGTAGCTACCATCTATATTGATTTTGATATCCCCAATTTTAATATAGCAGGGCAAGTGCAGGTGAAACTGTATTTAGGAAAAACGGCGTGCAACACAATTTGAATGTCCCAAATCGTGTGGTTCTTCTTTATCTTGGGATACATCTTCTTTCGTTCACATATTTGCAGGAAGTTCATTCCCTCCAACTTTCATAGATTATAATGATTGGTGCAATTTTCATAATCAGTTTATGGATATTATTTTCAGTATTCATGTCACCAATGTTTAATAGTCCTAGCAAATGATTAGTACCAAGGGGGCTCCAATATACTTCCATATACATGTGATTACAATTTCTCCTTCAGAAAAAGTGTGTTGCATAGAGTCATTGGCAATAGTGTGATTCTCAAATCTTGCAACAACTTCATTGAAACGAAGTTTCTCATGACAAACTAAGGCTCCAACAAAAAATCGAAATCTTAAAAGCTTGAGACTTATGCAACAACTAGCTTAAAATGTTGTCAATTTGCTTAGAAAGTATAATCCTCTACCTAGCAGATAATTTTGATCGTAAATTCGTACATGATATCTTTAAACTTTTTTATTTCAATAGAGAAACTAGTATTAGTGAGTAGCATGCATATCCTAATAAATAATAATCTATATTATTTGAATTCTTTTGATTTAACGAAATTCCTATATAAAATTTTGGTAACTTGTGATATTAAATATGTCAAGCCTAATCAACTACATCTTCAAGCTTTTTTCTTGCATAACATTGCTGGAAAATTATGGGTTTAGAATTTAAAATTTTGTTGAAATTAAATTATACTAGCAGTAGTTTTCATTTATATGTGTTTTTTTTAATGTTAGAAAAAATGGGTCAAAATATATCTGAATGATTAATTAAAATTTGTAACAAAGGCTTAATACATTATTAAGAGGTCTATTAAAAAATTTCTAGAAAAAATGGCAGTTCACCAATTCCAATTATTCACCACGACCACCGCCATCCACCATTATTAACTATCCTCACCCATCACCCACCATCACCACCATCCTTAGTCACAACAACCACCATTATCAATCATCACAATTAGTCGACGTTGCATGCCTCTCCTTAGTAGCATGTCTGCCACCTGGTTCTGCAAAAGCACAACTTTAGCAACTTCAATGTAAGTAAGCAAGCTGAAGGTAAGCTAAAATAATCTTTATAATTAAGTAATCATAGATAGATGTATTGAAACAAGTAACCTAAATATAAAATGAATTAAATTACATGTTATAATATATAAGTTAAAAAAAGGATGTAATTGTTGATTTTTTTTTAAAAAAAATACTACCAATAATATATTTATTAAACCTTTTACAAAAAGAAATCGGCAGTTCCCCAAACAATTCAACAAGCTTGAAACAATGAAGAAAGACCTCATGAAGCGGTCAAGAGAAATTTAGGGAACACCTTGATAGATTTATACATGAACCATTGCAGTCATCATCTTCAGCTAGTATTGTTGCACTTCTACTTGTTTGTGTAATTTTCAAAGTGAACCTGGGAGTTCCCCCAAACAATGAAGTAAGCGCTAATGAAGTGGTCAAGAGAACTCTAGGGAACACCTCTGATAGATTTACACGTGAACCATTGTTTTCATCATCTCTAGCTACTACTCCTACATTCTACTTGTTTATGTAATTTTAAAAGTAACCCCCGGATTTCCCCCAAACACTTCCAACAAGGCATCAAACAACGAAATAAGCCTTGATGAAGCGGTCATGGGAACTCTAGGGAACACCTTGACAGATTTATATGTGAATCATTGTGTTCACCATATCTAGCTAGTACTCTTGCATTTCTACCTGCTTGTGTAATTTTCAAAGCAAACCCGGGAGTTCCCCCAAACACTTCAGCAGGGCTTCAAACAACAAAGTAAGCCCTCATGAAGTGGTCACGCGAACTCTCAGGGACACCTTCATATATTTAGACATGAATCAGTTAGTACTCTTGCACTTCTACTTATTTGTGTAATTTTCAAAGTGAACCCGGGAGTTCCTTCGAAACACTTCAGTAAGGCTTCAGAAAACGAATTAAGCCCTAATGGAGTGATCAAGGGAACTCTCAGGTACAACATAATATATTTATACGTGAACTACTGTGCTCATCTTCTCCAGCTAGTACTCTTGCACTTCTACTTGTTTGTATAATTTTCAAAGTGAACCCGGGAGTTTCCCCAAATAATTCAGCAGGGTTTCAAACAATGAAGTAAGCCCTCATGAAGTGGTCAAGGGAACTCTTAGGAACACCATGCTAGATTTATACATGAACCATTGTGCTCATCATCTTCAGCTAGAGCTCTTGCACTTCTACTTGTTTGTTTGATTTTCAAATTGAACCTGGGAGTTCCCCCAAACACTTCAGCAAGGCTTCAGACAAAAAATTAAGTAAGCCCTCATGAAGTGGTCAAGGGAACTCTAGGGAACACCTTGATGGATTTATATGTGAACCATTGTGTTCATCTCCATCTAGTACTCTCTTGCACTTCTACTTGTTTGTGTAATTTTTAAAGTGAACTCGGGAGTTCCTTCGAAACACTTCAGCAAGGCTTCAAAAAACTAAGTAAGCCCTCATGAAGTGGTCAAGGGAACCCTCAGGAACACCATAATAGATTTATATGTGAACCAGTGTGGTCATCATCTCCAGCTAGTACTCTTGCACTTCTACTTGTTTGTGTAATTTTCAAAGTGAACCCAGGAGTTCCCCCAAACACTTCAGCAGGGCTTCAAGAAACGAAGTAATCTCTCATGAAGTGGTCAAGGGAACTCTCAGGAACACCTTGATCGATTTATACGTGAACCATTGGGCTCATCATCTCCAGCTAGTAGTCTTGCACTTCTACTTGTTTGTTTAGCTTTCAAAGTGAACCCGGGAGTTCCCCCAAACACTTCAGCAAGGCATCAAACAATGAAATAAGTCTTGATGAAGTGGTCAAGGGAACTCTAGGGAACACCTTGATAGATTTACCATTGTGCTCATCATCTCCTGCTTCTATAACTCTCGAACATCTACTTATTTGTGTAGCTTTTAAAGCAAACACGGGAGTTCCCCAAACACTTCCGCAGAGTTTTAAACATTGAAGTAAGCCCTCATGAAACGTTCAAGAGAACTATAGGAAACACCTTGATAGCTAGACTTGAGAACCAGTTTGGTTCATCGATCATGTTCAAGTTGTGCTCTTGCACTCTATACTTGTTTTTTTTAATCTTGTTACAATATACACTCCTCTTTATATATTGTGTTGGTAAGAAAATTCCATGCTAAATGTGAAAGTGGGGTTTGAACTATGATATGGGGTGACACTATATTGAATCTGGCTATAAATATAGGTAATATTAATGTTTGAGAATTTCATGAAAAAAGGTAATATATTCCTTCTCCTGGCCTTTGTTCTTTCATCCCGTATAATTATTTTGAAATTTTATGATTTGTATTTTTAAATTAATCATCTTTTTTAATTTGACTATTATAATTATACAATTTTTTCAGAACTTTTTATGTATGTCAATTTTCTTTTAAAAAAATATGAAGATTCATATAATAATTCACACCAAGATTTTTAAATACTTTGACTCTTCTGTGATGGAGGGGGTGTATATTTTATAAAGATATTCTAGATATCTTGTCCATTTTGCTTTATGATTGATAAAATAGTAAGGTGTCAACAAGAAATATAACGTATATATGAAGATACACAGATATTGTATCAAGGAATATTTCTTGTTTAGAATTCAGAAAAGGTTATTTACATAACCACACCTAACATTAAAAAATTACAAAACAGCGAGTATTTTCAGATGCTCGTTCGAAAAGCACCTAACATAGCAAACACCCGTGTATCTTCAGATACACATCTTTTTTCTTGTATAGAACGTGTATATGAAGATACACAGATACACGATCTCAGCCAATGTATCTGAGATACACGACATATACTGTAATTTTTTGAAACCTATGTTGCACCCTGTAATTATTGTCTAATGCTCCTATATTTTTGTGGTTTTCCCGCCCCTCGTTATACTTTCGTTCCAAATATCCCCTTTTCGTTATATTTGGGTCCAAATATACCTCTATAGTATTGAAATAGTTTAAATACCTCTCGTCATATTTTCAGTCCAAATATACCTTTTTAGATATTCTTTAGGTCCAAATATACCTCTCCCATTATACTTTTATGTTGGTTTATCCTTATTTTTGAGACCCACCCATCTAAACAATCTCAAATCCCTCCACTTTAAGTTCTTTTCTTTTCTTATCATCTTCTTTTTCTTTTTCTCCTCTTTTTTAATGATCCGCTTCTCATCAATCCAAACTCTTTAAAGTCTTTGCTCCACCTATTTCTGAATACTTTTTCGTTGACATTAATGATCCTTTTATCATATATAGAAATTTTTTCCTGCATTTATATATGATATTTTTTCTTAGCTGATTATTTCAAGTACAAATTTTAAGATCTGATATTAGACCAAAAAATAATGGCAGACATAAAATGATTTTTCTTATATATTCAAACTTCAAAAATTTCCGGTAAAGAATTTTATCCATTGTAAGGTCAGGAAAGGTCTAGATGATAAGGGTATACATTATGAATATGCGTATTGTTTTTCTATGAATCGAGGGAATTGGCCGAAGATGGATTAAATGGGAGATTTTGCAAAGTGAACTGCGCAAATATTTACATTTGATGATGAGTTATTTTTATTTTTGAAGTTCATCACGTGCCATTTATAAAAAATAAGGGTAAATCACCTTTATTAAAGAAAAGAGGGGGGGGGGGGTTAAATCAGCGTAAAAGTATAGTGAGGGGTACGAAAATGATTTTTTACACACGAAGATTGGACCAAAAAATATAGCGGGAAGGGTTTATTTGGACCCAAGTATATTTGGACTGAAAGTATAACGGGGTATATTTAGACTATTTCTAATAGCACATGGGTATATTTGGACTCAAAGTATAACAAAAAGGGTATATTAGGACCAAAAGTAAATTGAATGGTACATTTAAATTATTTCTAATAGTACAGGGGTATATTTGGCCCTTCTCCGTAATTTAAATTATGTGAATATTGAAATCGCAAAACTTTTTAAATATAGAAAGAGACACTTTTTTAGAACAGATCAAAATAGAAAGTAAGACACAGACGGGGAGTAATTAATATCCTTTCTGAAACCAAAAGTTTAAGAGGTAAATGCATTTTGGTCAGGTTGAATCTAGACACAATTGTGTGTTGAATTCAAGAAATGGAATCACATTTTGTAACAAGTGACCACAAATCTATCAACCATTTCTTACATTTGTGTCCAAAGTTTCTACACGATCATATCCTATAGATTGTATTATATGCAGAAATATTCTGGAAAAATATATATATCCTAGCTTACAAATAATTCGATTGGGGGGTTTTAATGAATGAGTGAAGTTACAAATTTCTAATTGATTCCAAGCATAATGAAGAAAAAAGAATCACTATGCTTACATTTTGCGGTAGAAAAAAGTGTATTGTAGATAAATTACTATAGAAAGTAATTCAAAAATCACATTCTTTTCCATCCATTTCTCTAACTTTTTCCTTTTCTTTCGATTACCTAAGTGCGAGAGTTAATTTCATTAGTGGTCACTTAACTTTTATTTTATTTCAGTACATAATCCTAAGGGCATTTTTTGGGTCAAACTATTAACAACATGAATATTCTTTAGCTAAAATATTAACAACAAATGTATTTTTGGACCAAATTATTAACGGAGCATATTAATTTTGTTCAATTTCGTACAATTTAAGCCTTTAAGGATATTTTTGACCATTTTCATTAAATAATATAACAAAACCAACACCCTCAACCATCAACGATCCAATTAACCAATACTCATAACAATCAATCTAACAACAAATTAGCAATAGTAAAAATTAAATTTTCATTCATCAAATTAAACCAATAAATTCAAATAAAAACGGCTCCGAAATTTTTATTTAGACAACTTAGAATTTACCTAGTGATACGTGTAATGATCTAATAAGACCTTGCTCTGATATCACTTGTTGAAAAACTTTTAACAATTCAGTGAATAAAGAATAAATAATTATGGACAGTAAAGAATAAATAATAAACAATTATGCACAGACAATAGTAAAAGTAAAGACCTTGCTCTAATTCCACTTTCAAATGATTATATTAATGATAATAAAAAACCGGCATAGTTATGGACAATAAAGAATAAAGAATAATTGCCTATATATGAAATTTGAATATGAATATGGGAATTTGAAATTGAAATTGGAAATTAGAATTGAATTTGAAAATTCAAATTTGAAAATTCAATTTCAATGTTCAATTATTCAAGTGGGCCATTAAATTTTCAACTTTCAAGGTTGAAATTTAAAATTCAAATTTCAAAATTTTCATTTTTTCTGAATATTCTCATTTCTCAATTTATAAATAGTACTACTATATTCCTCTCAATTTTACATACAATCCTCATTCTCTCTCTAATTTTTATCCATATTTTCTATTTAGTTCTTGTCTAGTATTTTGTTTTAAATTTCAACCTTCAATTTTCAAGTTTCAACTATCATCTTCCATGGATAATAATCCTCTTCCACCTCCACCGGCACCTCAACATCGTCGTAGAACAAGTACAACATGACTTTATTTTCACCTACCAGATGATAATAGTGTTCAATGTAACATATGTGGTCATACATATAAAAATTATGGTACCGGTACTTTGATTAGGCATTTGAGGAGGAATCACGAAGACAAAATTTATAGGGCTACTTAGTTTGTATGTTTTTAATTTCTATTTATGTAATTCTATCAATTTAAGTTTGTATGTTTTTGAATTTTCTAATTATGTAATGTTATCAATTTAAGCTAGTATGTTTTTTAATTTCCAATTATGTAATGTTATCAATTTAAGTTTGTATGTTTATGAATTTCTAAGCAAGTAAATTTTTCAATTTATTTAAGTTTGTATGTTTTAATTTGAATTTGAACTTTGAAATTGGTAGTGTAGTCTTAACAACTTGGAATTTGTATTTACATATTCAACATATACTACTTTAAAGAATATACATGCATATATATATTCAACATATACTACTTACAATAGTATTAATACATAAATGCATTCAATATATACTAATTAAAAGAATATACAAATATATATATATATTGAACTTATACTTCTTTAAAAAATATTAAAAAAATATACATACCTATATACATTCAATATATACCACTTAAAATACTACTTTAAAGAATAGATATTTAAACACAAACCATTGCATTGATCAACACCTCCAGCTCGTCCTCTTGCACTTATACTAGTTTGCGTATTTTCAAAGTGAGCCCCAGAGTTCCCCCAAACACTTCAGCAGGACTTCAAGCAATACTAAGCCATCATGAAGTGGTCAAGGGAACTCCAGGGAATACCTTTATAGATATTTATACTTGAAACATTGTGTTGATCATCATCTCCAGCTTGTTCTCTTGCACTTCTACTTGTTTGCGTATTTTTAAAGTGAGCCTCGGAGTTCTCCCAAACACTTCAGCAGGGCTTCAAACAAGTAAGCCCTCAAGAAGTGGTCAAGGGAACTCCGGGGAACACCTTGATATATACTTAAATGCGAACCATTGCGTTGATCATCATCTCCAGCTCTTATTCTTGCACTTCTACTTGTTTGCGTATTTTCAGATTGAGGCCAGAAGTTCCCCCAAACACTTCAGTAGGGCTTCAAACAACAAAGTAAGTCCTCATGAAATGTTCAAGGGAACACCTTAATAGATATTTATACGTGAGCCATTGCGTTGATCATTATCTCTAGCTCGTACTCTGGCACTTTTACTTGTTTGTGTATTTTCAAAGTAAGCCCCGAAGTTTCCCCAAACACTTCAGAAGACAACAGGGCTTCAAACAATGAAGTAAACCATTATGAAGTGGTCAAGGGAACACCTTGATAGATATTTATACGTGAACCATTGCGTTGATCATCATCTCCAACTCGTACTCTTGCATTTCTACTTGTTTGTGTATTTTCAAAATGAACCCCAGAGTTCCCCCAAACACTTCAGCAGGGCTTTAAACAAGTAAGCCCTGATCATGAGGAGGTCAATGGAACTCCAAGTAACACCTTGATAAATATTTATACGTGAACAATTGTGTTGGTCATTATCTATAGCTCGTACTCTTGCACTTCTACTTGTTTGCGTATTTTCAATGTGAGCCCCGGAGCTCCCCAAACATTATACCATGGTTTCAGACAATGAGTAATTAACCCTCATGAAGTGGTCTAGAGAACTGCAGGGAACACCTTGATAGATATTTATACGTGAACCATTGTGTTGATCATCATCACCAACTCATAGTCTTGCACTTCTACTTCTTTGTGTATTTTCAAAGTGAGCCCCGGAGTTCCTCCAAATACTTCAGTAGGGATTCAAACAACAAAGTAAGCCCTCATAAAATGGTCAAGGGAACTCCAGGGAACACCTTGATATATTTTTATACGTGAATCATTGTGTTGACCATCATCTCCAGCTCGTACTCTTGCACTTCTACTTGTTTTTGTATTTTTAAAGTGAGCCCCAGAGTTCCCCCATACCCTTCAGCAGGGTTTCAAACAAGTAATCCCTCATGAAGTGGTCAAGGGAACTCCAGGGAACACCTTGATAGATATTTATATGTGAACCAATGCATTGATCATCATCTCCGGCTTTTATTCTTGCAATTCTACTTATTTGCATAATTTCAAAGTGAGCCCCGGAGTTCCCCCTAACACTCTAGTAGGGATTCAGACAATGAAGTAAGCCCTTGTGAAGTGGTCAAGAGAACTCCAGGGAACACTTTGATAGATATTTATATGTGAACCATTATGTGGATCATCATCTTCAATTCGTACTCTTGCACTTCTACTTGTTTGTGTATTTTCATAGTGAGCCCGAGAGTTCCCCCAAACACTTCAGTAGGGCTTCAGACAACGAAGTAGGACCTTATGAAGTGGTCAAGGGAACTCCAAGGAACACGTTGATAGATATTTATACGTGAAACATTATGTTGATCATCATCTATAGCTCGTACTCTTGCACTTCTACTTGTTTATGTAATTTCAAAGTGAGCCCTAGAGTTCCCCCAAACACTTCAGCAGGGCCTCAGACAAAAAAGTATACCCTCATAAAGAAGTCAAGGGAACTCTAGGAAACACCTTGAAAGATATTAACAAGTGAACTATTGAATCGATCATCATCTCCAGCTTGTACTCTTGTACTTCTACTTGTTCGTGTATTTTCAAAGTGAGGCCCGGAGTTCCCCCAAACAGTTCAGGAGGGCTTCATACATTGAAGTAAGCCTTCATGAAGTGGTCAAGGGAACTCCATGAACCACTTTGAAAGATATTTAAACGTGAACCTTTGCGTTGATCATCATCTTTATCTCGTACTTTTGCACTTCTACTTGTTTATGTATTTTTAAAGTGAGCCCCAGAGTTCCCCCAAACACTTCAGCAGGGCTTTAGACAATGAATTAATCCCTCATGAAGTGGTCAAGGGAATTCCATCTAACATCTTGATAGATATTTAAACGTGAACCATTGTAATAATCATCATCTTCAGCTCGTATTTTTACACTTCTACTTGTTTGCGTATTTTCAAAGTGAACCCCAGAGTTCCCCCAAACACTTCAGCAGGGCTTCATAAAATGAAGTAAGCCCTCATAAAGTGGTCAAGGGAACTCCAGGAAACAATTTGATAGATATTTATACATGAACCATTGCATAAGGGTTTCAGACAATGAAGTAAGCATTCATGAAGTGGTCAAGGTGTAACACCCCGTAAGTTTCGGAGTCGGATTAATTCCCACAGCATTTATAGAAGGAATGAAACATGAGCACTTTGATGAATTATATATGCATTTGTGAGCATGAATAAATCTTGTCTCATTGGGCCCAAAACTAAAGCCCAAAGTTAATAAGAAGACATGGCCCAACCCAAGATTTTGACCCATTCTTCCATTTTTTTTTGACCCATTGACCCATTCAACATAAATAATTGGATAAGAAGAGACTTGGGGCCTATATAAGAGAGAAAATCAGATTTTTCTCTCATTTGGACACCCATGTTATTTCTAGAATTTTCTCAAATATTTCTCTCAACAATACAAACCCTAACTCTTCATCTATTGGACCAAAGCATCATCTTGCACACTTTGGTAAGTGTTTCTACTTATGATTTAATATATTTATTGCATGAGAGATGGTGTATAACATGTTGGTTATGTTGGTGATGTATTGAGAATTCACTATGTGTGAAATACTACATGTTGGCTCAAATCGGAGGATGGTGTTGTCTTGTAAAACTTGAACATGGGTTTGTGACCTTGATGAAAATGAACTTGATGGATTCAATATTGATATATGATATGTGATTATAGTCTTGACTTGTGTTATACTTGTTCATAGTGTTTGGAATTTTTATTAAGAAATTGGTTATGGTTTTGGTGGCATATCGGCCGTAAAGTGTCGTTTTGGTGATGTTAAGTGTGTTGTGAAATCATGGCTGGTGGTTGACATGTTAAATGATCAAAAATATGTTAAAATAAAGTTGGTTATGATCATGGACCATTCATGGCATTAAAAGACCCAAAACGGAGCCATTTCGGACCAAAACGGGCATCCGCCCCGCAGACGAGGGCATCTGCGGGCGCAGATGCCAACGCAGATGGCACTGGCTACTGCCAATGGCCATCTGCGTGCGCATGTGACTGACCTGCGTGCGCAGGTGGCTGCGCAGGTCAGTCCAGAAATGTGTTTTGGTCGCTTTCGTATTCCTTTGATCCCCGAAAGCCCCGATACCCTTTTGGGATGTAATTATCAACTTGTAATGTCAATGTAATGACTTGAAAGTGTCGTATGGAGGTGTCTTGGATTATGTTAAATGTGGATGGTTGGCTATATGTTATTATAAAGGCATCATTACGACGGAATGATAACGGGAAATGCGTAAAAGGTAAACATGGTGCGAAATGCTATCGATGTGTGATCTTTTGGTCAATGTGTGTAATGTCATGGTGTTGTTGGTATGGAATTTCAGTGGATTGTATTGGGAGAGGATGACACGACCTTATATGGTAGCCACATAGTTCATTGTCGTCTTGTACGCTTATATAGTGACTAGTTGCTAATGTAAGTTCCGATATGACCTTGTATTGTAGACTAAGAAGTAAAGAAGGAGTTGGACCATTGTAATCATACATAGACTCGTGTACTCATACTTGGAATTAAAAGGTATGTAAGGTTACTCTTCTCTTTCCTTCTGCAACATATGATGTTCACATGGTCTTGGTACTCATTTGATTTCGAAATACATTAAGGTATTTCATATCCGGTTAGCGATGGTCATTGTTATACATTTCCTACTCTTTGGTCACTTGTGAATCTCATGTCTCCTATTCATGGTTAACGTTCCAAAGGTCCAATAAGGTATTGTCCCAAAGTTCCAGAGATAGTTATACTCATGTCCCTTGTTCATTGATTATTGTTCCAATGGTACCAATGGTGTATGTTCATGAATTATGTTTCCAATAAGGTTACTCATATGTCTCTTGTTCATTGGTTAATGATCCATAGCTTCCAACAATGTTGTGCTCCATAGTTTCAAGTGATGTTATGACTATCATTGTAATAATCTATCATAAGCCAAAGGATCAATCTCTCACAAGTTAAAGTAACAATCTCAAAGTAAAGATCTAAGTAATGCAAATGTGGTTAATGATCAAGTATGGGTGGCAAGTCTAGGGGCATAAGCCTAGCTCGACTCGATCCCAACATGATGAATGATGATTTACTTATCTTATATCCAGTGGCTATTCATTGACTGAAATCCCAAGGATGTTATAATGTCGTGAGTTCTAAAAGAACGATCTCCAGAGAGAGTAAGGCATAACGAGAGTTTATTAATGCTTGCTTAACACGTCCAAATTATGTCATGATTCCAAAGTCTCATAGTTGGATGATTGCGCTTGTACCAATCTTTCATAAGTAGAAGTAGAAGGCTTATAAGAGTAAGGAAGGAAGTAGTACGAAGGCTAATTGAACCAACCCTCTAGTGCAGTGAAATGTACATAAGTGTGTGCCTTAATGTCTAACTTAGTGAAGGGTAAACGAGTGTAAGAGAGTAATGTGCGTGGTTGTTATATGTTTAATATAGAACATCCCTATATTGTGCTATGTTAGTTCTTGTAAGAGAAGATCTCATAAGAAGTAGCAAGAGTGTTAATCTCTTAGAAGTAGAGAAACAAGGTCAAGTATATGCATGGGTGTTGCCAATAGCGTCGTGATCCTCAATAGGTTGTACAAGTGTGTATATGTGATAATTCTAAGTTCTGAGAATGTGATGTTCTAAGTGTGGTAATATTATGATTATGTTTGTTCCAATCTGGTAAGAGTTGAGGTACAATTACTGCTATATATCATCCATGGGGTTACACAAACACCTGCATGACGGTTCTCTATATATCATCCATGGGGTGAAGTGTATACCTGCATGACGGTTCTTTATTGTATATCATCCATGGGGTGCAATGTACACCTGCATGACGGTTCTCTATTTATCATCCATGGGGTGAAATGTATACCTGCATGACGGTTCTCTATATATCATCCATGGGGTTACATAAACACCTGCATGACGGTTCTCTATGTTATTTCCCACTGATCAGTTGGGCCCGGGCAGTATATGGTTACTAATTTATTAAGTGAAGCAAGGTAAGGTAGATGTGGATGAATGCTATTCTTTTGTGATTTATTTACCAAGTAGTAGAACCGCAGTGGTGATGAACATAGAAGTTAGAAAGAGTCTCTTGAGTGTAGATGTATATGAGACATTCTATAATTAGTAAGGATATAAAATGAATGTCCGAATGTGTTCATAACGGAAGTAGTGTACAAGTTTCCAATTAAAATGATGGTTTCCCACATTGACTAATCTCTCATAGTTTATTTCATTGACATTCTCATATATGTTGAATTTTCTCTAGCCTTACATATTCAGTACATTCTCGTGCTGACCCCCTCGGGGGACTTACCTTACATGTGCAGGTTCAGGCATTAGTAGACCTCATCTGTAGACTGGGGATCATTTGCAGAGTTTTGGTGAGCTCCACTTGGTTCGGGGCTTTCCGAGTCATCGTGTACATTGTTTGATATTGTAAATATTGTATAGACATGGGCATGTATTTGTTAGAGGCTTTTGTAGACATTTGTGGGTACATGTATATGTATATAAGATGACTCATGGAGTCTTGGTCTAATGGCCCTAACGGCCAAGTTTTATATATACTTATGGCATACGTTTCCATGTTTGGGATATTTACATAGTTGCATAAAGAAACACAAGATTCATACAAGGACATGCATGCGAAGGTTTATGAGTAAAGGTTGGTTCTCTCGGGCCTTATCGGCTTCGGGTGCCAATCACGTCCCAATGGGATTCGGGGTGTGACAAAAGTGGTATCAGAGCAGTTCGTTCTCGGGTGTCTACAAAGCCGTGTCTGAGTAGAGTCTTACTTATCGATGTGTTGCGCGCCACATTTATAAGTAGGAGGCTACGGGACATTTAGGAGTTGTTTCATTTCTTCATTCTAGATCGTGCAATAGAGCCATTGTCATAGGTGAGATCATATCTGACCATTGTAATTGGTTTTCTTTGATATAGTAAAATGCCGGTTACAAGACGAGGTATGGATAAAGGAAAGGAGGTAGACATGCCTGCTGGGGAAAGAACAAGTAAATCACCACCTGATCCAGTTAGTCAAGGCGGGGGTGAAACTGAGCCCCCAGAATCACCTGCTAATGTTACGAAACAAGAGTTACGGGATTTGAAAAATGCGGTACAAATGTTGACTCAAATAGTTGTTGCACAGAGTCAAGGACAATTTGGTCCAACGGTAAGGAATGATGATACAGATAGGGCAGCGAGTCGGAGGACACAGGATTTTCTGAAATTGGATCCTCCCACCTTTACCGGGTCGGATGTGAATGAAGATCCACAAGACTTTATAGATCAAGTTCAAAGGGCATTAGAAGTGATGCACGTAATTGGTATAGAAACAGTCGAGCTGGCAGCATATAGACTAAAAGGCGAGGCTATACTATGGTACGAGGATTGGAGACGATCTAGGGGTGTCGGTGCACTTCCAGCTAGTTGGGAGGAATTCAAAACAGCATTCCTTGATCATTTTCTTCCCTATGAGGTTCGCGAGGCTCGTGCGGATCAGTTCTTACATCTGCGGTAAGGAAATATGAGCGTCAGGGAGTACAGTCTACGGTTTAACTCTTTGGCTAGATATGCTCCAAATGTAGTAGCCACTATGGACGATAGAGTTCATCGATATGTAGACAGATTGGAGCCATATTTGGTAAGGGATTGTACTATTGCTGCATTGAATAAAGACATGGACATAGCCAGAATACAAGCCTTCGCGCAAAAGATGGAAGATCAAAGGCAAAGGGAGAGGATACAAGAAACGGAAGCAGGGCCGTCAAAGCGGGCTCGGCCCATGGGACAGTACATGATGTCAAGTTCACCTAGACCATCAGTTTTTCACCCTACAGCAGGCATTTCCTCTCATTTGCGAGGTTCTAGAGGTTTAAATCAGGCAAGGCAAAGTAGCGGGGATCGCGGTTCAGGTTCACAGATGACAGGACCTTATCGCCCGCTGTGTCAGTATTGTAGACGATTTCATTCAGGTGAATGCCGGCGGGGAACTACTAGTTGTTATTGGTGTGGCATAGAGGGGCACTTAATGAGAGAATGCCCACAAAGGGGTGCGAGTGGTGTAGTGCGACCTACAGGATCAGTCGCGGTATCATCAGTATCTGTTCCTTTTCCAGGCAGAGGCGTTCAGCCTATTGGCCGTGGTAGCGATATAAGAGGAGTAGTGGGTCGGCAAAAGGAGGAAACATCTCCTGATGACGGTACAGGTACCGTACCATATTTTCACATGATGTATATGTATTGATTGCTCCAAGTTTTACTTTATTATATGCTATAGTCATGGTATCGTAGCTGTTAGTGATTATAGATGATTAAGTACTCTTAAGAGTGTTCCCAATGAACGGGATAATGGGCTTTTGGAAAGAAAGAACAAAATGGCCCTACGCAATATGACATGTGAAATTGCCGGAGGTGCATAAAGAGTCCTATTTAATCTTATTTCCCAGTGAAAATAACAAAGAGGGAATGGGGTAAGATTAAGCAAGTGTGTATGAGAGTGTATACATGGAGACTCTAATAGAGAAGCGCTCTTGTTACACATGAGGCAACGATGTCAACATTCGAGGACGAATGTTCCTAAGGGGGGAAGAATGTAACACCCCGTAAGTTTCGGAGTCGGATTAATTCCCACAGCATTTATGGAAGGAATGAAACATGAGCACTTTGATGAATTATATATGCATTTGTGAGCATGAATAAATCTTGTCTCATTGGGCCCAAAACTAAAGCCCAAAGTTAATAAGAAGACATGGCCCAACCCAAGATTTTGACCCATTCTTCCATTTTTTTTTGACCCATTGACCCATTCAACATAAATAATTGGATAAGAAGAGACTTGGGGCCTATATAAGAGAGAAAATCAGATTTTTCTCTCATTTGGACACCCATGTTATTTCTAGAATTTTCTCAAATATTTCTCTCAACAATACAAAACCTAACTCTTCATCTATTGGACCAAAGCATCATCTTGCACACTTTGGTAAGTGTTTCTACTTATGATTTAATATATTTATTGCATGAGAGATGGTGTATAACATGTTGGTTATGTTGGTGATGTATTGAGAATTCACTATGTGTGAAATACTACATGTTGGCTCAAATCGGAGGATGGTGTTGTCTTGTAAAACTTGAACATGGGTTTGTGACCTTGATGAAAATGAACTTGATGGATTCAATATTGATATATGATATGTGATTATAGTCTTGACTTGTGTTATACTTGTTCATAGTGTTTGGAATTTTTATTAAGAAATTGGTTATGGTTTTGGTGGCATATCGGCCGTAAAGTGTCGTTTTGGTGATGTTAAGTGTGTTGTGAAATCATGGCTGGTGGTTGACATGTTAAATGATCAAAAATATGTTAAAATAAAGTTGGTTATGATCATGGACCATTCATGGCATTAAAAGACCCAAAACGGAGCCATTTCGGACCAAAACGGGCATCCGCCCCGCAGACGAGGGCATCTGCGGGCGCAGATGCCAACGCAGATGGCACTGGCTACTGCCAATGGCCATCTGCGTGCGCATGTGACTGACCTGCGTGCGCAGGTGGCTGCGCAGGTCAGTCCAGAAATGTGTTTTGGTCGCTTTCGTATTCCTTTGATCCCCGAAAGCCCCGATACCCTTTTGGGATGTAATTATCAACTTGTAATGTCAATGTAATGACTTGAAAGTGTCGTATGGAGGTGTCTTGGATTATGTTAAATGTGGATGGTTGGCTATATGTTATTATAAAGGCATCATTACGACGGAATGATAACGGGAAATGCGTAAAAGGTAAACATGGTGCGAAATGCTATCGATGTGTGATCTTTTGGTCAATGTGTGTAATGTCATGGTGTTGTTGGTATGGAATTTCAGTGGATTGTATTGGGAGAGGATGACACGACCTTATATGGTAGCCACATAGTTCATTGTCGTCTTGTACGCTTATATAGTGACTAGTTGCTAATGTAAGTTCCGATATGACCTTGTATTGTAGACTAAGAAGTAAAGAAGGAGTTGGACCATTGTAATCATACATAGACTCGTGTACTCATACTTGGAATTAAAAGGTATGTAAGGTTACTCTTCTCTTTCCTTCTGCAACATATGATGTTCACATGGTCTTGGTACTCATTTGATTTCGAAATACATTAAGGTATTTCATATCCGGTTAGCGATGGTCATTGTTATACATTTCCTACTCTTTGGTCACTTGTGAATCTCATGTCTCCTATTCATGGTTAACGTTCCAAAGGTCCAATAAGGTATTGTCCCAAAGTTCCAGAGATAGTTATACTCATGTCCCTTGTTCATTGATTATTGTTCCAATGGTACCAATGGTGTATGTTCATGAATTATGTTTCCAATAAGGTTACTCATATGTCTCTTGTTCATTGGTTAATGATCCATAGCTTCCAACAATGTTGTGCTCCATAGTTTCAAGTGATGTTATGACTATCATTGTAATAATCTATCATAAGCCAAAGGATCAATCTCTCACAAGTTAAAGTAACAATCTCAAAGTAAAGATCTAAGTAATGCAAATGTGGTTAATGATCAAGTATGGGTGGCAAGTCTAGGGGCATAAGCCTAGCTCGACTCGATCCCAACATGATGAATGATGATTTACTTATCTTATATCCAGTGGCTATTCATTGACTGAAATCCCAAGGATGTTATAATGTCGTGAGTTCTAAAAGAACGATCTCCAGAGAGAGTAAGGCATAACGAGAGTTTATTAATGCTTGCTTAACACGTCCAAATTATGTCATGATTCCAAAGTCTCATAGTTGGATGATTGCGCTTGTACCAATCTTTCATAAGTAGAAGTAGAAGGCTTATAAGAGTAAGGAAGGAAGTAGTACGAAGGCTAATTGAACCAACCCTCTAGTGCAGTGAAATGTACATAAGTGTGTGCCTTAATGTCTAACTTAGTGAAGGGTAAACGAGTGTAAGAGAGTAATGTGCGTGGTTGTTATATGTTTAATATAGAACATCCCTATATTGTGCTATGTTAGTTCTTGTAAGAGAAGATCTCATAAGAAGTAGCAAGAGTGTTAATCTCTTAGAAGTAGAGAAACAAGGTCAAGTATATGCATGGGTGTTGCCAATAGCGTCGTGATCCTCAATAGGTTGTACAAGTGTGTATATGTGATAATTCTAAGTTCTGAGAATGTGATGTTCTAAGTGTGGTAATATTATGATTATGTTTGTTCCAATCTGGTAAGAGTTGAGGTACAATTACTGCTATATATCATCCATGGGGTTACACAAACACCTGCATGACGGTTCTCTATATATCATCCATGGGGTGAAGTGTATACCTGCATGACGGTTCTTTATTGTATATCATCCATGGGGTGCAATGTACACCTGCATGACGGTTCTCTATTTATCATCCATGGGGTGAAATGTATACCTGCATGACGGTTCTCTATATATCATCCATGGGGTTACATAAACACCTGCATGACGGTTCTCTATGTTATTTCCCACTGATCAGTTGGGCCCGGGCAGTATATGGTTACTAATTTATTAAGTGAAGCAAGGTAAGGTAGATGTGGATGAATGCTATTCTTTTGTGATTTATTTACCAAGTAGTAGAACCGCAGTGGTGATGAACATAGAAGTTAGAAAGAGTCTCTTGAGTGTAGATGTATATGAGACATTCTATAATTAGTAAGGATATAAAATGAATGTCCGAATGTGTTCATAACGGAAGTAGTGTACAAGTTTCCAATTAAAATGATGGTTTCCCACATTGACTAATCTCTCATAGTTTATTTCATTGACATTCTCATATATGTTGAATTTTCTCTAGCCTTACATATTCAGTACATTCTCGTGCTGACCCCCTCGGGGGACTTACCTTACATGTGCAGGTTCAGGCATTAGTAGACCTCATCTGTAGACTGGGGATCATTTGCAGAGTTTTGGTGAGCTCCACTTGGTTCGGGGCTTTCCGAGTCATCGTGTACATTGTTTGATATTGTAAATATTGTATAGACATGGGCATGTATTTGTTAGAGGCTTTTGTAGACATTTGTGGGTACATGTATATGTATATAAGATGACTCATGGAGTCTTGGTCTAATGGCCCTAACGGCCAAGTTTTATATATACTTATGGCATACGTTTCCATGTTTGGGATATTTACATAGTTGCATAAAGAAACACAAGATTCATACAAGGACATGCATGCGAAGGTTTATGAGTAAAGGTTGGTTCTCTCGGGCCTTATCGGCTTCGGGTGCCAATCACGTCCCAATGGGATTCGGGGTGTGACACAAGGGAACTCCAGGGAACACATTTGATAGATATTTATACATGAACCATTGCATAAGGGCTTCATACAATGAAGTAAGCATTAATGAAGTGGTCAAGGGAACTCCAGGGAACACATTGATAGATATTTATACGTGAACCATAGCGTTGATCATCATCTTCAGCTCATACTCTTGCACTTCTACTTGTTTGTGTATTTTCAAAGTGTGCCCCGAAGTGCCCCCAAAGACTTTAGCAAGGCATCAAACAATGAAATAAGCCCTCATGAAGATGTCAAGGGTGCATTGATCATAATCTCTAGCTCATACTCTTACACTTCTACTTGTTTGCGTATTTTGAAAGTGAGCCCCGAAGTTCCCCCAATCACTTCAGCGGGGCTTCAGACTGTTAGGATATACTATTAACCATGTTGGTTTAAGTTATAGTATTATTTTTACATCCCATGTAAAGACAATTTATTTCATTTACTTAATTAATGAAGTCTTTATTTTAATAGATCATTGTGTTGACATGTGCGTCCTTACTTTTAAAGTAGACGATTTTGTGTATGGTGTTATTTAACTCATGCATGAAAGATTAATATTGTCGGTTCTTATAAGTTCTAAATTAATGTTCACAATCAAAGATGAAGTCGGACAAACATCTTGATGATTGTAGCACAAGATTAAAATATAATTTGATCTTAATTATGGGAGTGGTAATATTCCAACTTCTTATGCTAGTACATTTCGTATGTATTGAACGGACCAAGTAGAGATGTTTGTTTACGTTCTGAATATTAATAAACAACTTCTCTAGTCCATTACACGTACTTATACTCTTAATCTTGATATAATTATTATGATCTATGTAATTTGATTTATTATTTTAATCTATTAAAAGGTGAGACTCTATTACCAGTCGATATATTCCTAATAGATTGGATAATAACAAATCACTTAGTGAAATAATAATTAGTTGATAGAACCATGTCTCGGACTTGAGATGGAAGACACCCCTATATGGTTGCTTATAAGTTTTCACGTGTAAACCCTGCAAGTGGATTTAGTATCCGTTACGTGAAATAAGTTGAGCATAGTAATAAAGGATTAAATTAGTCAATAAATTAATTTTTCAAAAAATTTGATTTAATTGATTGGTGTCGGTAATTCTAACATGGGGAGTTAAATAAGATGTAATGGTAGATTTCGAAGTTAATATCGAGGAGTGCAATTACAGATTTTTAGTGGAATAATTTGTAATTTATTATGGTATGGTAATTCATTCATTTGCGAATTAATATCATAATTGGAAGCCTCAGTTAATAAATATGCGGTCCCTGCTACGCCTGATTAATTAATCAATTTTGGAAAAGAAAAGGAGTATTCTGGAAGAAGTAATATTGATTTTACTAGTCTTCTAGAAAAATAAAACGTGTGTTTAAAATAGGAAAACATTTTAGTAAATAAATATTGTTATTTAAAGTTGAAAACTTTTTCCTTATTAATATCTGTCATAAAAGACAGAAACATTTTACATTAAAACGCTGTCTTAAAGACAGAAGCGTTTTGCAGCTTTCAAGTTTTAAAAACTGCCCAACTCTTCATACTTCTCTGCACAAGAACTGTGAATATAAGGGGGCTGGTTTTTCAGAAGAAAGTAGTTCCTTTTCGAACAAAAAAAATTCACTTGTCACTCAAGTGTTGATTGAAAAAGGTTAATCAGGAAGTAGTAGAAGTCCGTAGACCTGGCAAGCAAAGTAAGCAAGGCGTTGAATGATTTGTGTGAAATGTTTTACAGGTATGTATAGTTTTTCAGAATTTCGTTCTAAATTTACGTTATCATGTCATCATGTAAGTTTGTGATCCGTGTATTTATGCTTCCGCTGCGTATATGAATTATACATTCTAGCAATTGGTATCACGAGCCTTCTTACATATGACTGATAATGTAATAAGAATTTCATGATTGATATACATGTTTTTTGTTGGTACAGACAAATGTATAAATCATGTTATTTGATGTCTGTTTATCATGTTGTTGATAATGTAAAATTAAATCCATATTTCAAATATCTGTTTTGATTTATCTTATGTGTTGTGAATTTTTATGGTAAATGTGTTTTCTGGAAATATATGTTCATGAATTTTATGAAATAATTGTTTTCTGGAACTGTTTATCATATGTTCATAAATTCAACATATTTATGATGAATTGAAATCTGGATTAAGGGTGAAAATGTTTCCAGTTATGACTATGCCCAATTATAGTCATACCTCACTTGCTCTAACGAGCAGTATTGTGACAAGGCAAGGCTGTCCAGACTATCTGTGTCACCCTCGCTGACTGCAAATATTTTATTTGTTTTTTCAATTGAGGGAAAATATGAAATGATTTTTGAATCTACCCAACTACCTTTGTTATTTATGTGACTTAACAAGTAGTGTAGTGGTAAGGCCAAGCCACGAGAGCAGTCCTGCTGAACCTGGTAAGCAGCCTTGTAGATGAATGCCGTTTTTGGTCGGTTTTGGAGTTTTTCAACTTTTGATGAACTCCGATTGGCCTGAAATTTGGTAGGTTCATTGGAAATGACCCACTTAACAATACTCACGAATTTTCCGTGACATATGGCCTTTTATAGACATTTGGAGTCATTTTGATGGGGATTTGGACATTTTTATGTTTTCTGAAAAATTACAAATTCTGAAGAAAAAAAAAATTGATGCCAGTGGTAATAGGGGTCGTTCCTTATGGTTTCCAGTGGTTAATTACAGTATATTATATGAGTTTACATGTTGACATAGGTCATCTTCCCCATCGGATAAACTTGTATAGAGTACTACTGTTTTATGTGTCTTGTTTTGATGACTTGTATTAACTTTCCAACTAAGTTACATGTTGAATCAATGCACAAGATATTCTATGAAATATGATTTTTATCTCACTTAAATTAACAGTTTACTCTCTAACTGAGTTGGTGTTGTTTTATTTAAGGGATAGCATGCCTCACATTGCATGTATTTTTGCTTAAATGGTTAAGTTTCCCTAACGATTCTAACTGTTTATGAGCATGGTTATATGTTTGATGTGGATTTTATGAATTTAATTATTTTGCTGCATATCTAATAATGATTTGTTTTTGATTATACAACAGATTTACCATGTCTTCATTCAATCCCTTAACTACTATCCTGAATCAAAATAAACTAGAAGGCCCTAACTATGTTGACTGGAAACGAAATTTGGACATTGTCCTTACTACTGAAGGTTTTAAATTTGTGTTGGTTGAAGAATGCCCCATTAAGTCAGCTGATCCCACAGATTATGGGACTAAAGCCTATGACAAATGGGTTAAGGCTGATGAGATGGCAAGATGCTACATTCTTACCTCCATGGCAAATGTGTTGCAGCATCAACATCAGTCCATGACTTCTACTAACGATATGCTTGAATCTCTCAAGGAGATGTTCGGTGAGCAAAATCGTGCTACAAAGCAGACGGCCATAAAATCCCTCTTGACCACAAAAATGGCTGAAGGATCATAAGTGAGGGAGCACATTCTTAAGATGATGAGTCTGTTGAACGAGCTGGAAATTCTTGGTGTGGTTATTGATAAGGAATCTCAAGTAGAGATGGTCCTATAGACTCTGCCGGACAGTTTTCAGCAGTTTTACTTAAATTATAATATGAATAAGATGGACTTGTCCCTTCTGAAACTGCTAAATGAACTGCAAGCGGCAGAATCTATCATTAAGCAACAAGCTCCTTCTGCGGTGTTCATGGTTGACAAACCTTCGTCTTCGACTTCTAAGACGAAAGGCAAAAATAAAAAGAAGAAGCCCCGTAAGGTTCCAGGTGCTAATGGTGGTGTGGCTAAGCCTAAGGGAAAGTGCTATCATTGCAAGCAACCTGGTCACTATAAGAAACAGTGCCCCAGTTACATAGCAAAAATGCAGAAACAAGGTACTTCTTTTTCATATGTCGTTGAAACATTTTTAGCAGCTGTTTCTACCCAATTTTGGGCTACAGATTCAGGAGCCACTAATCATATCTGCACTTCTTTACAGGGGTTTCAGGTAACACGGTGCCTAAGTGAAAATGAACTCAAAGTGTTTCAAGCAAATGGGGAACCAGCACCAGCCTTAACTATAGCGACTATTTCCATTACGTTCAGTAGTTCTAGAGTTTTGACTTTAAATAATGTTCTCTACGTACCTTCTATAAGAAGGAATTTATTTTCAGTTTCAAGAATAATGGATGTTGGTTACAATGTTTATTTTGCTAATAATTCTGCAATTATTAAGTTTAATAAGCATTTTATTATTTCTGCTCCTAGAATAGATGATCTGTTTGTGTTTGATGTGTCTCAAAACATGCTACAAACTTCGAAACTTAATAACATTGATCAATCACATAAGAGAAAATGAATTTGAGAATTGAGTGAAACCTACTTATGGCACTTACGTCTAGGTCATATTAATATAAATAGGATCTCACGGTTGGTTTCTGATGGACCTTTGAGTTCATTGAAAGTGGAGGCACTTCCGACTTGTGAATCCTGTTTAGAAGGAAAAATGACCAAGAGACCTTTTCCTTCCAAAGAAAATAGAGCCAATAATAAGTTAAAATTAATTCATTCTGATTTGTGTGGTCCTATGAATATACAAGCAAGAGGTGGTTTTGAGTATTTTGTGACTTTCAAAGATGATTACTCAAAATATGGATACATTTATTTGTTGCGCCGTAAATCTGAATGCTTTGAAAAATTCAAGGAATTTAAGATAGAAACGGAAAAGCGACATAATAAACATATCCATACATTACGATCTAATCATGGTGGTGAATACCTTTCTGTAGATTTCATTAAGTACTTATCAGAATCAGGAATTACATCTCAATATTCTGCTCCAGGAACAAAATGGTGTGGCAAAGAGAAGAAATAGAACACTTATGGAAATGGTTAGATCAATGTTGAGTTATTCAGATTTGTCCTTTTCCTTTTGGGGGTATGCATTAGAAACAACAAATTATATTCTGAACTTGGTTCCTTCAAAGTCAGTACCTTTAACCCCATCTGAATTGTGGAGTGGGCGCAAGCCTAGTCTATGGCATATTCGGGTTTGGGGTTGTCCAGGACATGTGTTGCTAAAAGGGAAAACTAATAAATTGGAATCTCAGACAGCAGTGTGCAGTTTTATTGGATATCCAAAAGGAACTAAAGGAGGTTTATTTTACTGTCCTAATGAACATAAGGCAATTGTCTCGACAAATGCCAGATTTCTGGAAGAGGACTATTTAATGAACCATATTCCTAGAAGTAAACTCGTTTTACAGAAATTGAGAAATAGAATAATAAATAGTGAACCACAACAAGAATAAATTCCGAAAACCGTTATTGGCATACCACTGCATCCATGTAGTGGGAGAAATGTCAACAGGCAAGAGGTTGCACAAGAGCAAACAATTGACATAACACTACCTCAAAGTAGTGGGAGTAATTTTGAGCAACATGCAATTATGGAGGAAAACGTTCAGGGTAATGTCAAGCAGCCTGCAATTGTGCAGGACAACATTCAAGGTGTTCAGAATTTAGTTCCAAATGTAGCGGATCCTATAGTGACTGTTCGTCATAGTGGGAGAATTATTAGAAAAACTTTACGATTTGCGCTCTTGGGAGAATCATATGATAGAATCCCTGAGGAGCCTAATACATAACCCCTTAATTACACCGAAGCACTACAGGACAAAGATGCTGAAATGTGGATTGCTGCTATGAAATCTGAAATGGAGTCTATGTACTCTAATCAAGTCTGGGAACTTGTAGAACCACCTACGGGAGTCAAACCCATTGGCTGTAGATGGATCTACAAGAAAAAGAGAGGTGTGGATGGAAAAGTGCAAACTTTTAAGGCAAGGCTTGTTGCGAAAAGGTTTACTCAAAAAGAAGGAATTGATTATGAGGAAACTTTTTCGCCGGTAGCTATGCTTAAATCCATTAGGATTCTCTTATCCATTGCTGCTCATTATGATTATGAGATTTGGCAAATGGATTTCAAGACGGCTTTTCTAAATGGAAGTCTTGATGAGTGCATTTATATGGCACAACCAGTAGGTTTCATAGAAAGTGGCAATGAACACATGTTTTGTAAACTTAAGAAATTCATCTATGGATTGAAATAGGCATCTAGGGCATGGAATACTTGTTTTGACAATTCGATTAAGACTTTTAGTTTTGATCAATGTGAAAATGAGTCATGCATCTATAAAAAATGGGACGGAGACAAAGTAGTATTTTTTATTCTGTATGTAGATGACATTTTGCTCATAGGGAATAATGTGAGCATGTTGAATTCTGTTAAGGAGTGGCTGTCCTCGCGTTTTGATATGAAAGACTTGGGAGAAGCGGCTCATATCCTTGGAATCAAGCTTATGCGAGATCACAGACAAAGGATAATAGGCTTATCTCAAGTGCTTTATATTGACACTATTCTTGCAAGGTTTAGTATGCAAAATTCCAAAAAGGGATTCCTTCCTTTTAGGCATGGAATTACTTTATCAAAGGATCAGTCACCCAAAATGGCTGATGAGATAGAGAGAATGAAGGCGGTCCCTTATGTTTCTGCTGTGGGAGTCTCATGTATGCTATGTTGTGCACCAAACCTAATATTTGTTTTGTTGTTGGCATGGTTAGCAGATTTCAGTCTAATCCTGGACAAGAACACTGGAATGCAGTTAAGCATATAATCAAGTACCTGAAAAGGACTAGGGATTACATGTTTGTGTTTCACTCTGACAATCTTGTACCTATTGGGTATACAGATTCAGATTTTCAGTCAGATAAAGATTCTAGAAAGTCTACCTCGGGATATGTGTTTACTTTAGGAGGTGGAGCCATAGTTTAGAGGAGTATCAAGCAATCATGTGTTGTTGATTCCACCATGGAAGTTGAATATGTGGCTGCCTCTGAGGCGGCTAAGGAGGCTGTTTGGCTCGGTAACTTTCTGAAAGAGCTTGGAGTGGTTCCTTCGATTCAAGCGCCACTCACACTTTATTGTGACAATAGTGGTGTGGTTGCAAACTCGAAAGAACCACGAAGCCATAAAAGAAGTAAGCATATTGAGAGAAAATATCACTTGATTCGGGATATAACTCAAAGGGGTGATGTGAGAGTTTTGAAGATTGAGTCGAAGAACAATTTGGCGGATCCATTTACAAAGGGCTTAACTCAAAAGGTCTTTGATAAGCATGTGGAAGAAATGGGTGTTAAAATTGTGCATGCATGGTTATGAGTCTAAGTGGGAGATTGTTAGGATATACTATTAACCATGTTGGTTTAAGTTATAGTATTATTTTTACATCCCATGTAAAGAAAATTTATTTCATTTACTTAATTTAATAAAGTCTTTATTTTAATAGATCATTATGTTGACATGTGCATCCTTTACTTATAAAGTAGACGATTTTGTGTATGGAGTTATTTAACTCATGCATGAAAGATTAAAATTGTCGATTCTTATAAGTTCTAAATTAATGTTCACAATCAAAGATGAAGTTGGACAAACATCTTGATGATTGTAGCACAAGATTAAAATATAATACATCTTGATGATTGTAGCACAAGATTTAAATATAATTTGATCTTAATTATGGGAGTGGTAATATTTCAACTTCTTGTGCTAGTACATTTCGTATGTATTGAACGGATCAAGTAGAGATGTTTGTTTATGTTCTGAATATTAATAAACAACTTCTCTAGTCCATTACACGTACTTATACTCTTAATCTTGATATAATTATTATGATCTATGTAATTTGATTTATTATTTTAATCTATTAAAAGGTGAAACTCTATTACCAGTCGATATATTCCTAATAGATTGGATAATAACAAATCACTTAGTGAAATGATAATTAGTTGATAGAACCATGTCTCGTACTTGAGATGGAAGACACCCCTATGTGGTTGCTTATAAGTTTTCACGTGTAAACCTTGCAGGTGGATTTAGTATCCATCACGTGAAATAAGTTGAGCATAGTAATAAAGGATTAAATTAGTCAATAAATTAAATTTTCAGAAAATTTGATTTAATTGATTGGTGTCGGTAATTCTAACATGGGGAGTTAAATAAGATGTAATGGTAGATTTCGAAGTTAATATCGAGGAGTGCAATTACAGATTTTTAGTGGAATAATTTGTAATTTATTATGGTATGGTAATTCATTCATTTGCGAATTAATATCATAATTGGAAGCCTCAGTTAATAAATCTGCGGTCCCTGCTACGCCTGATTAATTAATCAATTTTGGAAAAGAAAAGGAGTATTCTGGAAGAAGTAATATTGATTTTACTAGTCTTTTAGAAAAATAAAACATTTTTTTAAAATAGGAAAATGTTTTAGTAAATAAATATTGTTATTTAAAGTTGAAAACGTTTTCCTTATTAATATCTGTCATAAAAGACAGAAACGTTTTACATTAAAACGCTGTCTTAAAGACAAAAGCGTTTTGCAGCTTTCAAGTTTTAAAAACTGCCCAACTCTTCATATTTCTCTGCATAAGAATTGTGAATATAAGGGGGCTGGTTTTTCAGAAGAAAGTAATTCCTTTTCGAACAAAAAAAATTCACTTGCCACTCAAGTGTTGATTGAAAAAGGTTGATCAGGAAGTAGTAGAAGTCCGTAGACCTGGCAAGCAAAGTAAGCAAGGCGTTGAACGATTTGTGTCAAAGCTTTTTCAAAATTTCGTTCTAAATTTATGTTATCATGTCATCATGTAAGTTTGTGATCCGTGTATTTATGTTTCCGCTGCGTATATGAATTATACATTCTAGCACAGACAACGAAGAAAGCCCTCATGAAGTGGTCAAGGGAACTCCAGAAAATATCTTGATAGATATTTATACATGAACCATTTTGTATTTTCAAAGTGAGCCCCAGAGTTCCCCCAAACACTTCAGCAGGGTTTAGAAAACGATGTAAGCCCTCATGAAGTGGTCAAGGGAACTCCAGGGAACACCTTGATAGATATTTATATGTGAACCATTGCGTTGATTATGATCTCCTGCGCGTACTCTTGCACTTCTACTTGATTGTGCATTTTCAAAGTGAGCCTCGGAGTTCCCCCAAACACGTCAGCAGGGCTTCAGACAACGAAGTAAGCCCTCATGAAGTGGTCAAGGGAACTCCTAGGAACACTTTGATAGACTTGAGAACCATTTTTTTCATCTAGCATCTCCAGGTTGTACTCTTACCGTAATATGTATTCTGTTGGTAAAAGAATTCCATGAAAAATATGAAAGTGGGGTTTGAACTGGGATATGGGGTGACACTATATTGAATCTGGCTACAAATATAGGAAATATTAGAGTTTGGGAATTTCAGGAAAAAAGAGTATTTTATTCCTTCTCCTGATCTTTGTTCTTTCATCCCATATTGTACTTTTCCCTTTTTACCTCTTCATGTGTTAAAGTTTAAATGATGGCTTCACTTGCTAATCTTATACCAAGGCTTTAACTTCTTTTTTTTTTAAAAAAAAGAATAAAAATAAAATTGTGATATTATATATGTACAAACCTAAACCATCTTCATGTTTTTTTTTTCTTTCATCAATTTTCTGGAAATAATGATTCACAGGATAATTCTTTGACTATAATATGACTTTTTTCATAATTTTTTTATCCATGCCAATTTTCTTTTAAATAAATTTAAAGAATCATATAATTATTCACATTGAGATTTTTAAATATTTTTACTCTTCTGTAACGGAGGGGGTATATATTTCATAAAGATATTCTAGATTTTGTTCAATTTGTTTTTTGATTGGTAAAATGAAAAGGTGTCAACAGAAAATATAACATTGAGTCAATTTTATTTGTGCATGGAATGTTCTCCCTTATAATTGCCTTCACTTGGATAACAATCCAGACCAGGTTCACAATATTAAAACCTCAAGAAGTATATTCTGAGCCTATTGTACCAAGGAATATTTCTTTTCCAGAGTTAAGAAAGGCCATTTGTTACAAGATCAAGCTGAGGTCCTGAGTTCCAATCTCACCGTCATTTAATTTCAAAAAGATATTTTATATGCTTGGCCCAAGAATATGGGTCCCCATTTGCGGAAACATGAGAAGATATAAAATTAAATTTATATATCCTTATCTTCAGACGTGGATGTAGATGCTCGATACGAATTTAACCGAACTCAATTATTTTTCTCTCTAAACAGTGTATTAATTAGACTGAAAAATTCGTTCAATGTGCATACATAATTATTAAAAAGGATTATCTTAGTTTTTTCACTTTTTTGTGTCAAGTGATCAAAGGCATATCAACATTATCTTCCCCTCGTTGACAATGAGTAAATGTATTTTCTCACACAAGCCAATGTCGTTGAGTACGTACATTAGTGACACTGAGTAGCTCTAATGTTTAATCTGTAAATGCCTTCCCGCTTAATTGTTAATCGAGTTCACAATTATGTACTAATTAAAAACATGTCCTTTTTTGGTACAAATTGAAAACAAGTCCGATGTGAATTGTGAGGTAGTAAGAATTTTTTTCGATAAATATTACCACCCAATAAAAATTCATATAGACAATCTTAACTTGTATGAAATTGAGGTGTAAGTAAATACAATGTAAACCCCATATACATAGTGACATAACATGTGTTTTGGATGACACTTGGATCACAAATCAATTACCAATGATATTGATAGTACCTAGACTTTTCATTTTATTAAGCCATCACCAAAAAGTTGTGTAACTTTGATGTGAGGGGTTAAGATTGATCCTACCATGTTTATTTATTTATAAAAATGTTACAAAGTTAGAGGGGGACGTGGACCGAAGCTCTAACAAACAAATAACTACTTAGAGGTGAGAAAAAAAAAAGAAGAAAAAATGTATAACCTATATAAGATCCTTTCAAACAGAAAATGTTGTGAATCATAGTGATGATGTGGAGGACAACAGGGCTAACCCGGAAGATAACAGTAAACTTATCAAGCCTAGAAGGATCAACCGTGTGAAAATACCGTCTAAAAGATAAATTGATTTTATCGTGAAGCCAGGCTAATAGAACGTGGTGGGAAGTGCTTGCTATATTTGTGGCATTTTAGTAATCGTAATGTAACTGTAATAGGCTATAAGTCAGTATCTCTAGTCATGGTTAGGATAGGCTATTCTAATATTGTATAATTGTTTCTCATCTATATTTTCTCTGTATTTCTCTTCTCTCCTCTTCTCTGTAACTTCTTGTTTCCAGAATGTTTCACTACAATTCCCAGCTATTTGTAACTTTGTCCAGTAATTAATATAGTCTGTTTGTTATTATTCTGTTTGTTCCAGAAAAGCATAACTGTAAACTAAAAAAAAAATTAATTACTCCTTCGTATTTTTTCCTTATAGAGGAAATTTGTCACTTGTCTTGTTAAATTAAACTTTTAACCTCTCTAAGAAGTTGTTATGGAGAGGCATAAAAGGGTTTTGGTCCACTAGAGGATGTTATTTTAACTATGTAGTCGGCCACTTGATTGATCACTTCTCTAAAACAGTGAGAAATAATCACCAGTTTAGATCCTCTAATATTGTTGTTTGTGAAAGTGCAAGAGGGGGTGGAGGTGGGTGGGGGGTGGGGGGTGAATTGCTATTTTTCATTTTTCTCAGTCAACTTACTATAACAGTCAGTCAATTGTTTGAGCAGTATTGAAAAGACAAAGTAATTTGACACCAGATATTTTATACAGATTGGGACTCAGAATAGGTCTTACTCCAGATTGCGAAGGAAGCAACGAATTCCCTCACGAAGGAATTATCTGAAATTCGTGCAATGTTACTGGAGGTAGTGGGTAAAAAGGCTCAAGACCCACCAATGGCAATAGCACGACAGGATAACGCTCCAGAGGCACCCATTCTCTGTCATAGGCCAGCGGTAGTTGAATTTGGACGATTTCGCGGCGAGCACCAGATGCTTGGATATTCCAAGCGGAGCGCTACTTTGATTTCTATGGAATTGAATATTCACAAAAACTCACGATGGCATCTTTCTATCTCGATGGAGATGTGCTAGAGTGGTACTGATGGTTGTTTCGGAACAAATAGTTGATTGGATGGGAGCATTTTGCAGAGAAAGTAAGGATTCATTTCAAACCAAAAGGTCTTGAATTTGCTGAGGGTCGTCTGGCGAAACTCAGGCAGGTAACCACAGTGTCGGAGTTATAGGGACGTTTTGTAGCCATAACAAATGAGACAGATGATATTTCGGATGGGTTGATGGTAAGGCTTTTTATTTTTGCGCTTAGAGAAGACATAAAAAATTCAATCCTCAGCCATGAGCCCAAAACTTATGGTGACACACTTAAATGGGCACATATTCATGAGCATCGGATCCAGGCAGAATAAGGCCTGAACCAACCAGCTTTTGCAAACAGGGGGCGCCTCTTTTGGCTAGCCCTAATCAGAATTCCTCAACCTCGTTTGTCCCGACAAGGACAACAACTTCCACTTTTAACTGCCCACCGCCTTAGTCATTCTGAGATTCAAAATCGGCGTGAGCATGGATTATGCTACTATTGTGAGGAAAAATATACTGCAGGACACAAGTGTAAGTCTCCACCTCAACTACTTCTTCTAACTGATGACTCTAATGTTCCACCAGACTTACCGAAACCATTTATCTCCGATGACTTGTTAGCCGAAGACCTCTAAGTTTTAGAGGTGAAAGAACAATCTGCTATTTCATATCACGCCTTGGCAGGTGGACATTCATCATCCACATTACGATTTCTCAGGCATGTAAATGGATCTCCGATCCAAGTATTATTGGACGAAGGAAGTGATCATAATTTTGTCCAGCCACGAGTAGCCAACTTTTTGCAGCTTCCAGTGGACTCTGCTCCTAATTTCTCTGTGATGGTTGGTACTGGTCAGTAACTTCTTTGCAAAGGTGTCATAAGACAGGTTACTCTAACAGTTCAAGGATATGCTCTCACACTTGATTTGTACTCCTTCCGTTCCATTTTAGTTAGGCACATTTCACTTTACACAGTGATTAAGAAATCATAAATGGAGTGATAGTTTTTACTATTTTACCCTTTACCCATATTAGTGATATTCATTGGGCATAAGAATGGACATTGGAATTGTAATTAATTGTAGGGGTAAAATGGAAAAAAAATAATTAATTCTATCTTGATTTAGTAAGTGCTCAACTAATATGGGACATTTATTTTTAGTAAGATGACCAACTAAAATGGGATAGAGAGAGTATTTTCTTCCTATGCATGGTGAGGACATAGTTCTTGGGGCTGCGTGGCTCTCTACTTTGGGAATGGTGATGCAAGAATATGCTAAGCGTTTGTTTGAGTTCACTTCAGAGGGGAAAACTATATGTTGGAAAGGGGATGTTCCAAACAATGCAATTCCAATCCAATTGCACAGACTTCGTAGATACGTCGCTATAGATGCAACGTCTTCATATTACTGCCTACAAGTGGTGCAAAACGATGTCTCGACTGAGAAAATCACTAATCCAGAATTGCTCTCTGTTTTAGATGAGTTTTTTGATGTTTTCCTAAAACCAAAAGGATTGCTTCCATCACGGCCACACGATAAAGCTATTCATTTAAATCCTGGGGCTGAACCAGTCAACGTCATGACAAATCGCTATCCCTACTTTTAAAAACAAGTGATGGAACAGTTGGTTGCAGACATGCTTAGGGATGGGTTTATCAGGCCTAGTAGGAGCCCATTCTCTTCTCCGGTATTATCAGTCCAAAAAAAAGATGGTACATGGAGATTTTACGTGGATTAAAGGGCTCTCAATGCCAATACTGTGAGGGACAGATTCCCTATTCCCACCATTGATGAGCTATTTGATGAGTTAAATGGAGCAATTTATTTTTCAAAGCTTGACTTACTTTCCCGATATCATCAAATTAGGGTCAGAACTGAAGATGTAGCCAAAACAACATTTTGAACACATGACGAGCACTACAAATTTTTAGATATGCTGTTCGGATTGTCTAATGCCTCGTCAACATTCTAGGCAACCATGAATGAGATATTAAGTTATCTCCAACGGTTTGTGTTTTTTTTTTTTGATGATATCTTAATATATAGCCCCAATTGGAAGGACCATCTTATCCACTTACGATCGGTGCTTGGATTACTTTGACAACATCAGTTGGTGTCCAAGAGGTCTAAATGCTTATTTGATCAACATCAGTTGGGGTGCAAGTTCACTATTTTCACTGATCAACAATCACTCAAAAACTCGAGCAACTAAACTATACAAACACCGTAACAACAAAAATGGCTTAGCAAGTTGGTGGGGTATGAATTTCAAATTATATATCATCCAGGAAAATTAAGTCAAGTTGTTGATGCCCTTTGTCATCCTTTTGACACTATTTTACTGGCTATTTCTTCCCAGAGTTATAAGCTTGAGAAGGAACTGAAAGATCTCAATCAATCACACCCCGAACTGCTTGATATCTAGAAGCAATTAGAAGGCCAGTCCGACACCTGCTTGGGCTATGTATTTCATGATGGCCTCCTATTTTTTAGGGAACGATTAGTCATTCCTACTAATTCACCACTCCATCATCACTTATTACATGAGTTTCATGACACTGCTATTTGGGGTCACGTTGGGGTGGCTCGTACTTATCACAGGTTGGCTTCAAATTTTTAGTGGAAGCAAATGAGGCGTGATATCCATAGTTTTGTCGTTTCCTGTCAAACTTGTTAACAAATGAAGGACGTTCATCGTCACCCGACTGTATTAATGCAACCCTTACCAATCCCTAATTTGGTATTGTTTTGCGAATTTTCGAATTCAAAACACTTAGAAAAGTTTTTCAAATTCAGTTTTTGAGAGTCGCCACTTGATTAATTTAAAGGAAATCAAGAAATCCTTTTCAAAAGAACTTTAAAGATTTAAACAGAAAAATCTTAAAGTTAAGAAATTCTAGGTAAGCGGTTCTTAGTAATACCCCGAGAAGGTTTTTAAGGCACTCGGGGTATCCGCTAACTTACGGTTATCCGGACTATTTTAAAACGACTTTATTTGACTAACTTTGAAAAGGAATATTTAAAGAAAAAGTTTGTTTGAAAACGAAGTGGTAAAGGAAATTTTTACGCAAACATGATTTTGGAAACTTAATGGGGATTTAACTAAGTTAACTAAATTAGTCGGAAAAATAACAATCATCATATATGAAGGGAGAAAGAAGTTGGGTTTAGGCTTCTAAAGCCCAAACCCCTAAATTGTCCAATCTTTGGACTATTGGGCTTGGCCCATCTCCGCGTCGTGTACCTGTCCTAAGCTAGTTTTTTTTGGACCTTTGAGGCCCAAATGACGGCTTCACCTGTATTAAATTACAATTTTTTGGCTTCAAGGCCCATAAAAATATAAATTTCTAGAGACTTTGAAAGTCTCAAAATATCAACATCCTCGAACTATGAGCTTTGGCCCATTCTTCTATCTTTGACATGTACGCCATATACTATTGCTGGACAGTCCATTTGGACTTAAATTGAGGTTGATCGATATTATGGGCCTTCTTGGCCCATTAAGGAAATGCAAGGGAAATGAACTTGTTGGGCCCATAGCCATGTCACATGTGCCAAGAAGAAAAAGGAACAAAATTAATATTCGTTTATGCAAGACAATCGAACTAAACAAATTAAACATATCCAAGTCATATAGACCATGATCTCAAAAAGAAATACAAACAATTCTTATCACCAAATGATTAGCGTGACTTGCTATAGGAATAGATTATTTAAACTTACTAACCAGAAAGCACCAAACTTAATAAATCAATCACATAGCCAAGTTCAAATCCACCTTGGTTTATTTGTAAAATCAAAATAATGATTCATCGCAGGATCCTTGAAACTAAAAACCAACAGAGTGAACCAAATAAATGGGTCTCTTCATAGAAAAAACATGTTTGTTTAAGCGAAAGACGAGAAAGAAAACAATCGGTTTAACACTAGACTATACCATGCTCAAGTAAATAATTCAACCATTCTCTTTCCTTAAGAAATTATATGTTCAATACATAAACACAACGCACAAGAGAGGGAAGACAAACCAATGGTTCAATCATGACCGAAATGTTCACAATTTGACATAAGACCTAAGATAAGCTGCAATGTCGATCCTCAACCAAGATATAAACTTGGTCTTGGTTTCTCAACCAAAGAAAAGAAGGGGCAATGAAAGACGGTTTCCTCCTTTCCCTACTCGATGTTGTGTCAAGAAGATCCTTAGGGAATCCTTAACTGGAAATCGAAAAAATGTGCCACTACTAATAGACCTCAATCTTAAACCCTCCTAACCCTCTCCTTATTAAGTCATGTATGACCATAAATCAAGAGTTCATTGAGGGTTCGTTAGGTGGGCACCTTTAAACTTGTGGTTTGATTCACTGGTTCATTATTTGATATTATGGACCAAAAGAACCCTTTGCAAATAACCTATTTCAAATATACAGACAAAGATCCAAACCAAAATGTGACTATAACCAACACGTATACTGGCAAATCAAAATCAGGAAAAGAAATGAAATAAAACGTTTACTTTTGACCATAGAAAACAATGGGAAATAATAGCAAAGTATAAGTAGAAACAACATCTAAAAATAATTCTGAATCGCTAAATACTACATGAATCTAAACAGAATCATCACTACCTATTCGAATGGCCTTGCAAAACCTTAAGAGTTTTAGGCCTATGAGCCGAAATCAGGCCAAGGCAAAGAAAAGGCATTAACAAACAGTCATTCTGATCGACACAAACCAATGAAAAGCCCTCTGAACTAGACATTGAGAAAGATGATTAGCCACGTTATGTTCAAAGAAGCTTCAACTTTTGAGTCGAACGACACTAAACCCAATCGATTTTCGTTCAACCGTACGAGTATCAACATAAAAGGAAACCGTAATTAAAAGAAGACTACACCATTATCATTATAAGAATGAAACAGTAGGCCTAGAGAACTGCGGCAAGAATTCTGAAATTCAAACATGAACATAAAAAAAACAACCTACGGCTTTCAAGGAAGCCTTCTACAGCACATAATCCCACCGTACACTACTACGACAAAAAATTGAAATTTTAAAAAGAACGAAACAAACAGAAAAGAAGGAAAAGGGAAGTGAAGGTTCACCTTTCTCAGGGAAGCAAATCGGGACTTTGAGTCTTCGGAATCCTCTGCCACCACCGGAAAACACCACTAGAAATTTTAAACTTAGGGAAAATTCTTTCAAAATTTCCCTTTTTGCTCAAAACTCTTTAAAAGATTTTCAAGACTTGTGCTTAGGAGTTTTTCACTCTCCAAGGCTTGTTTTCTTCCCTCAGCAGTGGTAGTATTTATAGAAGCGAATTTGAGGGGATTTCAGGATTTCTGTCGATGTGGGAGAGAAGGATTTTAAGGGGTAATTTTGGTATTTTGAGAGGAGGATTCGAATTTGAGAAAGGATAGACTCAAGGGTGAGCTGTGAAATTGTACGAATTTGCCACATAGGGCAAAGTTCTAGAAAATTCGAAACCGATTTCATACCAAAAATGTGGTAGTCACATGATGGTGTACGAATGAGAGGGGAGAGGGGGAAGAATCGAGCGGGAAAAAGGATTTGGGTTTTGATTTCGGGTCGGGTCGAAGGTTGTGGTCGTCAATGGCGTTGGAGTTGTTTAATAATGTTGTTGTTTGTATTGATGGAGAAGATGAAGGGGAAATAAAGGGTTGTGGGTTTGGGCCTGGAGCGGGTTGCATATTTGGGCTGGGCGGCTGATGCAATTAAAGATTTTGGGCCTGATTTCAGGTTCAAATTAAAAAGGGGAGGGTAGAAATTAGGCTATTTAAGAGATAACCTAATTAGATTAGGATTTAGTCAATCTCATTTAAATTTAGGTCAAATTGAAAATCAATTGGCCAATTGCATTGCAATTGTGGCCAATTTGATTTCAATTATGACCAAATTTAGTAAGTTTGGCTAAATTAAATCGCCATCCAATACGAATTAACAATCCCTTTAATCCCGAGCTTCTTGGTTTAATAAAATTGAATAAATATTTTCCAAATAAATTATATTTGAAAGCAAAATATATTTAAGTCATGATTTTGCCTACTTGAATTAATTTTCAAGATGGGATTTCGATTAAAACTTGAATATTTGATAAAATAATTATTTAAGCGACCAAAATTATACGATCTCATATCCATGAATGCAAAACATATAATTCTTCACTTAAATTACAAAAACTAACCCAAATAAACATTTTAGAAAGCATTTATCCGGATAAAATAAATATTTTGATTTTATTTAAAATCGAAGAAACTCAGGATTAAATTTAGTCGAGGAGGGCAAAAATTAGGTGTCAACAACTGCCCCCTCCCTTTGGGTAGGGTGAATGCAAGCAACCTTGGGCAAAGAGAGTTTGCCGTTCCTAATTTTGTCCGACCCCAAATTCATTTCTTAAAAAGGTTAGTTTTTGCTTGAATTTTAAGGAGTTATGATCGGACCCCGATATCAGGTTTTCTACATATCTCAGGTTATATAAGAATTCAGGCCACTTGTAGTTCATGACGCTTGATTTTTAAGCACGATTTTGAAAGAACTCACAAGCTATTCCGATTTTGGATTTTTGGTAAAACCAGAACAATAGGGAATAAGAGGATATTTGGGGGGAGTTGGAATGCAGTCGAGTTTTAAATGGAGAGCCCAACCTACATATCCCTGAGGCTCAGGGAATCAGACTGCTTGTAGTTCGACTCAATCGATAGAAAAGATAGTCTTTTATTTTAGACAATCTTTGGCTTGGGATGAATGACAAGTGACTTGAGCTATGGAAAAGAGGCTTGTAACCTACTAACCATAAATGCGGCATTTTTCACATCCATAGATAAGAATTTACCCGGACAATTTCCAAAGCTCTAGGTGTGATGTCACTCGGATTTGAAGGAGAAAGGTTACCTCTAGTATGAATTTAAAAATATCCCAGGAGTGAATACTGAAACTAAATATCCCAAAATACCCACATGCCTTCTGATAGGGGTGTGGTTTGATGGTGGTGGCAATCATCCTTTAGCTCGCGTCCAAAGAGTTTGATGTCCCTCTCTGGACGACGTCCCGGTTTGCTGCTACTAAAAAGTTCCACGTTGTGCTGCGTCCTTTTTGGAGTTGTCTGCACCTGTGGTTTTGGTTTGAGATTGTCATCCTCTCGGATGCTCTCGATAATATCTCAAACAAAATTGTTAGTGATAAAAATAATTCACGAAGGGTTATATATTCTATTACCATATCTCCATGTGAATTATTATCCAAAAAGCGATGTTGTCCTCTCGTGTACCTGTTTTGGAGGGAAACAACTCTTTGCAATAATAGATACAACAACCCTCTTAGTTGTTGGGTAAGATGGCTTTTTAGCTATTTTTAGCTATTGAAATATCTTTAAAGTGGGGTGGCCCTCTTGGACACCGACGACACTTTGTGTAAAACGGTCCCTGCAACCGCGTAATTTTATGTTGATGTGGCAACCCTCTTGGTCACCTATGATGCTTCTTGCATTTGAGACGATAACTTTTTCAGCTATCAGTGATGATCTTGTGCATACAATCTCGGGTAAGCCCTGTACATCTTCCGTACCGATACGACTTATAGATATCCCTTGAATTTTCAATCTTTAGGTCATCACGCATATTATCCGATGTTGGATACAAGATGACTTACAAATGTCTCTTGAGTTGACGATTTTCTGGGTGATCCTGCACCTTATCCGACCTTTGGATAAGAGATGGCTTATAGATATCCCTCAAATTGTCAGCCTTTCGGTTAATCCAGCACATTATCCGACCTTGGATGCGATGTGGCTTATAGAGAACCCTTGGACTATCAATTTTGGCAATCTTGCACATCAACCGATAAAGATTTAGTTGTGGCTTAAGGAGAGCCTTCAAGCTGTCAATTTTTGGGGTAATCTCACATACTATCCAGTTAGGATGTTGTTGCGACTTATGGATGACCCATTGACTATCCACTCTCGGATAATATTGCACACTATCCTGTCTCGAATATTGTGACTTACAGATGACTTTCAGATTGTCAATTTTTAGGAAGTCCAGTTTGTCGTCCGTCTTTGGATAACGACTTAAGGACGTCCCTTTGGATCATGTACTTCTTCAACTTCGATATGTTGATACAAATATGCTGAGATATCATCGACGTTGGGTTACATCACCTCTTGCGTGTCAACAGATATAAAATAATGAGATATCCTCAACGCTAGATTATGTTATCTTCGCGTGGTCAACTGATATAGGTGCTCCAAAGCATCTTTCAAAACTAGACTCTATTATCTTGCATGGTGAGCGATTATGGAGACTTGTTTAAATGATATGATGGCCCTCTCGGCATGTCCCTCTCGGCAATGGAATGAAATAAAATGGCACTCTCGGCATGGCCCTCTCGGCAATGGAATGAGATGAAATGGCCCTCTCGGCCCTCTCGACAATGGAATAAGATGAAATGGCCCTCTCGGCATGGCCCTCTCGAAAATGGAATGAGATGAAATGGCCCTCTCAGCATGGCCCTCTCTGCAATGGAATGAGATGAAATGGCCCTCTCGACAATGGAATAAAATGGCCCTCTCGGCAATGGAATGGAATGGCCCTCTTGGCATGGAATGGAATGTCCTGCAATGAGCTGAAATGATATATAATAAAATGCAATTAACTGTTATGTGACACAATATGATGGGATGCAATATGATGTAATGATGCAATGGCGTGCAATGCCATATGGTGCAATGGAATGCGATGGGATGTAACATGATGCAATGGAATGTGATGGGATGTAATATGATGCAAAATGATGCAATATGATGCAATGGAATGCAATGCCATATGGTGAAATGGAATGCAATGGGATGTAACATGATGCAACATGATGCAATGGAATGTGATGGGATGTAATATGATGTAAAATGATGCAATGGAATGTGATGGGATGTAATATGATGTATTGGATATAACGGGATGCACTGAGATGCATCAGGATGCCATGGGGTGCATTGGTATGCCATAGGGTACATTGGGATGCAATGAGATGTATTGGTATACATCGGGATTCAATGGGATTCATCGGGATGCCATGGGGTGCATCGGGATGAATTGGGGTGCATCGGAATGCAATGAGATGCATTAGGATGCAATGAAATGCGTTGGGATGCATTAGGATGTAATGAGATGCAATAAATATCCTTTTTCGACGATCCCCATCCTCCTCCTTTGGCATTGACAAGGGTTAGACTTTTTCAGTTCTGACATAATGAGATGGCGTATAGGCTATTCTGTTGATGTGCTGACTCTTTTGAATGTACCTGCGCTTAAGGTAAGCAATTAGTAGACACAATGTCGCTTTTACCAGCGACTATAGTCAAATTCTGGGAAAGCTTTAAAAAGAGCATTTACAATATAAACGATTTTGTTTGCTTGCACAAAAATCATTTTGGAGAAAAGTAAATGGTTAAACCCATTTTTGGGACAACTATAAATACCACTTTCGAACGTTATAAGTTTGTTTTGACCCATGACGGATTGGAAGAGAATGTCCCTATTCTTCCTTGTCGGGTGACCTCTTTGATCGTTTCGTTATGCCGACTCTTTCGAGTATACCTGCACTCAAGGAAACCATTTAGTAGACACAAAGTCGCTTTTACTAGCGACTATTATTAGGAAAAGTCTTGAATAAAATCTTCATAACAAGGATAAGACGCTTTTGTTTGATATCCACATCTTTTCAAGCCGGATAGACAAATCAAGAGGCCCTTGATCCTGAATGAGTTATTCAACCCATCCTTGGAGCTGTCCAAGAATACCGTTCTTGAGCATTAGGCATTTTTGATACGATTCTTGATTTTCTCAGGGGATTTGAAAGAGACCCTATTTATGTACGGTGATCCCTGCATCCACAGAAAAATTGTTAGTTTTGGGTGAAACTACTCCGCGTTGACCTCCTTAGATCTCTGGTTTGCTCCTCGCTATCTTTCGGCTGCTTCGTCATGTTTGGACTTCTGCCCTGACTCCCCGCTTAAATAGATGTAAGGCAAAACTAGTCAAGAAAATATGTATAGATTTTCAAAAATAATTAGGGTTTTGAAATCATAGATTTGAAAACTTGTGTGAAAGTTTTTTTAGAAAAACTCTGCCTGTCATGTCAAGTGCTAGCTCAATGAACGTCTTCCACTTGAGGCCTGGTTACGTCTGACATCCGATGAAGGATCCCTGGAAACTCATTGTTGTTGCTGGGAAGTTCACTAGCATAATTTGCAGAAGCTTGTCATAGCTGGGGATTTAGACTAATTGCACTGTATCACAGCTGGTGATTTCTGAGGTTGGCTTTGAACTCTCGGTACTGGGGAATTTGGAATTCATTCTAAAGTATTAGTGGAAATTTTGAGGATTTCCTCAAAATTTCTTCCCCAGTTAGATGTTATTTGAGATGATATCGACCTTTGGGGAATTCGAGACTTTCTCCCAAAATCTTTGTTGGTCTCCGTTTTCTTTGCCAAAAGATGATCTTCTTTTTGGAATTTTCGAGATTCCTTCTCAAAAATTCTGCCCCAGTTTCCATTTCCTAGGGTGATATGACCGAGCCGTTGGGGAGCCTACGTATCCCTTTGAAGCAGGAATCAGGTCAAACGTAGTTCAGGACTACGCTAGGGAATTATAGAAAAATCTAAAGGGTTGACTGAAGCCGACATAGGCCGCCTACGTATCTCATTCTTGAGAATTCAGGTCATCACGTAGTTCATACATAAAGAGGAGAGATAAATTTTCCTAAGGGGTTGACCGAAGCCGACATAGGCCGCCTACGTATCTCATTCTTGAGAATTTAGGACAAACGTAGTTCGTACATAAAGGAGAATGGATATTTAAGCTACTACAAAGCATAAAATGATTATACTAAGAAAAGTACGATTACAAGGAAAGGAAACATAGAGAGGAGACTATCTTCAGACGTAGTATCTCTTCACTGCATCGGAGTTGATTGGCTTGGTCCACTCTTGACCATCCATCTCGGACACGATTAGGTCCCCTCCATATAGCACTTTACGTACCACATATGGCCCTTACCAGTTTGGAGCAAACTTGCCTTTGTATTCTTCTTGATTGGGAAATATGCGTTTGAGAACCAATTGTCCTACTTCAAACGTGCGAGTTCTCACTTTCTTGTTGAAGGAACGTATCATCCGTTGTTGGTATAGCTGCCCATGGCATACAACCTCCATTCGCTTTTCATCAATTAGCATGAGTTGTTCACATCTAGCGTGGACCCATTCTTCGTTACTCAATTTGGCCTCTTGAATAATCTTCAAGGAAGGTATCTCTACCTCAACAGGTATCACGGCTTCAGTTCCATAAACCAATAGATATGGAGTTGCCCCAGTCAAAGTTTTGACCATCGTACGGTATCCTAACAAAGCATAAGGCAACATCTCGTGCCAAGATCTGTTGTTCTCAATCATTTTTCTCAATATCCTCTTGATGTTTTTGTTGGCGGCTTCTACAGCTCCATTAATTTACGAAAGATACGCAGTCGAATTTTGATGAGTGATTTTGAACTTTTCACAAATTTCTTTCATCAAGTGACTGTTCAGGTTAGCTCCATTATCTGTAATGTTTGATTCTGGTATCCCAAATCGGCAAATCAAGTTGTTTCTGACAAAATCTGTAACGACTTTCTTAGTCACAACTTTGTATGAGATAGCTTCTACCCATTTTGTGAAATAATCAATAGCAACTAAGATGAATCTATGTCCATTCGATGTTGTCGGTTCTATCGGACCAATGACGTCCATACCCCATGCTACGAACGGCCATGGTGAACTCATTGTGTAGAGTTCATGTGGAGGCATCCGAATCAAGTGTCCGTGTATCTGGCACTTCGGGCATTTCTGCACGTACTTATTACAGTCACTTTCCATAGTCATCCAAAAGTAACCCATCCGCAAGATTTTTCTATAGAGAGTGAATCCGTTCATATGAGGTCCGCAAACTCCAGCATGTATTTATTCCAATAATTTTGTGGCTTCTACGGCATTGACGCATCTTACAAATCCTAGGTTTGGGGTTCTCCTAAAAAGGATTTCCCCGCTTGGGAAGTAACTCTTTGCCAAATGTCGGATTGTCTTTTTCTAAATGTTACTGGCATCTTAAGGGTATGCCCCAGACTCTAAATGCCTCTTGATATCAAAGTACCATGGTTTTCCATCGGCCTCTGCTTCAATATGTGCACAGTGTACCGGTTGCTCCCTCAAACTTATTTCCAAAGGATCAATGTAACTTTTATCTGGGTTTTGAATCATGGAGGATATAGTGGCTAAAGCATCAGCAAACTCGTTCTGTATTCTCGGGATATGCCTGAAGTCAATCTCCTTGAATCTTTTGCATAAATTCCGTACTAGCTCTACGTAAGGGGTGATTTTGGGATTCTTCACAGCCCAATCTCCTCGCACTTGGTGAATCAATAGATCTGAATCTCCAATGACTAATAATTCTCAAACACCCATATCAAGTGCTAAATCAAGGCCTAGGATGCAAGCTTCGTACTCGGCCATATTGTTGGTGCAAGGGAAACGTAGTTTGGCGATTACCGGGTAATGCTGACCTGTTTCTGACACTAGAACCGCTCCAATTCCTGAACCTTTGAAGTTGACCTCTCCATCAAAGAACATCCTCCATCCGGGGTATGCTTCAGCTATGTCTTCCCCTACGAACAAAACTTCTTCATCTGGGAAGTAAGTATGGAGTGGCTCATATTCATTGTCAACCGAATTTTCAGCTAGATAATCTGCTAGGGCTTGCCCTTTGATTGCATTTTGGGTCACATACACAATGTCAAACTCACTTAACAACATCTGCCATTTAGCCAACTTCCCTGTAGGCATGGCTTTCTGAAATATATATTTCAAGGGGTCCATTCTGGAAATAAGATATGTTGTATATGAAGATAAGTAATGTCTCAGCTTCTGGGCAACCCAAGTTAAAGCACAACACGTCCTCTCAACCAAGGTGTAGCGAGCCTCGTACGGAGTAAACTTCTTACTCAAATAATAGATCGCCTTCTCTTTCCTTCCGGTTTCATCGTGTTGCCCGAGGACGCATCCAAAAGCATTTTCTGAGACTGACAAATATAACAATAATGGACTTCCTTATCTTGGTGGAACTAAAACGGGCGGAGCGGATAAATAATCTTTGATCCTATCAAAAGCCTTTTGGCACTCTTCTGTCCACTCGTTCAATGCATCTTTCATCAACATCTTAAGGATTGGCTCACATATGACAGTCGACTGGGCAATGAACCTACTAATGTAATTCAAATGTCCCAAGAAACTCATGAATTCTTTCTTGGTCCTCGGTGGGTGCAACTCCTGAATTGTCTTGATCTTGGAAGGGTCGAGTTCGATGCCCCTCCTACTGACTATAAACCCCAATAATTTTTCGACTGGCACACCGAAGGCACATTTAGCAGGATTAGGCTTCAAATTATATTTTCTCAATAGGTCAAAGAATTTTCTCAGGTGTGTCAGATGATCCGAACTCTCGCGGGATTTGATGATTATGTCATCCACGTACACCTCAATTTCCTTGTGGATAATATCATGAAAGATCGTTGTCATTGCCCTCATGTATGTCGCCTCAGCATTTTTTAGACCGAACGGCATTACCCTGTAGTGATAAACACCCCAGGGTGTGATGAAGGCCGTCTTTTCTGCGTCTTCCTCATCCATTAGGATCTGATGATACCCCGCGAAACAATCCACGAAGGACTGCATTTCATGCTTCGCGCAGTTGTCAATGAGAATATGGATGTTGGGTAGAGGGAAGTTATCTTTAGGACTAGCCCTGTTCAAGTCTCTGTAATCAACACAAATTCTGATTTTGCCATCCTTCTTTGGTACCGGAACAATATTGGCTAGCCACGTTGGATATTTTGTGACCTCCACAACTTTAGACTGAATTTGCTTTGTCACTTCTTCTTTAATCCTTAAACTTAAATCTAGCTTGAATTTTTGCATTTTTTACTTTACTAGATCAAACTCTGGATTGATTGGTAACTTATGCGACACGATGTTGGTGCTTAACCCTGGCATGTCATTGTAGGACCAAGCAAATACATCGATGTATTCTCGTAACAAGCGGATGAGTTCTCTTTTCTATTCTTCTGTCAGGTGAACACTGATTCTTGTTTCCTTAACTTCATCATGGTCCCCTAGGTTGACCACTTCAGTTTCTTCTAGGTTAGGCTTCTCGCGGTTTTCAAATTCTTCCAAATCCTCTGTTAACTGTTCTTCATCATAGCTTTCCCATTCATTTTCATTTGCATCACCGTGTTCATTTAGCCCTTGACATGACATGACATTGGCAGGTTTTAAGTTATTATTACTGAAAGAAACAAACAAACCAAGTCAGATAATGGCAAGATAACATAAAAATAGGGAAATAGGAATAATATAACTCAAAAAATAGTTTTCTAGATAAAAGGGAGGCCTTTTCATTGAAACTTTGGAAACATTTACAAACTATGGCTCATGACCTGCACGAGTACAGACCCATGCCTTTTTTAAAGCAGTAAACATGCAAAAGAGAATTTGAAAGATAAAAGGGTGGATCGCGGGGCCTCCTTCGGATCATCACCAATTTTCAAAAACTAGAAATTTTCCCTTTCATCTACCACAGAGGGCGAGGAGTCATGAGCGGAGTGGATGTCCAATTTTGTAAAGTTTCTCCAGGTGCAACCTTTCTCACTCCACTAGTCTTCGGAAAATCTTCTATTATAGCATTGCAACCTTCGAACAGAATTCCTATCCCATCCCCCAAACCATCATCCATCGACATCTCACGTACAGAAAATGACTGGTAAAGCAGTGGCAATGGCTTGGGCAGACCCATCGTTGTCCTTTTCTCATTCTCATCTTCCTTTGTCGGCCTGTATCCTAGTCCATATTTGAAAGCTCTTTCTGGAATCACGACCGGCTCAATGATACCCTCCAAGTTCTTCCCTAGGCCTCGACCAGGTTTGAATCTATTTCTTAGCATCACAGTTGCCATCATCTTATAGATAGAAGGCATGGGAGTCTGGCATGTTGGGTCCTCTTCAGCAGCGTTCACGATTTCCACCATATAAAAATTATTGCCCTTTGGAATATCTTCAATCACAGGTACATAACCATTAGGGTGGCTCAAGTGACTCCCTTCGCCTTGAATGACCACCTCGTGGCCTTCCCAAATGAATTTCAATAATTGATGAAGAGGTGATGAAACCATTTTTGCACCATGGAGCCACGGCCTCCCGAGGAGCAGATTGTAACTAGGATTAATATCCATAACATAAAATTTAGTCTTGAACTCGGTAGGTCCTATTTGGATGTACAAATCAACTTTGCCTATAGTGTCCCTCTGTCCTCCATCGAAAGCTCGCACATTAACATGGCTTTGACGGACCTTTCCAAAATCGTAACCCATTTGAGTCAATGTGAAAAGGGGATAAATGTTCAGACCAGATCCATCATCTATCAGAACCCGATTAATCACATGGTCACGACAAATAACAGAGATGTGCAACGCTTTGTTATGCATTATGCCTTCAAAAGGCAATTCTTCTTCACTGAATGATATGCGATGACTTCCCACAACGTTACCTATCATTGCGACCAGATTTTCAACACTCGTACCAACGGGCACATATGTTTCACCTAAGACCTTCAACAACGCTTGTCGGTGGTATTGAGAACTCATTAGTAATGCCCACACGGAGATCTGTGCTGGAGTCTTTTACAGATGCTTAACAATTGAATATTCTTTTGGTTGCATTTGCCTCCAAAACTCTTCAGCTTCTCCTTCAGTAATCGGCCTCTTCTGAGAGTCTTTCTTGTAAGAGTCGTTGGCTAAATTCTCGGGAATATAGCACCATCCGAATTGAGTCATCCCATGGGCGGTAGCAGTCTCTAAAATAAACTCTTTTCTAGGTGGTGTTGGAACATATACCTGAGTCGGGGCGGTCATTACCACAAATGGAGGCCTTTCATTGACACTTAAGGCAGACACGGTCTTCTCTATCTTCTCTACCCCTTCCGTCCTCTTAGGCTTTTCTGAATTAACCTTAGCGATAGTCTTACTAACTGCCCATTCATCTTCTATTTCGATCATGTTAACCGCAGTCCCTCCGTGGTTAGGCAACGGATTACTGTTGACATTTGGAGCCGGTGTTTGAAAAGTAATAACTTTATGATCAATCAGGTCTTAGATCTTATGTTTCAAATTAATGCAATCTTCGGTACTGTGGCCGACTCCTCCAGAATGATAGGCACAGTTTTGATCGGCATGATAAAATCGAGAATTGTATTAGTGGGCTTTGGTTGGACAGGCTGGAGATAACCGGCTGCACTTAATCTTTCAAAAAGTTGAGTGCGACTTTCAGCCAGCGGTGTGAAGTTTCGAGGAGGTTTCTTTTTAAGGTTTGGATGAGGAAGGTTATTTTGATTAACAGGAGGTGGTACTTGATGATAGTTTGGAGCTATGTGGATGTTAGCTTGGTGATTTGGGGTGGTGGTTTGGACATTAGGCTGATAATTTGGCAATGGAGCTTGATACTGTGGTAAGGCATGTGGTTGTGGAGCTTGGTATTGAGGTAGGACATTTGGCTGTGGAGTTTGGTATTGAGGTAAGATATTTGGCTGTGGATCTTGATATTGGGGTCGAACGTAGAATACGAATTGAGGACTCGGGGGTGGCGGAGAAGAAAGGGTACTCCTGGGCCTGAATCTCCTTTTCAATTTATCAATAGAATCAGTGGATACCGTAGTCACGTCTTCTCTTTTCTTCCTAGGAAACCCAGAGGACCCAGCTGATGTTGGAGTCTGGATAATTCCCAGTTCGAATCCCTTCTTCGAGTGATGCACCAATCTTTACCAAATCTGCAAAGGTTGCCCGAACTGCAGACACCATTCTAGTATAGAACTCGCCTTCTTGAGCACGAGAAAATACCGCTACCATTTCCTCCTCAGTCATAGGAGGTTGTACCTTAGCGGCTTTATTTCTCCAGCGATAAGCATAATCTCGAAAGTATTCACCGCTCTTTTGCTTGATCCTATTTAGTGAATGCCGGTCAGGAACTATTTCCACATTATAAGCAAACCTGTCGATAAAGTCTTTGGCCAAGGCCTTCCAGCTAGACCATTTTTTCAATTCCTGGGATGTGAACCAATCCAGGGCTTCACCGCCTAAACTTCGAATGAATAGGCGCATTAGCAATGCTTTGTTCCTTCCAATTCCAACCATTTGATCACAATATCTTCTTAAGTGAGCCATGGGATTTCCAGTACCACCGAATGTTTCAAATTTGGGGACCTTGTATCCTTCTGGTAGGTCTACACTGGGGTGGACACACAAATCATCATAACCAAGGCCATCATTATCCCCTGCTCCATGAGACTCTTTGATCCTCATAATCTCTTCCTTCATTGCAAGCATTTCCTTTTCATGCTCGATCCTCCATTCTTTCTCTTTCTCCTCATAATGGTCTACCTCAGGATTAGGAAAAGGGTTATAGAGATCAGGAGATGTGACGACATGAAAAGCAGTTGGGGGTATAGGTCGGATGTGAGATGGATTTAAGATAGTGGCGGAAGGGTTTTGGTATGCTGAAGCGTGATTTTGAGGATGAACGAAAGTGGGGTTGTAGGCAGGGAGGACATTTTGGGGGTTAAAGGTGTTTTGTGGAGTTTGAGAGTGGTTCTGTGGGATTTGAGGATGGATTTGTGGAGTTAAGGCAGGATTTTGTGGATGGTAAGCATCTGGGTTATTGTCTCGATTGGTGTTTTGAATGGGTGGAGTGTGAGTTTGATGAACCGGTGGATTATTGATGATTGGGTCTGTGGGAAGTTGAGAGGCGGAAGCGGATGAAATGTTATTTGGATGATTTTTGAGGTCAGGTGTGTTGAGAGGAGGGATTTGGAGTGGAGGACCGTGCCCTCCTAGGACAAGAGCATTAGTAGTGATGGATAAATTAGCCAAGTCTCTAGTACGATTCACCTCTTCTTGAAGCATTTTCAGCTTCCTCGCGAGTTCAGCAATCATCTCGCTTTGTTCTACTATGACATTGTCCCTGATAGCCAATGCATTATCCTCGTCGCTTCCAGTCATTCTTGAATGATGGCTAGGGGATGGAATTTTGTGAGCTTTTGATCGGGTGAAGTAAGCATGTTCAGCCAGCTTATGGCAACACGAAGTAGTTTCTATTATCTGTAAAGTAAAAACAACTCAAAGGCAGATGTGTTAGATCCCGTTAGTAATAAGCAATGCAAGATAATCAAATAGGCAAAGAACACATAGAGTTGTTTCTCATCGCAGGTGAATTGATCCATAATGACTCGAAAGTTCCAATGAAAAGGATTTTGTTCATTGTTTTGGATGAGTAGAATTTATCAGGACGGTTCGACTCTTCATCTTCCCATCCTTATGTCTTCTTTCGCCGAAGTGGGGAAAAAGTAGAGTTTTTGAAGATAGGGGCCGGGCCGAAAGGCTGCCTACGTAGTTCGAATCATTTCCATATCCATCTTTTCAGTCGAACCTTCCTGAGAGTACGAGAGATGATTCTTTAGGATTTTCTGGGAAACTTTAAAAGACTTAGAGTATTTTGGTCGAACTTTCATGGAGTGGACGTATATTTCTGCCTAAATGGTCTCTATAAAACATGGGATTGCATCAATTTGCCTTTAATTCGAATCAACATAACACATATGAGCACATAAGACAGTTATATCACACAAGCATTAATAAAGAGCGCGTCCTACTCGAGGGGACCTTTTGAGCCAAAGGTGGGCCTAGCGTTCATTCGAAAAGACGTATGCGTTGTTTTTGAGCCATTCTATTGCCCCAATATAGATAAAACCCAAAACTTTCCCAAAAAGGGGAATACAAAGCTAGTCGAATAAGGGGTACATTTTAAGGAAAATGGGAATAATGCCTAAAATAGGCCCACGCAGGGGAAAATAAAACAAACCCACGCAGGGGTATAAATGGAAGATACATAAGAAGCAAACCCACTAATGTAGGCCCTGAAGACGATCCTTCTTCTGTTGTTCTTTTCTTGTATTTCTTCGCAATTTTCCCAAGTGTATTGACTCCTTTACCACCATGCTGAGATTCGAGAACCGTGCTATACTAAGAAAATAAGTAAACCAGTAAACCCACCCTGGGACAATGGTTCAGTTTCAACACATACGTCTTTTCAAACAGCACATAGTTGGATGCGGTGTCGGCGGGTCTTGAACCCATTTGACACATTTTGGTAGTTTTCTAATGGACTTAACATCCCCTGGGATATTAAGTCGTCTTAGGCTAATGCTTAACCATTAGGATTTGGTTTCGCTCTATCCTAATTAACTAGAATAGTTTGTTTGAATTGACCGGGAACCCAAAATGAACTTTTCGGGGTAACACACCAAATGACTGTTGACCGACTCGAGTCAACTACTTCACTTGGTGGTTCAAAGAAGTTAAGGTGTTATACTGAAGGGCGGGTGTAGAAACCCACATAACCGCCCTTTTTTCCTAATGCCTAATGATTTGCCAGGAATGGCGGAATATGCCATGATATGACAGTTTATAATAAGAATTAAACATATAAGCAAGTAAAGCAATTTAAAATACTAATTATTACAAGTCCAAATAGTTAGTCAAATAAAGTTAGATTCAAATATGTGGTTAGAACCTAGTTAAGTCCCCAGCGGAGTCGCCATTTCTGTTTTGTGAATTTTCGAATTCAAAACACTTAGAAAAGTTTTTCAAATTCAGTTTTTGAGAGTCGCCACTTGATTAATTTAAAGGAAAATCAAGAAAACCTTTTCAAAAGAACTTTAAAGATTTAAACAGAAAAATCTTAAAGTTAAGAAATTCTAGGTAAGCGGTTCTTATTAATACCCCGAGAAGGTTTTTAAGGCACTCGGGTTATCCGCTAACTTGCGGTTATCCGGACTATTTGAAAACGACTTTATTTGACTAACTTTGAAAAGGAATATTTAAAGAAAAAGTTTGTTTGAAAACGAAGTGGTAAAGGAAATTTTTACGCAAACATGATTTTGGAAACTTAATGGGGATTTAACTAAGTTAACTAAATTAGTCGGAAAAATAACAATCATTATATATGAAGGGGGAAAGAAGTTGGGTTTAGGCTTCTAAAGCCCAAACCCCTAAATTGTCCAATCTTTGGACTATTAGGCTTGGCCCATCTCCGCGTCATGTACCTGTCCTAAGCTAGTTTTTTTTGGACCTTTGAGGCCCAAATGACGGCTTCACCTGTATTAAATTACAATTTTTTGGCTTCAAGGCCTATAAAAATATAAATTTCTCGAGACTTTGAAAGTCTCAAAATATCAACATCCTCGAACTATGAGCTTTGGCCCATTCTTCTATCTTTGACCTGTACGCCATATACTATTGCTGGACAGTCCATTTGGACTTAAATTGAGGTTGATCGATAATATGGGCCTTCTTGGCCCATTAAGGAAATGCAAGGGAAATGAGCTTGTTGGGCCCATAGCCGTGTCACATGTGCCAAGAAGAAAAAGGAACAAAATTAATATTCGTTTATGCAAGACAATCGAACTAAACAAATTAAACATATCCAAGTCATATAGACCATGATCTCAAAAAGAAATACAAACAATTCTTATCACCAAATGATTAGCGTGACTTGCTATAGGAATAGATTATTTAAACTTACTAACCAGAAAGCACCAAACTTAATAAATCAATCACATAGCCAAGTTCAAATCCACCTTGGTTTATTTGTAAAATCAAAATAATGATTCATCGCAGGATCCTTGAAACTAAAAACCAACAGAGTGAACCAAATAAATGGGTCTCTTCATAGAAAAAACATGTTTGTTTAAGCGAAAGACGAGAAAGAAAACAATCGGTTTAACACTAGACTATACCATGCTCAAGTAAATAATTCAACCATTCTCTTTCCTTAAGAAATTATATGTTCAATACATAAACACAACGCACAAGAGAGGGAAGACAAACCAATGGTTCAATCATGACCGAAATGTTCACAATTTGACATAAGACCTAAGATAAGCTGCAATGTCGATCCTCAACCAAGATATAAACTTGGTCTTGGTTTCTCAACCAAAGAAAAGAAGGGGCAATGAAAGACGGTTTCCTCCTTTCCCTACTCGATGTTGTGTCAAGAAGATCCTTAGGGAATCCTTAACTGGAAATCGAAAAAATGTGCCACTACTAATAGACCTCAATCTTAAACCCTCCTAACCCTCTCCTTATTAAGTCATGTATGACCATAAATCAAGAGTTCATTGAGGGTTCGTTAGGTGGGCACCTTTAAACTTGTGGTTTGATTCACTGGTTCATTATTTGATATTATGGACCAAAAGAACCCTTTGCAAATAACCTATTTCAAATATACAGACAAAGATCCAAACCAAAATGTGACTATAACCAACACGTATACTGGCAAATCAAAATCAGGAAAAGAAATGAAATAAAACGTTTACTTTTGACCATAGAAAACAATGGGAAATAATAGCAAAGTATAAGTAGAAACAACATCTAAAAATAATTCTGAATCGCTAAATACTACATGAATCTAAACAGAATCATCACTACCTATTCGAATGGCCTTGCAAAACCTTAAGAGTTTTAGGCCTATGAGCCGAAATCAGGCCAAGGCAAAGAAAAGGCATTAACAAACAGTCATTCTGATCGACACAAACAAATGAAAAGCCCTCTGAACTAGACATTGAGAAAGATGATTAGCCACGTTATGTTCAAAGAAGTTTCAACTTTTGAGTCGAACGACACTAAACCCAATCGATTTTCGTTCAACCGTACGAGTATCAACATAAAAGGAAACCGTAATTAAAAGAAGACTACACCATTATCATTATAAGAATGAAACAGTAGGCCTAGAGAACTGCGGCAAGAATTCTGAAATTCAAACATGAACATAAAAAAAACAACCTACGGCTTTCAAGGAAGCCTTCTACAGCACATAATCCCACCGTACACTACTACGACAAAAAATTGAAATTTTAAAAAGAACGAAACAAACAGAAAAGAAGGAAAAGGGAAGTGAAGGTTCACCTTTCTCAGGGAAGCAAATCGGGACTTTGAGTCTTCGGAATCCTCTGCCACCACCGGAAAACACCACTAGAAATTTTAAACTTAGGGAAAATTCTTTCAAAATTTCCCTTTTTGCTCAAAACTCTTTAAAAGATTTTCAAGACTTGTGCTTAGGAGTTTTTCACTCTCCAAGGCTTGTTTTCTTCCCTCAGCAGTGGTTGTATTTATAGAAGCGAATTTGAGGGGATTTCAGGATTTCTGTCGATGTGGGAGAGAAGGATTTTAAGGGGTAATTTTGGTATTTTGAGAGGAGGATTCGAATTTGAGAGATGATAGACTCAAGGGTGAGCTGTGAAATTGTACGAATTTGCCACATAGGGCAAAGTTCTAGAAAATTCGAAATCGATTTCGTACCAAAAATGTGGTAGTCACATGATGGTGTGCGAATGAGAGGGGAGAGGGGGAAGAATCGAGCGGGAAAAAGGATTTGGGTTTTGATTTCGGGTCTGGTTGAAGGTTGTGGTCGTCAATGGCGTTGGAGTTGTTTAATGATGTTGTTGTTTGTATTGATGGAGAAGATGAAGGGGAAATAAAGGGTTGTGGGTTTGGGCCTGGAGCGGGTTGCATATTTGGGCTGGGCGGCTGATGCAATTAAAGATTTTGGGCCTGATTTCAGGTTCAAATTAAAAAGGGGAGGGTAGAAATTAGGCTATTTAAGAGATATCCTAATTAGATTAGGATTTAGTCAATCTCATTTAAATTTAGGTCAAATTGAAAATCAATTGGCCAATTGCATTGCAATTGTGGCCAATTTGATTTCAATTATGACCAAATTTAGTAAGTTTGGCTAAATTAAATCGCCATCCAATACAAATTAACAATCCCTTTAATCCCGAGCTTCTTGGTTTAATAAAATTGAATAAATATTTTCCAAATAAATTATATTTGAAAGCAAAATATATTTAAGTCATGATTTTACCTACTTGAATTAATTTTCAAGATGGGATTTCGATTAAAACTTGAATATTTGATAAAATAATTATTTAAGCGACCAAAATTATACGATCTCATATCCATGAATGCAAAACATATAATTCGTCACTTAAATGACAAAAACTAACCCAAATAAACATTTTAGAAAGCATTTATCCGGATAAAATAAATATTTTGATTTTATTTAAAATCGAAGAAACTCAGGATTAAATTTAGTCGGGGAGGGCAAAAATTAGGTGTCAACAACTGCCCCCTCCCTTTGGGTAGGGTGAATGCAAGCAACCTTGGGCAAAGAGAGTTTGACGTTCCTAATTTTGTCCGACCCCAAATTCATTTCTTAAAAGGTTAGTTTTTGCTTGAATTTTAAGGAGTTATGATCGGACCCCGATATCAGGTTTTCTACATATCTCAGGTTATATAAGAATTCAGGCCACTTGTAGTTCATGACGCTTGATTTTTAAGCACGATTTTGAAAGAACTCACAAGCTATTTCGATTTTGGATTTTTGGTAAAACCAGAACAATAGGGAATAAGAGGATATTTGGGGGGAGTTGGAATGCAGTCGAGTTTTAAATGGAGAGCCCAACCTACATATCCCTGAGGCTCAGGGAATCAGACTGCTTGTAGTTCGACTCAATCGATAGAAAAGATAGTCTTTTATTTTAGACAATCTTTGGCTTGGGATGAATGACAAGTGACTTGAGCTATGGAAAAGAGGCTTGTAACCTACTGACCATAAATGCGGCATTTTTCACATCCATAGATAAGAATTTACCCGGACAATTTCCAAAGCTCTAGGTGTGATGTCACTCGGATTTGAAGGAGAAAGGTTACCTCTGGTATGAATTTAAAAATATCCCAGGAGTGAATACTGAAACTAAATATCCCAAAATACCCACATGCCTTCTGATAGGGGTGTGGTTTGATGGTGGTGGCAATCATCCTTTAGCTCGCATCCAAAGAGTTTGATGTCCCTCTCTGGACGACGTCCCGGTTTGCTGCTACTAAAAAGTTCCACGTTGTGCTGCGTCCTTTTTGGAGTTGTCCGCACCTGTGGTTTTGGTTTGAGATTTTCATCCTCTCGGATGCTCTCGATAATATCTCAAACAAAATTGTTAGTGATAAAAATAATTCACGAAGGGGTATATATTCTATTACCATATCTCCATGTGAATTATTATCCAAAAAGCGATGTTGTCCTCTCGTGTACCTGTTTTGGAGGGAAACAACTCTTTGCAATAATAGATACAACAACCCTCTTAGTTGTTGGGTAAGATGGCTTTTTAGCTATTTTTAGCTATTGAAATATCTTTAAAGTGGGGTGGCCCTCTTGGACACCGACGACACTTTGTGTAAAACGGTCCCTGCAACCGCGTAATTTTATGTTGATGTGGCAACCCTCTTGGTCACCTATGATGCTTCTTGCGTTTGAGACGATAACTTTTTCAGCTATCAGTGATGATCTTGTGCATACAATCTCGGGTAAGCCCTGTACATCTTCCGTACCGATACAACTTATAGATATCCCTTGAATTTTCAATCTTTAGGTCATCACGCATATTATTCGATGTTGGATACAAGATGACTTACAAATGTCTCTTGAGTTGACGATTTTCTGGGTGATCCTGCACCTTATCCGACCTTTGGATAAGAGATGGCTTATAGATATCCCTCAAATTGTCAGCCTTTAGGTTAATCCAGCACATTATCCGACCTTGGATGCGATGTGGCTTATAGAGAACCCTTGGACTATCAATTTTGGCAATCTTGCACATCAACCGATAAAGATTTAGTTGTGGCTTAAGGAGAACCTTCAAGCTGTCAATTTTTGGGGTAATCTCGCATACTATCCAGTTAGGATGTTGTTGCGACTTATGGATGACCCATTGACTATCCACTCTCGGATAATATTGCACACTATCCTGTCTCGAATATTGTGACTTACAGATGACTTTCAGATTGTTAATTTTTAGGAAGTCCAGTTTGTCGTCCGTCTTTGGATAACGACTTAAGGATGTCCCTTTGGATCATGTACTTCTTCAACTTCGATATGTTGATACAAATATGCTGAGATATCATCGACGTTGGGTTACATCACCTCTTGCGTGTCAACAGATATAAAATAATGAGATATCCTCAACGCTAGATTATGTTATCTTCGCGTGGTCAACTGATATAGGTGCTCCAAAGCATCTTTCAAAACTAGAAATTTTAAACTTAGGGAAAATTCTTTCAAAATTTCCCTTTTTGCTCAAAACTCTTTAAAAGATTTTCAAGACTTGTGCTTAGGAGTTTTTCACTCTCCAAGGCTTGTTTTCTTCCCTCAGCAGTGGTTGTATTTATAGAAGTGAATTTGAGGGGATTTCAGGATTTCTGTCGATGTGGGAGAGAAGGATTTTGAGGGGTAATTTTGGTATTTTGAGAGGAGGATTCGAATTTGAGAGAGGATAGACTCAAGGGTGAGCTGTGAAATTGTACGAATTTGCCACATAGGGCAAAGTTCTAGAAAATTCGAAACCGATTTCGTACCAAAAATGTGGTAGTCACATGATGGTGTACGAATGAGAGGGGAGAGGGGGAAGAATCGAGCGGGAAAAAGGATTTGGGTTTTGATTTCGGGTCTGGTTGAAGGTTGTGGTCGTCAATGGCGTTGGAGTTGTTTAATGATGTTGTTGTTTGTATTGATGGAGAAGATGAAGGGGAAATAAAGGGTTGTGGGTTTGGGCCTGGAGCGGGTTGCATATTTGGGCTGGGCGGCTGATGCAATTAAAGATTTTGGGCCTGATTTCAGGTCCAAATTAAAAAGGGGAGGGTAGAAATTAGGCTATTTAAGAGATAACCTAATTAGATTAGGATTTAGTCAATCTCATTTAAATTTAGGTCAAATTGAAAATCAATTGGCCAATTGCATTGCAATTGTGACCAATTTGATTTCAATTATGACCAAATTTAGTAAGTTTGGCTAAATTAAATCACCATCCAATACGAATTAACAATCCCTTTAATCCCGAGCTTCTTGGTTTAATAAAATTGAATAAATATTTTCCAAATAAATTATATTTGAAAGCAAAATATATTTAAGTCATGATTTTACCTACTTGAATTAATTTTCAAGATGGGATTTCGATTAAAACTTGAATATTTGATAAAATAATTATTTAAGCGACCAAAATAATACGATCTCATATCCATGAATGCAAAACATATAATTCTTCACTTAAATTACAAAAACTAACCCAAATAAACATTTTGGAAAACATTTATCTGGATAAAATAAATATTTTGATTTTATTTAAAATCGAAGAAACTCAGGATTAAATTTAGTCGGGGAGGGCAAAAATTAGGTGTCAACAGGTATTAGAAGACATCACAATGGATTTCATCACATGCTTACCTGGCTCAAAGAAAAAATCCACTATCATGACAGTGGTTGATCGTTTAATGAAGGATGGTCACTTCATTCCCTTGTCGTACACTTTTTCCACACAAACTGTTGCTAGAGCCTTTGTGGTGGGGATTATTCGTCTTCAAGATTTCCCAAGAACCATAGTCACTGATCGTGATTCTAGGTTCTTGCACAACTTCTGGCAGGAAATCAATCATTTGCAGGGCACCTCTTTAGCAATAAGTACCGCCTACCATCCATAATATGACGAACAATTGGAGGCCCTTAATAAATACATGGAGTAATATCATCGATGTTATGTTGCTGATTCTCCACACTGTTGGGTTTCCATGTTTCCTTTGGTTGAGTATTGGTACAACACTTCACTCCAAACTTTGACAGGTATGACTCCATTTCAGGCCCTTTATGGAAGAGAACCTCCTACTATAGCTCGCTACATCAAGGGTAGCAGTCCTAGCGATTTAGTGGAAAATTATTTTTTGGATAGGGATGAAATTTTGATACTGTTAAAGTTCAATTTGATTAAGGCGCAGACTTGCATGAAGAAGTTGGCTGACAAACATCATACTGAGCTTGAGTTTACTGTAGGGGATTGGGTGTCTGACAAGCTTAAGCCATATCGTCAAAAAATTATGCGTTTGCAACAACATCCAACGATGGGCAGACGTTATTTTGGACCTTTCCAAGTCCTTAAGCGAATTGGTCAAGTAGTGTACAAGTTACATTTACCAGCCACAACCCGCATTCATCTTGTTTTTCATGTTTCAATACTAAAGCGATGTTGGAGAGCCAGAGCAGCAGATTACTCCATTAAGGTTAACAGATTTTGCTGAGCATGGGGTTAAGTCTTACCAGAACCTTGAGGACAAGGTTCTTTCGCAAGAGGGAAGTATTGTTGTGAATCATAGCGATGATGTGGAGGACAACAGGGCTAACCCGGAAGATAACAGTAAACTTATCAAGCCTAGAAGGAGCAACCGTGTGAAAATATCGTCTACAAGATTAATTGATTTTATTATAAAGCCGGGCTAATAGAACGTGGTGGGAAGTTCTTGCTATATTTGTGGCATGTTTAGTAACCGTAATGTAACTGTAATATGCTATAAGTCAGTATCTCTAGGCATAGTTAGGATATGCTGTTATAATATTGTGTAACTGTTTCTCATCTATATTTTCTCTGTATTTCTCTTCTCATCTCTTCTCTGTAACTTCTTGTTTCCAGAATGTTTCACTACAATTCCCAGTTATTTGTAACTTTGTCCAGTAATTAATATAGTCTGTTTGTTGTTATTCTGTTTGTTCCAGAAAAGCATAAGTGTAAACTAAAAAAAAAAATTAATTACTCCTTCGTATTTTTTCCTTATAGAGGAAATTTGTCATTTTTCTTGTTATATTAAACTTTTAACTCTCCAAGAAGTTGTTATGGAGAGGCATAAAAGGTTTCTGGTCCACTAGAGGATGTTATTTTAACTATGTAGTCGGCCACTTGATTGATCACTTCTCTAAAACAGTGAGAGATAATCACCAGTTTTGATCCTCTGATATTGTTGTTTATGAAAGTGCAAGAGGGGGTTGGGGGTTGGGTGAAAGGGGGTGAATTGCTATTTCTTGTTTTTCTCAGTCAACTTACTATAACAGTCAATCAACTGTTTGAGCAGTATTCAAAAGGCAAAGTAATTTGACGCCAGATATTTTATACAGGTTGGGACCCAGAATAGGTCTTACTCCACTTCCCTTGGGTTGCAAGAGACTCTACTAGCTCTTTTGATGAGTAAAGGTAGTACATGATTTAAGTAAAGCTTTTTGGCTTAAACCCAAGAGATTTGATCCTTGAAAATGCAATGTAAGATATCTTATTTCCAATAATAAGGTTGGATCATTGATATGTTCTCTTTATTTTCTATGAACCGTGATCTGTTATCCATAAATAGGGATTTTTGGGATCTGGAAAAAGTCTTCTTTCCTTTGGTGAAGATCGAGCCTGATTTGATATTGCTTGATTTGAGGAAATATACAAGATCTTTTTAAGCCCATTTTTGATTCCTTTCCTTTCTGGCAGCCTTGATGAATATCTCTTACTTGTGATTGATACTTCTTCCTTTTTCATTTTCTACTCAATGTACCTAGATCCTGCAAGTTGTCAGACATTGAAATTAGACACCAACAGTTGGTATCTGAGATGATCTTCTTCAGCTTCATATTGAAAGTATTCTTGTTGATCAACATATTTGTAATCACTAGAGAGTTCAATTACAGTTGGAACATGCTAAATCCATTATCGATACACCATTGAGTCCTATATTTTGCAGCAAGAGCCTATGTTTGATTGTTGCTAGAGGAATAAATTGGTCAAGAAAAAGCCATTAGAACCTCCAAATTGTTGTTTTTAATAACTCCATCAATGCCAACGTTTCCATTACTGTTGATGTAGCTACCATCTATATTGATTTTGATATCCCTAATTTTAATATAGCAAGGCAATTGCAGGTGAAGCTGTATTTAGGAAAAACAGCGTGCAACACAATTTGAATGTCCCAAATCGTGTGGTTCTTCTTTATCTTGGGATACATCTTCTTTCGTTCACATATTTGCAGGCAGTTCATTCCTTCCAACTTTCATAGCTTATAATGATTGGTGCAATTTTCATAATCAGTTTATGGATATTATTTTCAGTATTCATGTCACCAACGTTTAATTGTCCTAGCAAATGATTAGTACCAAGGGGGCTCCAATATACTTCCATATATATGTGATTAACAATTTCTCCTTCAGACAATTTCTCCTTCAGAAAAAGTGTGCTGCATAGAGTCATTGGCAATAGTGCGATTCCCAAATCTTGCAACAACTTCATGGAAACGAAGTTTCTCATGACAAACTAACTAAGCCTCCAACAAAAAATCGAAATCTTAAAAGCTTGAGACTTATGCAACAACTAGCTTAAAATGTTGTCAATTTGCTTGGAAAGTATGATCCTCTACCTAGCAGGTAATTTTGATCGTAAATTCGTACATGATATCTTTAAACTTTTTTATTTCAATAGAGAAACTAGTATTAGTGAGTAGCATGCATATCCTAATAAATAATAATCTATATTATTTGAATTCTTTTGATTTAACGATATTCCTATATAACATTTTGGTAACTTGTGATATTAAATATGTCAAGCCCTAATCAATTACATCTTCAAGCTTTTTTCTTGCATCACATTGCTGGAAAATTATGGGTTTAGAATTTAAAATTTTGTTGAAATTAAATTATACTAGTAGTAATTTTTATTATATGTTTTTTTTTTTTAATGTTAGAACAAATGGGTCAAAATATATTTGAATGATTAATTAAAATTTGTAACAAAGGCTTAATACATTATTAAGAGGTCTATTTAAAAATTTCTAGAAAAAATGGCAGTTCACCAATTTCAATTATTCACCACGACCGCCGCCATCCACCATTATTAACTATCCTCATCCTTCACCCACCATCCTTAGTCACAACAACCACCATTATCAATCATCACAATTAGTCGACGTTGCATGCCTCTCCTTAGTAGCAAGTCTGCCACCTGGTTCTGCACAAAGCACAACTTTAGCAACTTCAATGTAAGTAAGCAAGCTGAAGGTAAGCTAAAATAATCTTTATAATTAAGTAATCATAGATAGATGTATTGAAACAAGTAACCTAAATATAAAATGAATTAAATTACATGTTATAATATATAAGTTAAAAAACAGGATGTAATTGTTGAATTTTTTTTTTAAAAAAATACTACCAATAATATATTTATTAAACCTTTTTCAAAAAGAAATCGGCAGTTCCCCAAACAATTCAACAAGATTGAAACAACGAAGAAAGACCTCATGAAGCGGTCAAGAGAAATTTAGGGAACACGTTGATAGATTTATACATGAACCGTTGCAGTCATTATCTTCAGCTAGTATTGTTGCACTTCTACTTGTTTGTATAATTTTCAAAGTGAATCCGGGAGTTCCCCCAAACAATGAAGTAAGCGCTAATGAAGTGGTCAAGGGAACTCTAGGGAACACGTCTGATAGAATTATAAGTGAACCATTGTTTTCATCATCTCCAACTACTACTCCTGCACTTCTACTTGTTTGTGTAATTTTAAAAGTGACCCCCAAAGTTCCCCCAAACACTTCAACAAGGCATCAAACAACGAAATAAGCCTTGACGAAGCGGTCATGGGAACTCTAGGGAACGCCTTGACAGATTTACATGTGAACCATTGTGTTCACCATCTCTAGCTAGTACTCTTGCATTTCTACCTGCTTGTGTAATTTTCAAAGCGAACCTGGGAGTTCCCCCGAACACTTCAGCAGGGCTTCAAACAATGAAGTAAGCCCTCATGAAGTGGTCACTCGAACTCTCAGGGACACCGCGATAGATTTAGACATGAATCAGTTAGTACTCTTGCACTTCTACTTATTTGTGTAATTTTCAAAGTGCACCCGGGAGTTCCCCCAAACACTTCAGTAGTGCTTCAAACAATAAAGTAAGCGTTAATGAAGTGTTCAAGGGAACTCTAGGGAACACCTTGATGGATTTATATGTGAACCATTGTGTTCATCATCTCCATCTATTATTCTCTTGCACTTTTACTTGTTTATGCAATTTTCAAAGTGAACCCGGGAGTTCCTTCGAAACACTTCAATAAGGCTTCAGAAAACGAAGTAAGACCTCATGAAGTGGTCAAGGAAACTCTCAAGAACACCATAACATAGTTATATGTGAACCATTGTGCTCATCTTCTCTAACTAGTACTCTTGCACTTCTACTTGTTTGTGTAATTTTCAAAGTGAACCCGGGAGTTCCCCCAAACACTTCAGCAGGGCTTCAAACAATGAAGTAAGCCCTCATGAAGTGGTCAAGGGAACTCTTAGGAAAACCATGATAGATTTATACGTGAACCATTGTGCTCATCCTCTCTGGATAGTACTCTTGCACTTCTACTTGTTTGTGTAATTCTCAAAGTGAATCCGGGAGTTCCCCCAAACACTTCAGCTCGGTTTCATACAACGAAGTAAGCCCTCATGAAGTGGTCAAGGAAACTCTCAGGAACACCGTAATTGATTTATACGCGAACCATTGTGCTCATCATCTCCAGCTAGTACTCTTGCACTTCTACTTGTTTGTGTGATTTTCAAAGTGAACCCAGGAATTCCCCCAAACACTTCAGCAAGGCTTTAGACAACAAATTAAGTAAGCCCTCATGAAGTGGTCAAGGGAACTCTAGGGAATACCTTGATGGATTTATACGTGAACCATTGTGTTCATCTCCATCTAGTACTCTCTTGCACTTCTACTTGTTTGTGTAATTTTTAAAGTAAACTCGGGAGTTCCTTCGAAACCCCTTCAGCAAGGCTTCAGAAAACGAAGTAAGCCCTAATTAAGTGGTCAAGGAAACTCTCAGGAACACCATAATAGATTTATACGTGAACAATTGTGCTCATCATCTCCAGCTAGTACTCTTGCACTTCTACTTGTTTGTGTAATTTTCAAAGTGAACCCGGGAGTTCCCCCAAACACTTCAGCAGGGCTTCAAACAACGAAGTAAGCCCTCATGAAGTGGTCAAGGGAACTCTCAGGAACACCTTGATCTATTTATACGTGAACCATTGGGCTCATCATCTCCAGCTAGTAGTCTTCCACTTCTACTTGTTTGTTTAATTTTCAAAGTGAACCCGGGAGTTCCCCCAAACACTTCAGCAAGGCATCAAACAATGAAATAAGTCTTGATGAAGTGGTCAAGGGAACTCTAGGGAACACCTTGATAGATTTACCATTGTGCTCGTCATCTCCTGCTTCTAGAACTCTCGAACTTCTACTTCTTTGTGTAGCTTTTAAAGCAAACACCGGAGTTCCCCAAACACTTCCACAGAGTTTTAAACATTGAAGTAAGCCCTCATGAACGTTCAAGCGAACTATAGGAAACACCTTGATAGACTTGAGAACCAATTTGGTTCATCGATCATGTTCAAGTTGTGCTCTTGCACTCTATACTTGTTTTTTTTAATCTTGTTACAATATACACTCCTCTTTATATATTGTGTTGGTAAGAAAATTCCATGCTAAATGTGAAAGTGGGGTTTGAACTATGATATGGGGTGACACTATATTGAATTTGGCTACAAATATAGGTAATATTAATGTTTGAGAATTTCATGAAAAAAGGTAATATATTCCTTCTCCTGGCCTTTGTTCTTTTATCCCATGTTGTACTTTTCCCTTTTTCTTTTCTTGTCTTAAAGTTTAGGTTATGGCTTCACTTGCTAATTCTTATACCAAGGTTTTAACTTGTGATACTATGTACTAATCTAATTAATTATTACCATCAATTTGATTATGGCCGATTCAGAATCTAAAATTTGTTTTTAAGTTTTTCATTGGTATACTACATCTGCCACTGCTTGTGTTTTATAGAATAAGGGTGCTTATGATTTATATTTTGAAATTAATCATCTTTTTTAATTTGACTATTATAATTATACAATTTTTTCAGAACTTTTTATGTATGTCAATTTTCTTTTAAATAAATTTAAAGATTCATATAATAATTCACACCAAGATTTTTAAATACTTTGACTCTTCTGTGATGGAGGGGGTGTATATTTTATAAAGATATTCTAGATATCATGTCCATTTTGCTTTATGATTGATAAAATAGTAAGGTGTCAACAAGAAATATAACGTGTATATGAAGATACACAGATACATGATCTCAGCCAATGTATCTGAGATACACGACATATACTGTAATTTTTTGAAACCTATGTTGCACCCTATAATTATTGTCTAATGCTCATATATTTTTGTGGTTTTCCCGCCCCTCGTTATACTTTCGTTCCAAATATGCCCTTTTCGTTATATTTGGGTCCAAATATACCTCTATAGTATTGAAATAGTTTAAATACCTCTCGTCATATTTTCAGTCCAAATATACCTTTTTAGATATTCTTTAGGTCCAAATATACCTCTCCCATTATACTTTTATGTTGGTTTATCCTTATTTTTGAGACCCACCCATCTAAACAATCTCAAATCCCTCCACTTTAAGTTCTTTTCTTTTCTTATCATCTTCTTTTTCTTTTTCTCCTCTTTTTTAATGATCCGCTTCTCATGAATCCAAACTCTTTAAAGTCTTTGCTCCACCTATTTCTGAATACTTTTTCGTTGACATTAATGATCCTTTTATCATATATAGAAATTTTTTCCTGCATTTATATATGATATTTTTTCTTAGCTGATTATTTCAAGTACAAATTTTAAGATCTGATATTAGACCAAAAAATAATGGCAGACATAAAATGATTTTTCTTATATATTCAAACTTCAAAAATTTCCGGTAAAGAATTTTATCCATTGTAAGGTCAGGAAAGGTCTAGATGATAAGGGTATACATTATGAATGTGTATTGTTTTTCTATGAATCAAGGGAATTATTTCTAATAGTACAGGGGTATATTTGGTCCTTCTCCATAATTTAATTTATGTGAATATTGAAATCGCAAAACTTTTTAAATATATAGAGAGGTACTTTTTTAGAACAGACCAAAATAGAAAGTAAGACACAAACGGGGAGTAATTAATATCCTTTCTGAAATCAAAAGTTTAAGAGGTAAATGCATTTTGGTCAGGTTGAATCTAGTCACAATTGTGTGTTGAATTCAAGAAATGGAATCACATTTTGTAACAAGTGACCACAAATCCATCTACCTTTTCTTACATTTGTGTCCAAAGTTTCTACACGATCATATCCTATAGATTGTATTATAAGCAGAAATATTCTGGAAAAATATATATATCCTAGCTTACAAATAATTCGACAGGGGTTTTTTAATGAATTAGTGAAGTTACAAATTTTTAATTGATTCCAAGCATAATGAGGAAAAAAGAATCACAATGCTTATATTTTGCGGTAGAAAAAAGTGTATTGTAGATAAATTACTATAGAAAGTAATTCAAAAATCACATTCTTTTCCATCGATTTCTCTTACTTTTTCCTTTTCTTTCGATTACCTAATTGCGAGAGTTAATTTCATTAGTGGTCACTTAACTTTTATTTTATTTCAGTACATAATCGTAAGGGCATTTTTTTGGGTCAAACTATTAACAACATGAATATTCTTTAGCTAAAATATTAACAACAAATGTATTTTTGGACCAAATTATTAACGGAGCATATTCATTTTGTTCAATTTCGTATAATTTAAGCCTTTAAGGATATTTTTGACTATTTTCAATAAATAATGTAACAAAACCAACACCCTCAACCATCAACGATCCAATTAACCAATACTCATAACAATCAATCTAACAACAAATTAGCAATACTAAGAATTAAATTTTCATTCATCAAATTAAACCAATAAATTCAAATAAAAACGGCTCCTAGACTAGCCTGAAATTTTTATTTAGACAACTTAGAATTTACCTAGTGATACGTCTAATGATCTAATAAGACCTTGCTCTGATATAACTTGTTGAAAAACTTTTAACAATTCAATGAATAAAGAATTATGAACAGTAAAGAATAAATAATAAACAATTATGCACAGGCAATAGTAAAAGTAAAGATCTTACTCTAATACCACTTTCAAATGATTATATTAATGATAATAAAAAACCGACATAGTTATGGACAATAAACAATAAAGCATAATTGCCTATATATGAAATTTGAATATGAATATGTGAATTTGAAATTGAAATTGGAAATTAGAATTTTGAAATTTGAATCGAATTTGAAAATTCAACTTCAATGTTCAACTATTCAAGTGGGCCATTAAATTTTCAACTTTCAAGGTTGAAATTTAAAATTCAAATTTTAAAATTTTCATCTTTTCTGAATATTCTCATTTCTCAATCTATAAATAGTACTACTATATTCCTCTCAATTTTTCATACAATCCTCATTCTCGCTCTAATTTTTATCCATATTTTCTATTTAGTTCTTGTCTAGTATTTTGTTTTTAATTTCAACTTTCAATTTTCAAGTTTAAACTATCATCTTCCATGGATAATAATCCTCCTCCACCTCCACTGACACCTCAACATCGTCGTAGAACAAGTACTGCATGGCTTTATTTTCACCTACTAGATGATAATAGTGTTCAATGTAACATATGTGGTCATACATATAAAAACTATGGTACCGGTACTTTGATTAGACATTTGAGGAGGAATCACGAAGACAAAGTTTATAGGGCTACTTAGTTTGTATGTTTTAAATTTCTATTTATGTAATTCTATCAATTTAAGTTTGTATGTTTTTGAATTTTCTAATTATGTAATGTTATCGATTTAAGTCAGTATGTTTTTGAATTTCCAATTATGTAATGTTATCAATTTAAGTTTGTATGTTTATGAATTTCTAAGCAAGTAATTTTGTCAATTTATTTAAGTTTGTATGTTTTAATTTGAATTTGAACTTTGAAATTGGTAATGTAGTCTTAACAACTTGGAATTTGAATTTGCATATTCAACATATACTACTTTAAAGAATATACATGCATATATATATATTCAACATATACTACTTACAATAATATTAATACATATATGCATTCAATATATACTAATTAAAAGAATATACAAAAAAAATATACATACATATATATTCAACATATACTACTTAAAAGAAAATATATATTTATACTTCTTTAAAAAATATTAAAAAAATATACATACCTTTATGCATTCAATATATACCACTTAAAATACTACTTTAAAGAATCGATATTTAAACACGAACCATTTCATTGATCAACATCTACAGGTCGTACTCTTGCACTTCTACTAGTTTGAGGATTTTCAAAGTGAGCCCCAGAATTCCCCCAAACACTTCAGCAGGACTTCAAACAATAGTAAATCTTTATGAAGTGGTCAAGGGAACTCTAGGGAATACCTTGATAGATATTTATACTTGAAACATTGTGTTGATCATCATCTCCAGCTTGTTCTCTTGCACTTCTACTTGTTTGCGTATTTTTAAATTGAGCCCCGGAGTTCCCCCAAACACTTCAGCAGGGCTTCAAACAAGTAAGCCCTCAAGAAGTGGTCAAGGGAACTCCGGGGAACACCTTGATATTATTTATATGTGAACCATTGCGTTGATCATCATCTCCTGCTCTTATTCTTGCACTTCTACTTGTTTACGTATTTTCAAATTGAGCCCTGGAGTTCCCCTAAATACTTCAGCAGGGCTTCAGACAACAAAGTAAGCCCTTATGAAGTGTTCAAGGGAACTCCAGGGAACACCTTAATAGATATTTATACGTGAACCATTGCGTTGATCATTATATCTAGCTCGTACTCTGGCACTTTTACTTGTTTGATTATTTTCAAAGTAAGCCTCGGAGTTCCCCCAAACACTTCCGTACACAACAAGGCTTCAGACAATGAAGTAAGCCCTCATGAAGTGGTCAAGGGAACACCTTGATAGATATTTATATGTGAACCATTGCGTTGATCATCATCTCTAACTCGTACTCTTGCATTTCTACTTATTTGTGTATTTTCAAAATGAACCCCAGAGTTCCCCCAAACACTTCAGCAGGGCTTCAAACAAGTAAGCCCTGATCATGAAATGGTCAAGAGAACTCCAAGTAACACCTTGGTAAATATTTATACGTGAACCATTGCGTTGGTCATTATCTATAGCTCGTACTCTTGCACTTCTACTTGTTTACGTATTTTCAATGTGAGCCCCGTAGTTCCCCCAAACATTGCAGCATGGTTTCAGACAATGAAGTAATTAGCCCTCATGAAATGGTCAAGGGAACACCTTGATATATTTTTATACATGAGACATTATGTTGACCATCATCTCCAGCTCATACTCTTGCACTTTTACTTGTTTTTGTAATTTTAAAGTGTGTCCCATAGTTCCCCCACACCCTTCAGTAGGGCTTCAAACAAGTAAGCCCTCATGAAGTGGTCAAGGGAACTCCAGGGAACACCTTGATAGATATTTATATGTGAACCATTGCATTGATCATCATCTCCGGTTCTTATTCTTGCGCTTCTACTTGTTAGCATATTTTCAAAGTGAGCCCCAGAGTTCCCCCAAACACTTCAGTAGGGCTTCAGACAACGAAGTAAGCCCTCATGAAGTGGTCAAGGGAACACCTTGATAGAAATTTATATGTGAACCATTGCATTGATCGTCATCTCCGGCTCTTATTCTTGCGCTTCTACTTGTTTGCATATTTTCAAAGTGAGCCTCGAAGTTCCCCCAAACACTTCAGTAGGGCTTCAGACAACAAAGTAAGCCCTCATGAAGTGGTCAAGAGAACTCCAGGGAACACTTTAATAGATATTTATATGTGAACCATTGTGTTGATCATTATCTTCAGCTCGTACTCTTGCACTTCTACTTGTTTGTGTATTTTTTCAAAGTGAGCCTGAGAGTTCCCCCAAACACTTCAATAAGGCTTCAGACAACGAAGTAAGCCCTTATGAAGTGGTCAAGGGAACTCCAAGGAACACGTTGATAGATATTTATACGTGAAACATTGCTTTAATCATCATCTCCAGCTCGTACTCTTGCACTTCTACTTGTTTGTGTAATTTCAAAGTGTGCCCTAGAGTTCCCCCAAACACTTCAGCAGGGTTTCAAACAAGTAAGCCCTCATGAAGTGTTCAAGGGAACTCCAGGGAACACCTTGATAGATATTTATACGTGAACCATTGCATTGATCATTATCTCTATCTCGTACTCTTGCACTACTACTTGTTTTCGTATTTGCAAAGTGAGCCCCAGAGTTCCCCCAAACACCTCAGCAGGGCTTCAGACAACGAAGTAGGCCCTCATGAAGTGGTCAAGGGAACTTCGGGGAATACCTTGATAGATATTTATACGTGAACCTTTGCGTTGATCATCATCTCTAGTTCGTACTCTTGCACTTCTGCTTGTTTGCGTATTTTCAAAGTGAGCAACGTAGTACCCTCAAACACTTCAGCAGGGCTTTAGCCAATGAATAAGCTCTCATGAGATGGTAAGGGAACTCCCAGGAACACCTTGATAGACTTGAGAACCATTTCTTTCATCGATCATCTCCAAGTTGTACTCTTACACTTCTACTTGTTTGTTTAATATTGTTACAACATACACTCCTATATATATATTGTGTTGGTAAGAAAAATCCATGACAAATGTGGGGTGACACTATATTGAATCTGGCCACAAATACAGGCAATATTAGAGTTTGGGAATTACAGGAAAAAGAGTAATATATTCCTTCTCCTGATCTTTGTTCTTTCATCCCATATTGTACTTTTCCCTTTTTTCCTTTTCATGTGTTAAAATTTAAAAGATGGATTCACTTGCTAATTCTTATACCAAGGTTTTTACTTCTTTTTTTAAAAAAAATATTATGATATTAAATATGTACAAACCTAAACCATCTTCATGTTTATTTTTTCTTTCATCAATTTTCCGGAAACAATAGATTCACAGGCCAATTCTTTGACTATAATATGACTTTTTTCATATTTTTTTAATCCATGTCAATTTTCTTTTAAATAAATTTAAAAAATCGTGTAATAATTCACATTAATTTTTTAAATACTTTGACTCTTCTATGATGGAGGGGTGTATATTTTACAAAGTTATTCTAGATATGTTGTCCAATTTGCTTTATGATTGGTAAATGAAAAGGTGTCTACAGAAAATATAACATTGAGTCAATTTTATTTGTGCATGGAATGTTCTCCCTTATATTTGCCTTCACTTGGATAACAATGTAGACCAGGTTCACAATATTAAAAGTTAAAAGCTCAAGAAGTTTATTTGTGCCTATTGTACCAAAGAATTTTTCCTTTCCAGAGTTAAGAAAGGCCATATAACATGCATGTTATGAGAGCAAGCAAAGGTCCTGAGTTCTAATTTTACCGTCATTTATTTTCAAAAAAGATATTTTATATGCTTGGCATCCTTACCTTTAAATGCGGATGTAGAAGCTCGATACGGATTCAATCAAACTCAATTATTTTTTCTCTAACATGCTTAGATTTAGAAATTCATTAAATGTGTGCAGACATATTTATTAAATCTCCAAAAAGGTTATAAATTTTCTGGAGATTGGATAATGAGTAATTTTAGTTCGAACTTTCTATATTTTAAAAGACAATGTTAAGTAAAAATAACTGATTTCATACCACTAAATCCAATGAGTTATATGATAAAATTTAAACACAAATTCATAAGATTTAAATTCTAAATCTGCTTTTTGTGTCAAACTAATGATCAAATGCATATCACCATTATCTTCCTCTCATTGACAATGGGTAAATATATTTTCTCACACAGCCAATGTCATCGAGTACATTAGTGACACTGAGTATCTCTTCTAAAAAATTACAAATGTTTAATCTGCTAATGCTTACCATCTTAAATGTTAATCAAGTTCATAATTATGTTATACTAATTAAAAACATGTCCCTTTTTTTTGGGTACAAATTTAAACCAAGACCGATGTGAATTCTGATGTACTAAGAATAAAATATATTTATATATTTATAGGTTGAATCAGTAAAGGTTCATTGCCTGATATTGTCCCAATTTATATAGATAATCACTTCACCAATACCAACTTTTCTATTGACGATAAGAGATCTGATTCAAATCTCGTAATCAAAAAAGATCGTAATTCTAGGAGATTTTATTACAATACTATTTATTTGGTTCCTTTTAAATGTATATTGACTAAAATAGAATTCTAGGTCTTCTCTTAAATTACTGAATATAAACTCTTGTATATCAGATCAGTGAATAAAAAAAAAAAAGAATGACACTTTATTTTACTGCAGCTTCTATTCAACATGGCATCAGAGCTTTTTTGAAGCAGCAGAATTATTTTTTTTCTTCTTTTTCCCTGAATCCTTTTTTGTTCTTCTCGAATGGAAGACTCGAACTTAAATCCGATGCTTCCAGCCACCTCCGTAACCGAATCGAATAAACTTGCACCACAAATCATAGTCCAACAGGACAATTCTGCTTTTCCCACTAGTGTGGTTCTTAACTAAATGAATTATCCTTTATGGTCACAACTAATGGAGATGTGTATTGGAGCAAGAAACAAAGTCGGATATCTTACGGGTGAATTGACCAAACCACCACCAACTGATCCAAAGTATGGCACATGGATTATAGAAAATCACAAAGTTCGAAGTTGGCTTATTGATTCAATGATCCCACATCTGATGCAAAGATTTATTCGACTAGGAAAAGCTAAGGAGCTATGGGAGGCTGTTTCAAAAACTTTCTATGATGGATCGGATGAGACTCATTTATTTGAACTAAATCAACAGTCTTTCACCACCAAGTAGAATGGTCGACCTTTGTCTACGTATTATAACGAACTCATTGTAATTTTTCAGGAAATAGACCATCGGACAGCTACAAATGAGGAATCGGTGGAAGGGATTCCATGGTGGCCAGGTTTCGAGTTCACATATTTCTGAGTGGCTTGATTTGGAATTTGATCAAGTTCATGGTGAAATTTTGCGAAAAGATCCTAAATTGGATTTGGAAAATTGTTATGCATATGTAAGGAGAGAAGCACAACAAAGACAAATCATGGGAAGCTCTAGACCAGTCCCTGAAAGTTCATCCATGGCGGTTCAATGTGATACACAAAAGAATCGAAATATTCCATCATCGGGAAAACAAACAACTTTGTTTGCAATCATTGTGGTGAAAAAGGGCACTCCAAACAACGTTGCTATGAGATTATTGGATATCCAGAATGGTTGGATTTTTCAAAGAAATCACAAAAGGACTTGACTGGCAAAGCCACAATAGCCTCCCAAGGGGAACACTCGATCACAACCTACTGCTAATGTGGCTCAACCAGGTAACTTTGGTAAGGTTGATGTTTTTTCTATCACTTCTAAGGAAAATACATGGATTATTGATACCAGAGCATCCGACCATATGATTAGAGACTCTAGTAAGTTACAAACCATTCACCCGTGACCCATCATCGCAACAATTTATTTTTACCGCTAATGGAAATACTTGTGATATAATGGGGGAGGAATTTGTTGAATTGTCCAGCACTTTGACACTTGATACAGTTTTGGTGGTACCTTCACTCCAAAATAATTTGTTGTCTGTTAACCAAATTACCTCATCTCTTAATTGTACTGTAACTTTTTGGCCCTTATTTTGTATCTTTCAGGACATTCTAACCCAGAAGACTCTTGGTTACAGTGTTAAACGGGGCAAACTCTACTATCTAGATCAGAGTTGACTGAGAATGGGGAACACAAATTTGGGCAGACATGTCATATAAGTGGAGTTGAGAAGGTTAAAGAAAAAAACTGGCTATGACATAGGAGACTAGGACACATCTCTTTTGGTTATCTTAAGACACTTAGACCAAGTTTATTTTCTGATTTAGATGTTTCATAATTCCAATGTAATATTTGTGAACTAGCAAAAAGCCATCGAATTCCTTATTTCCCAAGTTTGAATAAATGTTCAAAACCTTTCATTGTTATACATTCTGATATTTGGGGTCCGGCAAGGATCCCCTCTATTTCAAAAGCTCGATATTTGATCACTTTTATTGATGAATGCTCTAGAATGACATGGGTGTCTTTACTTTATAAAAAGAGGGATGCATATAAAGTATTTAAGGAATTCTTCAATATGGTGTATACTCAATATCAAAGAAAAATTCGAATTTGGCAGTATGACAATGCTAGGGAGTTTATTGATGGTTCGTTTAGAGAATATCTTAGTCAGTTGGAAATACGACATCATACTAACTGCACATATACACCGCAGCAAAATGGTTTGGCCGAAAGAAAGAATATACAAATTTTGGAAGTAGTTCGTGCCTCTCTTTTTGGTATGAACATGCCCCAATTTTATTTTGGGGAGGCAGTAAAGTCGGTTATTTATCTTATCAATCGAACTCCTTCTCGGGTTATTGACTACCAAACCCCTCAACAAAAATTGCAGTCATTTTGCACGATAGCGCATCTTCCGAATTTTGAACCTCAAGTTTTTGGATGTACAGTTTATGTCCATATTCCAAAAATCTTAAGAGGTAAATTGGATCCTTGTGCAAAAAGATGTGTGTTTCTTGGCTATTCGGACTTTGAGAAAGGGTATCGATGTTATGATCCTCAAAATAAGAAGTTGCATGTTACGTTAGATGCCTCCTTTCATGAGAATGAAACTTACTATGGAAGGGGAATTTCCAGCTCAACATTTTAGGGGGAAAATGGAAGTGAAGCACTTGAGCAGAACAACAAAGATATAGGAATTTCGCCGGATCAAGTTGAGCTCTTAGACTTAGAAGCATTGCAAGGAAGACTGAGTATAATGATACACATATAATTGAAGAGAATCTTGTCACGCCCCGAATTCCAACGGGATGGACATGGCACCCGAAGCCGACAAGGCCCGAGAGAACCAATCTTCATCCATAAATAGTCATCACCACCACAAACAAATATAAAATGCCAAAAGCGGAAGTTATGACACATATATGAGAATTATGAAAGTTGGCCGTTAGGGCCATCAAGACAAAACATAAGTTCATTACATTCCTTTAGTCTGACCCACAACATCTACAAAGCCTCTACAGATGCATAACCAAAACCAACCTAGAGTCGGGACACACCCCGCTCTATACATATACACAAGACCAAAACAAATGTAAATAGAAGACTCGAAAAGCCCCGAACCAACTGGAGCTCACCAAATGTCCGCAAAAGATCCGCAACCTACAATGGAGGTCTACTAGTACCTGTGCCTGCAGCAAGTAAGGTAGATTCCCCCGAGGGGGTCAGTACGAAGAATGTACTGAGTATGCAAGGCAATAAGAAAACTGTATCAATAAGTGAGAACACCAATGTATATCAAAGATAAGAGAATAGGAAATATAGATAAACCAACATTTCCATATGTGTGGAACCATGTACTTTACATTCTTTATTTCCTTTATCATTCATCTCAATATCAACAATAATCACATCATACCCGGGACCAACTGATCAGTGGTAAATAACAATATTGGGATCGTCTCTAGCTAGGCTTATGCCCCTTTGAGCTACCACCCATAAATCAATAAAGCAGGTTCGGCCCTAGCTAGGTTTTCACCCCTTTGGGCTACCCCCTGTGTCCAATAATCAATCGGGATCGTCTCTAGCTAGGCTTTCTCCCCTTTGAGCTACCACCCGTGATACCTCGGGATCGTCTCTAGCTAGGCTTTCGCCCCTTTGAGCTACCACCCGTACTCAAACAAGTATGCATTACTTTCATTCTTTAGTTATGAACTTGAAACATTGTTGGTTATCACATTATTGGAACTTTGGGACAATGTTCAATGTACAAGATACATATGAATAAATATATATAGGTAACCAACTTGACATGAGATACTTTGGAACATTTCGACATAAGTACAAGTACAATGGCAAAGGGAGCAATATGTGCAGCAGAAGGATACGGATAAGAATAACCTTACATACCTTAGCCTCTCAATAAGAATCCACAATCCTAATGAATATAATGATCCAGCCCCCTTAATCTACAACACAAGCACATAACGGAGTTTACGTCAACATCTAACCACCTTACAAGTGCAAAAGACGACAAAAGGTACATAATTGCCTATAACGCCATTTCCCCCTTTACAATGAAATTTCGGCATGACCATTCCAAAAATACCACAACATGCCATACATTGACCAAACATCATAACCAATAGCATTTCGCAACAAAGCTTCTTCTTTACACTTTCTCATTCACACCATATCACAAATAATCCATCAAGTCACCGTAATACACCTCATAGCACATATCGGCCAAAATCCCATAATTTACACTTATGGAAAATAACAATTTTAGTAACATAATCACACCATACATGTTGATATTTCATCCATATCATGCTCTTTCATCAAAACCACAAGTCATATTTCAAGTTTAATTCACAAAATGGCACATCTTTTACCAAAGGGCAAAAGTGTCCTATTCAACCTTTCCAACACAACCATCATGATCTACACAATACTTCATGCATATAATATGCTAAACCACAAGAATAAATACTTACCCAAACTTGCAAAGGGATGATATTGTCCAAAGTGTCCAAAGGGAATAGTTGCCTTAGGGTTTTGGAAAGAGAGAAATGTTTGAGAAAATATCAAAAAGGCATGAGACTTGTAATGACTTAAAAATCTGATTTTTCTCTTGTTTTATAGAGCCTTTTCGGTCATCCTTAGCCACTTCTTTGGCATTAAATGCCATGTCTCTATAGTCAACAAGAATGGGTCATTTTTCCTTTTGGGCCTTTCCATTTTGGCATTGTTTTGGGCCTCAATTTGGGGCCCAATAACACATATTAGCTTAGCCCACTAAAATTAACGTATAATACATCGTATATATCATGCTTAAATAATTCCATAATGTCACAACAATATTCACTTACGAGATTCCCTTTCGTAGCCTTAATCGCAAAACTAGACATTCTAGCCGTCCATGGCTTAATTGAACATTTTTGGTAACTTCTTGTGTTTCATGATTTGATCATGTGGAAGTGTATCGAGGTATTTGAAACCTTCACAAGGATTAAATAAACACCAAAGAACCAAAAGAAACCATGGAAAAAAAAATCAACATTGCATTGCGTCGCGAAACAAGCTCGGAAAGACCATAATCCTTGTGCCTTGCGCCACTGCTGCAAAGCAGGGCAGTGGCGCGAGTTTTGCAGCCCCTCTGAATCAGGTGGCTTGCGCCACACACCCTGAAACAGGGAGTGGCGCAAGTTTGGCCACTTTGCTGAAATTTTTCCTACTCCGTCTGATACTAGTATATCATCCAATACCTTATCAAAACACTACAAAATACTTACTTAGTGATCTTAATCATCAAGTAAACATGAATCCAAGTCACCAAATAAGGTTAGAAATGTACGGTATATTACATTCTTCCCCCCTTAAAAACATTCGTCCTCGAATGTTAGTGAAGTCGGCTCATGTTCAACAATTGTATTCCTATCTTAACACATATATACACATACATGCAATACTTGTAAATACTTACTTGTTATGGCTCCATCTCCGCACTGTGAATTTTTTCTTCCGTGTGAAATAAATACGGGTACTTTGACTTCATCATTTCTTCCGCTTCCCACGTGATCTCTTCTACTTGTTGATTTCTCCAAAGTACCTTTACGGAAGCAACGTCTTTATTTCTTTGCCTCTTCACTTGCCTATCCAGAATAGCAATCGGTATCTCCTCATAGGTAAGATCCTCCGTGACTTGTACATCCTCCATAGGAGTAATACGAGATGGATCTCCTATGCACTTTCGAAGCATCGAAACATGAAATACTGGATGGACTGTGGAGAGTTCTTGAGGTAATGCCAATTCATACGCAACTTGTCCAAATCTTTTGACAATTTCATATGGATCTATATAACGTGGGCTCAATTTTCCTTTCTTTCCAAACCTCATTACCCCTTTCATCGGCGACACCTTTAAGAATACCCAATCACCTATGGCAAATTCAAGCCCTCTTCGTCTAACATCCGCATATGACTTGTGTCGACTTTGGGCCGTTTGTAGCCGCTGCTGGATCACTTTAACTTTCTCCATAGCTTGATAAACAAGATCTGGCCCAAGTAAAGCAGATTCGCCTGCTTCAAACCATCCAATTGGTGATCAACATTTTCTTCCATATAAAGCTTCATAAGGTGCCATTACGATACTTGAATGATAGCTATTGTTGTACGCAAATTCAATAAGAGGTAGATGTTCATCCCAACTACCTTTAAAATCCAAAGTGCAGGCTCGTAGCATATCTTCAAGTGTTTGGATAGTACGCTCTGCTTGTCCATCTGTCTGAGGATGAAAAGCCGTACTCAAATTAACCTGTGTGCCCAAGCTCCTTTGGAAAGATTTCCAAAAATGAGCGGTAAACTGTGCTCCTCTGTCTGATATAATAGAAAGTGGAATGCCATGCAATCGTACTATCTCTTTCACATACAACTTCGCATAATCCTCAGCTGTATAGGTCGTCTTGACTGGTAGAAAATGCGCTGACTTGGTAAGCCTGTCCACTACGACCCATATAGAATCAAACTTCCGCAATGTACGAGGCAAACCCATAATGAAATCCATATTAATCATATCCCATTTCCAGACTGGAAGATTGATACATTGCATGTAACCTCCCGGTTTTTGATGTTCCACTTTCACCTGTTGACAATTTGGACATTGAGCTACAAATTCCGCAACGTTCTTTTTCATATTTCCCCACCAATATATGTCTTTCAAATCATGATACATCTTTGTAGCTCCTGGATGAATAGAATACCGTGAGTGATGTGCCTCTTTCATAATCCGCTTTCTTAGCTCATCTACGTCCGGTACACATAATCGACCTTGGTATTGAAGTACTCCCTCCGGTGTAATATCAAATGCCTTGGTCAAATTCTGCTGTACATTTTCCTTTAGCTGCAATAAAATAGAATCCGCAAATTGCTTCACATTCACTTCAGCGGTCAACGAGGATTCTGCTGCATTCTGCACAATAACTCTATCATCTGACGATTCAATAAGGCGGACTCCCAAGCTATCTAGTTGATGTAGATCCTTGACTATCTCTTGCTTTTCCCTCAACTGGCCGATAGTGCATCCCGTTGCTTTGCGACTCAGTGCATCAGCTACTACATTTGCTTTCCCGGGATGGTATAAAATATCAATATCATAGTCTTTTAAAAGTTCCAGCCATCTCCGCTGCCTCAGATTTAGGTCTTTCTGCTTAAAGATATATTGCAAACTTTTGTGGTCAGTATAGATATCAACATGAACTCCATACAAATAATGACGCCATATCTTTAAATCAAATACCACAACTGCTAACTCAAGATCATGTGTTGGGTAGTTTCTCTCATGTGGACGCAACTGTCGTGAGGCATATGCTATCACCTTACCATGTTGCATTAATACACATCCAAGTCCAACCCCAGAAGCATCACAATACACTGCATAACCTTCTATGCCTTCGGGAAGTACTAAAACTGGCGTGGAAGTTAATTTCTCTTTCAGCTCTTGGAAACTTTTCTCACATGCATCGTTCCACTGAAACTTGATTGTCTTGTGTGTTAACTTTGTCAATGGTGCAGCAATAGAAGAAAACCCTTCCACAAATCTCCTGTAATAACCTGCCAAACCAAGAAAACTACGAATCTCTGTAGGCGTCGTAGGTCTTGGCCAATTTTTCACTGCTTCAATCTTTTGTGTATCAACCCGAATTCCTTCATCCGACACAATGTGACCCAAGAATGCCACAGATTTTAACCAAAATTCACACTTAGAAAACTTTGCATATAACTTACGATCCCGGAGAATTTGTAACACCTGTCGTAAGTGATTAGCATGGTCCTCCTGTGATCTCGAATAAACCAGGATATCATCTATAATACCGTCACGAACACGTCTAGAAATGGCTTAAACACCCTATTCATCAAATCCATGAAAACAGCTGGTGCATTTGTTAGTCCAAATGACATAACTAAAAATTCATAGTGGCCATACCGTGTTCGAAAAGCTGTCTTGGGTACATCATTTTCTCTAACCCTGACTTGATGGTAACCCGACCTCAAGTCAATCTTGGAAAACCATTTGGCACCCTGTAACTGATCAAACAAATCATCAATTCTGGGAAGGGGATATTTGTTCTTAATCGTTACCTTATTCAATTGCCGATAATCGATACACATTCTCAAGGTGCCATCTTTTTTCTGCAAAAACAATACTGGTGCGCCCCACGGGGACATACTAGGCCTGATAAAGCCCTTGTCCAACAAGTCTTTTAATTGCTCCTTCAATTCAAGCAATTCTGCTGGAGCCATTCTATACGGAGGAATAGAGATCGGCTGAGTGCCTGGAATCACATCAATGCCAAACTCCACTTCCCGTTCTGGAGGTAAACCTGGAAGATCGTCAGGAAATACGTCGAGAAATTCATTGACCACTGGTACCGACTGAGGAGTTAGTGGTTCCACGTCTTGCACTCTTACCAAATGGCATATATACCCCTTAGCTATCATTTTCCTAGCTTGAAGATAGGAAATAAATTTGCCTCTCGGTGCCCCCACATTACCCTTCCACTCAAGAATATTCTTTTGTGGAAAATGAAAATGTACCTCCTTGGCTCGGCAATCCACCATAGCATAACAAGAAGCCAACCAATCCATCCCCATTATAACATCAAAATCCACCATGTCAAGTTCAATAAGATCAGCTAGTGTATCATGACCACACACAGTTACCACACAATTATGATATACTCTTTTTGCAACAATAGATTCACCAACCGATGTAGACACTTCAATAGACTTATCTAAGAATTACGGTGTTCTTTCAAATTTTGCAGCAAACAATGGAGTAACATATGATAAAGTAGAGCCCGGATCTATCAATGCATATACACCATGTGAAAATATAGACAATATACCTGTGACTACATCGGGAGATGCCTCTGAATTCTGTCTGTCCACGAGAGCATACGTACGATTCTGTGCTCCACTGGAACTAGCTTCTCCTGTAGCACCTCTACCCCGACCGGTAGTCTGCATACCTCGGCCTACGGAAGGAACCGATGATGAAGATGCAACGGTTGACCCCATAGGTCGTGCCACACTACCCGAGCCTCTTTGTGGGCATTCCCTCATTATGTGCCCTGGCATACCACACCAGAAACAAGTATTCACCCCACGTCGGCATTCCCCTGAGTGAAACTTTCCACAATGCTGACATGGCTGACGAAGAAACCCTACTGTCTGCGAGCCCTGAACCCCACTGCTTTGCCCATAACCGCCTCTAGACCCTCGAAACTGGGAAGAAGCACCTGCCATGGGATGATAAAATAATGGTCTATGCGGTCTAGGAAACATCCGAGGTCTAAATTCTCCTTGGGACACCATAGACTGCCCCATAAGTCTAGCCCTCTTTGACGGCCCTCTTTCAGATTCCTGTGTTCTCCTCCGTTGCCTCTGATCCTCCATCTTTTGTGCAAAGGCCTGGATCCTAGCAATATCCATGTCTCTGTTCAAGGAAGCAATGGTACAGTCCCTTACCAAATACGGCTCCAATCTGTCCATATATCGATGGATTCTGTCGGTCATTGTAGCCACTACGTTCGGAGCATATCAAGCCAAAGAATTAAACTGAAGACTGTATTCCCGAACACTCATATTCCCTTGTCGAAGGTTTAGAAACTGATCTGTACGTGCTTCCCTGATCTCATAAGGGAGATAGTGATCAAGAAAGGCCGTTCTAAATTCTTCCCAGCCAGCTGGAAGTGCATCAATGCCCCTCGACCGTTTCCAGTCCTCATACCACAATATCGCTTCACCTTTCAACCTGTAGGCCGCAAGTTCTACCGTTTCTACACCAGTCACATGCATAACATCTAGGGCCCTTTGGACTTGGTCCACGAAGTCCTGTGGATCTGCCTGTGGGTCTGACCCCGTGAATATGGGAGGATCTAGTTTCAGAAAATCCTGTGTTTTGCGGCTCGCTATTCTAGCCACATCATCCTCATTTGTCGTTGGACCAGCTCGTCCTTGTGTTTGTGAAGCAACTAGCTGCGTCAACATATGCATTGCATTTCTCAAATCCTGGTCAGTAGCATTCATAGGCGGGTCTGCAGGTAAAGTAGGAGAAGCCCGCGATGCAAACTCCTGTTCAACACCGCCTTGATTAACCTGTTCCGGTGGTGGTCTACTAGTTCCCTCTCCAGCCAGCCTGTCTATTCTTTTACTTTTACCTTTCCCTTTTCGTGCAATCGGCATTTTATATAACATAAGAAAACCAATGGTTAGGTACGATTCCACTTACAACAGTAGCTCTATTGCACGATCTAGAAATGAAGAAAAAAAAACAACTCCTAAATGCCCCGTAGCCTCCTACTTATAAATGTGGTGCACAACACATCGATAAGCAAGACTCTACTCAGACACGGCTTTGTAGACACCCTTAGGACGACCCGCTCTGATACCACTTTTGTCATGCCCCGAATTCCAACGGGACGGACATGTCACCTGAAGCCGACAAGGCCCGAGAGAACCAATCTTCATCCATAAATAGTCATCACCACCACAAACAAATATAAAATGCCAAAAGCGGAAGTTATGACACATATATGAGAATTATGAAACTTGGCCGTTAGGGCCATCAAGACAAAACATAAGTTCATTACATTCCTTTCGTCTGACCCACAACATCTACAAAGCCTCTACAGATGCATAACCAAAACCAACCTAGAGTTGGGACACACCCCGCTCTATACATATACACAAGACCAAAACAAATGTAAATAGAAGACTCGAAAAGCCCCGAACCAACTGGAGCTCACCAAATGTACGCAAAAGATCCGCAACCTACAATGGAGGTCTACTAGTACCTGTGCCTGCAGCAAGTAAGGTAGATTCCCCCGAGGGGGTCAGTACGAAGAATGTACTGAGTATGCAAGGCAATAAGAAAACTGTATCAATAAGTGAGAACACCAATGTATATCAAAGATAAGAGAATAGGCAATATAGATAAACCAACATTTCCATATGTGTGGAACCATGTACTTTACATTCTTTATTTCCTTTATCATTCATCTCAATATCAACAATAATCACATCATGCCCGGGACCAACTGATCAGTGGTAAATAACAATATTGGGATCGTCTCTAGCTAGGCTTATGCCCCTTTGAGCTACCACCCATAAATCAATAAAGCAGGTTCGGCCCTAGCTAGGTTTTCACCCCTTTGGGCTACCCCCTGTGTCCAATAATCAATCGGGATCGTCTCTAGCTAGGCTTTCGCCCCTTTGAGCTACCACCCGTGATACCTCGGGATCGTCTCTAGCTAGGCTTTCGCCCCTTTGAGCTACCACCCGTACTCAAACAAGTATGCATTACTTTCATTCTTTAGTTATGAACTTGAAACATTGTTGGTTATCACGTTATTGGAACTTTGGGACAATGTTCAATGTACAAGAGACATATGAATAAATATATATAGGTAACCAACTTGACATGAGATACTTTGGAACATTTCGACATAAGTACAAGTACAATGGCAAAGGGAGCAATATGTGCAGCAGAAGGATACGGACAAGAATAACCTTACATACCTTAGCCTCTCAATAAGAATCCACAATCCTAACGAATATAATGATCCAGCCCCCTTACTCTACAACACAAGCACATAACGGAGTTTACGTCAACATCTAACCACCTTACAAGTGCAAAAGACGACACAAGGTACATAATTGCCTATAATGCCATTTCCCCCTTTACAATGAAATTTCGGCATGACCATTCCAAAAATACCACAACATGCCATACATTGACCAAACATCATAACCAATAGCATTTCGCAACAAAGCTTCTTCTTTACACTTTCTCATTCACACCATATCACAAATAATCCATCAAGTCACCGTAATACACCTCATAGCACATATCGGCCAAAATCCCATAATTTACACTTATGGAAAATAACAATTTTAGTAACATAATCACACCATACATGTTGATATTTCATCCATATCATGCTCTTTCATCAAAACCACAAGTCATATTTCAAGTTTAATTCACAAAATGGCACATCTTTTACCAAAGGGCAAAAGTGTCCTATTCAACCTTTCCAACACAACCATCATGATCTACACAATACTTCATGCATATAATATGCTAAACCACAAGAATAAATACTTACCCAAACTTGCAAAGGGATGATATTGTCCAAAGTGTCCAAAGGGAATAGTTGCCTTAGGGTTTTGGAAAGAGAGAAATGTTTGAGAAAATATCAAAAAGGCATGAGACTTGTAATGACTTAAAAATCTGATTTGTCTCTTGTTTTATAGAGCCTTTTAGGTCATCCTTATCCAATTCTTTGGCATTAAATGTCATGTCTCTATAGTCAACAAGAATGGGTCATTTTTCCTTTTGGGCCTTTCCATTTTGGCATTGTTTTGGGCCTCAATTTGGGGCCCAATAACACATATTAGCTTAGCCCACTAAAATTAATGTATAATCCATCGTATATCTCATGTTTAAATAATTCCATAATGTCACAACAATATTCACTTACGAGATTCCCTTTCATAGCCTTAATCGCAAAACTAGACATTCTAGCCGTCCATGGCTTAATTGAACATTTTTGGTAACTTCTTGTGTTTCATGATTTGATCATGTGGAAGTGTATCGAGGTATTTGAAACCTTCACAAGGATTAAATAAACACCAAAGAATCAAAAGAAACCATGGAAAAAAAAAATCAACATTGCATTGCGTAGCGAAACAAGCTCGGAAAGACCATAATCCTTGTGCCTTGCGCCACTACTGCAAAGCAGGGCAGTGGCGCGAGTTTTGCAGCCCCTCTGAATCAGGTGGCTTGCGCCACACACCCTGAAATAGGGAGTGGCGCAAGTTTGGCCACTTTGCTGAAATTTTTCCTACTCCGTCTGATACTAGTATATCATCCAATACCTTATCAAAACACTACAAAATACTTACTTAGTGATCTTAATCATCAAGTAAACATGACTCCAAGTCACCAAATAAGGTTAGAAATGTACGGGATATTACAAATCTCTCTGATTAGCCAATAGAGTCTCCAACTTTGCCAAATTTTTCTGAGAGTGATGTAGTATAGGCGGGTAATGAAGATGTTGTAGAATACCCCATATTAACACCATCAACTGAAGAGTCCCCACCAAATGTTCAAGAATATGTTGCACCTCAGATAATTCTCAATGGCCCCTCTTCTCAATTACCACCGAGATCAAATAGGGGTGTCCCTAGAAAACAATATGAATCTGATCGTAGAACCAAGGCGAAATATCCAATTAATAACTATATCTCAATTCATAGATTATCAAATTAATATGCTCTAATTGTTGATCAATTATCCAAAGTATCTATTTCTAGTAGTGTGCAGGAGACATTGGCAGATCCAAAATTGGCTAAGGCAATGAATGAAGAGATGGAAGCCTTGAAAAGAAGCTCGACTTGGGAGTTAGTTCCTCTGCCAAGAGAAAAAAAGATGATTAGTTGTAAATGGGTATATATTGTGAAACTTAAAGTAGATGGAAGCATTGATAGATATAAGGCGAGGCTAGTAGCAAAGGATTACGCTCAGAGGTATGGGGTTGATTACCAAGAAACTTTTGCACCAATAGCCAAGCTCAGTACTATTTGTATTCTTATATCAATTAGAGTGAATAGATATTGGCTTTTACGACAGTTTGATGTAAAAAATGCATTTCTAAATGGTGACTTGGAGGAAGAAGTATACATAAAATTTCCACCGGGAATAAAGCAAGGACCAATGCATAAAGGAAAAATATGCAAACTGAAAAAATCACTTTATGAGCTAAAACAGTCACCTAGAGCTTGGTTTGGGAGGTTTGCGTCAGAGATGAAGTCTGTTGGTTACTTGCAAAGTAACTCTGATCATACCTTGTTCATTAAACACAATGGGGGAAAGGTTACAAAGTTGATTGTATGCGTAGATGATATGGTATTAACTGGTGATGACCCAAAAGAAATGGAGAAACTACGACAGTACTTAGCCACCAAGTTTGAAATGAAAGACTTAGGACAACTGAGATATTCCCTAGGTATTGAAGTGTCAAGGTCGAGAGAAGGTATCTCTCTTTCACAGCCGAAGTATGTATTGGATTTATTGACAGAAACTAGAATGCTTGATTGCAAACCAGCTGAAACGCCGATGGAGATGAACCAGCAACTTGGACTTTCTTCTGTGCAACAATTAGCAGACAAAGTTTGTTATCAACGACTAGTGGGGAAGTTGATTTATCTAACTCATACCAGGCCGGATATTGCATATGCAGTAAGTGTGGTGAGCCAGTTTATGCAAGCTCCAAGTATAGAACACATGAATGTAGTCCATAGGATCCTAAGGTATTTGAAAAATTCTCCCGGAAAGGGTTGTTGTACTCAAAAAGTGAATCACCAACTGTTGAGGGCTACACCAATGCTGATTAGGCTGTAGATCAACTTCAGGTTACTTCACATTTTTTGAAGGTAATCTTGTTAACTGGAGAAGTAAGAAACAAAAAGTTGTTGCTCGGTCAAGTGCAGAAGCGGAATTCCAAAGTATGACGGATGGTTTATGTGAGTCATTATGGATCCAAAGAGTTCTAAATGATCTCGGAGTTGAAAGTTCTGGACCTATAGAGTTGTTTTTGTTGTTTTTGGTTACAAATATCTGTATTTAATCAACAAGAACTTCAACTTTGAGTTCAAGAACAAGTTCAAGAACAATAAAGAAGTTCAAAAACTTCAAACACAAGTTCAATAATAATGAACTATCAAAATGAAGTTTCTACTATTTTTTGGAAAATAGTAAAACCGTAAGAAAGAAGATGAAACAGAAAAGTTAGAATCAAGTCGACCAATTTCACGGTGTGTCCTTAAGGAATTTATTCCCCTCAAGTACCCGAGGTTATGGAATCTTTCCTCCCAGGATAAAATGATTCACTTCAGTAGAATAGTGGTACCTCAAATTCTACCGAACTTCGAACACACTCAATGGTTTGATTGATCACACTTGAGTTTTTGAAGAAGAAGAAGATGTTTTTCTTTCAATAATTTTGTACTAATACCTGAGGAAAAATCAGGTATTTATAGCCATAAAGAGTTGCTTCCGAAAAGAAGCAATGGTTCATGAAAAGAGACAACTTTCTGGAATCGGTGCCGACCTGCGGACCCACCTGCGCGCGCAGGTGGTCCATCTGCTGCCGCAGGTCACTTCCAAAAAGTTTGCTGCCTTCTGTGAAAGGTCACCTGCGTCCGCAGGTGACGACCTGCGCGTGCAGGTCGTCTTTTCGCGTGAAACAGTATGCCTTTTGCCTCGAAGGGTTGCGTCCCTTCGAGGTGCGTTGTGACATGCGTCCGCACATTTCATGTGCATCCGTAAATGGAGAAAAATCATTTCTTATCGTATATTTGGATTAAACTATCAACAATTCTCAAGTTTCAAATAAACTTTGTCCAAAAATATAGTCTCTTGATCGATCATTTGCCAAATCCAAATCCAAATCCGAAGTCGAAGCCGAGCCGAGTGAGCGACGACGACGACGGCGTGAGGCTTGTCTTGTTCTTGCCTCACTATCCATATGAAGGAATGCATTCTAATAAATACCCAATAAGGCTCCTTTCTCCCACATTACTTGACTTCTTAAAAGTGAACTTCACATTTCACTTTCCCTCCATTTTTCCATTCACAATACACTTTAGAACCCAACAATCCCCCACATGAATGGGGAATGGCTATTTCAACAAAGAATATACGGACAAGTGTGTGATCAACAAACAAAGACTAATTGCATCTGGATAAGTAGGTTTCCCTTTGAACTTTCCATAGTGAACTTGCATCGGATGCACTCGATCAATCGGTAGATGAGATATCTTTGAACCGTCGAACTTTAATGTACACCTAGACAACACAAGTCACACAACCAGCCTTTTACCATTTATGGTTCTCACGGTTTTGTTCATTTCATCCATGAACACGACCTGGTTTCATGAGAGCTTAGAGAATAGGCCTTTACTATCATTTTCCTTGAAGTGGCTTCCACTTCACCCTCACATGGGTGATTCCTTAACGTTTCAATCCTATAGATCAAATTATTTGGTCATATCTGCCAAACATAGAAACCATTAAAAGACTACCAACCATAAGTCTTATCCTTGTTTCCTGAACATTGTCTTCATCATGAGAACGGATTGAGTTTATTGACAATGTTGAACCGTCAATCACAACTTTGTTTGATCTCTTTGAACCTAGCTCTTGGGATCTCCAGTCCGCTAGGTAGAGTTACCGCTGTGATGATTTGTCCTAGGCCGTAAACCCATTCCCTTCGATGATTTCTCAACTCCCTCTCTAGATAGGCCTTTTGTAAGTGGATCCGACACATTATCCTTTGACTTTACATAGTCAATCATGATAATTCCACTAGAGAGAAGTTCTCTAACGGTATTATGTCTCCGTCTTATATGATGAGATTTACCGTTATACATCATGCTCCCTTCCCTACCTATTGCCGTTTGACTATCACAGTGTATGCATACTGGTGCCAATGGTTTGGGCCAATAAGGAATATCTTCCACGAAATTTCGGAGCCATTCAGCTTCTTTACCGACGTTATCTAGTGCGACAAATTCAGATTCCATAGTAGAGAGGGCAATACAAGTCTATTTAGATGATTTCCAAGAGACTGCTCCTCCACCTAAAGTAAACACATATCCACTCATGGATTTTACTTCATTTGATCCGGTGATCCAATTTGAATCACTATATCCTTCAATTACCGCTGGATATTTGTTGTAATGCAAAGCAAAGTCTTGAGTATGTTTTAGATACCCAAAAACTCATTTCATTGCCATCCAATGAGTTTGATTGGGATTACTCGTGTACCGACTTAGTTTACTAATAGGGCATGCTATATCCAGTCGTGTACAATTCATGATATACATCAAACTTCCCAACACTCTTGCATACTCAAATTGTGAATCACTTTCACCTTCATTCTTTTGAAGTGCAAAGCTCACGTCTAATGGAGTCTTGGCAATATTGAAATCCAAATACTTGAACTTGTCAAGTACCTTTTCAATATAATGAGAATGTGACAATGCCAATCCTTATAGAGTTCTGTGAATTCTTATTCCTAAGATCACATCCGCAACTCTAAGGTCTTTCATATCAAACCATCTCTCAAGCATTCATTTCGTAGCATTTACGTCAGAAATGTCTCTACTGATGATCAACATGTCATCCACATACAAACAAACAATGACTTGATGATTTGGAGTGTCTTTAATGTAAACACATTTATCACATTCATTTATTTTGAATCCATTTGCCAACATGGTTTGGTCAAACTTTGCATGCCACTGTTTGGGTGCTTGTTTTAGTCCATAAAGTGACTTAACAAGTTTGCACACTTTCCTTTCTTTACCAGGACCACAAAACCCTCAGGTTGTTCCATGTAAATTTCTTCCTCCAATTCTCCATTTAAGAATGCAGTTTTCACATCCATTTGATGGATTTCAAGACCATATACCGCAGCTAATACAACCAACATCCGAATGGACGTTATCCTTGTTACTGGCGAGTATGTTTCAAAATAATCAAGACCTTCTTTTTGTCGAAAGCTGTCACGCCCCGAATCCCATCGAGACATGATTGGCACCCGTAGCCGATAAGGCCCGAGAGAACCAACCTTTTCCTATGTTCACTCATATGTATATCATAATCATAACCACCATTGCGTAAGAACATGAAAGACGCATAAAGGAAAACATGGGACATATTTTTACATACATATGAAACTTGGCCGTTGAGGCCATCTAGTCATAACAACATATGTATTTTACACTGATACGCCCACATCCGTCTACAAAAGCCTCTAACAAATGCATTGACCAAAGTCGGGACAAGTCCCCGCTTTATACAGCGTATACAAAAGCAAAACCCATGTACAACAGTGACTCGGAGAAGCCCCGAACTAACTGGAGCTCACCAAAGGTCTGCAACACTGACAATCTACTGTGGAGGCCTACTAGTGCCTACACCTGCAACATGTAAGGTAAGTCCCCAAAAGGGGTCAGTACGAAGAATGTACTGAGTATGTAAGGCCATAAGAAAAACTGAGTCAGTGCATAAGAACTTCAATGAAAATAATTATAAGATAAACTCAATGTGTGGAATCATGTACCTTTCCTTCATTATTATCATCTCCAATGATACATACATAATAAAAATAACCATGGAATCAACATAAGATAAATAGCAAATGTGAACAAACTCTCTTTCTGTAGGTGGGATACCATGTACATTACGTTCTTTCTTTCCCTTGCCTTTACTTTACTTTCATTTACATTGCTCAAAAGCCGCTAGTTATTCAACGTACATCCACTCTATGGTGGGTTAACATACATCCACTCTATGGTGGGCAATGACATACATCCACTCTATGGTGGGTTAACATACATCCACTCTATGGTGGTCAATGACATACATCCACTCTGTGGTGGGCAATAACATACATCCACTCTTTGGTGGGTCAACATACATCCACTCTATGGTGGGCAATAACATACATCCACTCTATGGTGGGCAATGACATACATCTACTCCATGGGTAGGCCAACATACATCCACTCTATGGTGGGCAATAACATACATCTACTCCATGGGTAGGGTTAACATTACATAACATTGCTTCCTTTTCTTTCATTATTCATTACTTCATTTCTTTTCTTTCGTACAATGAGTGATACCTTGATGATAGACACATTCTTGAAACTTGAAACACAAATATACATTACGTCACATCTTTACTCTTGTAAGAGTGGTAGCTTTACTTGCGAGAGATAGATACATTAATATGCACATTACCTCTTTCATTACTTTTGAGAGATTGGTACATTTACTTGTGAGAGGTTGGGATAGTGATAGTCACAACTTTATTTAAAGCTTTAGATCAATAATCAATGAGTGAGAAACATGTGATTAAGCATTATTGGAAACATAGCCTTCATAGAAGCATAACACTGTTGGAACCTTTGGACAATAATCAATGAACAAAATACATGAGTACAACCACTATTGGAACTTTGGAACACACCCTTATTTGGACTTTTAGAACATTAACCAGGAATATGAGACATGTGTATAACTCTATTGGAACTTTGGATCATGACATGATTGAAACATAACCTTATTGGACTATCTTTACCTCATTACTCTTGTCGAGACAATTCTCTTAGAATCTTCTACCTCATGATAACTTAAGAACTTCCATCCATAAATAAGAACTAAGTGAGTCTTAATTCATCTAGGATTAAAATACATATGAATAACAATATATCTACTATAGAACCCCTTTGGAATGTAACACTTTTGGAACCTTAGGATAATGATCCTTAAATATGTTACATGTGGATATCAACTGTTCACCAACCTGCGATGCAATACATTAGAACATTTGGAACTTTTGACATGTTAGCCAATGAACAAGAGTCAACCAATAGACATGAGTCATATGATTCACCATTGACCAATGAGTAAGGAACATATGAGTAACTCTAGCCAACTATCCGATATGGAATACCTTAGAGTATTTCGAAATCGAATGAGTACCATGACAATGTGAACATCATATGTTGCAAAAAGATATAGAAGAGTAACCTTACATACCTTGTCTTCCCAATGTAAGTACACAATGCAATATGTGAGAGCAACAACTCCGCTCCTTCTTTACGTTTCACTCTACATCACAATTACATAATGGAACCAACATTAACCACCAACTACCTTACAAATGCATACAATAACAATAAGTCACATGTTTGGCTTTAACATGTTATTTCTTTCTCTACAATACCATTTACGGTATGGTCATATCAATAATACCACAACATGCCCCACATTGACCAAAGTATAATAAACCACTAGTATGTCACACCACGTTCATACTTTCCACTCTCCACCATCACAACATCATACTTATGCCATCAATTACTCTTCATAAGATCAATGAGTTACATGTTTGCTTTTAAACATGCCATTTCCCCTTGACAAAACCATTGATCATACTATTATTCCAAAAATTCCATAATATTACCAACATTGACCAATACATGATAATTGATACATTTGACCACAACACTTCTCCTTTACACTTTCTTATCCATCACACATCACAAATAACCCATCAAATGACCTTAATACAACTCATAACACATATCGGCCAAAATCCCACAATTTGCACTTATAGAAAAATAACAAATTTAATAACAAAATAATACCATAGATGTTCATATTTTATCCACATCATGATCTTTCATCAAAGGCACAAGTCCTTATTCAAGTTCAAATCCCATGGATCACAAATCTTATATAAAAGCACAAATACACTATTCACCTTTTTGCCAACATAAATATCATGATATCCATAATATCCCATGCATATAATATGTTAAACCATAATAATAAACACTTACCAAGGCTTGAAATAGGATGATCTTTGCCAAAGAGTCCAAAGGAATATTTGCTTTAGGGTTTGGAAGAGTAAAGAAATGTTTCCAAAATATCCAAAAAGGTATGAGAGTCTTTGGGGAATAAAATCTTATTTTGGGGCCTTTATATAGACCCCAAGTCATCCTTAGCCACATTTGGCATTAATTGATATGTTTACTTGGTCAAATATTGGAAGAATGGGTCATTTTGCCCTTGGGCCTTATCTTTTGTTCCATTTTGGGCCCTAATTTTGGGCCCAATTGCACATGTAGCTTAGCCCAAAAACTTTCATGTAAAATTCACCATATATCACATGTTTAACTAATTCCATAATGTCACGACAATATTCTCTTAAAAGATTCTCATTCGTCCTTTCGATTGCAAAAATAGGCATTCTAGTCGCCCTTGGTTTCATTGGACATTTTGGATCACTATTTACATTTCATGATTTGATCATGTAGTAGTATGTAGGAGTGTATTGAAGTGTTTGAATCTTTAACAATGCTCAAATAACTCCAAAGAACCAAAAGAAACCATCTAGAAATCATCGTAGAATTGCGTTACGAAACAACTCCGGAAAGGCACAATTGTTGTGCCTTGCGCCACTGCTGAAAAACAAGGCAGTGGAGCAAGAATCCACTGACCTCTGAACTTATTGGCTGCAGGTGGCTTGCGCCACACCCCTGAAACAGGGTAGTGGCGCAAGTTTCAGCACTTTGCTGAAATTTTCGGCCACTTATCCAATGTTTACGTATCGTCCAATCCCTTATCAAAACACTACAAAATACTTACTTAGTCATCTTAACCATCAAGTAAACATGACTTAAAGTCACCAAATGAGGTTAGAATGTGTACGGGGTATTACATAAATGCTTCAAGAAGTCACAAAACACTTCCTATGAAAGGCTCGTCACATGTACAAGGCCAAATTTTAATTTTTCTCATCTTTACAATTTCCAAATACATACTTATAACTCTAGACACTTAAATAAACATTATTCAATGTCATCAAGTAGGGTTGGGAAGGTACGGGATGTTACAAAAGCCTTTCACTGCAAGTCTTGCCTTGTATTTGTCAATAGTACCATCAGCTTTCATTTTCCTTTTGAAGATCCATTTAGAACCTAAAGGTTTATTTCCTGGAGGAAGATCAACCAACTCCCAAGTATGGTTGCTCAAGATTGAATCAATCTCACTATTGACAGCCTCTTTCCAAAAGGATGAGTCCGCAGACGACATCGCTTCCTTAAACGTTAGAGGATCATTTTCAAGAAGAAATGTTACAAAATCTGATCCAAAGGAAGTCGACGTTCTTTGACGTGTACTATGCCTTGGATTCTCTTCATTATGTTCATTCTCCCTTGGTTCATCCCTAGGTCGTTTAGACCCTTCACTAGACAGTTCATGTCTAGTCTTATACGGATAAATGTGTTCAAAGAACTCAGCATTATCTTATTCCATTACCGTATTATCATGGATATCTGGATGTTCGGATTTATGAACCAAAAATAGACATGCTTTACTGTTTGTAGCATATCAGATGAAAACACAGTCCACTATCTTTGGTCCTATTTTCAACCTTTTAGGTATAGGAACTTGGACTTTGGCTAGACACCTCCACACTTTGAAATATTTTAAGTTGGGTTTCCTTCCTTTCCATTTTTCATATGGAATAGATTGTGTCTTTCTATAGGGCACTCGATTGAGTATTCGGTTTGCTGTAAGGATAGCTTCCCCCCATAAGTTTTGTGGTAAACCTGAACTTATTAGTAAGGCATTCATCAGTTACTTCAATGTTCAATTTTTCCTTTCCGCAATCCCATTTGATTAAGGTGAATACGGGGCCGTCGTTTGATGGGCAATTCCATTTTCCAAACATATCTCCGCAAAAGGAGATTCATATTCTCCACCCCTATCACTTTTTATCATTTTGATCTTTTTATCCAACTGATTTTCAACTTCAGTTTTATATTGCCTAAATGCATCTATTGCCTCATCCTTACTATTCAACAAATAAACATAACAAAATCTAGTGCAATCGTCGATAAAAGTTATGAAATACTTTTTTCCACCACGAGATGGTGTCGACTTCATATCACAAATGTTTGTATGAATCAAGTCTAAGGGATTGGAATTCCTTTCAACAGACTTATACGGATGCTTAGCATACTTAGATTCAACACATGTTTGACACTTTGATTTACTGCACTCAAAGTTAGGCAAAACTTCCAAGTTAATCAGTTTTCGCAAGGTTTTATAATTGACATGTCCTAAACGTTCATGCCATAAATCATTTGACTCAATTAAGTAAGAAGAACCAGAATTTTTATTCATATCAATAGTCATTACATTGATCTTAAAAAGGCCCTCGGTGAGGTAACCTTTGCCTACATACACTTCATTCTTACTAATTACAACTTTGTCGGAAACAAATACACATTTAAAACCATTCTTAGTCAGGAGTGAAGTAGAAACCAAGTTCTTTCGCAACTCCGGAACATGAAGGACATTATTTAGTGTCACCACATTGCCTGATGTCATCTTCAAGCAAACCTTGCCTGTTCCTTCAATCTTTGTCGTAGCGGAGTTGGCCATAAATATCTTCTCATCATATTGAGCCGGAGCATATGATGCAAATAGTTCTTTGTTGGCACACACGTGGTGGGTGGCACCTGAATCAATCCACCACTCTCTGGGATTTCCAACAAGATTGCATTTCGAGAGCATAGCATACAAATTGTCTATTTCTTCTTTGGATTCAGCCATGTTTGCTTGGTCCTTTTTCTTGCCTTTCTTCGGAGCCCGACAATCAACCGACTTGTGGCCAGCTTTGCCACTGTTAAAGCAATTTCCTTTGAATTTATTCTTAGGAGGATTGCCTTGTTGTGCTTGTGCTTTCTTTCTCTTCTTTGATTTGTTGGGATCTTCTTCCACAATATTTGCTCCATTTATTGTAGAATTACCACGAGACCTTTTCTCAGATGCCTTATTGTCTTTTCAATCCTCAACCTCACAATGAGGTCTTCAACTGACATCTCCTTTCGCTTATTCTTTAAGTAGTTTTTAAAGTCCTTCAACAAAGGTGGTAACTTTTCGATTATAGCAGCTACTTGAAAAGCATCGTTCACAATCAAACCTACAAAGAAGGTTAAGTGAACATTAATAACATTCTTAAAATGTTTAACAAAGGCATTATTTAAAATTATACCTTCTGCAAGGAGGTTGTGAATAATGACTTGCAACTCTTGGACTTGAGTAACTACAGCTTTACTGTCTACCATCTTAAAGTCCAAGAATTTGGCAACAATGAATTTCTTCATTCCGACATCCTCTGTTTTGTAATTCTTTTCTAAAGCATCCCAGAGGTCCTTTGAGGTCCTCATCATGCTATACACATTGTATAGATCATCTTGTAGGCCACTCAATATGTAATTCTTACATAAAAAATCCGAGTGCTTCCAAGCTTCAGTTACTTCAAAGCGATCCTTTTCCGGAGTATCCTTCGACAATACAGGAACACTTTCTGTGATGAACTTTTGCAGACTCAAGGTAGTCAGATAAAAGAACATCTTCTGCTGCGAACGTTTGAAATCAACACCAAAAAATTTTCCTGGTTTTTCCGCCGGTGCCATGGCATGAGCAGTATTCGTACGACTTGAAGTAGCAATGTTTGTTGCTGCAACATTCGTCGTTCCATCATTGACTTGAATTTCACTAGCCATTTTGCTGTCACAAAGAGACAACCAATTTAGTATTTTAAATACTAACAACAAAGTTTTTAAACTTTAAACAACTTGTTTCTAGTTTAACGACGAAGTTTTTATAATCTTCAAATCGTCAACCGAATGATATTTGACTAGTGATGAAGTTTTTATATCTTCAAATCACTATCAAGTTCAGACAGAGTAGAAAACCAAATGGTTTTAATCTCCAGAAACCAAAAATACAGATTATATAAATTCCTTAAGATTGTTGTTTCCGGTTACAAATATCTGTATTTAATCAACAAGAACTTCAACTTTGAGTTCAAGAACAATAAATAAGTTCAATAACTTCAAACACAAGTTCAATAATAATGAACTATCAGAATGAAATTTCTACTATTTTCTGGAAAATAGTAAAACCGTAAGAAAGAAGATGAAACAGAAAAGTTAGAATCAAGTCCACCGATTTCACGGTGTGTCCTTAAGGAATTTATTCCCCTCAAGTACCCGAGGTTATGGAATCTTTCCTCCCAGGATAAAATGATTCACTTCAGTAGAATAGTGGTACCTCAAATTCTACCGAACTTCGAACACATTCAATGGTTTGATTTATCACACTTGAGTTTTTGAAGAAGAAGAAGATGTTTTTCTTTCAATAATTTCATACCAATACCTGAGGAAAAATCAGGTATTTATAGCCATAAAGAGTTGCTTCCGAAAAGAAGCAATGGTTCATGAAAAGAGACAACTTTCTGGAACCGGTGCTGACCTGCGGACCCACATGAAAAGAGACAACTTCCAGAAAGTTTGCTGCCTTCTGTGAAAGGTCACCTGTGTCCGCAGGTGACGACCTGCGCGCACAGGTAGTCTTTTCGCGTGAAACAATGTGTCTTTTGCCTCGAAGGGTCGCGTCCCTTCGAGGTGCGTTGTGACATGCGTCCGCACATTTATCGGATTTTTGGATTAAACTATCAACAATTCTCAAGTTTCTAATAAACTTTGTCCAAAAAGATAGTCTCTCGATCGATCATTTGCCAAATCCGAAGCTGAGCCGAGCGAGCGACGACGACGACGGCGCGAGGCTATTCTTGTTCTTGCCTCACTATCCACATGAAGGAATGCATTCTAATAAATACACAAGAAAGCTCCGTTCTCCCACCAATGTGGGAGAACTTGACTTCTTAAAAGTGAACTTCACATTTCACTTTCCCTCCATTTTTCTTCCCTCCATTTTTCCATTCACAATACACTTTAGAACCCAACAGTTTTGTGATAATAAATTTGCAATACAAATAGCACAAAATCCAGTACAGCATTATCGCACTAAACATGTTGAAGTGGATCGTCATTTCATTAGAGAAAATTTAGATCAGAAGATCATCCAGTTTCAGTATGTGAAGTCTATGAACCAACTCGCAGATATACTCACAAAGGCAGTACCGGGAAAAATATTCCATGAAGTGATTGACAAGTTGGGCATGATAGATACCTTTGCACCAACTTGAGGGGGAGTATTGACAATAAAAGATCTGATTCGAATCCCGTAATTAAAGGAGATTTTATTACAATACAATTTATTTGTTGCCTCTTATATGTATATTGCCTAAAATATAATTCTAGTTCTTCTCTTTACTGTATATAAACTCTTGTATATCAGAACAATGAATAAAAAAAAGAAAAAAAGAACGACACTTTATTTTACTGCGGCTTCTATTCAACAGAGGAAGTGTGTTGCATTGAGCCATTCATAGGCCTTTTGCAGTATAAACAAGTGGCAATGATGTGGTTTCCAAATCTTGCAACTGCTTCATTGAAAGGAAGTTTTCTATGACAAAGCCTCCAAGACAAAAATAAAATCTTAAAAGGTAACTACAACGTAAAGGCTTTTAGTGGCAATAAATATGCACTTTAACAAAGAGTGTTAAAGCTTTTACTGGTATTAGTTAATTGTCATTGGATTCAATGTCGCTATAGTCTTTAGGGGTATTTACAAAGAGTGCTAAAATATGTTTGTCCCTAATAATTGCCTCTAAAACACAATTTAGCGTCAATTAAACTATTGTCATTAACTAATTATACTAGATAACTTTTTTTGGTGTAGTGGCAGAGAATTATGCCACAGACAAAGTTTAAAAAGTTGTCAATTGCTTGGAATGTCTGATCCACCACCTAGCAGATTTTTTGGAGTAATTTTGACTTTAAATTCGTACATAATATCTTTAAACATATTTATTTCAATACAGAAAATAGTATTAGCGAGTGGCATGCATGCATATGTATGCTAGTCAATAATAATAATCTATATTATTTGAATTCTTTTGATTTAACGAGATTCCTATATAACACTTTGGTAACTTGTGATCTCAAATATGTAAAGCATAATCAACTATCATCTTCAAACTTTTTTCTTACATCAGTTTGCTGGAAAATTATGGGTTTAGAATTTAAAAATCTGTTGAAATTAAATTGTACTAGTAGTAGTTTTCATTTATATATATGTGTGCCTTTTTTAATGTTAGAACAAATGGGTCAAATATATCTGAATGATTAATTAATATTTGTAACAAAGATTTAATACATCATTATGAGGTCTATTAAAAAATTTCAAGAAAAAATGGCAGTTCATCAATTCCAATTATTCACCGTGACCGGCGCCATCCACCATTATCAACTATTCGCACCCATACCCACCATCCTTAGTCACAACTACCATTATTATCAATCATCACAATTAGTTGACGTTGTGTGCCTTTCCTTAGAAGCAAGTCTTCCACCTGGTTCTGCACAAAGCACAACTTTAGCAACTTCAATGCAAGTAAGCAAGCTGAAGGTAAGCTAAAATAATCTTTATAATTAAGTAATCATAGATAGATGTATTGAAACTAGTAACCTAAATATAAAATGAAATAAATTACATGTTATTATAATATATAAGTCAAAAAACAGGATGTAATTCTTTTACAAAAAGAAGTCGGCAGTTCCCCCCAAACAATTCAACATGCTTCAAACAACGAAGAAAGACCTCATGAACCAGTCAAGAGAAATTTAGGGAACACCTTGATAGATTTATATATGAACCATTGCAGTCATCATCTTCACCTAGTACTCTTGCACATCTACTGGTTTGTGTAATTTTCAAACTGAACCCGGGAGTTCCCCCAAACACTTCAGCAGGACTTCAAAAAATGAAGTAAACGCTAATGAAGTGGTCAAGGGAACTCTAGGGAACACCTTGATGGGTTTATACGTGAACCATTGTGTTCATCATCTCCATCTAATACTCTCCTGCACTTCTACTTGTTTGTGTAATTTTAAAAGTGAAGCCGGGAGTTCCTTCGAAACACTTCAGCAAGGCTTCATAAAACAAAGTGAGCCCTCATGAAGTGGTCAAGGGAACTCTCAGGAACACCATAATAGATTTATACGTGAACCATTGTGCTCATCTTCTCCAGCTTGTACTCTTGCACTTGTACTTGTTTGTGTAATTTTCAAAGTTAACCCGGGAGTTCCCCCAAACACTTCAGCAGTGCTTCAAACAACGAAGTAAGCCCTCATGAAGTGGTCAAGGGAACTCTCAGGAACACCTTGATCGATTTATACGTGAACCATTGTGCTCATCTTCTCCAGCTTGTACTCTTGCACTTGTACTTGTTTGCGTAATTTTCAAAGTTAACCCGGGAGTTCCCCCAAACACTTCAGCAGTGCTTCAAACAACGAAGTAAGCCCTCATGAAGTGGTCAAGGGAACTCTCAGGAACACCTTGATCGATTTATACGTGAACCATTGGGCTCATCATCTCCAGCTAGTACTCTTGCACTTCTACTTGTTTGTGTAATTTTCAAAGTGAACCCAGGAGTTCCCCCAAACACTTCAGCAAGGCATCAAACAACATAATAAGTCTTGATGAAGTGGTCAAGGGAACTCTAGGGAACACCTTGATAGATTTACCATTGTGCTCATTATCTCCGGCTACTAGATCTCTTGCACCTCTGCTTCTTTGTGTGGTTTTTAAAGAAAACACGGGAGTTCCCCAAACGCTTCCGCAGAGTTTTAAACAATGAAGTAAGCCCTCATGAAGCGTTCAAGCGAATAATGGGAAACACCTTGATAGACTTGAGAACCAATTTTGTTCAGTGATCATGTTCAAGTTGTGCTCTTGCACTCTATACTTGTTTGTTTAATCTTGTTACAACATACACTCCTCTTTATATATAGTGTTGGTAAGAAAATTCCATGCTAAATGTGAAAGTGGGGTTTGAACTACGATATGGGGTGACACTATATTGAATCTAGCTACAAATCCAGGCAATATTAAAGTTTGGGAATTTCAGGAAAAAAGAGTGCTATATTCCTTCTCCTCATGACCTTTGTCCTTTCATCCCATATTGTACTTTTCCCTTTTCCTTTTCATGTCTTAAAGTTTAGGTTATGGCTTCACTTGCTAATTCTTATACCAAGGTTTTAACTTGTGATACTATGTCCTAGTCTAATTAATTATTACCATCAATTTGATTATGGATTAAGAATCTAAAATTTGTTTTTAAGTTTTTCATTTGTATACTACATCTTGCACTGCTTGTGTTTTAGAGAATAAGGGTGCTTATGATATATCATTTGAAATTAATCATCTTTTTTAATTTGACTATTATAATTATACGATTTTTTCAGAATTTTTTATGTATGTCAATTTTCTTTTAAATAAATTTAAAGAATCATATAATAATTCACACCAAGATTTTTAAATACTTTGACTCTTTTGTGATGGAGGGGGTGTATATTTTATAAAGATATTCTAGATATCTTGTCCATTTTGCTTTATGATTGATAAAATAGAAAGGTGCCAACAAAAAATATAACGCTAGTTCATGAGTCAATTTTATTTGAGGATGGAATGTCCTCTCTTTATTTTTGTAGCTAAAAGCTGAGCCTTGTAAGATCAAAGAATTCTTCTAGATCTTTTGTAAATTGTTGAAAATGGTGGGGGTGTTTAAAAAGACCAAAAGAATATTAGAAGACCACTTTATATTTGCCTTCACTTGAATAAAAATGCAGACTAAGTTCAATATTAAAATCTCAAGAAGTATATTCTGAGCCTATTGTACCAAGGAATATTTCTTATTTAGAATTCAGAAAGGTTATTTACCTAAACTATAACGGTCATTCAATATGGTAGTAGAGCTATTACAGAATTAGACAAACATCAGTGTCTAATTTACATAACCACACCTAACATTAAAAAAATTATAAAACAGTGAGTATTTTCAGATACACGTTCTAAAAGTGCCTAACATAGAAAATATCCGTGTATCTTCAGATACACGTTCTTTTTTCTTGTATAGAATGTGTATATGAAGATACACAGATACACGATCTCAGCCAATGTATCTGAGATACACGACATATATTGTAATTTTTTAAAACCTATGTTGCACCCTGTAATTAATTATTGTCTAATGCTCATACATTTATGTGGTTTTTCCGCCCCTCGTTATACTTTCTGTACAAATATGCTCTTTTCGTTATATTTGGGTCCAAATATACCTCTGCACTATTGAAATAGTTTAAATATACCCATTGTTATATTTTCAGTCCAAATATACCCTTTTAGGTATACTTTAGGTTCAAATATACCCCTCCCATTATACTTTTATGTTGGTTTATCCTTATTTTTGACACGCACCCATCTAAACCATCTCAATTCCCTCCACTTTAAGTTCTTTTCTTTTATTAGCTTCTTTTTTTTTCTTTCTTTTTTAATGATCCGCTTCTCATGAATCCAAACTCATTAAAGTCTTTGCTCCACCTATTTCTGAATACTTTTTTCGTTGACATTAATGATCCGTTTATCATATATCGGAATTTTTTCCTGCATTTATATATGAAAATCTTTCTTAGCTGATTATTTCAAGTATAAATTTTAAGATCTGTTATTAGACCAAAAGATGATGGCAGAAAGAAAATATTTATTCTTATATATTGAAACTTCAAAAATTTCCGGTAAAAAATTGTATCCATTGTAAGGTCAAAAAAGGTCTAGATGATAGGGGTATACATTATGAATATGTATATTGTTTTTGTATGAATCGAGGGAGTGGATCGGAGATGGATTAAGTGGGTGAGTTTGCAAAGTGAATTGCGCAAATATTTAAATTTGGTGATGAGTTATTTTTATTTTGAAGTTCATCACGTGTCCATTTATAAAAAAATAAGGGTAAATCACCTTTATTAAAAAAGGGGGGGGGGGGGGGGGAGGGAGGTAAATTAGCATAAAAGTATAGTGAGGGGTATGAAAATGATTTTCTCCACACGAAGTTTGGACCAAAAATATAATAGGAGGGGTATATTTGGACTGAAAGTATAACGAGGTATATTTAGACTATTTCTAATAGTACATGGGTATATTTAGACCCAAAGTATAATAAAAAGGCTATATTAGGACCAAAAGTATATAGAGGGGTATATTTAAATTATTTCTAATAGTACAGGGGTATATTTGACCCTTCTCTGTAATTTACATTATGTGATCTTAAACTTACCGTGTAGAATATTGAAATCGCAAAACTTTTTAAATATAGAAAAAGGTACTTTTTTAAAACAGACCAAAAAAGAAAATAAGAAACAGACGGGGAGTAATTAATATCCTTTCTGACACCAAAAGTTTAAGAGGTAAATGCATTTTGGTCAGGTTGAATCTAGTCACAATTGTGTGTTGAATTCAAGAAATGGAATCACATTTTGTAACAGGTGACCACAAATCTATCTACCTTTTCTTACATTTGTGTCCAAAGTTTCTACACGATCATATCCTATAGATTGTATTATATGCAGGAATATTCTGTAAAAATATATATATCCTAGCTTACAAATAATTCGACTGGGGGGTTTTAATGAATTAGTGAAGTTACAAATTTTTAATTGATTCCAAGCATAATGAGGAAAAAAGAATCACAATGCTTATATTTTGCGGTAGAAAAAAGTGTATTGTAGATAAATTACTATAGAAAGTAATTCAAAAATCACATTCTTTTCCATCCATTTCTCTTACTTTTTCCTTTTCTTTCGATTACCTAATTGCGAGAGTTAATTTCATTAGTGGTCACTTAACTTTTATTTTATTTCAGTACATAATCGTAAGGGCATTTTTTTGGGTCAAACTATTAACAACATGAATATTCTTTAGCTAAAATATTAACAACAAATGTATTTTTGGACCAAATTATTAACGGAGCATATTAATTTTGTTCAATTTCGTATAATTTAAGCCTTTAAGGATATTTTTGACTATTTTCAATAAATAATGTAACAAAACCAACACCCTCAACCATCAACGATCCAATTAACCAATACTCATAACAATCAATCTAACAACAAATTAGCAATACTAAAAATTAAATTTTCATTCATCAAATTAAACCAATAAATTCAAATAAAAACGGCTCCTAGACTAGCCTGAAATTTTTATTTAGACAACTTAGAATTTACCTAGTGATACGTCTAATGATCTAATAAGACCTTGCTCTGATATAACTTGTTGAAAAACTTTTAACAATTCAATGAATAAAGAATTATGAACAGTAAAGAATAAATAATAAACAATTATGCACAGGCAATAGTAAAAGTAAAAACCTTACTCTAATACCACTTTCAAATGATTATATTAATGATAATAAAAAACCGACATAGTTATGGACAATAAACAATAAAGCATAATTGCCTATATATGAAATTTGAATATGAATATGTGAATTTGAAATTGAAATTGGAAATTAGAATTTTGAAATTTGAATTGAATTTGAAAATTCAACTTCAATGTTTAACTATTCAAGTGGGCCATTAAATTTTCAACTTTCAAGGTTGAAATTTAAAATTCAAATTTTAAAATTTTCATCTTTTCTGAATATTCTCATTTCTCAATCTATAAATAGTACTACTATATTCCTCTCAATTTTTCATACAATCCTCATTCTCGCTCTAATTTTTATCCATATTTTCTATTTAGTTCTTGTCTAGTATTTTGTTTTAAATTTCAACTTTCAATTTTCAAGTTTAAACTATCATCTTCCATGGATAATAATCCTCCTCCACCTCCACCGACACCTCAACATCGTCGTAGAACAAGTACTGCGTGGCTTTATTTTCACCTACTAGATGATAATAGTGTTCGATGTAACATATGTGGTCATACATATAAAAACTATGGTACCGGTACTTTGATTAGACATTTGAGGAGGAATCACGAAGACAAATTTTATAGGGCTACTTAGTTTGTATGTTTTAAATTTCTATTTATGTAATTCTATCAATTTAAGTTTGTATGTTTTTGAATTTTCTAATTATGTAATGTTATCGATTTAAGTCAGTATGTTTTTGAATTTCCAATTATGTAATGTTATCAATTTAAGTTTGTATGTTTATGAATTTCTAAGCAAGTAATTTTGTCAATTTATTTAAGTTTGTATGTTTTAATTTGAATTTGAACTTTGAAATTGGTAATGTAGTCTTAACAACTTGGAATTTGAATTTGCATATTCAACATATACTACTTTAAAGAATATACATGCATATATATATATTCAACATATACTACTTACAATAATATTAATACATATATGCATTCAATATATACTAATTAAAAGAATATACAAAAAAAATATACATACATATATATTCAACATATACTACTTAAAAGAAAATATATATTTATACTTCTTTAAAAAATATTAAAAAAAATACATACCTGTATGCATTCAATATATACCACTTAAAATACTACTTTAAAGAATCGATATTTAAACACGAACCATTGCATTGATCAACATCTACAGGTCGTACTCTTGCACTTCTACTAGTTTGAGGATTTTCAAAGTGAGCCCCAGAATTCCCCCAAACACTTCAGCAGGACTTCAAACAATAGTAAATCTTTATGAAGTGTTCAAGGGAACTCTAGGGAATACCTTGATAGATATTTATACTTGAAATTGTGTTGATCATCATCTCCAGCTTGTTCTCTTGCACTTCTACTTGTTTGCGTATTTTTAAATTGAGCCCCGGAGTTCCCCCAAACACTTCAGCAGGGCTTCAAACAAGTAAGCTGTAACACCCCGTACTTTTATAACCTCACTTGATACTTTGGATCATATCTACATAGGTGTTGAGATGCCATGCATATGTGTTTTATAGTGTCATTGGTGAAATATTTGATATCGGACTTAACATGTGCGATTCGATCGTCGTAGGAGGTGTGTTGTGATTTCGTAGAAGCATTTGGGTGAGAACTCGTACATATTCTAACCTCATTTGGTGGCTTTAAGTCATGTTTACTTGATGGTTAAGATCACTAAGTGAGTATTTTGTAGTGTTTGATAAGGGATTGGACGATACGTAAACATTGGATAAGTGGCCGGAAATTTCAGCAAAGTGCTGAAATCTCAGCACAAACTTCAGAGAGGCTGCCATTTCTGCGCCACTACCCCTGTTTCAGGGGTGTGGCGCAAGGAACAAGGAGTAGGCCTTTCCGGACCCGTTTTGCGACGTAATTCTACGACGATTCTTGGATGGTTTCTTTTGGTTCCTTGGAGATATTTTAGCGTTGTTAAGGTTTCAAATACCTCGATACACTTCCACATGATCAAACCATGAAACACAAGAATTTACCAAAAATGTTCAAGTAAGCCATGAACGGCTAGAATTTCAATTTTTGCGATCAAGGCGACGAATGAGAATCTCGTAAGAAAATATTATCGTGACATTATGGAATTATGTAAACACGAGATATATGGTGAATAATACATGATATTTGATGGGTACATGGATATGTATAATTGGGCCCAAAAATTAGGCCCAAATTGGAATTTAAAGATTGGCCCAAAGGGCAAAAAGACCCATTCTTCCCATTGGACCACATGTGATGCCAAAGGAATGGCTAAGAATGACTTGGGGTCTATATAAAGACCCCAAGGTCAGATTTTCCTTCACACACAAAAAAAAAAAGACTCTCATGCCTTTTTGATAATTATCAAACATTTTTCTCATTTCCAAACCCTAAGCAAAATAACTCCTTTGGACTCCTTGGACAAGATCAACTTATTCCAAGCTTTGGTAAGTCTTTATTTTCATGGATTAACATACTATATGCATGGGAGATTATGTATATTATGCTAGTTGGGTTGGCAAGGTGATGAATAGTGTATTGTTGCCTTTGGTAAAAGATGTGTCATCTTGGGAATTTGAACTTGAATTAGGCCTTGTGCCTTTGATGAAAAAGTATGGCATGAACAAAATATGAACATGTATGGTGTTATTTTTGGCATTAAATTTGTTCTTGTCTATAAGTGAAAATTATGGAAATTATGAGATTTTGGCCGATACGTGCTATGGGGTGTATTAAGGTGATTTAATGGATTCTTTGTGATATGGTGTGAATGAGAAAGTGTAAAGAAGAAGCTTTGTTGCGAAATGCTATTGGTTATGATATTGGTCAATGTATGGCATGTTGTAGTATTTTTGGAATGGTCATGCCGAAATTTTATTGTAAAGGGGGAAATGACGTAATAGGCAATTATGTACCTTTTGTCGTCTTTTACACTTGAAAGGTGTTAGATGTTGACGTAAACTCCGTTATGTGCTTGTGTTGTAGAGTAAGGGGCTGAATCATTATATTCCTTAGGATTGCGGATTCTTATTGAGAGGCTAAGGTATGTAAGGTTATTCTTGTCCGTATCTTTCTGCAACACCTATTGCTTCCTTTGCCATTGTACTTGTACCTATGCCGAAATGTTCCAAAGTGTCTCATGTAAAGTTGGTTGCCTACATATATTTATTCATGTGTCTCTTGAACATTGAACATTGTCCCAAAGTTCCAATAATGCGATAACCAACAATGTTTCAATTTCATAATTAAAGAATGAAAGTAATGCGTATATGGTTGAGTACGGGTGGTAGCTCAAAGGGGCGAAAGCCTAGCTAGAGACGATCCCGATGTATCACGGGTGGTAGCTCAAAGGGGCGAAAGCCTAGCTAGAGACGATCCCGATTGATTATTGGACACAGGGGGTAGCCCAAAGGGGTGAAAACCTAGCTAGGGCCGAACCTGCTTTATTGATTTATGGGTGGTAGCTCAAAGGGGCATAAGCCTAGCTAGAGACGATCCCAGTATTGTTATTTACCACTGATCAGTTGGTCCCGGGCATGATGTGATTATTGTTGATATTGAGATAATTGATAAAAGAAATAAAGAATGTAACGTACATGATTCCACACATATGAAATGTTGGTTTATCGATATTGCCTATTCTCTTATCCTTGATATACATTGGTGTTCTCACTTATTGCTACAGTTTTATTGTGGCCTTACATACGCAGTACATTTTTCGTGCTGACCCCCTCGGGGGAACTTACCTTACTTGTTGCAGGCACAGGCACTAGTAGACCTCCGTTGTAGGTTGCGGATCTTTTGCGGACATTTGGTGAGCTCCAGTTGGTTCGGGGCTTTCCGAGTTTCCTATGTATATTTGTTTTGGTCTTGTGTATATCTATATAGAGCGGGGTGTGTCCCGACTCTAGGTTGGTTTTGGTTGTGCATCTGTAGAGGCTTTGTAGATGTTGTGGGTCAGACGAAGGGTATGTAATGAACGTATGTTTTGTCTTGATGGCCCTAAAGGCCAAGTCTCATATTTCTCTTATATTTGTCATAAATTCCGCTTTTGGCTTCTTATATTTAATTGTGGTGGTGATGACTTTTGAGTGGTGCGTATGGGTTGTTATGGACGAAGATTGGTTCTCCCGGGCCTTGTCGGCTTTGGGTGCCATGTCCGTCTCGTTGGAATTTGGGGCGTGACAAAAGTGGTATCAGAGCGGGTCGTCCTAAGGGTGTCTACAAAGCCGTGTCTAAGTAGAGTCTTACTTATCAATGTGTTGTGCACCACATTTATAAGTAGGAGGCTACGGGACATCTAGGAGTTGTTTCTTTTCTTCATTTTCTAGATTAGAGCTTATGTTGTAAGTGGAATTGTATCTAACCATTGGAATTGGTTTTCTTATGTGATAGAAAATGCCGATTGCACGAAAAGGAAAAGGTAAAAGCAAAAGAATAGACAGACTGGCTGGAGAGGGAACTAGTAGACCACCACCGGAACAGGTGAATCAAGGTGGTGTTGAACAAGAGTTTGCATCGCGGGCTTCTCCTACTTTACCCGCAGACCCGCCTATGAATGCTACTGACCAGGACTTGAGAAATGCAGTGCATATGTTGACGCAGATAGTTGCTGCACAAACACAAGGACGCGCTGGCCCAACGACAAATGAGGATGATGTGACTAGAATAGCGAGCCGCAGAACGCAGGATTTCCTGAAACTAGATCCTCCAATATTCACTGGGTCAGACCCACAGGCAGATCCACAGGACTTCGTGGACCAAGTTCAAAGGGCCCTAGATGTTATGCATGTGACTGGTGCAGAAACGGTTGAACTGGCGGCCTATAGGTTGAAGGGTGAAGCGATATTGTGGTATGAGGACTGGAAACGGTCGAGGGGCATTGATGCACTTCCAGCTGGTTGGGAAGACTTTAAAATGGCCTTTCTTGATCACTATCTTCCTTATGAGCTCAGGGAAGCACGTGCAGATCAATTTTTAAACCTTCGACAAGGGAATATGAGTGTTCGAGAATATAGTCTGCAGTTTAATTCTTTGGCTCGATATGCTCCGAACGTAGTGACTACAATGACCGACAGAATCCATCGATATGTGGACAGATTGGAGCCGTATTTGGTAAGGGACTGTACCATTGCTGCTTTAAACAGGGACATGGATATTGCAAGGATCCAGGCCTTTGCACAAAAGATGGAGGATCAGAGGCAACGAAGGAGAACACAGGAATCTGAACGAGGGCCGTCAAAGCGGGCTAGACCTATGGGGCAGTCTATGGTGTCCCAAGGGGAGTTTAGGCCCCGAATGTTTCCTAGACCGCAGAGACCATTATTTTCTCATTCCATAGCAGGTGCTTCCTCTCAGTTTCGGGGGTCTAGAGGTGGTTATGTTGGGCAAAGCAGTGGGGCTCGAGGCTCGCAGACCACGGGGTTTTTTCGTCAGCCATGTCAGCACTGTGGAAAGTTTCACCCAGGGGAATGCCGACGTGGGATGAATACTTGTTTCTGGTGTGGTATGCCAGGGCACATGATGAGGGACTGTCCACGAAGAGGCTTGAGTGGTGTGGCACGACCTATGGGGTCAACCGTTGCATCTTCATCATCGGTTCCTTCCGTAGGCCGAAGTGTGCAGCCTGCCGGTCGTGGTAGAGGTGCTGCAGGAGCAGCTAGTTCCAGTGGAGCACAGAATCGCACTTATGCTCTAGTGGACCGACAAAATTCGGAGGCATCTCCTGATGTAGTCACAGGTATATTGTCTATATTTTCACATGGTGTATATGCATTGATAGATCCGGGCTCTACTTTATCATATGTTACCCCGTTGATTGCTGCAAAATTTGAAAGAACACCGGAATTCTTAGATAAGTCTATTGAAGTGTCTACGCCGGTTGGTGAATCTATTGTTGCAAAAAGAGTATATCGCAATTGTGTGGTAACTGTGTGTGGTCATGATACACTAGCGGATCTTATTGAACTTGACATGGTGGATTTTGATGTCATAATGGGGATGGATTGGTTGGCTTCTTGTTATGCTACGGTGGATTGCCGAGCCAAGGAGGTACATTTTCATTTTCCACAAAAGAATATTCTTGAGTGGAAGGGTAATGTGGGGGCACCGAAAGGCAAATTTATTTCCTATCTTAAAGCTAGGAAAATGATAGCTAAGGGGTATATATGCCATTTGGTGAGAGTGCAAGATATCAATATGGAACCACTAACTCCTCAGTCGGTACCGGTGGTTAATGAATTTCTCGACGTATTTCCTGACGATCTTCCAGGTTTACCTCCAGAACGGGAAGTGGAGTTTGGCATTGATGTGATTCCAGGCACTCAGCCGATCTCTACTCCTCCGTATAGAATGGCTCCAGCAGAATTACGTGAATTGAAGGAGCAATTAAAAGATTTGCTGGACAAGGGCTTCATTAGACCTAGTATGTCCCCGTGGGGTGCACCAGTATTGTTTGTCCGTAAGAAAGATGGCACCTTGAGGATGTGTATCGATTATCGACAATTGAATAAGGTAACGATCAAAAATAAATATCCTCTTCCTCGCATTGATGATTTGTTTGATCAGTTACAGGGTGCCAAATGGTTTTCAAAGATTGACTTGAGGTCGGATTACCATCAAGTCAGGGTTAGAGAAAATGATGTACCCAAGACAGCTTTCCGAACACGGTATGGCCACTATGAATTTTTAGTTATGTCATTTGGACTAACAAATGCACCAGCTGTTTTCATGGATTTGATGAATAGGGTGTTTAAGCCATTTCTAGACGTGTTCGTGACGGTATTTATAGATGATATCTTGGTCTATTCGAGATCACAAGAAGACCATGCTAATCACTTACGACAGGTGTTACAAATTCTCCGGGATCGTAAGTTATATGCAAAGTTTTCTAAGTGTGAATTTTGGTTAAAATCCGTAGCATTCTTGGGTCACATTGTGTCGGATGAAGGGATACGGGTCGATACTCAAAAGATTGAAGCGGTGAAGAATTGGCCAAGACCTACGACGCCTACAGAGATTCGTAGTTTTCTTGGTTTGGCAGGTTATTACAGGAGATTTGTGGAAGGGTTTTCTTCTATTGCCGCACCATTGACGAAGCTAACACACAAGGCAATCAAGTTTCAGTGGAACGACGCATGTGAGAAAAGTTTCCAAGAGCTGAAAGAGAAATTAACTTCCACCCCAGTTTTAGTACTTCCCGAAGGCATAGAAGGTTATGCAGTGTATTGTGATGCTTCCGGGGTTGGCCTCGGATGTGTATTGATGCAGCATGGTAAGGTGATAGCATATGCCTCACGACAGTTGCGGCCCCATGAGAAAAATTATCCCATTCATGATCTTGAATTGGCAGCAGTAGTGTTTGCTTTAAAAATATGGCGTCATTATTTATATGGGGTTCATGTTGATATTTATACGGATCACAAAAGCTTGCAATATCTGTTCAAGCAGAAGGAACTCAATTTGAGGCAACGAAGATGGTTAGAGCTCTTGAAAGACTATGATGTTGATATTCTATACCATCCAGGGAAGGCAAATGTAGTAGCAGATGCATTGAGCCGTAAGAAAACGGGAGGCACTAGTGATCAGCTGACAGAAAAGGACATAATCAAAGATTTGAATCAATTAGCCAGCTTGGGAGTTCGCCTTATTGAATCCTCAGAAGATGGAGTTATTGTGCAGAATGCAGCGGAATCCTCCGTGATAGCTGAAGTGAAAGAGAAGCAATTTGCGGATTCTATTTTATTGCAGCTAAAGGAAAATGTGCAGCAGAAATTGACCACGGCATTTGATATTACACCGGAAGGGGTGCTTCAATGTCAAGGGAGATTATGTGTACCGGACGTAGATGAGTTGAGGACACGAATTATGACAGAGGCGCATCATTCGCGCTATTCCATTCATCCGGGTGCTACTAAAATGTACCATGAATTGAAGGAAGTGTATTGGTGGGGCAACATGAAAAAGAACATTGCAAAATTTATCGCGCAGTGCCCAAATTGTCAACAAGTGAAAGTGGAGCATCAGAAACCGGGAGGTTACATGCAATGTATCACTCTTCCAGTCTGGAAATGGGATATGATCAATATGGATTTCATTACAGGGTTGCCTCGTACATTGCGGAAGTTTGATTCTATATGGGTTATAGTGGACAGGCTTACCAAATCAGCGCATTTCCTACCAGTCAAAACGACCTATACGGCTGAGGACTATGCGAAGTTGTATGTGAAAGAGATAGTACGATTGCATGGTATTCCACTTTCTATTATATCAGACAGAGGAGCACAGTTCACAGCACACTTTTGGAAATCTTTTCAGCGGAGTTTGGGTACAAGGGTGGATTTGAGTACGGCTTTCCATCCGCAGACTGATGGACAAGCAGAACGTACTATTCAGACGCTTGAAGATATGCTACGAGCTTGTACGTTAGATTTTCAGGGCAGTTGGGATGACCATTTGTCTCTTATAGAATTTGCTTATAACAATAGCTATCATTCAAGTATAAAAATGGCACCTTATGAAGCTTTGTATGGAAGGAAATGTAGATCACCAATTGGATGGTTTGAAGTGGGTGAAACTGCTTTATTGGGCCCAGATATTGTTCATCAGGCTATGGAAAAAGTTAAGGTGATCCAAGAGCGATTACAAACGGCTCAAAGTCGTCACAAGTCATATGCCGATGTGAGAAGAAGAGGGCTTGAATTCGCCATAGGTGATTGGGTCTTTTTAAAGGTGTCACCAATGAAAGGGGTAATGCGGTTCAGAAAGAAAGGAAAATTGAGTCCACGTTACATAGGCCCATATGAGATCATTCGAAAATTTGGACAAGTTGCGTATGAGTTGGCACTACCTCAAGAACTTTCCTCAGTCCATCCGGTATTTCATGTTTTGATGCTTCAAAAATGCATAGGAGATCCTTCTCGTATTGTTCCCGTAGAGGATGTTCAAGTTACAGAGGATCTTACTTATGAAGAGGTACCCATTGTGATCCTAGATCGACAAGTGAAGAGATTGAGAAATAAAGACATAGCTTCCGTGAAAGTCCTTTGGAGAAATCAACAAGTAGAAGAGATTACATGGGAAGCGGAAGAAATGATGAAAGCCAAGTATCCCCATCTATTTCAAATGGACCAAGGAGTTCACAATGCGAAGGTGGAACAATAACAAGTAAGTATTTAAAAGCATTATGTGAATGTGTATAGGTCTGTTAAAGTAAAGATGCATTTGTGGTATATAAGATAATATTCCTAACATTCGAGGACGAATGTTCCTAAGGGGGGAAGAATGTAACACCCCGTACTTTTATAACCTCACTTGATACTTTGGATCATATCTACATAGGTGTTGAGATGCCATGCATATGTGTTTTATAGTGTCATTGGTGAAATATTTGATATCGGACTTAACATGTGCGATTCGATCGTCGTAGGAGGTGTGTTGTGATTTCGTAGAAGCATTTGGGTGAGAACTCGTACATATTCTAACCTCATTTGGTGGCTTTAAGTCATGTTTACTTGATGGTTAAGATCACTAAGTGAGTATTTTGTAGTGTTTGATAAGGGATTGGACGATACGTAAACATTGGATAAGTGGCCGGAAATTTCAGCAAAGTGCTGAAATCTCAGCACAAACTTCAGAGAGGCTGCCATTTCTGCGCCACTACCCCTGTTTCAGGGGTGTGGCGCAAGGAACAAGGAGTAGGCCTTTCCGGACCCGTTTTGCGACGTAATTCTACGACGATTCTTGGATGGTTTCTTTTGGTTCCTTGGAGATATTTTAGCGTTGTTAAGGTTTCAAATACCTCGATACACTTCCACATGATCAAACCATGAAACACAAGAATTTACCAAAAATGTTCAAGTAAGCCATGAACGGCTAGAATTTCAATTTTTGCGATCAAGGCGACGAATGAGAATCTCGTAAGAAAATATTATCGTGACATTATGGAATTATGTAAACACGAGATATATGGTGAATAATACATGATATTTGATGGGTACATGGATATGTGTAATTGGGCCCAAAAATTAGGCCCAAATTGGAATTTAAAGATTGGCCCAAAGGGCAAAAAGACCCATTCTTCCCATTGGACCACATGTGATGCCAAAGGAATGGCTAAGAATGACTTGGGGTCTATATAAAGACCCCAAGGTCAGATTTTCCTTCACACACAAAAAAAAAAGACTCTCATGCCTTTTTGATAATTATCAAACATTTTTCTCATTTCCAAACCCTAAGCAAAATAACTCCTTTGGACTCCTTGGACAAGATCAACTTATTCCAAGCTTTGGTAAGTCTTTATTTTCATGGATTAACATACTATATGCATGGGAGATTACGTATATTATGCTAGTTGGGTTGGCAAGGTGATGAATAGTGTATTGTTGCCTTTGGTAAAAGATGTGTCATCTTGGGAATTTGAACTTGAATTAGGCCTTGTGCCTTTGATGAAAAAGTATGGCATGAACAAAATATGAACATGTATGGTGTTATTTTTGGCATTAAATTTGTTCTTGTCTATAAGTGAAAATTATGGAAATTATGAGATTTTGGCCGATACGTGCTATGGGGTGTATTAAGGTGATTTAATGGATTCTTTGTGATATGGTGTGAATGAGAAAGTGTAAAGAAGAAGCTTTGTTGCGAAATGCTATTGGTTATGATATTGGTCAATGTATGGCATGTTGTAGTATTTTTGGAATGGTCATGCCGAAATTTTATTGTAAAGGGGGAAATGACGTAATAGGCAATTATGTACCTTTTGTCGTCTTTTACACTTGAAAGGTGTTAGATGTTGACGTAAACTCCGTTATGTGCTTGTGTTGTAGAGTAAGGGGCTGAATCATTATATTCCTTAGGATTGCGGATTCTTATTGAGAGGCTAAGGTATGTAAGGTTATTCTTGTCCGTATCTTTCTGCAACACCTATTGCTTCCTTTGCCATTGTACTTGTACCTATGCCGAAATGTTCCAAAGTGTCTCATGTAAAGTTGGTTGCCTACATATATTTATTCATGTGTCTCTTGAACATTGAACATTGTCCCAAAGTTCCAATAATGCGATAACCAACAATGTTTCAATTTCATAATTAAAGAATGAAAGTAATGCGTATATGGTTGAGTACGGGTGGTAGCTCAAAGGGGCGAAAGCCTAGCTAGAGACGATCCCGATGTATCACGGGTGGTAGCTCAAAGGGGCGAAAGCCTAGCTAGAGACGATCCCGATTGATTATTGGACACAGGGGGTAGCCCAAAGGGGTGAAAACCTAGCTAGGGCCGAACCTGCTTTATTGATTTATGGGTGGTAGCTCAAAGGGGCATAAGCCTAGCTAGAGACGATCCCAGTATTGTTATTTACCACTGATCAGTTGGTCCCGGGCATGATGTGATTATTGTTGATATTGAGATAATTGATAAAAGAAATAAAGAATGTAACGTACATGGTTCCACACATATGAAATGTTGGTTTATCGATATTGCCTATTCTCTTATCCTTGATATACATTGGTGTTCTCACTTATTGCTACAGTTTTATTGTGGCCTTACATACGCAGTACATTTTTCGTGCTGACCCCCTCGGGGGAACTTACCTTACTTGTTGCAGGCACAGGCACTAGTAGACCTCCGTTGTAGGTTGCGGATCTTTTGCGGACATTTGGTGAGCTCCAGTTGGTTCGGGGCTTTCCGAGTTTCCTATGTATATTTGTTTTGGTCTTGTGTATATCTATATAGAGCGGGGTGTGTCCCGACTCTAGGTTGGTTTTGGTTGTGCATCTGTAGAGGCTTTGTAGATGTTGTGGGTCAGACGAAGGGTATGTAATGAACGTATGTTTTGTCTTGATGGCCCTAAAGGCCAAGTCTCATATTTCTCTTATATTTGTCATAAATTCCGCTTTTGGCTTCTTATATTTAATTGTGGTGGTGATGACTTTTGAGTGGTGCGTATGGGTTGTTATGGACGAAGATTGGTTCTCCCGGGCCTTGTCGGCTTTGGGTGCCATGTCCGTCTCGTTGGAATTTGGGGCGTGACATAAGCCCTCAAGAAGTGGTCAAGGGAACTCCGGGGAACACCTTGATATTATTTATATGTGAACCATTACGTTGATCATCATCTCCAGCTCTTATTCTTGCACTTCTACTTGTTTACGTATTTTCAAATTGAGCCCTGGAGTTCCCCTAAATACTTCAGCAGGGCTTCAGACAACAAAGTAAGCCCTTATGAAGTGTTCAAGGGAACTCCAGGGAACACCTTAATAGATATTTATACGTGAACCATTGCGTTGATCATTATCTCTAGCTCGTACTCTGGCACTTTTACTTGTTTGTTTATTTTCAAAGTAAGCCCCGGAGTTCCCCCAAACACTTCAGCACACAACAGGGCTTCAGACAATTAAGTAAGCCCTTATGAAGTGGTCAAGGGAACACCTTGATATATATTTATATGTGAACCATTGCGTTGATCATCATCTCTAACTCGTACTCTTGCATTTCTACTTATTTGTGTATTTTCAAAATGAACCCCAGAGTTCCCCCAAACACTTCAGCAGGGCTTCAAACAAGTAAGCCCTGATCATGAAATGGTCAAGAGAACTCCAAGTAACACCTTGGTAAATATTTATACGTGAACCATTGCGTTGGTCATTATCTATAGCTCGTACTCTTGCACTTCTACTTGTTTACGTATTTTCAATGTGAGCCCCGTAGTTCCCCCAAACATTGCAGCATGGTTTCAGACAACGAAGTAATTAACCCTCATGAAGTAGTCAAGGGAACTTCAGGGAACAACTTGATAGATATTTATACGTGAACCATTGCGTTGATCATCATCTCCAACTCGTAGTCTTGCACTTCTACTTCTTTGTGTATTTTCAAAGCTAGCCCCGGAGTTCCTGCAAATAATTCAGTAGGGATTCAAACAACAAAGTAAGCCCTCATAAAATGGTCAAGGGAACACCTTGATATATTTTTATACATGAGACATTATGTTGACCATCATCTCCAGCTCATACTCTTGCACTTTTACTTGTTTTTGTAATTTTAAAGTGTGTCCCAGAGTTCCCCGACACCCTTCAGTAGGGCTTCAAACAAGTAAGCCCTCATGAAGTGGTCAAGGGAACTCCAGGGAACACCTTGATAGATATTTATATGTGAACCATTGCATTGATCATCATCTCCGGTTCTTATTCTTGTGCTTCTACTTGTTAGCATATTTTCAAAGTGAGCCCCAGAGTTCCCCCAAACACTTCAGTAGGGCTTCAGACAACGAAGTAAGCCCTCATGAAGTGGTCAAGGGAACACCTTGATAGAAATTTCTATGTGAACCATTGCATTGATCGTCATCTCCGGCTCTTATTCTTGCGTTTCTACTTGTTTGCATATTTTCAAAGTGAGCCTCGAAGTTCCCCCAAACACTTCAGTAGGGCTTCATACAACGAAGTAAGCCCTCATGAAGTGGTCAAGAGAACTCCAGGGAACACTTTAATAGATATTTATAGGTGAACCATTGTGTTGATCATTATCTTCAGCTCGTACTCTTGCACTTCTACTTGTTTGTGTATTTTTTCAAAGTGAGCCTGAGAGTTCCCCCAAACACTTCAATAAGGCTTCAGACAACGAAGTAAGCCCTTATGAAGTGGTCAAGGGAACTCCAAGGAACACGTTGATAGATATTTATACGTGAAACATTGCGTTAATCATCATCTCCAGCTCGTACTCTTGCACTTCTACTTGTTTGTGTAATTTCAAAGTGTGCCCTAGAGTTCCCCCAAACACTTCAGCAGGGTTTCAAACAAGTAAGCCCTCATGAAGTGTTCAAGGGAACTCCAGGGAACACCTTGATAGATATTTATACGTGAACCATTGCATTGATCATTATCTCTATCTCGTACTCTTGCACTACTACTTGTTTTCGTATTTGCAAAGTGAGCCCCAGAGTTCCCCCAAACACTTCAGCAGGGCTTCAGACAATGAAGTAGGCCCTCATGAAGTGGTCAAGGGAACTCCGGGGAATACCTTGATAGATATTTATACGTGAACCTTTGCGTTGATCATCATCTCTAGTTCGTACTCTTGCATTTCTGCTTGTTTGCGTATTTTCAAAGTGAGCGATGTAGTTCCCTCAAACACTTCAGCAGGGCTTTAGCCAACGAATAAGCTCTCATGAGATGGTAAGGGAACTCCCAGGAACACCTTGATAGACTTGAGAACCATTTCTTTCATCGATCATGTCCAAGTTGTACTCTTACACTTCTACTTGTTTGTTTAATATTGTTACAACATACACTCCTATATATATATTGTGTTGGTAAGAAAAATCCATGACAAATGTGGGGTGACACTATATTGAATCTGGCCACAAATACAGGCAATATTAGAGTTTGGGAATTACAGGAAAAAGAGTAATATATTCCTTCTCCTGATCTTTGTTCTTTCATCCCATATTGTACTTTTCCCTTTTTTCCTTTTCATGTGTTAAAATTTAAAAGATGGATTCACTTGCTAATTCTTATACCAAGGTTTTTACTTCTTTTTTTAAAAAAAATATTATGATATTAAATATGTACAAACCTAAACCATCTTCATGTTTATTTTTTCTTTCATCAATTTTCTGGAAACAATGGATTCACAGGCTAATTCTTTGACTATAATATGACTTTTTTCATATTTTTTTAATCCATGTCAATTTTCTTTTAAATAAATTTAAAAAATCGTGTAATAATTCACATTAATTTTTTAAATACTTTGACTCTTCTGTGATGGAGGGGTGTATATTTTACAAAGTTATTCTAGATATGTTGTCCAATTTGCTTTATGATTGGTAAATGAAAAGGTGTCTACAGAAAATATAACATTGAGTCAATTTTATTTGTGCATGGAATGTTCTCCCTTATATTTGCCTTCACTTGGATAACAATGTAGACCAGGTTCACAATATTAAAAGTTAAAAGCTCAAGAAGTTTATTTGTGCCTATTGTACCAAAGAATTTTTCCTTTCCAGAGTTAAGAAAGGCCATATAACATGCATGTTATGAGAGCAAGCAGAGGTCCTGAGTTCTAATTTTACCGTCATTTATTTTCAAAAAAGATATTTTATATGCTTGGCATCCTTACCTTTAAATGCGGATGTAGAAGCTCGATATGGATTCAATCAAACTCAATTATTTTTTCTCTAACAACATGCTTAGATTTAGAAATTCATTAAATGTGTGCAGACATATTTATTAAATCTCCAAAAAGGTTATAAATTTTCTGGAGATTGGATAATGAGTAATTTTAGTTCGAACTTTCTATATTTTAAAAGACAATGTTAAGTAAAAATAACTGATTTCATACCACTAAATCCAATGAGTTATATGATAAAATTTAAACACAAATTCATAAGATTTAAATTCTAAATCTGCTTTTTGTGTCAAACTAATGATCAAATGCATATCACCATTATCTTCCTCTCATTGACAATGGGTAAATATATTTTCTCACACAGCCAATGTCATCGAGTACATTAGTGACACTGAGTATCTCTTCTAAAAAATTACAAATGTTTAATCTGCTAATGCTTACCATCTTAATTGTTAATCAAGTTCATAATTATGTTATACTAATTAAAAACATGTCCCTTTTTTTTGGGTACAAATTTAAACCAAGACCGATGTGAATTCTGATGTACTAAGAATAAAATATATTTATATATTTATAGGTTGAATCAGTAAAGATTCATTGCCTGATATTGTCCCAATTTATATAGATAATCACTTCACCAATACCAACTTTTCTATTGACGATAAGAGATCTGATTCAAATCTCGTAATCAAAAAAGATCGTAATTCTAGGAGATTTTATTAAAATACTATTTATTTGGTTCCTTTTAAATGTATATTGACTAAAATAGAATTCTAGGTCTTCTCTTAAATTACTGAATATAAACTCTTGTATATCAGATCAGTGAATAAAAAAAAAAAAAAAAAGAATGACACTTTATTTTACTGCGGCTTCTATTCAACATGGCATCAGAGCTTTTTTGAAGCAGCAGAATTATTTTTTTTCTTCTTTTTCCCTGAATCCTTTTTTGTTCTTCTCGAATGGAAGACTCGAACTTAAATCTGATGCTTCCAGCCACCTCCGTAACCGAATCGAATAAACTTGCACCACAAATCATAGTCCAACAGGACAATTCTGCTTTTCCCACTAGTGTGGTTCTTAACGAAATGAATTATCCTTTATGGTCACAACTAATGGAGATGTGTATTGGAGCAATAAACAAAGTCGGATATCTTACGGGTGAATTGACCAAACCACCACCAACTGATCCAAAGTATGGCACATGGATTACAGAAAATCACAAAGTTCGAAGTTGGCTTATTGATTCAATGATCCCACATCTGATGCAAAGATTTATTCGACTAGCAAAAGCTAAGGAGCTATGGGAGGCTGTTTCAAAAACTTTCTATGATGGATCGGATGAGACTCATTTATTTGAACTAAATCAACAGTCTTTCACCACCAAGTAGAATGGTCGACCTTTGTCTACGTATTATAACGAACTCATTGTAATTTTTCAGGAAATAGACCATCGGACAGCTACAAATGAGGAATCGGTGGAAGGGATTCCATGGTGGCCAGGTTTCGAGTTCACATATTTCTGAGTGGCTTGATTTGGAATTTGATCAAGATCATGGTGAAATTTTCCGAAAAGATCCTAAATTGGATTTGGAAAATTGTTATGCATATGTAAGGAGAGAAGCACAACAAAGACAAATCATGGGAAGCTCTAGACCAGTCCCTGAAAGTTCATCCATGGCGGTTCAATGTGATACACAAAAGAATCGAAATATTCCATCATCGGGAAAACAAACAACTTTGTTTGCAATCATTGTGGTGAAAAAGGGCACTCCAAACAACGTTGCTATGAGATTATTGGATATCCAGAATGGTTGGATTTTTCAAAGAAATCACAAAAGAACTTGACTGGCAAAGCCACAATAGCCTCCCAAGGGGAACACTCGATCACAGCCTACTACTAATGTGGCTCAACCAGGTAACTTTGGTAAGGTTGATGTTTTTTCTATCACTTCTAAGGAAAATACATGGATTATTGATACCAGAGCATCCGACCATATGATTAGAGACTCTAGTAAGTTACAAACCATTCACCCATCATCGCAACAAGTTATTTTTACCGCTAATGAAAATACTTGTGATATAATGGGGGAGGAATTTGTTGAATTGTCCAGTACTTTGACACTTGATACAGTTTTGGTGGTACCTTCACTCCAAAATAATTTGTTGTCTGTTAGCCAAATTACCTCATCTCTTAATTGTACTGTAACTTTTTGGCCCTTATTTTGTATCTTTCAGGACATTCTAACCCAGAAGACTCTTGGTTACAGTGTTAAACGGGGCAAACTCTACTATCTAGATCAGAGTTGACTGAGAATGGGGAACACAAATTTGGGCAGACATGTCATATAAGTGGAGTTGAGAAGGTTAAAGAAAAAAACTGGCTATGACATAGGAGACTAGGACACATCTCTTTTGGTTATCTTAAGACACTTAGACCAAGTTTATTTTCTGATTTAGATGTTTCATAATTCCAATGTAATATTTGTGAACTAGCAAAAAGCCATCGAATTCCTTATTTCCCAAGTTTGAATAAATGTTCAAAACCTTTCATTGTTATACATTCTGATATTTGGGGTCCGGCAAGGATCCCCTCTATTTCAAAAGCTCGATATTTGATCACTTTTATTGATGAATGCTCTAGAATGACATGGGTGTCTTTACTTTATAAAAAGAGGGATGCATATAAAGTATTTAAGGAATTCTTCAATATGGTGTATACTCAATATCAAAGAAAAATTCGAATTTGGCAGTATGACAATGCTAGGGAGTTTATTGATGGTTCGTTTAGAGAATATCTTAGTCAGTTGGAAATACGACATCATACTAACTGCACATATACACCGCAGCAAAATGGTTTGACCGAAAGAAAGAATATACAAATTTTGGAAGTAGTTCGTGCCTCTCTTTTTGGTATGAACATGCCCCAATTTTATTTTGGGGAGGCAGTAAAGTCGGTTATTTATCTTATCAATCGAACTCCTTCTCGGGTTATTGACTACCAAACCCCTCAACAAAAATTGCAGTCATTTTGCACGATAGCGCATCTTCCGGATTTTGAACCTCAAGTTTTTGGATGTACAGTTTATGTCCATATTCCAAAAATCTTAAGAGGTAAATTGGATCCTTGTGCAAAAAGATGTGTGTTTCTTGGCTATTCGGACTTCGAGAAAGGGTATCGATGTTATGATCCTCAAAATAAGAAGTTGCATGTTACGTTAGATGCCTCCTTTCATGAGAATGAAACTTACTATGGAAGGGGAATTTCCAGCTCAACATTTTAGGGGGAAAATGGAAGTGAAGCACTTGAGCAGAACAACAAAGATATAGGAATTTCGCCGGATCAAGTTGAGCTCTTAGACTTGGAAGCATTGCAAGGAAGACTGAGTATAATGATACACATATAATTGAAGAGAATCTCTCTGATTAGCCAATAGAGTCTCCAACTTTGCCAAATTTTTCTGAGAGTGATGTAGTATAGGCGGGTAATGAAGATGTTGTAGAATACCCCATATTAACACCATCAACTGAAGAGTCCCCACCAAATGTTCAAGAATATGTTGCACCTCAGATAATTCTCAATGGCCCCTCTTCTCAATTACCACCGAGATCAAATAGGGTGTCCCTAGAAAACAATATGAATCTGATCGTAGAACCAAGGCGAAATATCCAATTAATAACTATATCTCAATTCATAGATTATCAAATTAATAGGCTTTAATTGTTGATCAATTATCCAAAGTATCTATTTCTAGTAGTGTGCAGGAGGCATTGGCAGATCCAAAATTGGCTAAGGCAATGAATGAAGAGATGGAAGCCTTGAAAAGAAGCTCGACTTGGGAGTTAGTTCCTCTGCCAAGAGAAAAAAAGATGATTGGTTGTAAATGGGTATATATTGTGAAGCTTAAAGTAGATGGAAGCATTGATAGATATACGGCGAGGCTAGTAGCAAAGGATTATATGGGGTTGATTACCAAGAAACCTTTGCACCAATAGCCAAGCTCAGTACTATTTGTATTCTTATATCAATTGTAGTGAATAGATATTGGCTTTTACGACAGTTTGATGTAAAAAATGCATTTCTAAATGGTGACTTGGAGGAAGAAGTATACATAAAATTTCCACCGGGAATAAAGCAAGGACCAATGCATAAAGGAAAAATATGCAAACTGAAAAAATCACTTTATGAGCTAAAACAGTCACCTAGAGCTTGGTTTGGGAGGTTTGCGTCGGAGATGAAGTCTGTTGGTTACTTGCAAAGTAACTCTGATCATACCTTGTTCATTAAACACAATGGGGGAAAGGTTACAAAGTTGATTGTATATGTAGATGATATGGTATTAACTGGTGATGACCCAAAAGAAATGGAGAAACTACGACAGTACTTAGCCACCAAGTTTGAAATGAAAGACTTAGGACAACTGAGATATTCCCTAGGTATTGAAGTGTCAAGGTCGAGACAAGGTATCTCTCTTTCACAGCCGAAGTGTGTATTGGATTTATTGACAGAAACTAGAATGCTTGATTGCAAACCAGCTGAAACACTAATGGAGATGAACCAGCAATTTGGACTTTCTTCTGTGCAACAATTAGCAGACAAAGTTTGTTATCAACGATTAGTGGGGAAGTTGATTTATCTAACTCATACCAGGCCGGATATTGCATATGCAGTAAGTGTGGTGAGCCAGTTTATGAAAGCTCCAAGTATAGAACACATGAATGTAGTCCATAGGATCCTAAGGTATTTGAAAAATTCTCCCGGAAAGGGTTGTTGTACTCAAAAAGTGAATCACCAACTGTTGAGGGCTACACCGATGCTGATTAGGTTAGAGATCAACTTCAGGTTACTTCACATTTTTTGAAGGTAATCTTGTTAACTGGAGAAGTAAGAAACAAAAAGTTGTTGCTCGGTCAAGTGCAGAAGCGGAATTCCAAAGTATGACGGATGGTTTATGTGAGTCATTATGGATCCAAAGAGTTCTAAATGATCTCGGAGTTGAAAGTTCTGGACCTATAGAGTTGTTTTTGTTGTTTTTGGTTACAAATATCTGTATTTAATCAATAGAACTTCAACTTTGAGTTCAAGAACAAGTTCAAGAACAATAAAGAAGTTCAACAACTTCAAACACAAGTTCAATAATAATGAACTATCAAAATGAAGTTTCTACTATTTTTTGGAAAATAGTAAAACCGTAAGAAAGAAGATGAAACAGAAAAGTTAGAATCAAGTCCACCAATTTCACGGTGTGTCCTTAAGGAATTTATTCCCCTCAAGTACCCGAGGTTATGGAATCTTTCCTCCCAGGATAAAATGATTCACTTCAGTAGAATAGTGGTACCTCAAATTCTACCGAACTTCGAACACACTCAATGGTTTGATTGATCACACTTGAGTTTTTGAAGAAGAAGAAGATGTTTTTATTTCAATAATTTTGTACTAATACCTGAGGAAAAATCAGGCATTTATAGCCATAAAGAGTTGCTTCCGAAAAGAAGCAATGGTTCATGAAAAAAGACAACTTTCTAGAACCGGTGCCCACCTGCGGACCCACCTGCGCGCGCAGGTGGTCCATCTGCTGCCGCAGGTCGCTTCCAAAAAGTTTGCTGCCTTCTGTGAAAGGTCACCTGCGTACGCAGGTGACGAACTGCGCGTGCAGGTCGTCTTTTCGCGTGAAACAGTATGCCTTTTGCCTCGAAGGGTCGCGTCCCTTCGAGGTGCCTTGTGTCATGCGTCCGCATATTTCATGTACGTCCCTAAATGGAGAAAAATCATTTCTTATCGGATTTTTGGATTAAACTATCAACAATTCTCAAGTTTCAAATAAACTTTTTCCAAAAAGATAGTCTCTCGATCGATCATTTGCCAAATCCAAATCCAAATTCGAAGCCGAGCCTAGCGAGTGACGACGACGACGGCTTGAGGCTTGTCTTGTTCTTGCCTCACTATCCACATGAAGGAATGCATTCTAATAAATACCCAAGAAAGCTCCTTTCTCCCACATTACTTGACTTCTTAAAAAGTGAACTTCACATTTCACTTTCCCTCCATTTTTCCATTCACAATACACTTTAGAACCCAACAATCCCCCACATGAATGGGGAATGGCTATTTCAACAAAGAATATACGGACAAGTGTGTGATCAACAAACAAAGACTAATTGCATCTGGATAAGTAGGTTTCCCTTTGAACTTTCCATAGTGAACTTGCATCGGATGCACTCGGTCAATCGGTAGATGAGATATCTTTGAACCGTCGAACTTTAATGTACACCTAGACAACACAAGTCACACAACCAGCCTTTTACCATTTATGGTTCTCACGGTTTTGTTCATTTCATCCATGAACACAACCTGGTTTCATGAGAGCTTAGAGAATAGGCCTTTACTATCATTTTTCTTGAAGCGGATTCCACTTCACCCTCACATAGGTGATTCCTTAACGTTTCAATCCTATAGATCAAATTATTTGGTCATATCTGCCAAACTTAGAAACCATTAAAAGACTACCAACCATAAGTCTTATCCTTGTTTCCTGAACATTGTCTTCATCATGAGAACGGGTTGAGTTAATTGATAATGTTGAACCGTCAATCACAAATTTGTTTGATCTCTTTGAACCTAGCTCTTGGGATCTCCAATCCGCTAGGTAGAGTTACCGCTGTGATGATTTGTCCTAGGCCGTAAACCCATTCCCATCGATGATTTCTCAACTCCCTCTCTAGATAGGCCTTTTGTAAGTGGATCCGACACATTATCCTTTGACTTTACATAGTCAATCATGATAATTCCACTAGAGAGAAGTTCTCTAACGGTATTATGTCTCCGCCTTATATGACGAGATTTACCGTTATACATCATGCTCCCTGCCCTATCTATTGCCGTTTGACTATCACAGTGTATACATACTGCTGCCAATGGTTTGGGCCAATAAGGAATATCTTCCAAGAAATTTCGGAGCCATTCAGCTTCTTCACCGACTTTATCTAGTGCGATAAATTCAGATTCCATAGTAGAGAGGGCAATACAAGTCTGTTTGGATGATTTCCAAGAGACTGCTCCTCCACCTAAAGTAAACACATATCCACTCGTGGATTTTACTTCATTTGATCCGGTGATCCAATTTGCATCACTATATCCTTCAATTACCGCTGGATATTTGTTGTAATGCAAAGCAAAGTCTTGAGTATGTTTTAGATACCCCAAAACTCATTTCATTGCCATCCAATGAGTTTGATTGGGATTACTCGTGTACCGACTTAGTTTACTAATAGGGCATGCTATATCCGGTCGTGTACAATTCATGATATACATCAAACTTCCCAACACTCTTGCATACTCCAATTGTGAATCACTTTCACCTTCATTCTTTTGAAGTGCAAAGCTCATGTCTAATGGAGTCTTGGCAATATTGAAATCCAAATACTTGAACTTGTCAAGTACCTTTTCAATATAATGAGAATGTGACAATTCCAATCCTTGTGGAGTTCTGTGAATTCTTATTCCTAAGATCACATCCGCAACTCTAAGGTCTTTCATATCAAACCTGCTCTCAAGCATTCATTTCGTAGCATTTACGTCAGAAATGTCTCTACTGATGATCAACATGTCATCCACATACAAACAAACAATGACTTGATGATTTGGAGTGTCTTTAATGTAAACACATTTATCACATTCATTTATTTTGAATCCATTTGCCAACATGGTTTGGTCAAACTTTGCATGCCACTGTTTGGGTGCTTGTTTTAGTCCATAAAGTGACTTAACAAGTTTGCACACTTTCCTTTCTTTAACAGGAACCACAAAACCCTCAGGTTGTTCCATGTAAATTTCTTCCTCCAATTCTCCATTTAAGAATGCAGTTTTCACATCCATTTGATGGATTTGAAGACCATATACCGCAGCTAATGCAACCAACATCCGAATGGACGTTATCCTTGTTACTGGCGAGTATGTTTCAAAATAATCAAGACCTTCTTTTTGTCGAAAGCCTTTCACTACAAGTCTTGCCTTGTATTTGTCAATAGTACCATCATCTTTCATTTTCCTTTTGAAGATCCATTTAGAACCTAAAGGTTTATTTCCTGGAGGAAGATCAACCAACTCCCAAGTATGGTTGCTCAAGATTGAATCAATCTCACTATTGACAGCCTCTTTCCAAAAGGATGAGTCCGCAGACGACATTGCTTCCTTAAACGTTAGAGGATCATTTTCAAGAAGTGTTGTTACAAAATTTGATCCAAAGGAAGTCGACATTCTTTGACGTGTACTATGCCTTGGATTCTCTTCATTATCTTCATTCTCCTTTGGTTCATCCCTAGGTCGTTTAGACCCTTCACTAGACAGCTCATGTCTAGTCTTATACGGATAAATGTGTTCAAAGAACTCAGCATTATCTTATTCCATTACCGTATTATCATGGATATCTGGATGTTCGGATTTATGAACCAAAAATCGACATGCTTTACTATTTGTAGCATATCCGATGAAAACACAGTCCACTATCTTTGGTCCTATTTTCAACCTTTTAGGTATAGGAACTTGGACTTTGGCTAGACACCCCCACACTTTGAAATATTTTAAGTTGGGTTTCCTTAATTTCCATTTTTCATATGGAATAGATTGTGTCTTTCTATAGGGCACTCGATTGAGTATTCGGTTTGCTGTAAGGATAGCTTTCCCCCACAAGTTTTGTGGTAAACCTGAACTTATTAGTAAGGCATTCATCATTTCCTTCAATGTTTGATTTTTCCTTTCCGCAATCCCATTTGATTGAGGTGAATACGGGGCCGTAGTTTGATGGACAATTCTATTTTCCAAACATATCTCCGCAAAAGGAGATTCATATTCTCCACCCCTATCACTTTTTATCATTTTGATCTTTTTATCCAACTGATTTTCAACTTCAGTTTTATATTGCCTAAATGCATCTATTGCCTCATCCTTACTATTCAGCAAATAAACATAACAAAATCTAGTGCAATCATCGATAAAAGTTATGAAATACTTTTTTCCACCACGAGATGGTGTCGATTTCATATCACAAATGTCTGTATGAATTAAGTCTAAGGGATTGGAATTCCTTTCAACAGACTTATATGGATGCTTAGCATACTTAGATTCAACACATGTTTGACACTTTGATTTACTGCACTCAAAGTTAGGCAAAACTTCCAAGTTAATCAGTTTTCGCAAGGTTTTATAATTGACATGTCCTAAACTTTCATGCCATAAATCATTTGACTCAATTAAGTAAGAAGAACCAGAACTTTTATTCATATCAATAGTCATTACATTGATCTTAAAAAGGCCCTCGGTGAGGTAACCTTTGCCTACATACACTTCATTCTTACTAATTACAACTTTGTCGGAAACAAATACACATTTGAAACCATTCTTAGTCAGAAGTGAAGTATAAACCAAGTTCTTTCGCAACTCCGGAACATGAAGGACATTATTTAGTGTCACCACATTGCCTGATATCATCTTCAAGCAAACCTTGCCTGTTCCTTCAATCTTTGTCGTAGCGAAGTTGGCCATAAATATCTTCTCATCATATTGAGCCGGAGCATATGATGCAAATAGTTCTTTGTTGGCACACACGTGGCGGGTGGCACCTGAATCAATCCACCACTCTTTAGGATTTCCAACAAGATTGCATTTCGAGAGCATAGCACACAAATTGTCTATTTCTTCTTTGGATTCAGCCATGTTTGCTTGGTCCTTTTTCTTGCCCTTCTTCGGAGCCCGAAAATCAACCGACTTGTGGCCAGCTTTGCCACTGTTAAAGCAATTTCCTTTGAATTTCTTCTTAGGAGGATTGCCTTGTTGTGCTTGTGCTTTCTTTCTCTTCTTTGATTTGTTGGGATCTTCTTCCACAATATTTGCCCCATTTATTGTAGAATTCCCACGAGACCTTTTCTCAGATGCCTTATTGTCTTCTTCAATCCTCAACCTCACAATGAGGTCTTCAACTGACATCTCCTTTCGCTTATGCTTTAAGTAGTTTTTAAAGTCCTTCAACAAAGGTGGTAACTTTTCGATTATAGCAGTTACTTGAAAAGCATCGTTCACAATCAAACCTACAAAGAAGGTTAAGTGAACATTAATAACATTCTTAAAATGTTTAACAAAGGCATTATTTAAAATTATACCTTCTGCAAGGAGGTCGTGAATAATGACTTGCAACTCTTGGACTTGAGTAACTACAGCTTTACTGTCTATCATCTTAAAGTCCAAGAATTTAGCGACAATGAATTTCTTCATTCCGACATCCTCTGTTTTGTACTTCTTTTCTAAAGCATCCCAGAGGTCCTTTGAGGTCTTCATCATGCTATACACATTGTATAGATCATCTTGTAGGCCACTCAATATGTAATTCTTACATAAAAAATCCGAGTGCTTCCAAGCTTCAGTTACTACAAAGCGATCCTTTTTCGGAGTATCCTTCGACAATACAGGAACACTTTCTGTGATGAACTTTTGCAGACTCAAGGTAGTCAGATAAAAGAACATCTTCTGCTGCGAACGTTTGAAATCAACACCAAAAAATTTTCCTGGTTTTTCCGCCGGTGCCATGGCATGAGCAGTATTCGTACGACTTGAAGTAGCAATGTTTGTTGCTGCAACATTCGTCGTTCCATCATTGACTTGAATTTCACTAGCCATTTTGCTGTCACAAAGAGACAACCAATTTAGTATTTTAACTACTAACAACAAAGTTTTTAAACTTTAAACAACTTGTTTCTAGTTTAACGACGAAGTTTTTATAATCTTCAAATCGTCAACCGAATGATCTTTGACTAGTGATGAAGTTTTTATATCTTCAAATCACTATCAAGTTCAGACAGAGTAGAAAACCAAATGGTTTTAATCTCCAGAAACCAAAAATACAGATTATATAAATTCCTTAAGATTGTTGTTTTCGGCTACAAATATCTGTATTTAATCAACAAGAACTTCAACTTTGAGTTCAAGAACAATAAAGAAGTTCAACAACTTCAAACACAAGTTCAATAATAATGAACTATCAAAATGAAGTTTCTACTATTTTTTGGAAAATAGTAAAACCGTAAGAAAGAAGATGAAACAGAAAAGTTAGAATCAAGTCCACCGATTTCACGGTGTGTCCTTAAGGAATTTATTCCCCTCAAGTACCCGAGGTTATGGAATCTTTCCTCCCAGGATAAAATTGTCACGCCCCGAATCCCATCGAGACATGATTGGCACCCTTAGCCGATAAGGCCCGAGAGAACCAACCTTTGCCTATGTTCAATCATATGCATCTCATAATCATAACCACCATTTCATAATAATATGAAAGACGAAGAAATGGGAACATGGGACATATTTATACATACATATGAAACTTGGCTGTTGAGGCCATCCAGTCAAAACAACATATGGCTTTTACACTGTTACACCCACATCGGTCTACAAAAGCCTCTAACAAGAGCATTGATCAAAACAAACCAAAAGTCGGGACAAGTCTCCGCTTTACACATTATGTACAATACCAAAACATGTATATACTCTGACTCGGAGAAGCCCTGAATGAGCTGGAGCTCACCAAAGAACCGCTAACACTGGCACTCTACTGGGGAGGCCTACTGGGACCTGTGCCTGCAGCAAGTAAGGTAAATTCCCCGAGAGGGGTCAGTACGAAATAAGTACTGAGTATGCAAGGCTCATATGAAACTATACAACACATGAATATTTCAATGAATATGTCAATGAACTCAAAACATATGAATACTCAATGTGAATAAGTCACCATGTTGCATTTTGGAACCATGTGGATTGCTTTCATTGCTTTCATTACTTTCTTTATCACAATACTCACTTGTTATCACATATGTCACAATGTACCCGGGCCCCGACTGATCAGTGGGTCTTTCATATCATATCTCATTGTGTTGGGATCGAGTTGAGCTAGGCTTATGCCCCTAGACTTGCCACCCATACATCAATTCATCGGGATCGAGTCGAGCTAGGCTTACGCCCCTAGACTTGTCACCCATAAATCCAAACCTCGGGATCGAGTCAAGCTAGGCTTACGCCCCTAGACTTGCCACTCGTACTTGATCATTGACCACAGTTGCATTACTTTGTTCATTACTTTGAGATTGATACTTTGATAATCATAACATCACTTTGGAACTTTGGAACATAACATTGTTGGAAACTTTGAATCATTGACCAATAAGTGAAGGACATGTGAATAAACATCATGAGAAATATAACATTACTAGCACCATGATACCATTGGACAATAATCCATGAACAAGAGACACAAGTATAGGCACTATTGGAATATTGGAACATAGCCTTATTTGAACTTTCGGAACATTAACCATGAATATGAGAAATGAGATTCACAATTGAAAAATGAGTAGGAAATATATGACAATGACCATAGATAAGTGCATATGGGATACCTTAGTACATTTCGGAATAGAACTAGAGAAATGTCAATGTGAACACTATTGGCCGTAGAAAGATACGGACAAAGTAACCTTGCATACCTTGGATTCACAATACGAATATACAACCTTCGATGCGTATATAATAAGCCCGCTCCTTCTTTATGTGTCACTCTACAACATAAATACAATACGGAATTCACATTAACCACCAATTACTTTACAAATGCATACCATGTCAATGAGTGACATGTTTGCCTTTAAACATGTCATTTCCCCTTGACAAAACCATTGATCATACTATTATTCCAAAAATTCCATAATATTCCCAACATTGACCAATACATGAAAATCAATACATTTCACCACAATACTTCTCCTTTACACTTTCTTATCCATAACACATCACAAATAATCCATCAAAGTACCTTAATACAACTCATAACACATATCGGCCAAAATCCCATAATTTCCATTTTTAAACAAGAACAAGTTTAATGCCAAAAATAACACCATACATGTTCATATTTTGTCCATACCATGATTTTTCATCAAAGGCACAAGGCCTAATTCAAGTTCAATTTACCAAGATGACACATCTTTCACCAAAGGCAAAATACACTATTCATCATCTTGCCAACACAACTAGCATAATATACATAATCTCCCATACATATAATATGTCAATCCATGAAAATAAACACTTACCAAAGCTTGGAATAGGATGATCTTTGCCAAAGAGTCCAAAGGAATATTTACTTTAGGGTTTGGAAGAGTAAAGAAATGTTTGTGAAAAATATCCAAAAGGTGTGAGAGCCTTGTATGATTAAAAATCTGATTTTGGTGGATTTTATGGACTTCAAGTCATCCTTAGCCACACTTGTCACTAAATGATATGTTCACTTGGTCAAATATTGGAAGAATGGGTCATTTTTGCCTTTGGGCCTTATCTTTTGTTCCATTTTGGGCCCTAATTTTGGGCCCAATAACACATATCCATGTAACCCACCAAATTTCATGTATTATTCACCTTATATATCATGTTTACATATTCCACAATGTCACGACAATATGTTCTTAAAAGATTCTCATTCGTCCTTTCGATCGCAAAAATAGGCATTCTAGTCGCCCTTGGTTTCATTGAACGTTTTGGATCACTATTCACATTTCATGATTTGATCATGTAGGAGTATGTAGGAGTATATTGAAGTATTTGAAGCTTTAAAAATTCTCAAATATCTCCAAAGAACCAAAAGAAACCATCGAGAAATCGTCATAGAATTGCGTTACGAAACGACGCCGGAAAGGGCATAAGTGTTGTGCCTTGCACCACACCCCCTGAAACAGGGTAGTGGTGCAAGAATCCAGCCTTATCTGAAGTTTATGCAGGCTGGTGGCTTGCGCCACACCCCTGAAATGGGGTAGTGGCGCAAGTTTCAGCATTTTGCTGAAATTTCCGGCCACTTATCCAACGTTTACGTATCGTCCAATCCCTTATCAAAACACTACAAAATACTTACTTAGTGATCTTAACCATCAAGTAAACATGACTTAAAGTCACCAAATGAGGTTAAAATGTGTACGAGTTCTTACCCAAATGCTCCACGAGATCACAACACACCTCCTACGAAGATCTAATCGCACATGTTAAGTCCGATATCAAATGTTTCACCAATGACACTATAAAACACATATGCATGGCATCTCAACTCATATGTAGATATGATCCCAAGGTCTAAAGTGAGGTTATAAAAGTACGGGGTGTTACAAAAATGATTCACTTCAGTAGAATAGTGGTACCTCAAATTCTACCGAACTTCGAACACACTCAATGGTTTGATTTATCACACTTGAGTTTTTGAAGAAGAAGAAGATGTTTTTCTTTCAATAATTTCGTACCAATACCTGAGGAAAAATCAGGTATTTATAGCCATAAAGAGTTGCTTCCGAAAAGAAGCAATGGTTCATGAAAAGAGACAACTTTCTGGAACCGGTGCTGACCTGCGGACCCACATGAAAAGAGACAACTTCCAGAAAATTTGCTGCCTTCTGTGAAAGGTCACTTGTGTCCGCAGGTGACAACCTGCGCGCACAGGTCGTCTTTTCACGTGAAACAATGTGTCTTTTGCCTCGAAGGGTCGCGTCCCTTCGAGGTGCGTTGTGACATGCGTACGCACATTTATCGGATTTTTGGATTAAACTATCAACAATTCTCAAGTTTCTAATAAACTTTGTCCAAAAAGATAGTCTCTCGATCGATCATTTGCCAAATCCGAAGCTGAGCCGAGCGAGCGACGACGACGACGGCGCGAGGCTATTCTTGTTCTTCCCTCACTATCCACATGAAGGAATGCATTCTAATAAATACACAAGAAAGCTCCATTCTCCCACCAATGTGGGAGAACTTGACTTCTTAAAAGTGAACTTCACATTTCACTTTCCCTCCATTTTTCTTCCCTCCATTTTTCCATTCACAATACACTTTAGAACCCAACAGTTTTGTGATAATAAATTTGCAATTCAAATAGCACAAAATCCAGTACAGCATTATCGCACTAAACATGTTGAAGTGGATCGTCATTTCATTAGAGAAAATTTAGATCAGAAGATCATCCAGTTTCAGTATGTGAAGTCTATGAACCAACTCGCAGATATACTCACAAAGGCAGTACCGGGAAAAATATTCCATGAAGTGATTGACAAGTTGGGCATGATAGATACCTTTGCACCAACTTGAGGGGGAGTATTGACAATAAAAGATCTGATTCGAATCCCGTAATTAAAGGAGATTTTATTACAATACAATTTATTTGTTGCCTCTTATATGTATATTGCCTAAAATATAATTCTAGTTCTTCTCTTTACTGTATATAAACTCTTGTATATCAGAACAATGAATAAAAAAAAGAAAAAAAGAACGACACTTTATTTTACTGCGGCTTCTATTCAACAGAGGAAGTGTGTTGCATTGAGCCATTCATAGGCCTTTTGCAGTATAAACAAGTGGCAATGATGTGGTTTCCAAATCTTGCAACTGCTTCATTGAAAGGAAGTTTTCTATGACAAAGCCTCCAAGACAAAAATAAAATCTTAAAAGGTAACTACAACGTAAAGGCTTTTAGTGGCAATAAATATGCACTTTAACAAAGAGTGTTAAAGCTTTTACTGGTATTAGTTAATTGTCATTGGATTCAATGTCGCTATAGTCTTTAGGGGTATTTACAAAGAGTGCTAAAATATGTTTGTCCCTAATAATTGCCTCTAAAACACAATTTAGCGTCAATTAAACTATTGTCATTAACTAATTATACTAGATAACTTTTTTTGGTGTAGTGGCAGAGAATTATGCCACAGACAAAGTTTAAAAAGTTGTCAATTGCTTGGAATGTCTGATCCACCACCTAGCAGATTTTTTGGAGTAATTTTGACTTTAAATTCGTACATAATATCTTTAAACATATTTATTTCAATACAGAAAATAGTATTAGCGAGTGGCATGCATGCATATGTATGCTAGTCAATAATAATAATCTATATTATTTGAATTCTTTTGATTTAACGAGATTCCTATATAACACTTTGGTAACTTGTGATCTCAAATATGTAAAGCATAATCAACTATCATCTTCAAACTTTTTTCTTACATCAGTTTGCTGGAAAATTATGGGTTTAGAATTTAAAAATCTGTTGAAATTAAATTGTACTAGTAGTAGTTTTCATTTATATATATGTGTGCCTTTTTTAATGTTAGAACAAATGGGTCAAATATATCTGAATGATTAATTAATATTTGTAACAAAGATTTAATACATCATTATGAGGTCTATTAAAAAATTTCAAGAAAAAATGGCAGTTCATCAATTCCAATTATTCACCGTGACCGGCGCCATCCACCATTATCAACTATTCGCACCCATACCCACCATCCTTAGTCACAACTACCATTATTATCAATCATCACAATTAGTTGACGTTGTGTGCCTTTCCTTAGAAGCAAGTCTTCCACCTGGTTCTGCACAAAGCACAACTTTAGCAACTTCAATGCAAGTAAGCAAGCTGAAGGTAAGCTAAAATAATCTTTATAATTAAGTAATCATAGATAGATGTATTGAAACTAGTAACCTAAATATAAAATGAAATAAATTACATGTTATTATAATATATAAGTCAAAAAACAGGATGTAATTCTTTTACAAAAAGAAGTCGGCAGTTCCCCCCAAACAATTCAACATGCTTCAAACAACGAAGAAAGACCTCATGAACCAGTCAAGAGAAATTTAGGGAACACCTTGATAGATTTATATATGAACCATTGCAGTCATCATCTTCACCTAGTACTCTTGCACATCTACTGGTTTGTGTAATTTTCAAACTGAACCCGGGAGTTCCCCCAAACACTTCAGCAGGACTTCAAAAAATGAAGTAAACGCTAATGAAGTGGTCAAGGGAACTCTAGGGAACACCTTGATGGGTTTATACGTGAACCATTGTGTTCATCATCTCCATCTAATACTCTCCTGCACTTCTACTTGTTTGTGTAATTTTAAAAGTGAAGCCGGGAGTTCCTTCGAAACACTTCAGCAAGGCTTCATAAAACAAAGTGAGCCCTCATGAAGTGGTCAAGGGAACTCTCAGGAACACCATAATAGATTTATACGTGAACCATTGTGCTCATCTTCTCCAGCTTGTACTCTTGCACTTGTACTTGTTTGTGTAATTTTCAAAGTTAACCCGGGAGTTCCCCCAAACACTTCAGCAGTGCTTCAAACAACGAAGTAAGCCCTCATGAAGTGGTCAAGGGAACTCTCAGGAACACCTTGATCGATTTATACGTGAACCATTGTGCTCATCTTCTCCAGCTTGTACTCTTGCACTTGTACTTGTTTGCGTAATTTTCAAAGTTAACCCGGGAGTTCCCCCAAACACTTCAGCAGTGCTTCAAACAACGAAGTAAGCCCTCATGAAGTGGTCAAGGGAACTCTCAGGAACACCTTGATCGATTTATACGTGAACCATTGGGCTCATCATCTCCAGCTAGTACTCTTGCACTTCTACTTGTTTGTGTAATTTTCAAAGTGAACCCAGGAGTTCCCCCAAACACTTCAGCAAGGCATCAAACAACATAATAAGTCTTGATGAAGTGGTCAAGGGAACTCTAGGGAACACCTTGATAGATTTACCATTGTGCTCATTATCTCCGGCTACTAGATCTCTTGCACCACTGCTTCTTTGTGTGGTTTTTAAAGAAAACACGGGAGTTCCCCAAACGCTTCCGCAGAGTTTTAAACAATGAAGTAAGCCCTCATGAAGCGTTCAAGCGAATAATGGGAAACACCTTGATAGACTTGAGAACCAATTTTGTTCAGTGATCATGTTCAAGTTGTGCTCTTGCACTCTATACTTGTTTGTTTAATCTTGTTACAACATACACTCCTCTTTATATATAGTGTTGGTAAGAAAATTCCATGCTAAATGTGAAAGTGGGGTTTGAACTACGATATGGGGTGACACTATATTGAATCTAGCTACAAATCCAGGCAATATTAAAGTTTGGGAATTTCAGGAAAAAAGAGTGCTATATTCCTTCTCCTCATGACCTTTGTCCTTTCATCCCATATTGTACTTTTCCCTTTTCCTTTTCATGTCTTAAAGTTTAGGTTATGGCTTCACTTGCTAATTCTTATACCAAGGTTTTAACTTGTGATACTATGTCCTAGTCTAATTAATTATTACCATCAATTTGATTATGGATTAAGAATCTAAAATTTGTTTTTAAGTTTTTCATTTGTATACTACATCTTGCACTGCTTGTGTTTTAGAGAATAAGGGTGCTTATGATATATCATTTGAAATTAATCATCTTTTTTAATTTGACTATTATAATTATACGATTTTTTCAGAATTTTTTATGTATGTCAATTTTCTTTTAAATAAATTTAAAGAATCATATAATAATTCACACCAAGATTTTTAAATACTTTGACTCTTTTGTGATGGAGGGGGTGTATATTTTATAAAGATATTCTAGATATCTTGTCCATTTTGCTTTATGATTGATAAAATAGAAAGGTGCCAACAAAAAATATAACGCTAGTTCATGAGTCAATTTTATTTGAGGATGGAATGTCCTCTCTTTATTTTTGTAGCTAAAAGCTGAGCCTTGTAAGATCAAAGAATTCTTCTAGATCTTTTGTAAATTGTTGAAAATGGTGGGGGTGTTTAAAAAGACCAAAAGAATATTAGAAGACCACTTTATATTTGCCTTCACTTGAATAAAAATGCAGACTAAGTTCAATATTAAAATCTCAAGAAGTATATTCTGAGCCTATTGTACCAAGGAATATTTCTTATTTAGAATTCAGAAAGGTTATTTACCTAAACTATAACGGTCATTCAATATGGTAGTAGAGCTATTACAGAATTAGACAAACATCAGTGTCTAATTTACATAACCACACCTAACATTAAAAAAATTATAAAACAGTGAGTATTTTCAGATACACGTTCTAAAAGTGCCTAACATAGAAAATATCCGTGTATCTTCAGATACACGTTCTTTTTTCTTGTATAGAATGTGTATATGAAGATACACAGATACACGATCTCAGCCAATGTATCTGAGATACACGACATATATTGTAATTTTTTAAAACCTATGTTGCACCCTGTAATTAATTATTGTCTAATGCTCATACATTTATGTGGTTTTTCCGCCCCTCGTTATACTTTCTGTACAAATATGCTCTTTTCGTTATATTTGGGTCCAAATATACCTCTGCACTATTGAAATAGTTTAAATATACCCCTTGTTATATTTTCAGTCCAAATATACCCTTTTAGGTATACTTTAGGTTCAAATATACCCCTCCCATTATACTTTTATGTTGGTTTATCCTTATTTTTGACACGCACCCATCTAAACCATCTCAATTCCCTCCACTTTAAGTTCTTTTCTTTTATTAGCTTCTTTTTTTTCTTTCTTTTTTAATGATCCGCTTTTCATGAATCCAAACTCATTAAAGTCTTTGCTCCACCTATTTCTGAATACTTTTTTCGTTGACATTAATGATCCGTTTATCATATATCGGAATTTTTTCCTGCATTTATATATGAAAATCTTTCTTAGCTGATTATTTCAAGTATAAATTTTAAGATCTGTTATTAGACCAAAAGATGATGGCAGAAAGAAAATATTTATTCTTATATATTGAAACTTCAAAAATTTCCGGTAAAAAATTGTATCCATTGTAAGGTCAAAAAAGGTCTAGATGATAGGGGTATACATTATGAATATGTATATTGTTTTTGTATGAATCGAGGGAGTGGATCGGAGATGGATTAAGTGGGTGAGTTTGCAAAGTGAATTGCGCAAATATTTAAATTTGGTGATGAGTTATTTTTATTTTGAAGTTCATCACGTGTCCATTTATAAAAAAATAAGGGTAAATCACCTTTATTAAAAAAAAGGGGGGGGGGGGGGGGGGAGGGGGAGGGAGGTAAATTAGCATAAAAGTATAGTGAGGGGTATGAAAATGATTTTCTCCACACGAAGTTTGGACCAAAAATATAATAGGAGGGGTATATTTGGACTGAAAGTATAACGAGGTATATTTAGACTATTTCTAATAGTACATGGGTATATTTAGACCCAAAGTATAATAAAAAGGCTATATTAGGACCAAAAGTATATTGAGGGGTATATTTAAATTATTTCTAATAGTACAGGGGTATATTTGACCCTTCTCTGTAATTTACATTATGCGATCTTAAACTTACCGTGTAGAATATTGAAATCGCAAAACTTTTTAAATATAGAAAAAGGTACTTTTTTAAAACAGACCAAAAAAGAAAATAAGAAACAGACGGGGAGTAATTAATATCCTTTCTGACACCAAAAGTTTAAGAGGTAAATGCATTTTGGTCAGGTTGAATCTAGTCACAATTGTGTGTTGAATTCAAGAAATGGAATCACATTTTGTAACAGGTGACCACAAATCTATCTACCTTTTCTTACATTTGTGTCCAAAGTTTCTACACGATCATATCCTATAGATTGTATTATATGCAGGAATATTCTGTAAAAATATATATATCCTGGCTTACAAATAATTCGATTGGGGGTTTTAATGAATTAGTGAAGTTACAAATTTTTAATTGATTCCAAGCAAAATGAGGAAAAAGAATCACAATGCTTACATTTTGCGGTAGAAAAAAGTGTATTGTAGATAAATTACTATAGAAAATAATTTAAAAAATCACATTCTTTTCCATCTCTTTTCCATCCATTTCTCTTACTTTTTCCTTTTCTTTCAATTACCTAAGTGCGAGAGTTAATTTCATTAGTGGTCATTTAACTTTTATTTTATTTCAGTACATATGTCACGCCCCGAATCCCATCGAGACATGATTGGCACCCGTAGCCGATAAGGCCCGAGAGAACCAACCTTTGCCTATGCTCAATCATATTCATAACCACCATTGCATAATATTACGAAATACGAAAAAAAGAGAACATGGGACATATTTAGGCATACATATGAAACTTGGCCGTTGAGGCCATCCAGTCAAAACAACATGTGTCTTTTACACTATTACACCCACATCGGTCTACAAAAGCCTCTAACAAGAGCATTGACCAAAATGAACCATAAGTCGGGACAAGTCCCCGCTTTACACATTATGTACAATACCAAAACATATATACACTCTGACTCGGAGAAGCCCCGAATGAGCTGGAGCTCACCAAAGAGCCGCTAACACTGGCAATCTACTGAGGAGGCCTACTGGGACCTGCGCCTGCAGCAAGTAAGGTAAATTTCCCGAGAGGGGTCAGTACGAAATAAGTACTGAGTATGCAAGGCTCAGATGAAACTGTACAACACAAGAATATTTCAATGAACTCAAAATATATGAATAATCAATGTGAATAAGTCACCATGGTACGCTTTGGAAACCATGTGGATTGCTTTCATTATTTTCATTACTTTCTTTATCTCAATGCTCACATGTCATTACTTATCACAATGTACCCGGGCCCCGACTGATCAGTGGGTCTTTCATATCATCATATAGGGATCGAGTCGAGCTAGGCTTATGCCCCTAGACTTGCCACCCTCGGGATCGAGTCGAGCTAGGCTTACGCCCCTAGACTTGCCACCCATAAATCCAAATCTCGGGATCGAGTCGAGCTAGGCTTACGCCCCTAGACTTGCCACCCGTACTTGATCATTGACCACATTTGCATTACTTTGATCTTTACTTTGAGATTGTTACTTTGATAGTCATAACATCACTTGGAACTTTGGAACATAACATTGTTGGAAACTTTGAATCATTGACCAATAAGGGACAAGTGAATAAATATCAATGAAACAAATAACATTACTAGCACCATGATACCATTGGAACCATTGGACAATAATCCATGAACAAGAGACACAAGTAGAGTCACTATTGAAATATTGGAACATAACCTTATTTGAACTTTCGGAACATTAACCATGAATATGAGGCATGAGAGTCACAAATGATCCATGAGTAGAAAATATATGACAATGACTAGTGATATACGGATATCGGATACCTTAGTACATTTCGGGATAGGACTAGTAATATATCAATGTGAACACTATTTGCCGTAGGAAGATACGGACAAAGTAACCTTACATACCTTGGATTCGCAATACGAATCTACAACCTTAGATGCGTAGACAATAATCCCTCTCCTTCTTTATGTGTCACTCTACAAATACATAACGAAATTCACATTAACCACCAATTACTTTACAAATGCATACCATGTCAATGAATTACATGTTTGGCTTTAAACATGTCATTTCCCCTTGACAAAACCATTGATCATACTATTATTCCAAAAATTCCATAATATTCCCAACATTGACCAATACATGAAAATCAATACATTTCACCACAATACTTCTTCTTTACACTCTCTTATCCATAACACATCCCAAATAATCCATCAAAGCACCTTAATTCAACTCATAACACATATCGGCCAAAATTCCATAATTTCCACTTTTAGCCAAGAACAAATTTAATGCCAAAAATAACACCATACATGTTCATATTTTGTCCATACCATGCTTTTTCATCAAAGGCACAAGGCCTAATTCACACTTGAATTCCATATACCACAAATCTCATACAAAATCACCAAGTATCATGACCAACTTTTCCAAGCACAACCAACATGATATACATATTCTTTTATGCATATAAGATATTAATCCATGAAAATAAATACTTACCAAGGCTTGGAATATGTTGATCTTGTCCAAGGAGTCCCAAGGAATTGTTTTGCTTTAGGGTTTGGAAATGAGAAATGTTTGTGAAAAATATCCAAAAGGCATGTGAGGCTTTGATGATAAAAAATCTGATCTTGGCGCCTTTATATAGACCCCAAGTCAAGCTTACCCTTTTATTTGGCATTTAATATGGTCAAAGTGGAAGAATGGATATTTTTGCCCTTTGGGCCAATTCTTTCATTTCCATTTTGGGCCTAACTTTGGGCCCAAGAACTCATATCCATGCAACCCATACAATTTCATGTATTAATCACCATATCTCTCATATTTACATAATTCCCTAATGTCACGACAATATTCTTTTAAACAATTCTCATCGTCCTTTCGATCGCAAAAATTGGAATTCTAGTCGCCCTTGGTTTCATTGGACATTTTGGATCACTATTCACCTTTCGTGATTTGATAATGTAGGAGTATGTAGGAGTGTATTGAAGTGTTTGACTCTTTAAAAATGCTCAAATAACTCCAAAGAATCAAAAGAAACCATCTAGGAATCGTCGTAGAATTGCGTTACGAAACGACGCCGGAAAGGCATAGTTTTTGTTCCTTGCGCCACACCCCCTGAAACAGGGTAGTGGCGCAATAATTGGGCCTGCTCTGAAGTTTATGCAGGCTGGTGGCTTGCGCCACACCCCTGAAACAGGGTAGTGGCGCAAGTTTCAGCATTTTGCTGAAATTTTCGGCCACTAATCCGACGTTTACGTATCGTTCAATCCTTTATCAAAACACTACAAAATACTTACTTAGTGATCTTAACCATCAAGTAAACATGACTTAAAGTCACCAAATGAGGTTAGAATATGTACGAGTTCTTACCCAAATGCTCCATGAAATCATAACACACCTCTTACAAAGATCTAATCACACATGTTAAGTCCGATATCAAATGTCTCACCAATAACACTATAAAACACATATGCATGGCATCTCAACACCTATGTAGATATGATCCCAAGGTATCAAGTGAGGTTATAAAGTACGGTGTGTTACATTCTTCCCCCCTTAGAAACATTCGTCCTCGAATGTTAACAACAGTGTCTTATATACAACAAATACATCTTTACTTTAACATACCTATACACATTCACATAATGCTTTTAAATACTTACTTGTTATTGTTCCACCTCCGCACTGCAAAATTCTTGGTCCATTTGGAATAAGTGGGGATACTTGGATTTCATCATTTCTTCCGCTTCCCATGTGATCTCCTCTACTTGTTGATTTCTCCACAGGACTTTTACGGATGCTATGTCTTTATTTCTCAATCTCTTTACTTGTCGATCTAGGATAGCAATGGGCACCTCTTCATAAGTGAGATCCTCTGCCACTTGAACATTTTCTACGGGCACAATATGTGAAGGATCTCCTATGCATTTCCGGAGCATCGACACATGAAATATCGGATGGACTGACGAAAGGTCCTGGGGTAGTGCCAACTCATACGCAACTTGCCCAAATCTTCTAATAATTTCATATGGGCCTATGTAACGTGGACTCAATTTTCCTTTCTTTCCGAACCGCATTACCCCTTTCATCGGTGACACCTTTAAAAATACCCAATCACCTATGGCAAATTCAAGCCCTCTTCTTCTCACATCGGCATATGACTTGTGACGACTTTGAGCCGTTTGTAACCGTTGTTGGATAACTTTAACTTTCTCCATGGCTTGGTGAACAATATCTGGCCCAAGTAAAGCAGTTTCTCCTGCTTCAAACCACCCAATTGGTGATCTACATTTTCTTCCATACAAGGCTTCATAAGGTGCCATTTTAATACTTGAATGATAGCTATTGTTATATGCAAATTCAATAAGAGGCAAATGGTCATCCCAACTACCTTGAAAATCCAACGTACATGCTCGTAGCATATCTTCAAGTGTCTGAATAGTACGTTCGGCTTGTCCATCAGTCTGAGGATGGAAAGCCGTACTCAAATTCACCTGAGTACCCAAACTCCGCTGAAAAGATTTCCAAAAGTGTGTTGTGAACTGTGCTCCTCTGTCTGATATAATAGAAAGTGGAATACCATGCAATCGTACTATCTCCTTTACATACAACTTTGCATAATCCTCAGCTGTATAGGTCGTCTTGACCGGTAGAAAATGCGTTGATTTAGTAAGTCGGTCCACTATGACCCATACGGAATCAAACTTCCGCAATGTACGAGGCAAACCCGTAATAAAATCCATATTAATCATATCCCACTTCCAGACTGGAAGATTGATACATTGCATGTAACCTCCTGGTTTCTGATGTTCCACTTTCACTTGTTGACAATTTGGGCACCGCGCGACAAATTCTGCAATGTTCTTTTTCATGTTGCCCCACCAGTACATTTCTTTTAATTCATGGTACATTTTAGTAGCACCCGGATGAATGGAATAGCGCGAATGGTGCGCCTCTGTCATTATTCGTGCCCTCAGTTCATCTACGTCCGGTACACATAGTCTCCCTTGACATTGAAGCACCCCTTCCGATGTAATATCAAATGCCTTGGTCAAATTCTGCTGCACATTCTCCTTTAGCTGTAATAAAATAGAATCCGCATACTGTTTCTCTTTCACTTCAGCTATCAAGGAGGATTCTGCTGCATTCTGCACCATAACTCTATCATCGGAGGATTCAATAAGGCGAACTCCCAAGCTGGCTAATTGATTCAAATCTTTGATTATCTCACGCTTTTCATTCAACTGACCACTAGTGTTTTCGACTGCCTTACGGCTCAATGCATCAGCTACGACATTTGCTTTGCCTGGGTGATAAAGAATATCAATGTCATAATCTTTTAAAAGCTCCAACCACCTTCGTTGCCTCAAATTGAGTTCCTTTTGCTTAAAAAGGTATTGCAAGCTTTTATGATCCGTATAGATGTCAACATGAACCCCATATAAATAATGACGCCATATCTTTAAAGCAAAAACTACCGCTGCCAATTCAAGATCATGTGTGGGATAGTTTTTCTCATGTGGCCGCAACTGTTGTGAGGCATATGCTATCACCCTACCATGCTGCATCAACACACATCCGAGACCAATCCCGGAAGCATCACAATACACTGCATAGCCCTCTGTGCCTTCAGGAAGAACTAACACTGGTGTGGAAGTCAACTTATCTTTCAATTTTTGGAAACCTCTTTCACATGCGTCATTCCATTGAAATTTAATTGCCTTATGAGTTAACTTTGTCAATGGTGCTGCAATAGACGCAAACCCTTCTACAAATCTTCGGTAATAACCTGCCAGACCCAGAAAACTGCGAATCTCTGTGGGTGTCGTAGGTCTTGGCCAGTTTTTCACTGCTTTGATCTTTTGGGTATCAACCTGTATACCTTCATCTGATACAATGTGACCCAAGAACGCGACTGATTTCAACCAAAACTCACATTTGGAGAATTTTGCATACAACTTACGGTCACGGAGAATTTGCAACACTTGCCATAAGTGATAAGCATGGTCTTCTGGTGATCTTGAATAAATAAGGATGTCATCTATAAATACTGTCACGAACACGTCTAGGAATGGCTTGAACACTCTGTTCATCAAATCCATAAACACAGCCGGTGCATTTGTTAGCCCAAATGACATAACCAAAAATTCATAATGGCCATACCGTGTTCGAAAAGCTGTCTTGGGTACATCTTCCTCTCTAACTCTGACCTGATGGTAACCCGACCTCAAGTCAATTTTCGAAAAATACCTGGCACCCTGTAACTGATCAAACAAATCATCAATACGAGGGAGGGGATATTTGTTCTTGATCGTTACTTTATTCAGTTGCCGATAGTCGATGCACATTCTCAAGGTGCCATCTTTCTTTCGCACAAATAATACCGGTGCACCCCACGGGGACATACTAGGCCTAATGAAGCCTTTATCCAGTAAATCTTTCAACTGCTCCTTCAATTCACGCAGTTCCGCTGGAGCCATTCTATATGGAGGAATAGAAATAGGCTGAGTGCCTGGAATCACATCAATGCCAAATTCTACTTCCCATTCTGGGGGTAAACCTGGGAGATCCTCTGGGAATACATCTAGAAATTCATTGACTACCGGTACGGACTGTGGAGTTAATGGTTCCACATCATTATCTTTCACTCGTACCAAGTGACATATGTACCCCTTAGCAATCATTTTTCTGGCTTTCAAATAAGAAATAAATCTTCCTCGTGGTGCCCCTACATTTCCCTGCCATTCAAGAACATTTTCTTGTGGAAAACAAAATTGCACCTTCTTGGCCCGGCAATCCACCGTAGCATAACAAGAAGCCAACCAATCCATCCCCATTATGACATCAAAATCCACCATGTCCAATTCAATGAGATCGGCCAACGTATCATGACCACACACAGTTATCACACAGTTACGATACACTCTTTTTGCAACAATATAGTCACCAACCGGTGTAGACACTTCAATTGATTTAATTAATAATTCCGGTGCCTTTGCAAATTTGGCAACAACCAATGGAGTAACATAGGAAAATGTAGAACCTGGGTCAATTAGTGCATATACATTATGTGAGAATATGGACAATGTACCTGTGACAACATCAGGGGAAGCCTCTGAATTCTGGCGGTCCACCAAAGCATAAGTGCGATTCTGGACCCCGCTAGTACTGGCTCCTCCTCTGGCACCTCTACCACGACCAATAGGCTGCACCCCTCGGCCCTGTGAAGGAACCGATGCTGAAGACGCAACAGCCGACCCAGCTGGTCGTGCTATACCACCCATGCTCCGCTGTGGACACTCTCTCGCTATATGTCCCAGCATACCACACCAAAAGCAGGCATTCGTCCCTGTTCGACATGTACCTGTGTGCATACGCCCGCAGTACTGACACTGCTGATGAGGGAAACCTGCTGCCTGTGATCCATGAACCCCACTACTTTGCCCTGCTGAACCACCTCGAAACCCTCGAGACTGCGAATAAGCACCACCTGTGGAATAAGAGAACGACGGTCTAGGTGGTCTAGGAAACATGCGGGGCCTAGATCCTCCTTGGGACATCATAGGTGGTCCCATAGGTCTAGCCCTTTTGGACTGTCCCCTATCAAATTCATGTACCCTGCGTCTTTGTCTCTGATCCTCCATTTTCTGGGCGAAGGTTTGTATGCAAGCAATGTCCATGTCCCTATTCAAGGCCGCAATAGTGCAATCTCTTACCAAATATGGCTCTAGTCTGTCCACGTATCTATGGACCCTGTCTGTCATCGTAGCCACAACATTTGGCGCATATCGAGCCAAGGAATTAAATTGCAAGCTATATTCTCTGACACTCAAATTTCCTTGACGGAGATTTAGGAACTGATCCGCACGTGCCTCACGGATCTCATAGGGCAAGTAATGATCAAGGAAAGCCACTTTAAACTCTTCCCACGTAGGTGGATCTGCACCAATGTCACGGGATTTCTTTCAATCCTCATACCACAGTATTGCCTCTCCTTTCAACCTGTATGCAGCAAGTTCCACTGTCTCTACCCCTGTCACATGCATAACTTCCAAGGCTCTCTGAATTTGATCCACGAAGTCCTGTGGATTAGCTTTTGGATCTGCCCCTGTGAAAATAGGAGGGTCCAGTTTCAAGAAATCCTGTGTTCTGCGACTTGCCATTCTAGCCTCATCATCATCATGTGCCATAGCACCAGCTCTTCCCTGGCTTTGTGCCGCCACTAACTGTGTCAACATCTGTACAGCATTCCTAAGATCCTGATCTGTGGCATTTGTCGGTGGTTCCACGGGCACTTTCCTTCTTCTCGGCTCTTCTGGAGCTGAAGAAGTAGAAGAAGCTCGCGTTGCGAACTCAGTTTCAGCCCCACCTTGATCAACTTGTTCAGGTGGTGGTCTACTTGCTCCTTCACCAGCAATTCTATCTATCAGCTTACTTTTACCTTTTCCTCTTCCTCTTCTAGTATTCGGCATTTTGACTATACCAAAGAAAAACAATTACCAAGATCAGATACAATGCAACTGACAACATTGGCTCTATTGCACGATCTAGAATGAAGGAAAGAAACAACATCCTAAATGTCTCGTAGCCTCCTACGTATAAATGTGGTGCACAACATATCGATACGTAAGACTCTACTCAGACACGGCTTTGTAGACATCCTTAGACCGACTGCTCTGATACCACTTTTGTCACGCCCCGAATCCCATCGAGACATGATTGGCACCCGTAGCCGATAAGGCCCGAGAGAACCAACCTTTGCCTATGCTCAATCATATTCATAACCACCATTGCATAATATTACGAAATACGAAAAAAAGAGAACATGGGACATATTTAGGCATACATATGAAACTTGGCCGTTGAGGCCATCCAGTCAAAACAACATGTGTCTTTTACACTATTACACCCACATCGGTCTACAAAAGCCTCTAACAAGAGCATTGACCAAAATGAACCATAAGTCGGGACAAGTCCCCGCTTTACACATTATGTACAATACCAAAACATATATACACTCTGACTCGGAGAAGCCCCGAATGAGCTGGAGCTCACCAAAGAGCCGCTAACACTGGCAATCTACTGAGGAGGCCTACTGGGACCTGCGCCTGCAGCAAGTAAGGTAAATTTCCCGAGAGGGGTCAGTACGAAATAAGTACTGAGTATGCAAGGCTCAGATGAAACTGTACAACACAAGAATATTTCAATGAACTCAAAATATATGAATAATCAATGTGAATAAGTCACCATGGTACGCTTTGGAAACCATGTGGATTGCTTTCATTATTTTCATTACTTTCTTTATCTCAATGCTCACATGTCATTACTTATCACAATGTACCCGGGCCCCGACTGATCAGTGGGTCTTTCATATCATCATATAGGGATCGAGTCGAGCTAGGCTTATGCCCCTAGACTTGCCACCCTCGGGATCGAGTCGAGCTAGGCTTACGCCCCTAGACTTGCCACCCATAAATCCAAATCTCGGGATCGAGTCGAGCTAGGCTTACGCCCCTAGACTTGCCACCCGTACTTGATCATTGACCACATTTGCATTACTTTGATCTTTACTTTGAGATTGTTACTTTGATAGTCATAACATCACTTGGAACTTTGGAACATAACATTGTTGGAAACTTTGAATCATTGACCAATAAGGGACAAGTGAATAAATATCAATGAAACAAATAACATTACTAGCACCATGATACCATTGGAACCATTGGACAATAATCCATGAACAAGAGACACAAGTAGAGTCACTATTGAAATATTGGAACATAACCTTATTTGAACTTTCGGAACATTAACCATGAATATGAGGCATGAGAGTCACAAATGATCCATGAGTAGAAAATATATGACAATGACTAGTGATATACGGATATCGGATACCTTAGTACATTTCGGGATAGGACTAGTAATATATCAATGTGAACACTATTTGCCGTAGGAAGATACGGACAAAGTAACCTTACATACCTTGGATTCGCAATACGAATCTACAACCTTAGATGCGTAGACAATAATCCCTCTCCTTCTTTATGTGTCACTCTACAAATACATAACGAAATTCACATTAACCACCAATTACTTTACAAATGCATACCATGTCAATGAATTACATGTTTGGCTTTAAACATGTCATTTCCCCTTGACAAAACCATTGATCATACTATTATTCCAAAAATTCCATAATATTCCCAACATTGACCAATACATGAAAATCAATACATTTCACCACAATACTTCTTCTTTACACTCTCTTATCCATAACACATCCCAAATAATCCATCAAAGCACCTTAATTCAACTCATAACACATATCGGCCAAAATTCCATAATTTCCACTTTTAGCCAAGAACAAATTTAATGCCAAAAATAACACCATACATGTTCATATTTTGTCCATACCATGCTTTTTCATCAAAGGCACAAGGCCTAATTCACACTTGAATTCCATATACCACAAATCTCATACAAAATCACCAAGTATCATGACCAACTTTTCCAAGCACAACCAACATGATATACATATTCTTTTATGCATATAAGATATTAATCCATGAAAATAAATACTTACCAAGGCTTGGAATATGTTGATCTTGTCCAAGGAGTCCCAAGGAATTGTTTTGCTTTAGGGTTTGGAAATGAGAAATGTTTGTGAAAAATATCCAAAAGGCATGTGAGGCTTTGATGATAAAAAATCTGATCTTGGCGCCTTTATATAGACCCCAAGTCAAGCTTACCCTTTTATTTGGCATTTAATATGGTCAAAGTGGAAGAATGGATATTTTTGCCCTTTGGGCCAATTCTTTCATTTCCATTTTGGGCCTAACTTTGGGCCCAAGAACTCATATCCATGCAACCCATACAATTTCATGTATTAATCACCATATCTCTCATATTTACATAATTCCCTAATGTCACGACAATATTCTTTTAAACAATTCTCATCGTCCTTTCGATCGCAAAAATTGGAATTCTAGTCGCCCTTGGTTTCATTGGACATTTTGGATCACTATTCACCTTTCGTGATTTGATAATGTAGGAGTATGTAGGAGTGTATTGAAGTGTTTGACTCTTTAAAAATGCTCAAATAACTCCAAAGAATCAAAAGAAACCATCTAGGAATCGTCGTAGAATTGCGTTACGAAACGACGCCGGAAAGGCATAGTTTTTGTTCCTTGCGCCACACCCCCTGAAACAGGGTAGTGGCGCAATAATTGGGCCTGCTCTTAAGTTTATGCAGGCTGGTGGCTTGCGCCACACCCCTGAAACAGGGTAGTGGCGCAAGTTTCAGCATTTTGCTGAAATTTCCGGCCACTAATCCGACGTTTACGTATCGTCCAATCCTTTATCAAAACACTACAAAATACTTACTTAGTGATCTTAACCATCAAGTAAACATGACTTAAAGTCACCAAATGAGGTTAGAATATGTACGAGTTCTTACCCAAATGCTCCATGAAATCACAACACACCTCCTACGAAGATCTAATCGCACATGTTAAGTCCGATATCAAATGTCTCACCAATAACACTATAAAACACATATGCATGGCATCTCAACACCTATGTAGATATGATCCCAAGGTATCAAGTGAGGTTATAAAGTACGGTGTGTTACAACATAATCGTAAGGGCATTCTTTTGGGTCAAACTATTAACAAAATGAATATTCTTTAGCTAAAATATTAACAACATATGTATTTTTGGACCAATTTATTAATAGAGCATATTAATTTTTCAATTTCGTATAATTTAAGTCTTTAAGGATATTTTTGACCATTTTCAGTAAATAATATAACAAAACCAACACCCTCAACCACCAACGATCAGATTAACCAATACTCATAACAATCAATCTAACAACAAATCAGCAATAGTAAAAATTAAATTTCCATTATCAAATTAAACCAATAAATTCAAATAAAAACGGCTCCTGGACTAGTCCAAAATTTTTATTTAGACAACTTACAATTTACCTGTCACGCCCCGAAATCCCAACGAGGCGTGATTGGCACCCGAAGCCGATATGGCCCGAGAGAACCAATCTTTGCTCATGTACATATGCATATCCTCGTATGAACATCGTACTATCTTATGTAACCGATAACATATAAAATACCAATGGCGGAAGTCATGGAAAACATGTACAATATGAAACTATGGCCGTTAGAGCCATCAAGTCAAAACGGACGTTTATCTCTTACATTCATAACCCACACATGTCTATAAAAGCCTCTAACAGATGCATTTACAAGACCAACTAGCAGTCGGGACAAGTCCCCGCTTTATTCAATATTTACAACATCAAAACAACTATACAACTGTGACTCGGAAAGTCCCAAAGCAACTGGGGCTCACCAAAGATCCTCAATTAACTGTCAGTCTACTATAGAGGTCTACTAGTACCTGCACCTGCAACATGTAAGGTAAGTCCCCCGAGGGGGTCAATACGAAGAATGTACTGAGTATGTAAGGCTCATAAGAAATTGTCACGCCCCGAATCCAATCGAGACATGATTGGCACCCGTAGCCGATAAGGCCCGAGAGAACCAACCTTTGCCTATGTACAATCATATGCATGCCATAAGAAACCCATAAGCACAGAACAGCTATAGAGACCAACAATGAAAGTCATGGAACATGATATATATATACATACGCGAAACTAGGCCGTTGAGGCCACCGAGTCAAGTACGACATATCCCTTTTACATTTATACACCCACACTTGTCTACAAAAGCCTCTAACAAAGCATTGACCAAAATGAACTAAAAGTCGGGACAAGTCCCCGCTTTATACAACATGTACAATACCAAAACATATATACACTCTGACTCGGAGAAGCCCCGAATTAGCTGGAGCTCACTAATGATCTGCAACGACTGTCAACCTACTGTGGAGGCCTACTAGTACCTGCGTCTGCAGCAAGTAAGGTAAATTCCCCAAGAGGGGTCAGTACGAAATAAGTACTGAGTATGCAAGGATCAGATAAACTGTACAACACATGAATATTTCAATGAACTCAAATACAAATGATTAATCACTGTGAGTAAGTCACCATGTTGCATTTTGGAAACCATGTAGATTGTTTTCATTACTTTCATTACTTTCTTTACATTCAATACTCACATGTCATTACGTATGTCACAATGTACCCGGGCCCCTACTGATCAGTGGGTCTTTTCATATCATATCATCATGTTGGGATCGAGTCGAGCTAGGATTATGCCCCTAGACTTGCCACCCATACATCAATGCATCGGGATCGGGTCGAGCTAGGCTTATGCCCCTAGACCTGCCACCCATAAATACATACCTCGGGATCGAGTCGAGCTAGGCTTACGCCCCTAAACTTGCCACCCGTACTTGATCATTGACCACATATGCATTACTTTGTTCATTACTTTGAGATTGATACTTTTATAGTCATAACATCACTTGAACTTTGGAACATGACATTGTTGGAAGCTTTGAATCATTAACAAATGAGTGAGAGACATGTGAATAAACATCATGAGAAATATAACATTACTAGCACCTTGACACCATTGGAACCATTGGACAAGAATCCATGAACAAGGGACATAAGTATAATCACTATTGGAACTTTGGGACATTTACCATGATTATAGGACATGAGACTTACAATTGATCAATGAGTATGAAATGGATAACAATGACCATTGCTAACCGGATATGGAATACCTTAGCACATTTCGAGATAGGACTAGTGACATGTCAATGTGAACACTATTTGCCGCAGAAAGATACGGACAAAGTAACCTTACATACCTTGGATTCGCAATACGAATATATAATCCTAGAGGTGCGTACAATAGTCCCGCTCCTTCTTTATGTGTCACTCTACAACACAAATATATAACGGAATTCACATTAACCATCAACTATTCTTCAAATGCATGTAACCTCAATGAGTCACATATTTGCCCTTAAACATGCCATTTCCCCTTGACAAAACCATTGATAAAATTATTATTCCAAAAATTCCATAATATTCCCAACATTGACCAATACATGCTAATTGATACATTTCACCACAACACTTCTCCTTTACACCTTCTTATCCATACCACATCACAAATAACCCATCAAATGACCTTAATACAACTCATAACACATATCGGCCAAAATCCCACAATTTCCACTTATAGACAATAACAAGTTTAATACCAAAAATAACACCATACATGTTCATATTTTGTCCATACCATGCTCTTTCATCAAAGGCACAAATCCTAATTCAAGTTCAAATCACCAAGATAGCACATCTTTCACCAAAAGCAAAATATACTATTCACCATCTTGCTAACACAACTAGCATAATATACATAATCTCCCATGCATATAATATGTTAAACCATAATAATAAAAACTTACCCAAGCTTGAATAGTGATGATCTTCTCCAAAAGTTGACTTAGGGTTTTGAGAGCAAAAGAGGTTCTTGGAAATGTCTAGAAAAAAAGATAGAAAAGCATGTGTGTTTGTAATGAATAACAAATCAGATTTTGGCCCTTTATATAAGCCCCCACTTCCATCCTTATCCACTCCTTTGCATTTAATAATTTGTCTAGAAGGTCAAATGAAAGAATGGGTCATTTGACCCATTTGGGCCATATATTTCTTCCACTTTTGGGCCTTAATTTGGGCCTAATAAGACATATCCATTTAACCCATAAAATTCCATGTATTATTCACCATATATCTCATGTTTACATAATTCCATAATTTCACGACAATATTCTCTTACGAGATTCTCATTCGTCCTTTCGATCGCAAAAATAGGAATTCTAGTCGCCCTTGGCTTCATTGGACATTTTGGATCACTATTCACATTTCATGATTTGATCATGTAGGAGTATGTAGGAGTGTATTGAAGTGTTTGAAGCTTTAACAATGCTCAAAGAACTCCAAAGAACCAAAAGAAACCATCCAAGAATCGTCGTAGAATTGCGTTACAAAACGGGTCCGGAAAGGCACAAAATTTGTGCCTTGCGCCACTAGCTGCAAAGCAGGCTGTGGCGCAAGATATCAGTCTTCTCTGAATTTCCTGAATGCAGGTGGCTTGCGCCACACCCCTGAAACAGGGTAGTGGCGCAAGTTTCAGCACCTTGCTGAATTTTTCGGCCACTTCTCCGATACTTGCATATCGTCCACTACCTTATCAAAACTCTACAAAATACTACTTAGTGATCTTAATAATCAAGTAAACATGACTCCAAGTCACCAAATGAGGTTAGAATGTGTACGGGGTATTACCCAATTGCTTCAAGAAATCACAAAACACCTCCTACAAGGTTTAATCGCACATATTAGGTCCGATATCAAATGTTTCACCAATGACACTATAAAACACATACTCATGGAATCTCAACACCTATGTAGATATGACTCCAAGGTATCAAGTGAGGTTAGAAAAAAATACGGGGTGTTACAGAAATAGCATCATACATGAGAATGTCAATAAGATAATTTATGAGAGAATAGACAATGTGTATAAATCATCATTTTATATACTATCTTTTATAACTACTCTCCTTCCAGGAAATTACCTTCACTCAAGAGACTTGCCTCCAATAGATTCTTCTATACCCAAGAGATTCTTTCTTGCTTCTATGTTTACTACCACTATTGTTCATCTACTTGGTTAGTAGGTAGTAAAAGAATAACATTCATCCACATACATCCACTCTAGTGGTGGGGTAACAATATAACATACATCTATTCTATTAAGAAAGTAATAATATAACGTACATCCACTCTATTGGTGGTTTAGCATACATCCACTCTTATGGGGGGCAACACACATCCACTCTTATGGTGGGGCAACATACATCCACTCTCATGGTGGGGCAACGTACATCCACTCTCATGGTGGGGTAACATACATCCACTCTATGGTGGGAGAACATACATCCACTCTATGGTGGGAGAAATTGGTATATCAACTTATGAGAGATTAATACATTAAGGATCATGACATCAAAGCACACACTTATATGCACACCTCACTTCACTCCTTTACCTCATGAGATTGACAACTTCACTTTGAGGAATAATTATACTAACTTGCACATCACCTCTCTTATTACTCTTATGAGATTGGTACTCTTACTTATGAACAATTGGCACAAAGATAATCATCATACTATAGGACTTTGGAACAAGACATAATCGGAATAATGCTATTCAAACTAAACAAGCTCTCTTTACCTCATTACTCTCGTTGAGATAGTTCTTTTAGAAATTACAACATCATGGCATCTTTAGAACTTCAATCAATGAATAAGAGATAAGTGAATCATAATTCATCTAAGAATAGGGCACATATGAATAACAATATACGTCACCCTGAATTGATATACTTCAAGCCCCTCAGAATTGAAACAAGTCCAATGTCAATAAGAACAATATCTTGTAGAAGGATACGAAAAGAGTAACCTTACATACCTTGTATTCTTAATACAAATACACAATCTTAGACGCGTATACAATAGTCCCGCTCCTTCTTTATGTATCACTCTACAACACAAATACATAACGAAATTCACATTAACCACCAACTACCTTACAAGTGTATGTAACGTCAATGAGTTACATGTTTGCCTTTAAACATGCCATTTCCCCTTGACAAAACCATCGATAAAATTGTTATTCCAAAAATCCCACAATATTCCCAACATTGACCAATACATGATAATCAATACATTTCACCACAACACTTCTCCTTTACACTTTCTTATCCATATCACATCATAAATAATCCATCAAATTCCCTTAATACACCTCATAGCACATATCGGCCAAAATCCCACAATTTACACTTTTAGAAAAATAACAAGTTTAATAACAAAATCACACCATACATGTTCATATTTTATCCATACCATGCTCTTTCATTAAGACATCAAGTCTCTTTTCAAGTTCAAATCACCAAGATAGCACATCTTTCACCAAAAGCAAAAATACACTATTCACCACCTTGCCAACACAACTAGCATAATACATATAATCTCCCATGCATATAATATGTTAATCCATGAGAATAAATACTTACCAAGGCTTGGAATAGGATGATCTTTTCCAAAAGTTGACTTAGGGTTTTGAGAGCTAAAGGGGTTCTCTTGATATTTTCTAGAAAAACATAGAAATACATGTGTGTTTGTAATGGATAAAAAATCAGATTTTTACCCCTTTATATAGGCCCTCAATGTCCATCCTTAGCCACTCTTTGGCATTAAATGTTATATCTAGAAGGTCAAATGGAAGAATGGGTCATTTGACCCATTTGGGCCATGTATTTCTTCCACTTTGGGGCCTCAATTTGGGCCCAATACCACATATCCATTTAACCCATCAACTTTCATGTATAATTCACCATATATCTCATGTTTAAATAATTCCATAATTTCACGATAATATTCTCTTACGAGATTCTCATTTGTCGGCTCAATCGCAAATATAGGAATTCTAGTCGCCCATAGCTTCATTGAACATTTTGGATAACTATTTATGTTTTCATGATTTGATCATGTAGGTGTATGTAGGAGTGTATTGAAGTGTTTGAAGCTTTAACAATGCTCAAAGAACTCCAAAGAACCAAAAGAAACCATCCAAGAATCGCCGTAGAATTGCATTACAAAACGAGTCCGGAAGGGCACAATATTTGTGCCTTGTGCCACTAGCTGTAAAGCAAGCTGTGGCGTAAGAAATGAACCCCCTCTGAATCAGGTGGCTTGCGCCACACCCCCTGAAACAGGGTAGTGGCGCAAGTTTTCATGCTTTGCTGAATTTTTCGGCCATTTTTCCAACACTTGTGTATCGTCCAATACCTTATCAAAACACTACAAAATACTTACTTAGTTATCTTAATCATCAAGTAAACATGACTCCAAGTCACCAAATGAGGTTAGAATGTGTACGGGGTATTACACAAATGCTCTACGAAATCACAAAACCCTTCCTATGAAAGTCTAATTGCATGTACGTGGCCAAATTTCAATTTTCTCGTCGTTAGCATTACCAAATACATACTTATATCTCTTGACACCTAAGAAACCATTATTCAACATCATCAAATAGGGTTGGGAAGGTACGGGGTGTTACATTCTCCCCCCCTTAGAAACATTCATCCTCGAATATTAACGATGTCGCTTAAATTACAACGCATGCATCTCTATATTAACATACGCACACATAAACACGTAAGGCTCATGGATACTTTCTTAGTATTGGTCCACTTCCCCATTTTGAACCTTTTCCTCTATTTGCAACAAATATGGGTACGTTGATTTCATCATTTTTTTTCTAGCTTACCATGTGATCTCCTCTACTTGTTGATTTCTCCAAAGGACTTTTACGGACTCTACGTCTCTATTATTAACCTTGGCACTTGTCGGTCTGGAATAGCCATCGGTATCTTTTCTTAGTGAAATCCTATGAATTTTGTATATTTTCAATGGGAACAATATGACACGAAATTCTTATACACTTTCAACAATTTCACATGGCACGTTGTATAGGACCAATTCCCCTTCCTTTCCAAATCCCATTACCTCTTTCATTAGTGACGCTTTTAGAGTACTTAATCCTCTATACTCACAAACATCTACTATACCATTTTGATATGTGTCTATAACTTTAATAAATTTACCAACAGGTGGAGATAGTTCAATCGACTTAACTAATGACCCCGGTGTCTCATAATCAATGAAGTGATATATGATAGGGTATATTTATCAATTGTAAATATGGATAATATACATGTATCTTCATCAGGATATACCTCCGCATCCGGACGGTCCACTAAAGCATAGGTGCGATTCTGAGTTCCACTGGAACTGGCTGCTGCTCTGTCACCTCTACCGCGACCAGCAGACTGTACACCAGCTGTCGATGCCACATTGGCTGATCCGTAAGGACGTGTCATACTACCCGTGGTCCTCTGTGGGCATTCTCTCATAATGTGTCCTGGCCTACCACATACAAAGCAGACATTCATATCAAACCGGCATTCGCCTGCATGAAATCTCCCACAGCGCGAGCACAACTGACGAGAAGATCTCGTCGCCTGTGATCCATGAATTCCACTACTCTGTTCAGATCGACCACCTCTAGACCCTCGAAACTGGGAATAAGAGAATGAGGGTCTAGGCGGTAACATTCGAGATCCCGATTCTCCTAGGGACACCATAGACTGTCCCATAGGTCTCGCCCTTTTTGCTGGCCCTTCCTCAGATTTCTATATCCTTTTTCTTTGCCTTTGATCCTCCATTTTCTGTGCAAAGGCCTATATTCTAGCTATGTCCATATCTCGATTTAAGGCAGCAATAGTGCAGTCTCGTACCAAATAAGGCTCCAATCTGTCCACATATCGATGGACTCTATCTTCCATGGTGGCTACTAAATTTGGAGCATATCTAGCCAAGGAATTAAACTGCAAACTGTATTCTCTCACACTCATATTTCCTTGACGCAAATGTAGAAATTGGTCTGCACGTGCCTCCCAAATTTTATATGGGAGGTAATGATCAAGGAATGTTGTTTTAAATTCTTCCCAATTTTGTGGCATTGCACCGATACCACGAGACTTCTTCCAATCTTCATACCACAATATAGCCTCGCCCTTTAGTCTATAAGCTGCTAGCTCAACCATTTCTACACCTGTTACATGCATCACCTCTAATGCTCTTTGAACTTGGTCCACGAAATCCTGTGGATCTGCTCTCGGATCGGACCCTGTGAATATGGGAGGGTCTAATTTTAGAAAGTCCTGTGTACGCCGACTAGTTGCTCTAGCTGCGTCATCTTTATTTACCATTGGACCAGTTCGTCCCTGGGTTTGTGCAGCCACTAACTGTGTCAACATGTGTACTGCATTTCGTAAATCTTGATTTGTGGCATTCATTCCCAGTTCTGCGGGTACTTCTCTACCTCTTGGCTCTTCTGGAGCTGGAAAAGTAGAGGAGGACTGTGCTGCAATTTTAGCATTTGCTCCACCTTGACTAACTTGGTCAGGTGGTAGTCTACTCATTCCTTCTTCAGCAGGCATATCCACCTGCTTCCCTTTACCTCTGCCTCTTCTCGTGTTTGGCATTTTGACTATACCAAAGAAAAATAAGTACCATGATCAGATACAATTCATCTTACATTACTGTCTCTATTGCACGATCTAGGATTAAGAAAAGAAACAACATCCTAAATGTCCCATAGCCTCCTACTTATAAATATGGTGCACAACACATCGATAAGTATGACGCTACTCAGACACGACTTTGTAGACACCCTTAGAACGACCTGCTCTGATACCACTTTTGTCACGCCCCGAAATCCCAACGAGGCGTGATTGGCACCCGAAGCCGATATGGCCCAAGAGAACCAATCTTTGCTCATGTACATATGCATATCCTCGTATGAACATCGTACTATCTTATGTAATCGATAACATATAAAATACCAATGGCGGAAGTCATGGAAAACATGTACAATATGAAACTATGGCTGTTAGAGCCATCAAGTCAAAACGGACGTTTATCTCTTACATTCATAACCCACACATGTCTACAAAAGCCTCTAACAGATGCATTTACAAGACCAACTAGCAGTCGGGACAATTCCCCGCTTTATTCAATATTTACAACATCAAAACAACTATTCAACTGTGACTTGGAAAGTCCCGAAGCAACTGGGGCTCCCCAAAGATCCTCAATTAACTGTCAGTCTACTGTAGAGGTCTACCAGTACCTGCACCTGCAACATGTAAGGTAAGTCCCCCGAGGGGGTCAGTACGAAGAATGTACTAAGTATGTAAGGCTCATAAGAAATAGCATCATACATGAGAATGTCAATAAGATAATTTATGAGAGAATAGACAATGTGTATAAATCATCATTTTATATACTATCTTTTATAACTACTCTCCTTCCAAGAAATTACCTTCACTCAAGAGACTTGCCTCCAATAGATTCTTCTATACCCAAGAGATTCTTTCTTGCTTCTATGTTTACTACCACTATTGTTCATCTACTTGGTTAGTAGGTAGTAAAAGAATAACATTCATCCACATACATCCACTCTAGTGGTGGGGTAACAATATAACATACATCTATTCTATTAGGGAAGTAATAATATAACGTACATCCACTCTATTGGTGGTTTAGCATACATCCACTCTCATGAGGGGCAACATACATCCACTCTTATGGTGGGGCAACATACATCCACTCTCATGGTGGGGCAACGTACATCCACTCTCATGGTGGGGCAACGTACATCCACTCTTATGGTGGGGTAACATACATCCACTCTCATGGTGGGAGAACACACATCCACTCTATGGTGGGAGAACATACATCCACTCTATGGTGGGAGAACATACATCCACTCTATGGTGGGAGAAATTGGTATATCAACTTATGAGAGATTAATACATTAAGGATCATGACATCAAAGCACACACTTATATGCACACCTCACTTCACTCCTTTACCTCATGAGATTGACAACTTCACTTTGAGGAATAATTATACTAACTTGCACATCACCTCTCTTATTACTCTTATGAGATTGGTACTCTTACTTATGAACAATTGGCACAAAGATAATCATCATACTATAGGACTTTGGAACAAGACATAATCGGAATAATGCTATTCAAACTAAACAAGCTCTCTTTACCTCATTACTCTCGTTGAGATAGTTCTTTTAGAAATTACAACATCATGGCATCTTTAGAACTTCAATCAATGAATAAGAGATAAGTGAATCATAATTCATCTAAGAATAGGGCACATATGAATAACAATATACGTCACCCTGAATTGATATACTTCAAGCCCCTCAGAATTGAAACAAGTCCAATGTCAATAAGAACAATATCTTGTAGAAGGATACGAAAAGAGTAACCTTACATACCTTGTATTCTTAATACAAATACACAATCTTAGACGCGTATACAATAGTCCCGCTCCTTCTTTATGTATCACTCTACAACACAAATACATAACGAAATTCACATTAACCACCAACTACCTTACAAGTGTATGTAACGTCAATGAGTTACATGTTTGCCTTTAAACATGCCATTTCCCCTTGACAAAACCATCGATAAAATTGTTATTCCAAAAATCCCACAATATTCCCAACATTGACCAATACATGATAATCAATACATTTCACCACAACACTTCTCCTTTACACTTTCTTATCCATATCACATCATAAATAATCCATCAAATTCCCTTAATACACCTCATAGCACATATCGGCCAAAATCCCACAATTTACACTTTTAGAAAAATAACAAGTTTAATAACAAAATCACACCATACATGTTCATATTTTATCCATACCATGCTCTTTCATTAAGACATCAAGTCTCTTTTCAAGTTCAAATCACCAAGATAGCACATCTTTCACCAAAAGCAAAAATACACTATTCACCACCTTGCCAACACAACTAGCATAATACATATAATCTCCCATGCATATAATATGTTAATCCATGAGAATAAATACTTACCAAGGCTTGGAATAGGATGATCTTTTCCAAAAGTTGACTTAGGGTTTTGAGAGCTAAAGGGGTTCTCTTGATATTTTCTAGAAAAACATAGAAATACATGTGTGTTTGTAATGGATAAAAAATCAGATTTTTACCCCTTTATATAGGCCCTCAATGTCCATCCTTAGCCACTCTTTGGCATTAAATGTTATATCTAGAAGGTCAAATGGAAGAATGGGTCATTTGACCCATTTGGGCCATGTATTTCTTCCACTTTGGGGCCTCAATTTGGGCCCAATACCACATATCCATTTAACCCATCAACTTTCATGTATAATTCACCATATATCTCATGTTTAAATAATTCCATAATTTCACGATAATATTCTCTTACGAGATTCTCATTTGTCGGCTCAATCGCAAATATAGGAATTCTAGTCGCCCATAGCTTCATTGAACATTTTGGATAACTATTTATGTTTTCATGATTTGATCATGTAGGTGTATGTAGGAGTGTATTGAAGTGTTTGAAGCTTTAACAATGCTCAAAGAACTCCAAAGAACCAAAAGAAACCATCCAAGAATCGCCGTAGAATTGCATTACAAAACGAGTCCGGAAGGGCACAATATTTGTGCCTTGCGCCACTAGCTGTAAAGCAAGCTGTGGCGTAAGAAATGAACCCCCTCTGAATCAGGTGGCTTGCGCCACACCCCCTAAAACAGGGTAGTGGCGCAAGTTTTCATGCTTTGCTGAATTTTTCGGCCATTTTTCCAACACTTGTGTATCGTCCAATACCTTATCAAAACACTACAAAATACTTACTTAGTTATCTTAATCATCAAGTAAACATGACTCCAAGTCACCAAATGAGGTTAGAATGTGTACGGGGTATTACACAAATGCTCCACGAAATCACAAAACCCTTCCTATGAAAGTCTAATTGCATGTACGTGGCCAAATTTCAATTTTCTCGTCGTTAGCATTACCAAATACATACTTATATCTCTCGACACCTAAGCAACCATTATTCAACATCATCAAATAGGGTTGGGAAGGTACGGGGTGTTACATTACCCAGTGATACATCTAATGATCTAATAAGACCTTGCTCTGATATCACTTGTTGAAAAACTTTAAATAATTCAATGAATAAAGAAAAAAGAATTATGGACAGTAAAGAATAAATAATAAACAATTATGCATAGGCAATAGTAAAAGTAAAGACCTTGCCCTAATACCACTTTCAAATGATTATATTAATGATAATAAAAAACCGACATAGTTATGACAATAAACAATAAAGCATAATGGCCTAGATATGAAATTCTAATATGAATATGTGAATTTGAAATTGAAATTGTAAATTAGAATTTTGAAATTTGAATTGAATTTGAAAGTTTAAATTTGAAAATTCAACTTCAATGTTCAACTATCCAAGTGGGCCATTAAATTTTCAACTTTCAAGGTTGAAATTTAAAATTGAAATTTCAAATCTTTCATCTTTTCTGAATATTTTCATTTCTCAATCTATAAATAGTACTACTATATTCCTCTCAATTTTTCATACAATCATCATTTTCTCTCTAATTTTTATCCATATTTTCTATTTAGTTCTTGTCTAGTACTTTGTTTTAAATTTCAACTTTCAAATTTCAAGTTTCAACTATCATTTTCCATGGATAATAATCCTCTTCCACCTCCACCGGCACCTCAACATCATCGTAGAACAAGTACAGCATGACTTTATTTTCACCAACCAGATGATAATCGTGTTCAATGTAACATATGTGGTCATACATATAAAAATTATGGTACCGGTACTTTGATTAGGCATTTGAGGAGGAATCACGAAGACGAAGTTTATAGGGCTACTTAGTTTGTATCTTTATAATTTCTATTTATGTAATTCTATCAATTTAAGTTTGTATGTTTTTGAATTTTCTAATTATGTATTGTTATCAATGTAAGTTAGTATGTTTTTGAATTTCCAATTATGTAATGTTATCAATTTAAGTATGTATGTTTATGAATTTCTAAGAAAGTAATTTTGTCAATTTATTTAAGTTTGTATGTTTTAATTTGAATTTGAACTTTGAAATTGGTAGTGTAGTCTTAACAACTTGGAATTTGAATTTGCATATTCAATATATACTACTTTAAAGAATATACATACATATATATATTCAACATGTACTACTTACAATAATATTAATAAATATATACATTCAATATATACTAATTAAAAGAATATACAAGAAAATGTACATACAGATATATTCAACATATACTTTTTAAAAAATATATATATATAAAAAAATACACATACCTATATACATTCAATATATACCACTTAAAATACTACTTTAAAGAATATACATTCATATATACATTCAACATATACTACTTAAAAGAATATATATATATATATTCAACTTATACTTCCTTAAAAATTTTAAGAAAAATATGCATACCTATATACATTCAATATATACCACTTAAAATACTACTTTAAAGAATAGATATTTAAACACGAACCATTGCGTTGATCAACATCTCCAGCTCGTACTCTTGCACTTCTACTAGTTTGCGTATTTTCAAAGTGAGCCCCAGAGTTCCCCAAAAACACTTCAGCAGGACTTCAAACAACAGTAAGCCTTCATGAAGTGGTCAAGGGAACTCCAAGGAATACCTTGATAGATATTTATACTTGAAACATTATGTTGATCATAATCTCCAGCTTATTCTCTTGAACTTCTACTTGTTTGCATATTTTTAAAGTGAGCCTTGGAGTTCCCCCAAACACTTCAGCAGGGCTTCAAACAAGTAATCCCTCAAGAAGTGGTCAAGGGAACTCCGAGGAACACCTTGATATATATTTATATGTGAAACATTGCGTTGGTCATCATTTCCAGCTCTTATTCTTGCATGTCTACTTGTTTCCGTATTTTCAAATTTTGCCCTGGAGTTCCCCCAAACATTTCAGCAGGGCTTCAGACAACAAAGTAATCCCTCATGAAGTGGTCAAGGGAACTCCAGGGAACACCTTAATAGATATTTATACGTGAACCATTGCGTTGATCATTATCTCTAGCTCGTACTCTGGCACTTTTACTTGTTTGTGTATTTTCAAAGTGAGCCCCGGAGTTTCCCCAAACACTTCAGCAGACAACAGGGCTTCAGACAATGAAGTAAGCCCTCATGAAGTGGTCAAGGGAACACCTTGATAGATATTTATACGTGAACCATTGCGTTGATCATTATCTCCAACTCGTACTCTTGCATTTCTACTTATTTGTGTATTTTCAAAATGAACCCCAGAGTTCCCCCAAACACTTCAGCAGGGCTTCAAACAAGTAAGCCCTGATCATGAAGTGGTCAAGGGAACTCCAAGTAACACGTTGATAGATATTTATACGTGAACCATTACGTTGGTCATTATCTATAGCTCGTACTCTTGCACTACTACTTTTTTGCGTATTTTCAATGTGAGCCCTGGAGTTCCCCCAAACACTTCAGCGTGGTTTCAGAAAACGAAGTAATGAGCCCTCATGAAGTGGTCAAGGGAAACTTCAGGGAACACCTTGATAGATATTTATACGTGAACCATTACATTGATCATCATCTCCAACGCGTAGTCTTGCACTTCTACTTCTTTAGGTATATTCAAAGTGAGCCCCGGAGTTCCCCCAAACACTTCAGTAGGGATTCAAACAACAAAGTAAGCCCTCATAAAATGGTCAAGGGAACTTCAGGGAACACCTTGATAGATATATTTATATGTGAACCATTGTATAGACCATCATCTCCAGCTCGTACTCCTTCAATTCTACTTGTTTTTGTTTTTTTAAAGTGAGCCCCAGAGTTCCCCCACACCCTTCAGCTGGGCTTTAAACAAGTAAGCTCTCATGAAGTGGTCAAGGGAACTCCGGGGAACACCTTGATAGATATTTATATGTGAACCATTGCGTTGATCATCATCTCGAGCTCATATTCTTGCGCTTCTACTTGTTTGCGTATTTTCAAAGTGAGCCCCGGAGTTCCCCCAAACATTTCAGTAGGGCTTTAGACAACGAAGTAAGCCCTCATGAAGTGGTCAAGGGAACTCCGGGGAATACCTTGATAGATATTTATACGTGAACCTTTGCCTTGATCCTCATCTCTAGTTCGTACTCTTGCACTTCTACTTGTTTGCGTATTTTCAAAGTGAGCAACGTAGTTCCCTCAAATACTTCAGCAGGGATTTAGACAACGAATAAGCTCTCATGAAGTGGTAAGGGAACTCCCAGGAACACCTTGATAGACTTGAGAACCATTTCTTTCATCGATCATCTCCAAGTTGTACTCTTACACTTCTACTTGTTGGTTTAATATTGTTACAACATACACTCCTATATATATATTGTGTTTGTAAGAAAAATCCATGACAAATGTGAAAGTGGGGTTTGAACTGGGATGTGGGGTGACACTATATTGTATCTGGCTACAAATATAGGCAATATTAGAGTTTGGGAATTACAGGAAAAAAGAGTAATATATTCGTTCTCCTGATCTTTGTTCTTTCATCCCATATTGTACTTTTCCCTTTTTTCCTTTTCATGTGTTAAAATTTAAATGATGGATTCACTTGCTAATTCTTATACCAAGGTTTTTACTTCTTTTTTAAAAAAAAATATTATGATATTAAATATGTACAAACCTAAACCATCTTCATGTTTTTTTTTCTTTTATCAATTTTCTGGAAATAATGGATTCACAGGCTAATTCCTTGACTATAATATGACTTTTTTCATATATTTTTTATCCATGTCAATTTTATCTTAAATAAATTTAAAGAATCGTGTAATAATTCACATTAATTTTTTAAATACTTTGAATCTTCTGTGACGGAGGGGGTTAATTTTTTAAATACTTTGCCTCTATTCTGTGACGGAGGGGGTGTATATTTGTCACACCCCGAATCCCATCGAGACATGATTGGCACTGTAGCCGATAAGGCCCGAGAGAACCAACCTTTGCCTATGTTCAATCATATGCATATCATAATCACAACCACCACTGCGGAAGAACATGAAAGACGAATAAAGGAAAACATGGGGCATATTTATACATACATAAGAAACTTGGCCGTTGAGGCCATCCAGTCAAACAACATATGTATTTTACATTGATACACCCACATCTGTCTACAAAAGCCTCTAACAAGAGCATTGACCAAAATGAACCATAAGTCGGGACAAGTCCCCGCTTTACACAATATGTACAATACCAAAACATATATATACTCTGACTCGGAGAAGCCCCGAATGAGCTGGAGCTCACCAAAGAACTGCTAACACTGGCAATCTACTGGGGAGGCCTACTGGTACCTGCGCCTGCAACAAGTAAGGTAAATTCCCCGAGAGGGGTCAGTACAAAATAATTACTGAGTATGCAAGGCTCAACTGAAACTGTACATATCTCAATGAACTCAAATACAAATGACTATCAATGTGAATAAGTCACCATGATGCATTTGGGAAACCATGTGGATTGCTTTCATTGCTTTCGTTGCTTTCTTTACATTCAATGCTCACGTGTCATTACATATCACAATGTACCCGGGCCCCGACTGATCTGTGGGTCTTTTCATAACAAACGGGATCGGATCGAGCTAGACTTATGCCCCTAGACCTGCCACCCAGGGATCGAGTCGAGCTAGGCGTATGCCCCTAGACTTGCCACCTATAAATCCATACATCGGGATCGAGTCGAGCTAGGCTTATGCCCCTAGACTTACCACCCATACTTGATCATTGACCACATTTGCATTACTTTGATCTTTACTTTGAGATTGATATTTTGATAGTCATGACATCACTTGAACTTTGGAATGTAACATAGTTGGAAGCTTTGAATCATTAACCAATGAGTGAAGGACATGTGAATAAACATCAGGAGAAATATAACATTACGAGCACCATGATACCATTGGAACCATTGGACAATAATCCATGAATAAGAGACACAAGTTTAGTCACTATTGGAACATTGGAACATAGCTTTCTTTGAGCTTTCGGAACATTAACCATGAATATGAGACATGAGATTTACAAATGATCCATGAGTAGGAAATATATGACAATGACTATTGATAAACGGATATCGGATACCATAGCACATTTCGGGATAGGACTAGTGACATGTCAATATGGATACTATTGCCGCAGAAAGATACGGACAAAGTAACCTTACATACCTTTACTTCCAAGTATGAATACGCAAGCCTATGTATGAACACAATAGTCCCGCTTCTTCCTTACATCTTACTCTACAATACAAGTTCATAACGGAACTTACATGAGCAACTAGTCACTATATAGGCGTACAAGATGACAATGAATTTTGTGGCTACCATATAATGTCATGTCACCCTCTCACCATACAGTCCAATGCATTTACATATCAACAACACCATAACATCACCCACATTGACCAAAAGATCATACACCGAAAGCATTTTACACCATACTTACCCTTTACGTCTTTCCCTTTATCATTCCGTCATAATTATCCCTTCATAACAACATATAAACAACCATCCATACTTAACATAGTCCAACACACCTCCATACGACACTTTAAAGTCATTAAAATGACATTACAAGTTGATAATTACATCCCAAAAGGGTATCGGGGCTTTCGGGGATCAACTAGTGACGGAAACACACAAAACGAATTCTGGAGGTGACATGTGTAACACCCCGTACTTTTATAATCTCAATTGATACCTTGGTGTTGAGATGCCATGCATATGTGTTTTATAGTGTCATTGGTGAAACATTTGATATCGGACTTAACATGTGCGATTAGATCTTCATAGGAGGTATGTTGTGATTTCGTGTCGTACACATTCTAACCTAATTTGATGACTTTAAGTAATGTTTACTTGATGGTTAAGATCACTAAGTAAGTATTTTGTAGTGTTTTTATAAGGGATTGGACGATACGTAAACATTGGATAAGTGGCCGAAAATTTCAGCAAAGTGCTGAAACTTGCGCCACTACCCTGTTTCAGGGGTGTGGCTCAAGCCACCTGCAGGCTGAAGATTTATAGGAGGCTGGAAACTTGCGCCACAGCCTGCTTTGCAGCTAGTGGCGCAAGGCACAAATCTTGTGCCTTTCCGGACCCGTTTTGAAACGCAATCCTACGACGATTCTTGAATGGTTTCTTTTGGTTCTTTGGAGTTGTTTGAGCATTGTTAAAGATTCAAATACTTCAATATACTCCTACATACTCCTACATGATCAAATCATGAAATGTGAATAGTGATCCAAAATGTCCAATGAAGCCAAGGGCGACTAGAATTCCAATTTTTGCGATCGAGGCGACGAATGAGAATCTCGTAAGAAAATAATGTCGTGACATTACGGAATTATGTAAACATGAGATATATGGTGATTAATACATGAAATTTGATGGGTTACATGGATATGTGTTATTGGGCCCAATTTGAGGCCCAAAATGGAATAAAATACATGGGCCCAAAGGCAAAGTGATCCATTCTTCCAATATTTGACCAATTGAACATATCACTTAATGCCACATGTGGCTAAGGATGACCTTGAGTCTATATAAAGTCCACAACATCAGATTTTATTCCCAAAGGACTCTCATAACTTTTGGATATTTTTCACAAATATTTCTTTCATTTCCAAACCCTAAGGCAACAAAGTTCTTTGGATTCCTTGGACAAGATCAACATATTCCAAGCCTTGGTAAGTATCTATACTCATGGATTAACATATTATATGCATGGGAGAGTATATATATTATGCTAGTTGTGTTGGCAAGGTGATGAATAGTATATTTTGCCTTTGGTGAAAGATGTGTCATCTTGGTAATTTGAACTTGAATTAGGCCTTGTGCCTTTGATGAAAAAGCATGGTAGGGACAAAATATGAACATGTATGGTGTTATTTTTGGTATTAAACTTGTTCTTGTCTAAAAGTGGAAATTATGGGATTTTGGCTGATATGTGTTATGAGTTGGATTAAGGTACTTTGATGGATTATTTGTGATGTGTTATGGATAAGAAAGTGTAAAGGAGAAGTATTGTGGTGAAATGTATTGATTTTCATGTATTGGTCAATGTTGGGAATATTATGAAATTTTTGGAATAATAGTATGATCAATGGTTTTGTCAAGGGGAAATGACATGTTTAAAGGCAAACATGTAACTCATTGACATTGTATGCATTTGCAAAGTAATTGGTGGTTAATGTGCATTTCATTATGTATTTATGTTGTAGAGTGACACATAAAGAAGGAGAGGGATTATTGTTGTCTACGCATCGAAGGTTGTATATTCGTATTGCAAATCCAAGGTATGTAAGGTTACTTTGTCCGTATCTTCCTACGGCAAATAGTGTTCACATTGACATGTCACTAGTCCTATCCCAAAATGTGCTAAGGTATCCGATATCCGTGTATCAATAGTCATTGTCATATATTTCCTACTCATGGATCATTTATGAATTTCATGTCTCCTATTTTGGCTAATGTTCCAAAAGCTCAAATAAAGTTATGTTCCAATGTTTCAATCGTGATTATACTTGTGTCTCTTGTTCATGGATTATTGTCCAATGGTTCTAATGGTATCATGGTGCTAGTAATGTTATATTTCTCATGATGTTTATTCACATGTCTCTCACTCATTGGTTAATGGTTCAAAGCTTCCAACAATGTTATGTTCTAAAGTTCCAAAGTAATGTTATGACTATCCAAGTATCAATCTCAAAGTAATCAAAGTAATTCAAATATGGTCAATGATCAAGTATGGGTGGCAAGTCTAGGGGCGTAAGCCTAGCTCGACTCGATCCCGATGTATTGATGTATGGGTGGCAAGTCTAGGGGCGTAAGCCTAGCTCGACTCGATCCCGATGTATTGATTTATGGGTGGAAAGTCTAGGGGCGTAAGCCTAGCTCGACTCGATCCCGATGTGTTGATTTATGGGTGGCAAGTCTAGGGGCGTAAGCCTAGCTCGACTCGATCCCGATGTATTGATTTATGGGTAGAAAGTCTAGGGGCATAAGCCTAGCTCGACTCGATCCCAACATGATGTTATGATATGAAAAGACCCACTGATCAGTAGAGGCCCGGGTACATTGTTATCATTGAGCATTGATATAAAGAAAGCAAATAAAGTAATGAAAGCAATCCACATGGTTTCCCAAATGTAACATGGTGACTTATTCACATTGATTAGTCAATTGTATTTGAGTTCATTGAAATATTCATGTATTGTACAGTTTCATCTGAGCCTTGCATACTCAATACTTATTTCGTACTGACCCCTCTCGGGGAATTTACCTTACTTGCTGCAGGCGCAGGTCCCAGTAGGCCTCCCCAGTAGATTGCCCGTGTTAGCGGTTCTTTGGTGAGCTCCATCTCATTCGGGGCTTCTCCGAGTCAGAGTATATACATGTTTTGGTATTGTACATAATGTGTAAAGCGGGGACTTGTCCCGACTTATGGTTCATTTTGGTCAATGCTCTTGTTAGAGGCTTTTGTAGACGGATGTGGGTGTATCAGTGTAAAAGACATATGCTGTTTTGACGGGATGGCCTCAACGGCCAAGTTTCATATGTATGTATAAATATGTCCCATGTTTTCCTTTATTCGTCTTTCATGTTCTTATGCAAGGGTGGTTATGATTATGAGATGCATATGAATGATTGAACATAGGCGAAGGTTGGTTCTCTCGGGCCTTATCGGCTACGGGTGCCAATCATGTCTCGATCGAATTTGGGGCGTGACAACATGCGCTTCCACCTGCGCACGCAGGTGGTGACATGCGCGCGCAGATGGCTCCTGGAAAATTCCAGGGCCTTCTGCGTTGGCATCTGCGCGTACAGATGCCTCGTCTGCGGGTGCGGATGCCCGTTTTGGTTCGAAATGACTTCTTTTGGGTCTTTTAATGCCATGAATGATACATGATCACAATCAAACATATTTGAACATATTCTTGATCATATTAAACATCAACAATCAGCCATGGCCTCACAACACACATAACGACACTCAAAACCAAAGTCCACGGCCAATACGACACCAAAACCACAATCGATTTCCCAATAACCATTACAAATGTTATGCACAAGAATCAAACAAGGTAAGACCATAATAACATATCACATGTCAATATTTACTCCACCAAGTTCACTCTCCTCAACACCACAAGTCCAAAGTCAAGTTTACAAGACAAACCATCTTTCAATTTAGCAAACATGAACACTTCACTTATTGTGAACTTCCCAATATTCCACCAACATAACCAACACAATATACACCATATACCATGAATAAAATATATTAATCCATCATAATAAACACTTACCAAGACTTACCAATGGATGATTTTGGCCAATAGAAGGACTTGGGGTTCTTGAGAGCAAAAGGGAGTTTTGTGGAACATCCTAGAATGTTATGAGAGTTAAAGGGAATAAAAATCTGATTTTTTCTATATATAGGACCTCATGTCTCCCTTATCCTTTTTCTTAGCATTTATTGCTATGTGGATTAGTCAATGGGACCAAGTTTTGCAAGAATGGGTCAAAATCATTTTGGGCCATGTCTTTCTCAATAAAATTGGGCCTCATTTAGGGCCCAATTGTGCAAGCCTTTAAATGCCCACAATTTAAGACAAAATTCATCAATTCTCTCATGTCTTCATATGTCCATCAATGTTATGGTTGTTAGCTAGACGTAGCAACGTACGGGGTGTTACATTCTTCCCCCCTTAGAAACATTCGTCCTCGAATGTTAGTGTTACCATTTCAAAGTAGCAAATTACACGTTGAGAAGTATTCCTCATGTCATCTTATAGATATACATTCAAAGCTTATAAATACTTACTTGTCATTCTTCTCTTTGAAACAAGTGAGGGTATTTGGATTACATCCTTTCCTCAGCTTCCCATGTGACCTCTTCTCTTTGTTGATTTCTCCACAGTACCTTCACCGAAGCAATGTCTTTGTTCCTCAACCTCTTCACCTGTCTATCCAGAATGGCAATAGGTATTTCGTCATAGGTGAGATCCTTTGTAACCTGTACGTCATCGACAGGAGTAAAGCTAGATGGATCTCCTATGCACTTCCGAAGCATTGACACATGAAATACCGGATGAACTGTGGAGAGTTCCTGGGGTAGTGCCAATTCATACGCCACTTGCCCAAATCTTCTAATAATTTCATATGGGCCTATGTAACGTGGGCTCAATTTCTCTTTCTTTCCGAACCGCATTACCCCTTTCATCGGTGACACCTTTAAAAATACCCAATCACCTATGGCGAATTCAAGTCCTCTTCTTCTTGTATCAGCATAGGACATGTGTTGGCTCTGGGCCGTTTGCAATCGCTGTTGAATCACTTTGACTTTCTCCATAGCCTGATGCACCATATCCGGTCAAAGTAAGGCAGTTTCACCTGCTTCAAACCACCCAATCAGTGATCTACATTTTCTTCCGTACAACGCTTCATAAGGTGCCATTTGAATACTTGAATGATAACTATTGTTATAAGCAAATTCAATGAGAGGAAAATGGTCATCCCAACTGCCCTGAAAATCTAATGCACAAGCCCGTAGCATATCTTCAAGTGTCTGAATAGTACGTTCTACTTGTCCATCAGTCTGTGGATGGAAAGTCGTACTCAAGTTAACCTGTGTGCCTAAACTCTGCTGAAAGGATCTCCAAAAGTGCGCTGTGAACTGTGCTCCTCTGTCCGAGATAATAGAAAGTGGAATACTATGCAATCGTACTATTTCTTTCACATAGAATCTTGCATAATCCTCAGCTGTGTAAGTGGTCTTGACTGGTAGAAAATGTGCCGATTTGGTTAGCCTGTCAACTATAACCTATATCGAATCAAATTTCCGCAATGTACGAGGCAAACCTGTGATGAAGTCCATATTAATCATATCCCACTTCCACACTGGAAGATTGATACACTGCATATAACCTCCCAGTTTCTGATGTTCCACTTTCACTTGTTGACAATTTGGGCATTGAGCGACGAATTTCGCAATGTTCTTCTTCATGTTTCCCCACCAATACACTTCCTTTAAATAACGGTACATTTTGGTAGCACCGGGATGAATAGAATAGCGCGAGTGATGCGCCTCTGTCATAATTCGCTTCCTCAATTCATCTATATCCGGTACACATAGCCTACCTTGACACTGAAGCACTCCTTACTGTGTAAGAGCAAATATCGTTGTCAATTTCTGTTGTACATTTTCCTTTAGCTGCAATAACACAGAATCCGCAAACTGCTTCTCTTTTACTTCAGCTATTAAGGAGGATTCTGCTGCATTCCGTACCATAACTCCCTCTTCTGAGGATTCAATAAGGCGAACTCCTAAGCTGGCTAGTTGATTCAAATCTTTGATTATCTCATGTTTTTCATTCAACTGACCACTAGTGCTCTCTACTGCGTTACGGCTCAATGCATCAGCTACTATATTTGCTTTGCCTGGATGATAAAGAATATCAATGTCATAGTCTTTCAAAAGCTCTAACCACCTTCATTGCCTCAAATTGAGTTCCTTCTTCTTAAACAGATATTGCAAGCTTTTGTGATCCGTATAGATGTCAACATGAACCCCATATAAATAATGACGCCATATCTTTAAAGCAAAAACTACCGCTGCCAATTCAAGATCATGTGTGGGATAGTTTTTCTCATGTGGTCGCAACTGTCGTGAGGCATATGCTATCACCCTACCATGCTGCATCAACACACATCCGAGACCAATCCTGAAAGCATCACAATACACTGCATAGCCCTCTGTGACTTCAGGAAGTACTAACACTGGTGTGGAAGTCAGCTTATCTTTTAGTTTTTGGAACCCCAGTTCACATGCATCATTCCATTGAAATTTAATTGCCTTGTGAGTTAACTTTGTTAATGGTGCTGCAATAGAAGCAAACCCTTCTACAAATCTCCGGTAATAACCTGCCAAACCGAGAAAACTGCGAATCTCTGTGGGTGTCGTAGGTCTTGGCCAGTTTTTCACTGCTTTGATCTTCTATGTATCGACCTGGATCCCTTCATCTAACACAATGTGACCCAAGAATGCAACTGATTTTAACCAAAACTCACATTTGGAGAATTTTGCATACAACTTTCGCTCATGGAGGATTTGCAACACGTGCCGTAAGTGAGTAGCATGGTCTTCTGGTGATATTGAATAAACAAGGATATCATCTATAAATACTGTCACGAACACGTCTAAGAATGGGTTAAACACCCTATTCATCAAATCCATAAACACAGCCGGTGCATTTGTTAGTCCAAATGACATAACTAAAAATTCATAATGGCCATACCGTGTTCGAAAAGCTGTCTTGGGTACATCCTCCTCTCTAACTCTGACTTGATGGTAACCCGACCTCAAGTCAATCTTTGAAAAACACTTGGCACCCTGTAACTGATCAAACAAATCATCAATGCGAGGGAGGGGATATTTGTTCTTAATCGTTACTTTATTCAACTGTCGGTAGTCAATGCACATCCTCAATGTGCCATCTTTCTTACGTACGAATAATACCGGTGCACCCCACGGGGACATACTAGGCCTAATGAAGCCTTTGTCCAGCAAATCTTTCAACTGCTCCTTCAATTCGCGCAGTTCTGCTGGAGCCATTCTATATGGAGGGATAGAAATAGGCTGAGTACCTGAAACCACATCAATGACGAATTCCACTTCCTGTTCTGGGGGTAAACCTGGAAGATTCTCTGGAAATACATCTAGAAATTCATTGACTATTGGAACCGACTGTGGAGTTAGTGGTTCCACATCATTATCTTTCACCCGAACTAGGTGACATATGTAGCCCTTGGCAATCATTTTCCTAGCTTTCAAGTAAGAAATAAATCGCCCTCGTGGTGCCCCTACATTACCCTGCCATTCAAGAAGATTTTCTTGCGGAAAACAAAATTGCACCTTCTTGGCCCGGTAATCTACCGTAGCATAACAAGAGGCCAACCAATCCATTCCCATAATTACATCAAAATCCACCATGTCCAATTCAATGAGATCGGCCAACGTATCATGACCACACACAGTTACCACACAGTTACGATATACCCTTTTTACAATAATATATTCACCAACCGGTGTAGAGACTTCAATTGATTTAATTAATAATTTTGGTGCCTTTGCAAATTTCGCAGTAACCAATGGAGTAACATAGGAAAATGTAGAACCTGGGTCAATTAGTGCATATACATTATGTGAGAATATGGATAATGTACCTGTGACGACATCTGGGGAAGCCTCTGAATTCTGGCGGTCCACTAAAGCATAAGTGCGATTCTGGACCCCGCTAGTACTGGCTACTCCTCTGGCACCTCTACCATGGCCAACAGGCTGCACCCCTCGGCCCTGTAAAGGAACCGATGCTGATGATGCAGCAGTCGACCCAGCCGGTCGTGCGATACCACCCATGCTCCGCTGTGGACAATCTCTCGCTATATGTCCCGGTATACCACACCAAAAGCAGACATTCGTCCCTGTCCGACATGTACCTGAATGAATACGCCCGCAGTGCTGACACTGCTGACGAGGGAAACCTGCTGCCTGTGATCCATGAACCCCACTACTCTGCCCAGCTGAACCACCTCTAAACCGTAGAGACTGAGAATAAGCACTCCCTGTGGAATAAGAGAACGACGGTCTAGGTGGTCTAGGAAATATGCGGGGCCTAGATCCTCCTTGGGACATCATAGGTGGTCCCATAGGTCTAGCCCTTTTGGACTGTCCCCTATCAAATTCATGTACCCTTCGTCTCTGTCTTTGATCTTCTATTTTTTGGGCGAAGGTTTGTATTCGAGCAATGTCCATGTCCCTATTCAAGGCCGCAATAGTGCAATCTCTTACCAAATATGGTTCTAGTCTGTCCACGTATCTATGGACCCTGTCTGTCATCGTAGCCACAACATTTGGCGCATATTGAGCCAAGGAATTAAATTGCAAGCTATATTCTCTGACGCTCAAATGTCCTTGACGAAGATTTAGGAACTGATCCGCACGTGCCTCACGGATCTCATAGGGCAAGTAATGATCAAGAAAAGCCACTTAAAACTCTTCCCAAGTAGGTGGGGTTGCATCAATATCACGGGATTTCTTCCAATCCTCGTACTACAATATTGCCTCTCCTTTCAACCTATACGCAGCAAGTTTAACCGTCTCTACCCCTGTCACATGCATAACTTCCAAAGCCCTCTGAATTTGATCCACGAAGTCCTGTGGATCTGCTTTTGGATTTGCCCCTGTGAAGATAGGAGGGTCCAATTTGAGGAAATCCTGTGTTCTGCGACTTGCTACCCTAGCCGCATCATCATCATGTGTCATTGGACCAGCTCGTCCCTGACTCTAGGCTGCCACTAACTGTGTTAACATCTGAACTGCATTCCTAAGATCCTGGTCTGTGGCATTCGTCGGTGGTTCCACGGGCACTTCCCTTCTTCTCGGCTCTTCTGGAGCTGAAGAAGTAGAAGAAGCTCGCATTGCAAACTCAGTTTTAGCACCACCTTGATTAACTTGTTCAGGTGATGGTCTACTTGTTCCCTCTCCCGCAATTCTGTCCATTCTCTTACTTTTCCCTCGACCTTTTCTTGTGTTCGGAATTTTAGACTATACCAAAGAAAAATAATTACCAAGATCAGATACAATTCAACTTACAACATTGGCTCTATTGCACGATCTAGAATCAAGAAAAGAAACAACATCCTAAATGCCCCGTAGCCTCCTACTTATAAATGTGGTGCACAACACACCGATAAGTAAGACTCTACTCAGACACGGCTTTGTAGACACCCTTAGAACGACCTGCTCTGATACCACTTTTTTCACACCCCGAATCCCATCGAGACATGATTGGCACCCGTAGCCGATAAGGCCCGAGAGAACCAACCTTTGTCTATGTTCAATCATATGCATATCATAATCACAACCACCATTGTGGAAGAACATGAAAGACGAATAAAGGAAAACATGGGGCATATTTATACATACATAAGAAACTTGGCTGTTGAGGCCATCCAGTCAAACAACATATGTCTTTTACATTGATACACCCACATCCATCTACAAAAGCCTCTAACAAGAGCATTGACCAAAATGAACCATAAGTCGGGACAAATCCCCGCTTTACACAATATGTACAATACCAAAACATATATATACTCTGACTCGGAGAAGCCCCGAATGAGCTGGAGCTCACCAAAGAACTGCTAACACTGGCAATCTACTGGGGAGGCCTAATGGTACCTGCGCCTGCAACAAGTAAGGTAAATTCCCCGAGAGGGGTCAGTACGAAATAAGTACTAAGTATGCAAGGCTCAACTGAAACTGTACATATCTCAATGAACTCAAATACAAATGACTATCAATGTGAATAAGTCACCATGATGCATTTGGGAAACCATGTGGATTGCTTTCGTTGCTTTCTTTACATTCAATGCTCACGTGTCATTACATATCACAATGTACCCGGGCCCCGACTGATCAATGGGTCTTTTCATAACAAACGGGATCGGGTCGAGCTAGACTTATGCCCCTAGACCTGCCACCCAGGGATCGAGTCGAGCAAGGCTTACGCCCCTAGACTTGCCACCCATAAATCCATACATCGGGATCGAGTCGAGCTAGGCTTATGCCCCTAGACTTGCCACCCATACTTGATCATTGACCACATTTGCATTACTTTGAACCTTACTTTGAGATTAATATTTTGATAGTCATGACATCACTTGAACTTTGGAACGTAACATATTTGGAAGCTTTGAATCATTAACCAATGAGTGAAGGACATGTGAATAAACATTAGGAGAAATATAACATTACGAGCACCATGATACCATTGGAACCATTGGACAATAATCCATGAACAAGAGACACAAGTTTAGTCACTATTAGAACATTGGAACATAGCTTTCTTTGAGCTTTCGGAACATTAACCATGACTATGAGACATGAGATTTACAAATGATCCATGAGTAGGAAATATATGACAATGACTATTGATAAACGAATATCGGATACCATAGCACATTTCGGGATAGGACTAGTGACATGTCAATATGGATACTATTGCCGCAGAAAGATATGGACAAAGTAACCTTACATACCTTTACTTCCAAGTATGAATACACAAGCCTATGTATGAACACAATAGTCCCGCTTCTTCCTTACGTCTTACTCTACAATACAAGTTCATAACGGAACTTACATGAGCAATGTAACACCCCGCATACTCCCAACCCAATGTGATGACGATAAACAATAGGTACTTCGGTGTCGAGAAGCCATAAGTATGTATTTGGTAATGTTAACAATGAGCAATTTAAAATTTGGCTTCGTACATGTGATTAGCCTTTCATAGGAGGTGTTTTGTGATTTTTGTGGCACATTCGTGGGGTTCAAAATTAGGCTAAGAGGACCTCTAAACAAAGTATATTAAGGTTAAGACGTGAGTTAAATAATAGGACTTGAAGTATCTAACCGAACCCGCGAAGAAAAGTCGAAAAATAAAATTTTTGAAAAAATTTAAGGGAAGGGAGCGTTGGGTAGAGTGCCACGCCTCTCTGGGCTGAAATTTTCAGTCCAGAGGTATTAAAGGGGCGCGCCAGGCAGCGTGCCACGCCGCCCCTGCGCACCTTTCAAAAGTTGGAAATTATGTTTAAGTCCCAAGGGTGCCCGGGGACGTATCAAGCCGATTTTTGACACGTTTATTCTACAATCATGATCATATACATGAAAGGAGTAAATTATCACATTGGTATGATAAAATTACTCGAGAACGGATTTGGGGTCAAAATGACGATTTTGCCCTTTTGGTCAAAATGGGCCATACGTGGCTAGAATCGCTTGCTTTTGGGATTGAGGCTACGAGTGTGAATATCATGAGTGGTAATATTTTTGTAACATGTATGAGGTGATTTAAACACGAGAAATTATTGATTTATTGGGTTAAGAGAATTGGGCCCAAAAAGGACCCAAAAATGAAAAGAAGACATGGCCCAAAAGTGGGTCAAAAGACCCATTCTTGTGTTGACTTGTCAATAATGGACTTAAGGGCTAAGGATAACTTTAAAAGGTTATAAAATGTGGCCAAAATAAGATTTTAATTCATTGTACACACACATGCTTTTCTCTCATTTTCTAGAAAATTCCCAAGAACACTTCTTTGGCTCTCAAACCCTAAGACACTTCTTGAAGCAAGATCATCATCTTCCAAGCTTGGGTAAGTGATTATTCTTGTACTTTAACATATTATAAGCATGATAAAATATGTATATCATGTTGGTGATGGTTGAAAATGTTGGACATGGCACTTTTGGCTTTTGTGAAAGATGTGAAATCCATGGGATTGTAACTTGAATTATGACTTATGACTTTGATGAAAGTGCATGATATGGATAAAATAACAACATGTATGGTGTTATTATGGTATTAAACATGTTCTTTTTCTATAAGTATAAATTATAGGATTTTGGCCGATTTGTTGTTATGAGGTGTATTGAAGTAATTTGATGGAAGAATTGTGATGTGGTGGTGATGGAAAAGGATAAAATATGAGCTTGGTGTAACATGTCATTGGTTATCATGTGTTGTTCAATGTATGGAATATGGTGGAATTCTTGGTATGATGATTTTATAAATGGTGTTGTCAAGGGGGGAAATGACATGTTCGAGTTGAACATGTGACTTATTGTTGTTGTATGCCATTATAAGGTTATTGGTGGTTAATGTTGGTTCCGTCATGTATTTATGTTGTAGAACAAAACATAAGGACGGAGCGGGACTATCGTATGCACGTCTAAGATTGTGTATTCGTAAGCAAGAATACAAGGTATGTAAGGTTACTCTTTCCGTATCCTTCTACAACATATTGTTCCTATTGACATTGGACTTGTTTCAATTCCGAGTGCCTTGAAGTATATCAATTCAGGTTGACATATATTGTTATCCATATGTGTCTTATTCTTAGATGACTTATGATTCACTTATCCCTTGTTCATTGATTAAAGTTCCGAAGATGTCATAACGTTGTAAGCCTTAAAAGAACTATCTCAAGAGGGTAAAATATAAATGAATCTATGTATTCTTGAAAAGCATTTTTTTCCAATCATGTCATGCTCCAAATCCTATATTAGGAGGATCATCTTAGTACCATTCTCATAAGAGTAATAAGAGAGATGATGTGCAAGGTAGTGTGATTATTACTCATAAGTGAAGATGTCAATCTCATGAGTTAAACGCGTGAAGTGAAATATGCATATAAGTGTGTGCTTTACTGTCATTATCTCTAGGGTGTCACTTTCCTAGCTAGACAAAAGGGCTATAAGATTGTAAAGAAGTAAGGCGCTTGGGTGCTAGATGTTTCATTAGGTATGGATCACATTCTAAAGGTTATAAGTTCTAGATGGAATAATTCCAATACTATGCTATGTTAGTCACTATAGGCCACCAAAGGTAGAGGGCCGGTACTATACGCTTACTTATATAAGATCTCATAAGAAGTAGCAAAAGTTTCCAATAGCATTGTGATCCTCAATAGATCATACAAATGTGTATATTCTACATCTAAGTTTCGGAACTGTGATGTTATGATTATGCTTGTACCAATCTGGTAAAAGTTGAGGGATAATTATGAGTATTATCCATGGGGTGAAATGGACACCTGCATGATGGTTCTCTATACATTATCCATGGGGTGCAATGGACACCTGCATGATGGTTCTCTTTACATTATCCATGGGGTGAAATGAACACCTGCATGATGGTTCTCCGTACATTATCCATGGGGTGCAATGGACACCTGCATGATGGTTCTCTTTACATTATCCATGGGGTGAAATGAACACCTGCATGATGGTTCTCCGTACATTATCCATGGGGTGCAATGGACACCTGCATGATGGTTCTCCTTACATTATCCATGGGGTGCAATGTACACCTGCATGATGGTTCTATGAATTTCCCACTGATCAGTTGGGCTCGGGCAGTGTATGATTAAGAAGTGATTAAGTGAAGTAAGGTAAGGTAGAGAAGGTAGAGAAGCATGTAGAGTGGATGTATGATACCCCACCCATAGAGTGGATGTAGGTTATATTATTAATCCACCAAGAGAGTGGGTGTGTGTGGATGAATGTTATTCTTTCGTAATTTACTAACCAAGTAGTAGAACAATAGTGGTCATGAATAGAGGAGAAGAGTCTCTTGAGGGTAGATGAATATGAAAGATATTCTATGAATAGTAAGGATATAAAATGAATGTCCTAAAATGTTCATCAAGAAAGCAATAGATAAGTTTCCAATTAGACTGATGGTTTATCCATATTGAAAATCTCTCATATTTATTTCATTGACATTCTCATGTATGATGTAATTTCTATAGCCTTACATACTCGGTACATTCTTCGTACTGACCCCCTAGGGGGACTTACCTTACATGTTGCAGGTGCAGGCATTAGTAGACCTCCTCAGTAGACTGTGGATCAGTTGCAGAAGTTTTGGTGAGCTCCACTTGATTCGGAGCTTTCTGGGTCATAGTTGTATATTCATTTTGATGTTGTAAAGGTGGTATAAATAGATGTATCTGTTAGAGGCTTTGTAGACATATGTGGGTATATGAATGGAAGATGTATGTTCAATTCGACGTAATGGCTCCAACGGCCAAGTTTGATATTTATATTTATGGCATATGTTTCCATATGCATGTCTTTCGCATAGTTGCCTGAGGTATAGTAAGATTCATACGCAGATATGCATACGAAGATTCATGAGCAAAGATTGGTTCTCTCGGGCCATATCGGCTTCGGGTGCCAGTCCGGTCCGAATGGGATTTCGGGTCGTGACAAGCAACTAGTCACTATATAGGCGTACGAGACGACAATGAATTTTGTGGCTACCATATAATGTCATGTCACCCTCTCACCATACAGTCCAATGCATTTACATATCAACAACACCATAACATCACCCACATTGACCAAAAGATCATACACCGAAAGCATTTTACACCATACTTACCCTTTACGTCTTTCCCTTTATCATTCCGTCATAATTATCCCTTCATAACAACATATAAACAACCATCCATACTTAACATAGTCCAACACACCTCCATACGACACTTTAAAGTCATTAAAATGACATTACAAGTTGATAACTACATCCCAAAAGGGTATCGGGGCTTTCGGGGATCAACTAGTGACGGAAACACACAAAACGAATTCTGGAGGTGACATGCGCTGCCACCTGCGCACGCAGGTGGTGACATGCGCGCGCAGATGGCTCCTGGAAAATTCCAGGGCCTTCTGCATTGGCATCTGCGCGCGCAGATGCCTCGTCTGCGGGTGCGGATGCCCGTTTTGGTCCGAAATGACTTTTTGGGGGTCTTTTAATGCCATGAATGATCCATGATCACAATCAAACATATTTGAACATATTCTTGATCATATTAAACATCAACAATCAGCCATGGACTCACAACACACATAACGACACTCAAAACCAAAGTCCACGGCCAATACGACACCAAAACCACAATCGATTTCCCAATAACCATTACAAATGTTATGCACAAGAATCAAACAAGGTAAGACCATAATCACATATCACATGTCAATATTTACTCCACCAAGTTCACTCTCCTCAACACCACAAGTCCAAAGTCAAGTTTACAAGACGAACCATCTTTCAATTTAGCAAACATGAACACTTCACTTATTGTGAACTTCCCAATATTCCACCAACATAACCAACACAATATACACCATATATCATGCATAAAATATATTAATCCATCATAATAAACACTTACCAAGACTTACCAATGGATGATTTTGGCCAATAGAAGGACTTGGGGTTCTTGAGAGCAAAAGGGAGTTTTGTGGAACATCCTAGAATGTTATGAGAGTTTAAGGGAATAAAAATCTGATTTTTTCTATATACAGGACCTCATGTCTCCCTTATCCTTTTTCTTAGCATTTATTGCTATGTGGATTAGTCAATGGGACCAAGTTTTGCAAGAATGGGTCAAAATAACCCATTTTGGGCCATGTCTTTCTCAATAAAATTGGGCCTCATTTAGGGCCCAATTGTGCAAGCCTTTAAATGCCCACAATTTAAGACAAAATTCATCAATTCTCTCATGTCGTCATATGTCCATCAATGTTATGGTTGTTAGCTAGACGTAGCAACGTACGGGGTGTTACAATATTTTAAAAAGTTATTCTAGATATGTTGTCCAATTTGCGTTATGATTGGTAAATGAAAGGTTTCAAAAGAAAATATAACATTGAGTTAATTTTATTTGTGCATGGAATGTTCTCCCTTATATTTGCCTTCACTTGGCTAACAATGTAGACCAGGTTCACAATATTAAAAGTTAAAACCTCAAGAAGTATATTTGTGCCTATTGTACCAAAGAATTTTTCCTTTCCAGAGTTAAGAAAGGCCATATAATATGCATGTTATGAGAGCAAGCAAAGGTCCTAAGTTCTAATCTCACCGTCATTTAATTTCAAAAAAGATATTTTATATGCTTGACACCAAGAATATGATCCCCATGTACGGAAACATGTTGCAGATAGAAAAATAAATGTATCCTTGTCTTTAAATGCGGATGTAGAAGCTCGATACGGATTCAATCAAACTCAATTATTTTTTTCTCTTACAACATACTTAGATTTAGAAATTCATTAAATGTGTGCAGACATATTTATTAAATCACCAAAAAGGCTATAAATTTTCTGGAGATTGGATAATGAGTAATTTTAGTTCGAACTTTCTACATTTTAAAAGACAATGTTAAGTAAAAAATAACTGATTTCATACCACTAAATCCAATGAGTTATATGATAAAATTTAAACTCAAATTCATAAGATTTAAATTCTAAATCTGCTTCTTGTGTCAAACTAATGATCAAATGCATATCACCATTATCTTCCTCTCATTGACAATGGGTAAATATATTTTCTCACACAGCAAATGTCATCGAGTAAATTAGTGACACTGAGTATCTCATCAAAAAAATTACAAATGTTTAATCTGCTAATGCTTAGCAGCTTAATTGTTAATCAAGTTCATAATTATGTTATACTAATTAAAAACATGTCCCTTTTTTGGTACAAATTTAAACCAAGACCGATGTGAATTCTGATGTACTAAGAATAAAATATATTTATATATTTATAGGTTGAATCAGCAAAGGCTTATTGCCTGATATTGTCCAAAAGTTTAATTGGGTTAATTGGGTTGAGATGTATCGAGTAAAGACAGGCACAGTGGGTAATAGACCAATCCGTCCAACTTGCAGCAAGTACAAGTTATAATTTCATTATCTGCGACTGTTTTTTTTTTTTTTTTATAATCTTTTAAGTTACCCAACAAAGTAGTAAAAAAATCTTCTTTATTATATCTATATATAATGTATCAATAAACCAAAATTTATTTAAATATCTGAAAAAAAAAATTATGGATTAATTTGAGCTAAATAGCCAAATTAGTCCAACATCTAAATAAATGAAGTTTGAACGAATCAGTATATGGACTAAATTACTAAATGAACAGATTATTAACTCAACTCAAATTTGAACAAGTTGATCGGGTTATATTTTTTGGTCCACCTAATCAAAATTTATATAGATAATCACTCCACCAATACCAACTATTCTATTAACAATAAGAGATCTGATTCAAATCTTGTAATTAAAGGAGATCGTAATTCTAGGAGATTTTATTACAATACTATTTATTTGTTGCCTCTTATATGTATATTGCCTAAAATAGAATTCTAGGTCTTCTCTTTACTGTATATAAACTCTTGTATATCAAATCAATGAATTAAAAAAAAAAAAAAGAACGACACTTTATTTTACTGCGGCTTCTATTCATTATGGCATCAGAGCTTTTCTGAAGCAGTAATTTTTTTTTTTCTTCTTTTTCCCTGAATGCTTTTTTGTTCTTCTCGAATGGAAGACTCGAACTTAAATCTGGTACTTCCAGCCACCTCCGTAACCGAATTGAATAACTTTGCACCACACTGGTTCTTGACGAAATGAATTATCCTTTATGGTCACAACTAATGGAGATGTGAATTGGAGCAAGAAACAAAGTCGGATATCTTACGTGTGAATTGACCTAACCACCACCAACTGATCCAAAGTATGACACATGGATTACCGAAAATCACAAAGTTCAAAGTTGGCTTATTGATTCAATGAGCCCACATCTGAGATTTATTCGACTAGCAACAGCTAAGGAGATATGGGAGGCTGTTTCAAAAACTTTCTATGATGGATCGGATGAAACTCATTTATTTGAACTGAATCAATAGTCTTTCACCACCAAGCAGAGTGGTCGATCTTTGTCTACGTATTATAACGAACTCATTGTAATTTTTCAGGAAATTGACCATCAGACAGCTACAAAAGAGGAATCGGTGGAAGGGATTGTACTTTTATATTCCATGGTAGCCAGGTTTCGAGTTCACATATTTCTGGGTGGGCTTGATTTGGAATTTGATCAAGTTCGGGGTTAAATTTTGCGAAAAGATCCTAAATTGGATTTGGAAAATTGTTGTGCATATGTAAGGAGAGAAGCACAACAAAGACAAATCATGGGAAGCTCTAGACCAGTCCCTGAAAGTTCATGCATGGTGGTTCAATGTGATACACAAAAGAATCGAAATATTCCATCATCAGGAAAAACAAACAACTTTGTTTGCAATCATTGTGGTGAAAAAGGGCACTCCAAACAACGTTGCTATGAGATTATTGGATATCCAGAATGGTGGAATTTTTTAAAGAAACCACAGAAGAACTTGACTGGCAAAGAGACAATAGCCTCACAAGGGGAACACTCACATCCTACTAATGTGGCTCAACCAGGTAACTTTGGTAAGGTTGATGTTTTTTCTATCACTTCTAAGGAAAATACATGGATTATTAATACCGGAGCATCCGACCATATGATTAGAGACTCTAGTAAGTTACAAACCATTCACCCATCATCGCAACAAGTTATTTTTACCGTTAATGGAAACACTTGTAATATAACGGGGGAGGAATCTGTTGAATTGTCCAATACTTTGACACTTGATACAGTTTTGGTGGTACCTTCACTCCAAAATAATTTGTTGTCTGTTAGCCAAATTACCTCATCTCTTAATTATACTTTAACTTTCTGGCCCTTATTTTGTATCTTTCAGGACATTCTGACCCGGAAGACTCTTGATTATGGTGTTAAACGGGGCAAACTCTACTATCCTGAGAATGGGGAACACAAATTTGGGCAGACATGTCATACAAGTGGAGTTGAGAAGGCTAAAGAAAAAATATGGCTATGGCATACGAGACTAGGAAACATCTTTTTTGGTTATCTTAAGACACTTAGACCAAGTTTATTTTCTGATTTAGATGTTTCATATTTCCAATGTAATATTTGTGAACTAGCAAAAAGCCATCGAATTCCTTACTTCCCAAGTTTGAATAAATGTTCAAAACCTTTCATTGTTATACATTCTGATATTTGGGGTCCAACAAGGATCCCCTCTATTTCAAAAGCTCGATATTTTATCACTTTTATTGATGAATGCACTAGAATGACATGGGTGTCTTTACTTTATAAAAAGAGCGATGCATATAATGTATTTAAGAAATTCTACAATATGGTGTATACTCAATATCAAAGAAAAATCTGAATTTGGCAGTCTGACAATGCCAGGGAGTTTATTGATGGTTCGTTTAGAGAATATCTTAGTCAGTTGGGAATACGACACCATACTTCCTGCACATATACACCGCAGCAAAATGGTTTGGCTGAAATGAAGAATAGACAAATTTTGGAAGTAGTTCGTGCCTCTCTTTTTGGTATGAACATGCCCCAATTTTATTTAGAGGAGGCAGTAAAGCCGGATATTTATCTTATCAATCTAACTCCTTCTCGGGTTATTGACTACCAAACCCCTCAACAAAAATTGCAGTCATTTTGCACGATAGCGCATCTTTCGAATTTTGAACCTCAAGTTTTTGGATGTACAGTTTATGTCCATATTCCAAAAATCTTAAGAGGTAAATTGGATCCTTGTGCAAAAAGATGTGTGTTTCTTGGCTATTCGGACTTCGAGAAAGGGTATCGATGTTATGATCCTCAAAATAAGAAGTTGCATGTTACGTTAGATGCCTCCTTTCATGAGACTGAAACTTACTATGGAAGGGGAATTTCCAGCTCAACACTTTAGGGGGAACATGGAAGTGAAGCACTTGAGCAGAACAACAAAGATGTAGGAATTTCGCCGGATCAAGTTGAGCTCTTAGACTTGGAAGCATTGCAAGGAAGACTGAGTATAAAGATTCACATGTAATTGAAGAGATTACCTCTCATAAGCCAATAGAGTCTCCAACTTTACCAAATTTTTCTGAGAGTGATGTAGTATTGGCGGGTAATGACGATGTTGTAGAAGACTCCATATTAACACCATCAACTGAAGAGTCCCCACCAAATGTTCAAGAATATGTTGCACCTCAGGTAATTCTCAATGCCCCCTCTTCTCAATTACCACCGAGATCAAATAGGGGTGTCCCTAGAAAACAATATGAACCTGATCGTAGAACCAAGGCCAAATATCCAATTAACAACTATATCTCAAGTCATAGATTATCGGATTCATATGCTCTAATTATTGATCAATTATCCAAAGTATCTATTTCTAATAGTGTGCAGGAGGCATTGGCAGATCCAAAATGGACTAAGGTAATGAATGAAGAGGTGGAAGCCTTGAAAAGAAACTCGACTTGGGAGTTAGTTCCGCTGCCAAGAGAAAAAAAGACGATTGGTTGTAAATGGATATATATTGTGAAACCTAAAGTAGATGGAAGCATTGATAGATATAAGGAAAGGCTAGTAACAAAGGGTTACGCTCAGAGGTATGGGGTTAATTACCAAGAAACGTTTGCACCAATAGCCAAGCTCAGCACTATTTGTATTCTTATATCAATTGCAGTGATAGATATTGGCCTTTTGTCACGCCCCGAATCCCAATGAGGAGTGATTGGCACCCGAAGCCGACAAGGCCCGAGAGAACCAATCTTTGCTTCTATTCCTTCGTATGCATGTCATAGGAAACACTACTATCACATCGAAACATGAGAGGCTAAAATCGGAAAGCATAGAACATGTGACGTCTATATATATGAGAAACTTGGCCGTTGAGGCCATCAAGTCAAGATTTCATCTATCATCTTATACACATACACCCAAATACGTCTACAAAAGCCACTAACAGATGCATTGACCAAACCAACTGAAAGTCGGGACAAGTCCCCGCTTTATACACAATGTAAGCATATGAACCACTGCGACTCGGAGAAGCCCCGAACTAACTGGAGCTCACCAATGAACCGCAAACAGCTGGCAACCTACTATGGCGGCCTACTAGTACCTGCGCCTGCAACAAGTAAGGTAAATTCCCCGAGAGGGGTCAGTACGAAATAAGTACTGAGTATGCAAGGCTCAGATGAAACTGTACAATACATGAATATTTCAATGAACTCAAATACAAATGACTAATCAATGTGAATAAGTCACCATTTTGCATTTTGGAAACCATGTGGATTTCTTTCATTACTTTCATTACTTTCTTTACATTCAATGCTCACTTGTCAATACATGTGTCTCAATGTACCCGGGCCCCTACTGATCAGTGGGTCTTTCCATGACTTATCGTCATGTTGGGATCGGGTCGAGCTAGGCTTATGGCCCTAAGACCTGCCACCCATAAATCAATGCCTCGGGATTGGGTCGAGCTAGGCTTATGCCCCTAAGACCTGCCACCCATAAATCAATGCCTCGGGATCGGGTCGAGCTAGGCTTATACCCCTAAGACCTGCCACCCATAAATCACTGCATCGGGATCGAGTCGAGCTAGGCTTATGCCCCTAGACTTGCCACCCATACTTGATCATTGACCACATTTGCATTACTTTGTTCTTTACTTTGAGATTGATACTTGGATAGTCATAACATCACTTGAAACTTTGGATCATAAAATTGTTGGAAGCTTTGAATCATTAACCAATGAGTGAGAAACATGTGAATAACTTGGCAACATAACATTATTAGAACCATAACACTATGGGAACCATTGGACAATAATCCATGAACAAGAGACATGAGTATAATCACTATTGGAACATTGGAGTATAACCCTATTTGAGCTTTTGGAACATTAACCATGAAAATGAGACATGAGATTTACCAATGATCAACGAGTAGGAAATATATAACAATGACCATGGATAAGCGGATATGGAATACCTTAGTACATTTTGGGATAGGACTAGTGAAATGTCAATGTGCATACTAGTTGCCGTAGAAAGATACGGACAGAGTAACCTTACATACCTTGGATTCTCAATAGGAATATACAACCTTAGATGCATATACAATAGTCCCGCTCCTTCTTTATATGTCACTCTACAACATAAATATATAACAGAATTCACATTAACCATCAACTACTCTTCAAATGCATGTAACATCAATGAATCACATAGTTGCCCTTAAACATGCCATTTCCCCTTGATAAAACCATTGATAACATTACTATTCCAAAAATTCCATAATATTCTCAACATTGACCAATACATTATAATTGATACATTTCACCACAACACTTCTCCTTTACACTTTCTTATCCATAACACATCATAAATAACCCATCAAATGACCTTAATACAACTCATAACACATATCGGCCAAAATCCCACAATTTCCACTTATAGACAAGAACAAGTTTAATACCAAAAATAACACCATACATGTTCATATTTTGTCCATACCATGCTTTTTCATCAAAGTCACAAGGCCTAATTCAAGTTCAAATTACCAAGATAGCACATCCTTCACCAAAAGCAAAAATACACTATTCATCACCTTGTCAACACAACTAGCATAATATACATAATCTCCCATGCATATAATATGTTAAACCATAATAATAAACACTTACCCAAGCTTGAATAGTGATGATCTTCTCCAAAAGTTGACAGGGTTTTTGAGAGCAAAAGAGGATTTTTTGGCAATGTCTAGAAAAAAAGATAGAAAACATGTGTGTTTGTAATGAATAACAAATCAGATTTTTGGCCCTTTATATAAGCCCCCAAGTCCATCCGTAGCCACTCCTTTGCATTTAATACAATGCTTATTTGGTCAACCTTGGAAGAATGGGTTATTTCCTCTTTGGGCCCATGTATTTTGGTTCATTTTTTAGGCCTCAAATTGGCCCATTAACACAACTTAACTTAGCCCACCAATTTTCATGTATGACCCATAATATACCTCATGCTTAATTAATTCCATAATGTCACGACAATATTCTCTTACGAGATTCTCATTCGTCATCTCAATCGCAAAACTAGGAATTCTAGTCATCCTTGGCTTCATTAGACATTTTGGATCACTATTCATATTTCATGATTTGATCATGTAAGAGTATGTAGGAATGTATTGAAGTGTTTGAAGCTTTAACAATGCTCAAAGAAATCCAAAGAACCAAAAGAAACCATCTAAGAATCGACGTAGCATTGCGTTGCAAAACGGGTGCGGAATAGCCATACTAATTGTGCCTTGCACCACTGCTGCAAAGAAAGGCAGTGGCGCAAGAATGGGAATCCCTCTAAATCAGGGGCTTGCGCCACACCCCCTGAAACAGGGAGTGGCGCAAGTCTTGGTACTTTGCTGAATTTTCGGCCACTTTTTCCAACACTTGCGTATCATCCAATACATTATCAAACCACTACAAAATACTTACTTAGTGATCTTAATCATCAATTAAAAATGACTCCAAGTCACCAAATGAGGTTAGAATGTGTACGGGGTATTACACAAATGCTCCACGAAATCACAAAACCCTTCCTATGAAAGTCTAATTGCATGTACGTGGCCAAATTTCAATTTTCCCATCGTTAGCATTACCAAATACATACTTATATCTCTTGACGCCTAAGAAAACATTATTCAACATCATCAAATAGGGTTGGGAAGGTACAGGGTGTTACACCTTTATGATAGTGTGATGTAAAAAATGCATTTCTAAATGGTGACTTGGAGGAAGAAGTATACATGGAATTTCCACCGGGCATCAAGCAAGGACCAATGCATAAAGGAAAAATATGTAAACTGAAAAAATCACTTTTTGGGCTGAAACAGTCACCTAGAGCTTGGTTTGGAAGGTTTGCGTTGGAGATGAAGTCCGTTGGTTACTTGCAAAGTAACTCTGATCATACCTTGTTCATTAAACACAATGGGGGAAAGGTAGCAACGTTGATTGTATATGTAGATGATATGGTATTAACTGGTGATGACCCAGAAGAAATGGACAAACTACAACAGTACTTAGCCACCAAGTTTGAAATGAAAGACTTAGGACAACTGAGATATTTCCTAGGTATTGAAGTGTCAAGGTCGAGACAAGGTATCTCTCTTTCACAGTGGAAGCATGTATTGGATTTATTGACAGAAACTAGAATGCTTGATTGCAAACCAGTTGAAACACCGATGGAGATGAACCAGCTACTTGAACTTTCTTCTGTGCAACAATTAGCAGACAAAGTTTTTTATCAACGACTAGTGGGGAAATTGATCTATCTAACTCATACCAGTCCGGATATTGCATATACGGTAAGTGTGGTAAGCCAGTTTATGCAAGATCCAAGTATAGAACACTTGAATGCAGTCCATAGGATCCTAAGGTATTTGAAAAATTCTCCTGGAAAAGGGTTGTTGTACTCAAAAAGTGAAGTTCCAACTGTTGAGGGCTACACCGATGCTGATTAGGGTGGAGATCAATGTAACACCTCGTACCTACCAAACCCTACTTGACAACGTTGAACAATGTTTACTTAAGTGTCGATTGAGTTAATTGATATTGGGCCGAGTACAAGGGATTAGATCCTCGTGGGAGGTGTAACACTCCGTATGTTGCCGAACTTATACGACTACGTGTACATTGATGGAAAAATGAAAGCATGAGAGAATTGATGAATTTTATATTGAAATATGGGAATTTAATAAGTCTTGTATTATTGGGCCCAAATATGAAGCCCAAAATGAACAAGAAGACATGGCCCAATATAACAAGTTGACCCATTCTTCCAATTTTCCATTTGACCAAATTAACCATGCATTTAATGCCAAGAGATGGATAAGGGTGAGAATATATATATATATATATATATATATATATATATATATATATATAAGGAATTATGCACAAAAATTGGTGGGCTAAAGAAGTCTTGAGCCATTGGGCTCAATGGAGGCCCAAAATTACATGGAAGACATGGCCCAAATGATGGAAAATATCCATTCTTGTGTTTGACCAAGAGGAAATGCTTTTATTTGGATAAGTGTGACAATTAAATGCTATATAAAGCAAGGAAAATTCAGATTTTATTCATATCATCACACATGTACCATTCTAGAATTTTCTACAACATTTGTTCTCTCAACTTAAACCCTAAGGCCACCTTTCTTTTGGACAAGATAACCCTTTTTCAAGTCTTGGTAAGTATATATTATTATGGTTTAATATATTTTATGCATGTAATATTGTTTATATCATGTTGGTTATGTTGGTGAAGTATTGAGAATTCACTATGTGTGTAAGGTGACATGTTTGCTAAATCGGAGGATGGTTTGTCTTGTAAACTTGGCTATGGACTTGTGGTTTTGAAGAGAGTGAAATTGGTGGATTAAATATTGACATGTGGGATGTGATTATGGTCTTACTTTGTTTTATTCTTGTGCATAACGTTTGGAATTGATATTGTAAAATTTGTAATGGTTTTGGTGGCGGATTGGCTGTAAAGTGTCATTTTGGTGTTGTTATGTGTGTTGGGAGACCATGGCTGGTTTTTGGTATGTTAGATGATCAAAAATATGTTAAAATAATTTTGGTTATGATCATGGACCATTCATTGCATAAAAAGACCCCAAAAAGACCATTTCGGACCAAAACGGGCACCCGCCCTCGCAGACGAAGCACCTGCGGGCGCAGGTGCCTCTGGCTACTGCCAAAGGTCACCTGCGGACGCAGGTCACCCACCTGCGGGCGCAGGTGGCTTAGCGGATTGGCCCAGAACTCCGAATTGCTTGTTTTTGCATCCCTTTGGCCCCCCGAAACCCCTATACCCTTCATGGATGTAATTATCAACTTGTGATGTCGTTTTAATGACCTTAAAGTGTCGTATGAAGGCATGTGGGACTGTATTAAATGTATATGGTTGTTCATATGTTGTTAGGAGGCAAATTGGTAAGCGTAAATGTGACGGAATGGAAATGAGAAGGCATAAAGGGTAAGTGTGATGCGAAATGCTATTGTTGTATGAAATCTTGGTCAATGAGTGGAATGTTATGGTAGTGTTGGCATGTTGATGCGATAAATGACATTGTAAGAAGGCGAAATGACGTTCTAAAGTAACTATGTGATTCATGGTCATCTTGTGCACTTGTAAGGTAGTTGGTTGCTAATATAAGCTTCTTTATGTACTTGTGATGTAGAGTGAGGCGTAAGGAAAGAGCTGGACTATTGTATTTCCATATAAGTTTGTGTATGCATAGTGAGACGCAAAGGTATGTAAGGTTATTCTTCTATGTCCTTCTGCAGCATATGGTGTTCACATTGCTATAGTACTTATTCGATCCCGAAATGTGCTAAGGTATCCTAAATCCGGTTGTCAATGGTCACTACCATATGTTTCTACTCATTGATCAATTATGAATCTCATGTCTCCTATTCATGGTTCATGTTCCAAAATCCCAATAAGATTAGGTTCCAAAAGTTCCAATAGTGGTTTTACTCATGTCTATTGTTCATTGATTAGTGTTCCAATGGTCCCGGTGGTGTTATGTTTCAAATGATATTGTGTTTCCAATAATGTTTATTCACATGTCTCTCACTCATTGATTATTGACCCAAAGTTTCATATAAAGTTACGCTTATCAATGTATCAATCTCACACAAGTTAAAGTATCAATCTTATGAGGTATAATGTATCACTCTCATAACTATGAAAAGGGAATAAGACTGTAAAGAAGTAATGCACACATGGTTACTTTATATTTTATTGAGTATGGATCAATTAAAAGAGTATAAGTTCAAGATGGTACAATCCCAATATTATATTATGGTATTACTATGACATATATATGATTATGGCCCACTGATCAGCTGGATGTCCGGTTTATGTTATAGCCCACTGATCAGCTGGATGAACGGTATTATATTATATGCCACCTATGAGGTGATGAACGGTATTATATTATATGTCACCTATAAGGTGATGAACGGTATTATATTATATGCCACCTATAAGGTGATGAATGGTATTATATTATATGCCACCTATAAGGTGATAAACGGTATTATATTATATGCCACCTATAAGGTGATGAACGGTATTATATTATATGCCACCTATAAGGTGATGAACGGTATTATATTATATGCCACCTATAAGGTGATGAATGGTATTATATTATATGCCACCTATAAGGTGATGTCCGGTATTATATTATATGCTACCTATAAGGTGATGATCTCATATGGGTAATAAAGGAAGTAATGTGCAAGTTAGTACACCAATCTCTCAAGAGAAAGGAATTAAGTTACATATGTTGGTTGGGGGCAGAAGTACAGGAAAATCATAGATGTAGGGTGGACACGATTCCAAAGTGGTATTCCGCATTCGGTAGTTGGTTAGTGTTGCTCACATGTTCCTTACTCATTGGTCAATGGTGAATCATATTACTCATGCCTATTGGTTGACTTATGATCATTGGCTAGTATGTTAAAAGTTCTATAAGGTTCTAAGGTATCACATTTCTAGTTGGTGACAGTTGAAATCCATATGTATCGTGTTTAGTGATTATTATCCTAAAATTTCAAAAGTGTTCTATTCCAAGGGGAATCTATAGTATACCAACGAAGGTTGATATAAATTGTTATTCATAGGTGTATTATTCTTAGATGAATTACGATCCACTTGTCTCTTATTTATGGGCGGAAGTTCTTAAGTTGTCATTTGTTGTAGATCCTAGGAGAATTATCCCAACAAGAGCGATGAGGTAAAGAGAGCTTGTTTAGGTGAATAGCATTGTTCCAATCATGTTATGAGTCCAAGTTCCAATAGAGTTATATACATGTAAATATACCAATCTCTCAAAAGTAATGAAAGAAGTAATGTGAAAGTTAATGTATCTATCCCTCACAAGTAAAGATACCAATCTTACAAGAGTAAAGATGTGATGTAATGTATATTTGTGTTTCAAGTTTCAAGAATGTTTCTATTATCAAGGTACCACTCATAGTATGAAAGAAAGAGGCATGAAGTAAAGAATAATGAAAGAAAAGGAAGTAATGTTATGCTATGTTGACCCTACTCATAGAAGTAGATGTATGTGATTGCCCACCAAAGAGTGGATGTATGTTGGATGAGTAATAATAATAATAATGAGCGTTAAGCAAAGGAAGAATCCATTGAATGAAGGTATTATATGAAAGATACTATATGACTGATAAGAATATGGTTGAATGATCGAAAATAATAATAGCAAAAGAAAGGTACATGGTTTCACATATAGAGTTTGCTCTTATGATTATTTCCACTAAGTTCTTATGTATTGATGCAGTTTTGTTACGGCCTTACATACTCAGTACATTCTTCGTACTAACCCCTCTTGGGGACTTACCTTACATGTTGCAGGTGCAGGCATTAGTAGACCTCCACAGTAGGCTGCGGATTTTATACAGGTCTCTGGTAAGCTCCAGTTGCTTCGGGGCTTCCCAAGTCACTTGTGAACACTAGGTTTTGGTATTATGTAAATATTGTATAGACATGGTCATGTATATGTAGAGGCTTTGTAGACAGTTGTGGGAAGACAAATGTAAGAGGTGTATGTCCATGATGACTTGATGGCCCTGTCGGCCAAGTTTCACATATGTATATATATTTAGCACATGTTTCATGAATTTCTTTATTAACATGATAAGTTCTTACGTGGTAATGGTATTTCTTATGGCATGCATATGAACAAATATAAGCGAAGATTGGTTCTCTCGGGCCTTATCGGCTTCGAGTGCCAATCACGCCTCAATGGGAATTTGGGATGTGACAATCAACTTCAGGTTACTTCACATTTTTTGAAGGTAATCTTGTTACCTGGAGAAGTAAGAAACAAAAAGTTGTTGCTCGGTCAAATGCAGAAGCGGAATTCCGAGGTATGACGTATGGTTTATATGAGCCGTTATGGATCCAAAGAGTTCTAAATGATCTCGGAGTTGAAAGTTCTGGACCTATAAAGTTGTTTTGTGATAATAATTCTGCAATTCAAATAGCACAAAATCCAGGACAGCATGGTCGCACTAAACATGTTGAAGTGGATCGTCATTTCATTAGAGAAAAATTAGATCAGAAGATCATCCAGTTTCCGTATGTGAAGTCTATGAACCAACTCGCAGATATATTCACAAGGGCAGTACCGGGAAAAATATTCCATGAAGTGATTGACAAGTTGGGCATGATAGATATCTTTGCACCAACTTAAGGGGGAGTATTGACGATAAGAGATCTGATTCAAATCCCGTAATTAAAGGAGATCGTAATTCTAGGAGATCTTATACAATACTATTTATTCGTTGCCTCTTATATGTATATTACCTAAAATAGAATTCTAGTTCTTCTCTTTACTGTATATAAACTCTTGTATATCAGATCAATGAATAAAAAAAGAAAAAAAAACGAGAATTTATTTTACTGCGGCTTCTATTCAACAGTTTCCTTTACTACTCTTGATGTAGCTATCATCTATGTTGATTTTGACGTCCCAAACTTTGATATAGCAGGCCAAGTGCCAATTAAGCTATATTTTGGAAAAACTGTGTGCAACACAATTCCAAATTGTGTTTTTCTCCTTTATGTATGTTGAGATGCATAATTCATTTGTTCATATATTTGCACGAAGTTCATACTCTCCAAATTTCTCAGCTTATAATGACTGGTGCAATTTGCATAATTAGTTTATGGATATTATTTTCAGTATTCATGTCCTACAAATGTTTAATAGTACTTCTAATTAGCCTTGGCTGATGATTGGTACCAGTATACTTCCATATGTGGTTAGCAATTTATCCTTCAGAGGAAGTGTGTTGCATCGAGCCATTCACAGGCCTTCTGCAGTATAAACATGTGGCAATGGTGTCATTTCCAAGTCTTGCAACTGCTTCATTGAAAGGAAGTTTCCTATGACAAAGCCTCCAAGACAAAAATAAATTCTTAAAAGGTAACTACAACGTAAAGGCTTTTAGTGACAATAAATATGCACTTTAACAAGGAGTGTTAAAGCTTTTACTGATGTTAGTTAATTGTCATTGGATTCAATATCGCTATAGGCTTTAGGGGCATTTACAAAGAGTACTAAAATATGTTTGTCCCTAATAATTGCCTTTAAAACACAATTTAGCGTCAATTAAACTATTGTCATTAACTAATTATGTTAAATAACTTTTTTTGGTGTAGTGGTAGAGACTTATGCCACAGCCATAGTTAAAGAAGTTGTCAATGTAACATCCCGTACCTTTTCGACCTATGTGATGATGTTGAACAATGGTTACTTAAGTTTCGAGACGCTATGAGTATGTATTTTGTAAGGTTGGTGATGAAAAAAAAAATTAATTAATTCGAGCCTCGTACATGTGATTAGATTTTAGTCGGAGATGTCTTGTGTAATACCCCATACATTTCCAACCTCATTTGGTACCTTGGAGTCATGTTTACTTGATGATTAAGGTCACTACGTAAGTATTTTGTAGTGTTTTGATAGGGTATTGGATGATATGCAAGTGTTAGAAAAAAATGGCTGAAAAATCCAGCAGGCCACTGATTCAGAGAACCTTCAATTCCTGCGCCACTGCTGCAAAGCAAGGCAGTGGCGCAAGGCACAACATAATTGGCCTTTCCGAGCTCGTTTTGCGACGAAATGCAACGACGATTCTTCCATGGTTTCTTTTGATTCCTTGGAGTTCCTTTAGCATTGTTAAGGCTTCAAATACCTCGATACACTACTACATACTCCTACATGATCAAACCATGGAATACAAGAATTTACCAAAATGTTCAAAGAAGCCATAGGTGACTAGAATTCCTATTTTTGCGATTGAGGCTACGAATGAAAATCTCATAAGTGAATATTGTCGTGGCATTATGAAATTATTTAAACATGAGATATATGATGGATTATACATGAGAAATGGTGGGCTAGGATAATATGTGTTAATGGGCCAATTTGAGGCCCAAAATGGGATAAAATGCAAGGCCCAAAGGGGAAACAAAAGACCCATTCTTCCATTGACCAAATGGACATGGAATTTAATGCCAAAGAAGACTTGAGGGCCTATATATATGTGGAAGAATCAGATTTTTATTCCAAAAGACACACATCACTTTTCTAGAATTTTCAAGATAATTCCCTTTTGGCTTTGCAAACCCTAAGTCATCTTTTGGACAAGATCAACATATTCCAAGCCTTGGTAAGTATTTATTTTCATGGATTAATATCTTATATGCATAAAAGAATATGTATATCATGTTGGTTGTGCTTGGAAAAGTTGGTCATGGAACTTGGTGAGTTTGTATGAGATTTGTGGTATATGGAATTCAAGTGTGAATTAGGCCTTGTGCCTTTGATGAAAAAGCATGGTATGGACAAAATATGAACATGTATGGTGTTATTTTTGGTATAAAACTTGTTCTTTTCTAAAAGTGGGAATTTTGGGATTTTGGCCGATATGTGTTATGAGTTGAATTAAGGTGCTTTGATGGATTATTTGTGATGTGTTATGGATAAGAAAGTGTAAAGGAGAAGTATTGTGGTGAAATGTATTGATTTTCATGTATTGGTCAATGTTGGGAATATTATGGAATTTTTGGAATAATAGTATGATCAATGGTTTTGTCAAAGGGAAATGACGTGTTGAAAGCCAAACATGTAATTCATTGACATGGTATGCATTTGTAAAGTAATTGGTGGTTAATGTGAATTTCGTTATGTATTTGTAGACACATAAAGAAGGAGTGGGATTATTGTCTACGCATCTAAGGTTGTAGATTCGTATTGCGAATCCAAGGTATGCAAGGTTATTTTGTCCGTATCTTTCTACGGCCAATAGTGTTCACAATTGACATTTCTTTAGTTCTATTCCGAAATGTACCAAGGTATCCCATATGCACTTATTTATGGTCAGTGTCATATATTTCCTACTCATTGATCAATTGTGAATCTCATTTCTCATATTCATGATTAATGTTCCGAAAGTTCAAAGAAGGCTATGTTCCAATATTCCAATAGTGCCTATACTTGTGTCTCTTGTTCATGGCTTCTTGTCCAATGGTTCCAATAGTATCATGGTGCTAGTGATGTTATATTTCTCATTGATATTTGTTCACATGTTCTTCACTTATTGGTCAATGATTCAAAGTTTCCAACAATGTTGTGTTCCAAAGTTCCAAAGTGATGTTATGATTATCAAAGTATCAATCTCAAGTAATGATCAAAGTAATGCAAATGTGGTCAATGATCAAGTACGGGTGGCAAGTCTAGGGGCGTAAGCCTAGCTCGACTCGATCCCGAGATATGGATTTATGGGTGGCAAGTCTAGGGGCGTAAGCCTAGCTCGACTCGATCCCAAGGGTGGCAAGTCTAGGGGCATAAGCCTAGCTCGACTCGATCCCTATATGATGATATGAAAGACCCACTGATCAGTCGGGGCCCGGGTACATTGTGATATATGTGATAACAAGTGAGCATTGAGATAAAGAAAGTAATGAAAGCAATGAAAGCAATCCACATGGTTCCCAAAATGCAACATGGTGACTTATTCACATTGAGTATCCATATGTTTTGAGTTCATTGACATATTCCTTGACATATTCATGTGTTGTATAGTTTCATCTGAGCCTTGCATACTCAGTACTTATTTCGTACTGACCCCTCTCGGGGAATTTACCTTACTTGCTGCAGGCGCAGGTCCCAGTAGGCCTCCTCAGTAGATTGCCAGTGTTAGCGGCTCTTTGGTGAGCTCCAGCTCATTCGGGGCTTCTCCGAGTCAAAGTATATATGTTTTGGTATTGTACATGTTGTATAAAGCGGGGACTTGTCCCGACTTATGGTTCATTTTGGTCAATGCTCTTGTTAGAGGCTTTTGTAGACCGACGTGGGTGTACTAGTGTAAATGACACATGTTGTTTTGACTGGATGGCCTCAACGGCCAAGTTTCATATGTATGCCTAAATATGTCCCTTGTTCTCCTTTATTCGTATTTCATAATATTATGCAATGGTGGTTATGAATATTATATGCATATGATTGAGCATAGGCAAAGGTTGGTTCTCTCGGGCCTTATCGGCTACGGGTGCCAATCATGTCTCGATGGGATTCGAGGCGTGACAAAAGTGGTATCAGAGCAGTCGGTCTAAGGATGTCTACAAAGCCGTGTCTGAGTAGAGTCTTACGTATCGATGTGTTGTGCACCACATTTATACGTAGGAGGCTACGAGACATTTAGGATGTTGTTTCCTTTCCTTCATTCTAGATCGTGCAATAGAGCCAATATTGTCAGTTGCATTATATCTGATCTTGGTAATTGTTTTTCTTTGGTATAGTCAAAATGCCGAACACTAGAAGAGGAAGAGGAAAAGGTAAAAGTAAGCTGCTAGATAGAATTGCTGGTGAAGGAGCAAGTAGACCACCACCTGAGCAAGTTGATCAAGGTGGGGCTGAAACTGAGTTTGCAACGCGAGCTTCTTCTACTTCTTCAGCTCCAGAAGAGACGAGAAGAAGGGAAGTGCCCGTGGAATCACCGACAAATGCCACAGATCAGGATCTTAGGAATGTTGTACAGATGTTGACACAGTTAGTGGCGGCACAAAGCCAGGGAAGAGCTGGTGCAATGGCACATGATGATGATGCGGCTAGAATGGCAAGTCGCAGAACACAGGATTTCTTGAAACTGGACCCTCCTATATTCACAGGGGCAGATCCAAAAGCAGATCCACAGGACTTCGTGGATCAAATTCAGAGGGCATTGGAAGTTATGCATGTGACAGGGATAGAAACAGTGGAACTTGCTGCGTACAGGTTGAAAAGAGAAGCAATATTGTGGTACGAGGATTGGAAGAAATCTCGTGATATTGATGCAACCCCACCTACTTGGGAAGAGTTTAAAGTGGCCTTCCTCGATCATTATCTTCCATATGAGGTTCGGGAAGCACGTGCAGACCAGTTCCTGAACTTGCGTCAAGGGAATATGAGTGTTCGGGAATATAGCTTGCAATTTAATTCCTTGGCTCGATATGCGCCAAATGTTGTGGCTACGATGACAGACAGGGTCCATAGATACGTGGACAGACTAGAGCCATATTTGGTAAGAGATTGCACTATTGCGGCCTTGAATAGGGACATGGACATTGCTCGCATACAAGCCTTCGCCCAGAAAATGGAGGATCAGAGACAGAGACGCAGGGTACATGAATTTGATAGGGGACAGTCCAAAAGGGCTAGACCTATGGGACCACCTATGATGTCCCAAGGAGGAACTAGGCCCCGTATGTTTCCTAGACCACCTAGACCGTCGTTCTCTTATTCCACAGGGAGTGCTTATCCTCAGTCTCGAGGGTTTCGAGGTGGTTCAGTTGGACAGAGTAGTGGGGGTCATGGATCACAGTCAGCAGGTTTCCCTCGTCAGCAGTGTCAGCACTGCGGGCGTATGCACACAGGACCATGTCGGACAGGGATGAATGTCTGCTTTTGGTGTGGTATGCCGGGACATATAGCGAGAGAATGTCCACAGCGGAGCATGGGTGGTATAGCACGACCAGCTGGGTCGGCTGTTGCGTCTTCAGCCTCGGTTCCTTCACAGGGCCGAGGGGTGCAGCCTATTGGTCGAGGTAGAGGTGCCAGAGGAGGAGCCAGTACTAGCGGGGTCCAGAATCGTACTTATGCTTTGGTGGACCGCCAGAATTCAGAGGCTTCCCCAGATGTCGTCACAAGTACATTAGCCATATTCTCACATAATGTATATGCATTAATTGACCCAGGCTCTACATTTTCCTATGTTACTCCATTGGTTGCTGCGAAATTTGCAAAGGCACCGGAATTATTAATGAAGTCAATTGAAGTGTCTACACCAGTTGGTGAATATATTGTTGCAAAGAGAGTGTATCGTAACTGTGTGGTAACTGTGTGTGGTCATGATACGTTGGCTGATCTCATTGAATTGGACATGGTGGATTTTGATGTAATTATGGGAATGGATTGGTTGGCTTCGTGTTATGCTACGGTAGATTGCCGGGCCAAGAAGGTACAATTTTGTTTTCCACAGGAAAATGTTCTAGAATGGCAGGGTAAGGTAGGGGCACCACGAGGAAGATTTATTTCCTACTTGAAAGCCAGAAAAATGATTGCCAAGGGATACGTATGTCATTTGGTACGAGTGAAAGATAATGATGTGGAACCATTAACTCCACAGTCAGTACCGGTAGTCAATGAATTTCTTGATGTATTTCCAGAGGATCTTCCAGGTTTACCCTCAGAACGAGAAGTGGAATTCGGTATTGATGTGATTCCAGGCACTCAGCCCATTTCTATTCCTCCATATAGAATGGCTCCAGCGGAACTGCGTGAATTGAAGGAGCAGTTGAGAGATTTGCTGGATAAAGGCTTCATTAGGCCTAGTATGTCCCCGTGGGGTGCACCGGTATTATTTGTGCGAAAGAAGGATGGCACCTTGAGAATGTGCATCGACTATCGTCAACTGAATAAAGTAACGATCAAGAACAAATATCCCCTCCCTCGCATTGATGATTTGTTTGATCAGTTACAGGGTGCCAGGTGTTTTTCAAAGATTGACTTGAGGTCGGGTTACCATCAAGTCAGAGTTAGAGAAGAAGATGTACCCAAGACAGCTTTCCGAACACGGTATGGCCATTATGAATTTTTGGTTATGTCATTTGGGCTAACAAATGCGCCGGCTGTGTTTATGGATTTGATGAACAGAGTATTCAAGCCATTCCTAGACGTGTTCGTGACAGTATTTATCGATGACATCCTTGTTTATTCAAGATCACCAGAAGACCATGCTTATCACTTACGGCAAGTGTTGCAAATTCTCCGTGAGCGTAAGTTGTATGCAAAATTCTCCAAATGTGAGTTTTGGTTAAAATCAGTCGCGTTCTTGGGTCACATTGTATCAGATGAAGGCATACAGGTTGATACCCAAAAGATTGAAGCAGTGAAGAATTGGCCAAGACCTACAACACCCACAGAGATTCGCAGTTTTCTGGGTTTGGCAGGTTATTACCGAAGATTTGTAGAAGGTTTTGCTTCTATTGCGGCACCATTGACAAAGTTAACTCACAAGGCAATTAAATTTCAATGGAATGATGCATGTGAAAGAGGGTTTCAAAACCTGAAAGACAAGTTGACTTCTACACCAGTGTTAGTTCTTCCTGAGGGCACAGAGGGCTATGCAGTGTATTGTGATGCTTCCGGGATTGGTCTCGGATGTGTGTTGATGCAGCATGGGAGGGTGATAGCATATGCCTCACGACAGTTGCGGCCACATGAGAAAAACTATCCCACACATGATCTTGAATTGGCAGCGGTAGTTTTTGCTTTAAAGATATGGCGTCATTATTTATATGGTGTTCATGTTGACATCTATACGGATCACAAAAGCTTGCAATATCTTTTTAAGCAGAAGGAACTCAATTTGAGGCAACGAAGGTGGTTAGAGCTTTTAAAAGACTATGACATTGATATTCTTTATCACCCAGGCAAAGCAAATGTCGTAGCTGATGCATTGAGCCGTAAGGCAGTCGAAAGCACTAGTGGTCAGTTGAATGAAAAGCGTGAGATAATCAAAGATTTGAATCAATTAGCCAGCTTGGGAGTTCGCCTTATTGAAACCTCCGATGATAGAGTTATGGTACAGAATGCAGCAGAATCCTCCTGGATAGCTGAAGTGAAAGAGAAACAGTATGCGGATTCTATTTTATTACAGCTAAAGGAGAATGTGCAGCGGAATTTGACCAAGGCATTTGAGATTACACCGGAAGGGGTGCTTCAATGTCAAGGGAGAATATGTGTACCGGATGTAGATCAGCTGAGGACACGAATAATGACAGAGGCGCACCATTCACGCTATTCCATTCACCCGGGTGCTACTAAAATGTACCATGAATTGAAAGAAGTGTATTGGTGGGGCAACATGAAGAAGAACATTGCAGAATTTGTCGCACAATGCCCAAATTGTCAACAGGTGAAAGTGGAACATCAGAAACCGGGAGGTTACATGCAATGTATCAATCTTCCAGTCTGGAAGTGGGATATGATTAATATGGATTTTATTATGGGCTTGCCTCGTACATTGCGGAAGTTTGATTCCATATGGGTCATAGTGGACCGACTTACCAAGTCGGCGCATTTTCTACCTGTCAAGACGACCTATACAGCTGAGGATTATGCGAAATTGTATGTAAAAGAGATAGTACGATTGCATGGTATTCCACTTTCTATTATATCAGACAGAGGAGCACAGTTCACAGCACACTTTTGGAAATCTTTTCAGCGGAGTTTGGGTACTCAGGTGAATTTGAGTACGGCTTTCCATCCTCAGACCGATGGCCAAGCAGAACGTACTATTCAGACACTTGAAGATATGCTACGAGCATGTACGTTGGATTTTCAAGGTAGTTGGGATGACCATTTGCCTCTTATTGAATTTGCGTATAACAATAGCTATCATTCAAGTATTAAAATGGCACCTTATGAAGCCTTGTATGGAAGGAAATGTAGATCACCAATCGGATGGTTTGAAGCAGGTGAAACTGCTTTACTTGGGCCAGATATTGTGCACCAAGCCATGGAGAAAGTTAAAGTTATCCAACAACGGTTACAAACGGCTCAAAGTCGTCACAAGTCATATGCCGATGTTAGAAGAAGAGGGCTTGAATTTGCCATAGGTGATTGGGTGTTTTTAAAGGTGTCACCGATGAAAGGGGTAATGCGGTTCGGAAAAAAAGGGAAATTGAGTCCACGTTACATAGGCCCCTATGAAGTTATTAGAAGATTTGGGCAAGTCGCATATGAATTAGCCTTACCTCAAGAACTTTCCTCCGTCCATCCGGTATTTCATGTGTCGATGCTTCGGAAATGCATAGGAGATCCGTCTCGTATTGTTCCCGTAGAGGATGTTCAAGTTACAGAGGATCTCACTTATGAAGAGGTGCCCATTGCTATCCTAGATCGACAAGTAAAGAGATTGAGAAATAAAGACATAGCATCCGTAAAAGTCCTTTGGAGAAATCAACAAGTAGAGGAGATCACATGGGAAGCGGAAGAAATGATGAAATCCAAGTATCCCCACTTATTTCAAATGGACCAAGAAGTTCACAGTACGGAGGTGGAATAATAACAAGTAAGTCTTTAATAGCATTATGTCTATTGGTATGTTAAAGTAAAGATACATTTGTTGTGTATAAAACATGTTGTTAACATTCGAGGACGAATGTTCCTAAGGGGGGAAGAATGTAACATCCCGTACCTTTTCGACCTATGTGATGATGTTGAACAATGGTTACTTAAGTTTCGAGACGCTATGAGTATGTATTTTGTAAGGTTGGTGATGAAAAAAAAAATTAATTAATTCGAGCCTCGTACATGTGATTAGATTTTAGTCGGAGATGTCTTGTGTAATACCCCATACATTTCCAACCTCATTTGGTACCTTGGAGTCATGTTTACTTGATGATTAAGGTCACTACGTAAGTATTTTGTAGTGTTTTGATAGGGTATTGGATGATATGCAAGTGTTAGAAAAAAATGGCTGAAAAATCCAGCAGGCCACTGATTCAGAGAACCTTCAATTCCTGCGCCACTGCTGCAAAGCAAGGCAGTGGCGCAAGGCACAACATAATTGGCCTTTCCGAGCTCGTTTTGCGACGAAATGCAACGACGATTCTTCCATGGTTTCTTTTGATTCCTTGGAGTTCCTTTAGCATTGTTAAGGCTTCAAATACCTCGATACACTACTACATACTCCTACATGATCAAACCATGGAATACAAGAATTTACCAAAATGTTCAAAGAAGCCATAGGTGACTAGAATTCCTATTTTTGCGATTGAGGCTACGAATGAAAATCTCATAAGTGAATATTGTCGTGGCATTATGAAATTATTTAAACATGAGATATATGATGGATTATACATGAGAAATGGTGGGCTAGGATAATATGTGTTAATGGGCCAATTTGAGGCCCAAAATGGGATAAAATGCAAGGCCCAAAGGGGAAACAAAAGACCCATTCTTCCATTGACCAAATGGACATGGAATTTAATGCCAAAGAAGACTTGAGGGCCTATATATATGTGGAAGAATCAGATTTTTATTCCAAAAGACACACATCACTTTTCTAGAATTTTCAAGATAATTCCCTTTTGGCTTTGCAAACCCTAAGTCATCTTTTGGACAAGATCAACATATTCCAAGCCTTGGTAAGTATTTATTTTCATGGATTAATATCTTATATGCATAAAAGAATATGTATATCATGTTGGTTGTGCTTGGAAAAGTTGGTCATGGAACTTGGTGAGTTTGTATGAGATTTGTGGTATATGGAATTCAAGTGTGAATTAGGCCTTGTGCCTTTGATGAAAAAGCATGGTATGGACAAAATATGAACATGTATGGTGTTATTTTTGGTATAAAACTTGTTCTTTTCTAAAAGTGGGAATTTTGGGATTTTGGCCGATATGTGTTATGAGTTGAATTAAGGTGCTTTGATGGATTATTTGTGATGTGTTATGGATAAGAAAGTGTAAAGGAGAAGTATTGTGGTGAAATGTATTGATTTTCATGTATTGGTCAATGTTGGGAATATTATGGAATTTTTGGAATAATAGTATGATCAATGGTTTTGTCAAAGGGAAATGACGTGTTGAAAGCCAAACATGTAATTCATTGACATGGTATGCATTTGTAAAGTAATTGGTGGTTAATGTGAATTTCGTTATGTATTTGTAGACACATAAGAAGGAGTGGGATTATTGTCTACGCATCTAAGGTTGTAGATTCGTATTGCGAATCCAAGGTATGCAAGGTTATTTTGTCCGTATCTTTCTACGGCCAATAGTGTTCACAATTGACATTTCTTTAGTTCTATTCCGAAATGTACCAAGGTATCCCATATGCACTTATTTATGGTCAGTGTCATATATTTCCTACTCATTGATCAATTGTGAATCTCATTTCTCATATTCATGATTAATGTTCCGAAAGTTCAAAGAAGGCTATGTTCCAATATTCCAATAGTGCCTATACTTGTGTCTCTTGTTCATGGCTTCTTGTCCAATGGTTCCAATAGTATCATGGTGCTAGTGATGTTATATTTCTCATTGATATTTGTTCACATGTTCTTCACTTATTGGTCAATGATTCAAAGTTTCCAACAATGTTGTGTTCCAAAGTTCCAAAGTGATGTTATGATTATCAAAGTATCAATCTCAAGTAATGATCAAAGTAATGCAAATGTGGTCAATGATCAAGTACGGGTGGCAAGTCTAGGGGCGTAAGCCTAGCTCGACTCGATCCCGAGATATGGATTTATGGGTGGCAAGTCTAGGGGCGTAAGCCTAGCTCGACTCGATCCCAAGGGTGGCAAGTCTAGGGGCATAAGCCTAGCTCGACTCGATCCCTATATGATGATATGAAAGACCCACTGATCAGTCGGGGCCCGGGTACATTGTGATATATGTGATAACAAGTGAGCATTGAGATAAAGAAAGTAATGAAAGCAATGAAAGCAATCCACATGGTTCCCAAAATGCAACATGGTGACTTATTCACATTGAGTATCCATATGTTTTGAGTTCATTGACATATTCCTTGACATATTCATGTGTTGTATAGTTTCATCTGAGCCTTGCATACTCAGTACTTATTTCGTACTGACCCCTCTCGGGGAATTTACCTTACTTGCTGCAGGCGCAGGTCCCAGTAGGCCTCCTCAGTAGATTGCCAGTGTTAGCGGCTCTTTGGTGAGCTCCAGCTCATTCGGGGCTTCTCCGAGTCAAAGTATATATGTTTTGGTATTGTACATGTTGTATAAAGCGGGGACTTGTCCCGACTTATGGTTCATTTTGGTCAATGCTCTTGTTAGAGGCTTTTGTAGACCGACGTGGGTGTACTAGTGTAAATGACACATGTTGTTTTGACTGGATGGCCTCAACGGCCAAGTTTCATATGTATGCCTAAATATGTCCCTTGTTCTCCTTTATTCGTATTTCATAATATTATGCAATGGTGGTTATGAATATTATATGCATATGATTGAGCATAGGCAAAGGTTGGTTCTCTCGGGCCTTATCGGCTACGGGTGCCAATCATGTCTCGATGGGATTCGAGGCGTGACAGTCAATTTGCTTGGAATGTCTGATCCGCTACCTAGCAGATTTTTTGAAGTAATTTTGACTGTAAATTCGTACATAATATCTTTAAACATATTTATTTCAATAGAGAAAATAGTATTAGCGAGTGGCATGCATGCATATGTATGCTAGTCAATAATAATAATCTATATTATTTGAATTCTTTTGATTTAATGAGATTCCTATATAACACTTTGGTAACTTGTGATCTCAAATATGTAAAGCATAATCAACTATCATCTTCAAACTTTTTTCTTACATCAGTTTGCTGGAAAATTATGGGTTTAGAATTTAAAAATCTGTTGAAATTAAATTGTACTAGTAGTAGTTTTCATTTATATATATGTGTGCTTTTTTTAATGTTAGAACAAATGGGTAAAATATATCTGAATGATCAATTAATATTTGTAACAAAGACGTAATACATCATTACGAGGTCTATTAAAAAATTTCTAGAAAAAATGGCAGTTCACCAATTCCAATTATTCACCGCGACCGGCGCCATCCACCATTATCAACTATCCTCACCCATCACCCACCATCCTTAGTCACAACTACCACCATTATCAATCATCACAATTAGTTGACGTTGTGTGCCCTTCCTTAGTAGTAAGTCTGCCACCTGGTTCTGCACAAAGCACAACTTTAGCAACTTCAATGCAAGTAAGCAAGCTGAAGGTAAGCTAAAATAATCTTTATAATTAAGTAATCATAGATAGATGTATTGAAACTAGCAACCTAAATATAAAATGAATTAAATTACATGTTATAATATATAAGTTAAAAAAACAGGATTTAATTGTTGGAAAATAAATTTAAAAAAATACTACTAATAGTATATTTACTAAACCTTTTACAAAAAGAAGTCGACAGTTCCCCCAAACAATTCAACAAGCTTCAAACAATGAAGAAAGACCTCATGAAGCAGTCAAGAGAAATTAGGGAACACCTTGATAGATTTATACATTAATCATTGCAGTCATCATCTTCACCTAGTATTCTTGCACTTCTACTGGTTTGTGTAATTTTCAAACTAAACCAGAAAGCTCCCCCAAACACTTCAGCAGGACTCCAAAAAAGGATGTAAGCGCTAATGAAGTGGTCAAGGGAACTCTAGGGAACACCTTTGATAGATTTATACGTGACCCATTGTTTTCATCAACTATTACTCTTGCACTTCTATCTGTTTGTGTAATTTTAAAAGTGACCCTCGGAGTTCCCCCAAACATTTCAACAAGGCATCAAACAATGAAATAAGCCTTGATGAAGTGGTCATGGAAACTCAAGGAATAGATTTATATGTGAATCATTGTGTTCACCATCTCTAGCTAGTACTCTTCCATTTTTACCTGCTTGTGTAATTTTCAAAGTGAACCCGGTAGTTCCCCCAAACACTTTAGCAGGGCTTCAAACAACAAAGTAAGCCCTCAGGAAGCGTTCAACCAAACTCTCAAGGACACCATGATAGATTTAGACTTGAATCAGCTAGTACTCTTGCACTTCTACTTATTTGTGTAATTTTCAAAGTGAACCCGGGAGTTCCCCCAAACACTTCAGCAATGCTTCAAACAACAAAGTAAGCGCTAATGAAGTATTCAAGGGAACTCTAGGGAACACCTTGATGGATTTATACGTGAACAATTGTGTTCATTATCTCCATCTAGTACTCTCTTGCACTTCTACTTGTTTGTGTGATTTTCAAAGTGAACCCGGGAGTTCCCCCAAACACTTCAGCAAGGCTTCAGACAATGAATTAAGTAATCCCTCATGAAGTGGTCAAGGGAACTCTAGGGAACACCTTGATGGATTTATACTTGAACCATTGTGTTCATCATCTCCATCTAGTACTCACTTGCACTTCTACTTGTTTGTGTAATTTTCAAAGTGAACCCGGGAGTTCCTTAGAAACACTTCAGCAAGGCTTCAGAAAACGAAGTAAGCCCTCATGAAGTGGTCAAGAGAACTCTCAGGAACACCATAATAGATTTATACGTGAACCGTTGTGCTCATCATCTCCAGCTAGTACTCTTGCACTTCTACTTGTTTGTGTAATTTTCAATGTGAATCCGGGAGTTCCCCCAAACACTTCAGCAAGGCTTCAAACAACGAAGTAAGCCCTCATGAAGTGGTCAAGGGAACTCTCAGGAACACCTTGATCGATTTATACGTGAACCATTCTGCTCATCATCTCCAGCTAGTACTCTTGCACTTCTACTTGTTTGTGTAATTTTCAAAGTGAACCCAGGAGTTCCCCCAAACACTTCAGCAAGGCATCAAACAATGAAATAAGTCTTGATGAAGTGGTCAAGGGAACTCTAGGGAACACCTTGATAGATTTACCATTGTGCTCATCATCTCTGGCTACTAGATCTATTGCACTTCTACTTATTTGTGTAGTTTTTAAAGCAAACACGGGAGTTCCCCAAACACTTCCGCAAAGTTTTAAACAATGAAGTAAGCCCTCATGAAGCCTTCAAGCGAACTATAGGAAACACCTTGATAGACTTGAGAACCAATTTTGTTCATTGATCATGTTCAAGTTGTGCTCTTGCACTCTATACTTGTTTGTTTATCTTGTTGCAACATACACTCCTCTTTATATATAGTGTTGGTAAGAAAATTCCATACTAAATGTGAAAGTGGGGTTTGAACTATGATATGGGGTGACACTATATTGAATCTGGCTACAAATCCAGGCAATATTAAAGTTTGGGAATTTCAGGAAAAAAGAGTACTATATTCCTTCTCCTCATGACCTTTGTCCTTTCATCCCATATTGTACTTTTCCCTTTTCTTTTCATGTCTTAAAGTTTAGGTGAAAGCTTCACTTGCTAATTCTTATACCAAGGTTTTAACTTGTGATACTATGTACAAATCTAATTAATTATTACCATCAATTTGATTATGGATTTAGAATCTAAAATTTGTTTTAAGTTTTTCATTTGTATACTACATCTGCCACTGCTTGTGTTTTAGATAATAAGGGTGCTTATGGTTTATATTTTGAAATTAATTATTTCCTTTAATTTGACTATTATTATACGATTATTTCAGAACTTTTTAAATATGTCAATTTTCTTTTAAATAAATTTAAAGGATCTCATAATAACTCACACTAAGATTCTTACATACTTTGACTCTTCTGTGATGGAGGGGGTGTATATTTTATAAAGATATTCTAGATATCTTTTCCATTTTGCTTTATGATTGATAAAATAGAAAGGTGTCAACAAAAAATATAACGTTCATGAGTCGATTTTATTTGTGCATGAAATGGTCTCCCTTTATTTTTGTAGCTAAGGGTTGAGACTTGTAAGATCAAAGAATTCTTCTAGATCATTTTGTAAATTGTTGAAAATGGTGGGGGTGTTTAAAAAGAACAAAAGGATATTAGAAGACCACTTATATTTGCCATCACTTGGATAACAATGTAGACCAGGTTCAATAGTAAAATCTCAAGAAGTATATTCTAAGCCTATTGTGTCAAGGAATAATTCTAGTTTAGAATTTAGAAAGGCTATTTACCTAAACTATAAAGGTCATTCAATATGGTACGAGAGCAAGCAGAAGTCATGAGTTCAAGTCTCACCATTATTTATTTTCAAAAAGAAATTTCCATGTGCTTAATTTGCCCAACAAAAAGGGTGGTCTCGATCCCCTTATGAGGAGACATGTTGCAGATATAAAAAATAAATAATAAATGTATCTTTATCTTTAGGTGTGAGGTAGAAGCTCGTGGGTTCAGCCGTACTAAGTTGTAATCCTGACTCCATCTTTAATTTGATATAGTTGTAGGATTTCATAAACTTTAAACTCTGAATTTGTCTATTCAAACTATCATATGTGAAAACACACGAGGCCTTACGCAATACATGTATTGATGGAATATAGCAAGTGATCAATTGAATGTCGTCTGATATAGGCACAAACTGATCCGAACAAACTATTGTATAAAAAGACGCTTTTAATTTTATTTTTGTTTCTATATTAGTCTAGCTTTACTATAAGTCAATAGCACTTTCCTTGATACCTTAATTTGATTTTTGCTATGAATACATTGAATTAAAGTGGATTATTCATTTATTTCATACATGAACTACTTACATTCATGTGTATCTATACAATACATATTTCCTAGGTTAAATGAACCACTTTGGATAAGAATTAGAGGTGGCAAATGGATTGTTTTGGGTTGAATTTGGGCGAGCCAAGATAGGTTGTAGCAATAAATGGGTCATTGGCCAAAGTTGAGATGGGTTAAACAATGGGTCATAGCCCAACCCGTCCAACTTGACTCGTCATTTTTATACCGGATCGGCCAGATATACCCATGTACTATAAGAAATAGTTTAAATATGTCCCATGCTATACTTTCGGTCCAAATATACCCTTTTCGATATACTTTTGGTCCACATATACCCCTCCCATTTTACTTTTATGTAGATTTACCTTTATTTTTGACACCCACCATTTAAACCATCTCAATTCCCTTCATTTTAAGTTCTTTTGTTGTCCTCTTCTATTTCTTTTTCTTCTTTTTTTTAATGATCCGCTTCTCATGAATCCAAACTCTTTAAAGTCTTTGCTCCACCTATTTCTGAATACTTTCTCATTGACATTAATGATCCGTTTATCATATATATGAAATTTTTTCTGCATTTATATATGGTAATCTTTCTTACCTAATTATTTCAAGTATAAGTTTTAAGATTTGATAGTAGACCAAAAGATGATGGCAGAAAGAAAATGATTTTTCTTATATATCAAAACTTCAAAAATTTCCTGTAAGAAGTTTATCCTCGGTAAGGTCAAGGAAATGTTTAAATGATAGTGGTATATATATTATGAATATGTGTATTGGTTTTGTATGAATCGAGGGAGTGGGCCGGAGATGGATTAAATGGATGAGTTTGTAAAGTGAATCGCGCAAGTATTTATATTTGGTGATGAGTTATTTTTATTTTGAAGCTCATCACATGTCCATTTATAAAAAAATAAGGGTAAATCACCTTTATAAAAGGGGGGGGGGGGGGGAAGGGTTAAATCAGCATAAAAGTATAGTGAGGGGTATGAAAACGATTTTCCCCACACGAAGATTGGACCGAAAATATAATGGGAGAGGTATATTTGGACTGAAAGTATGACGGGGGTATATTTAAACTGTTTCTAATAGTACAAGGGTATATTTGGACCCAAAGTATAATGAAAAGGGTATATTAGGATAGAAAGTACATTGAGGGGCGGGTATATTTAAATTATTTCTAAAAGTATAGGGATATATTTGGCCTTTATCTATAATTTAAATTATGTGGTCTTACTTGCCATGTAAAATATTGGAATTGAAAAACTTACTAAATATAGAAAGAGATACCTTTTTTAGAACAGACCAAAAAAAGTTAGTAAGACGGAGTGATTAACATCATTTCTGACAACAGGTAAATGCATTTTGGTCAGGTTGAACCTAGTCACAATTGTGTGTTGAATTCAAGAAATGGAATCACATTTTGTAACAAGTGACTACAAATCTATCTACCTTTTCTTACATCTGTGTACAAAGTTTCTACACGACCTTCTATAGATTGTACTATATGAAGGAATATTCTGGCGAAATATATAATATCTTACAAACTTTCGATTGGGGAATTTAATGAATTAGTGAAGTTATAAATTTTTTGAATGCATTCGAAGCATAATGAAAAAGAAAAATTATAATACGTACCTTTTTAGCTTAAAAAAAGTTATTTGTGGATAAATTATTATAGAAAAGTAAAATAGTAACCTTGTCTCTTTTGATTCTCATCCTTCATCTAGCCACTAAATTGGCCTAAATTCCCCAATTCAAAAACCACATTCGATCTTTTTCCATCCATTTCTCTCTCTTTTCTTTCGATTGTATCTCAGTGCAAGAGTTAATTTCATCAGTGGTCACTTAAATTTTACTTTATTTTATGAAGTGACACGAGGAGCATTTTCGGGTCAAACTATCAATGGCGGGACATTCTTGAGCTAATTATTAATAACGTGTGTATTTTTAAACCAAACTATTAAAATATGACATTAATTTTGTTCAATTTCACATAATTTAAGTCTTTAATAACATTTCTGACCCTTCTCACTAAATAATATTACAAAACCAACACTCTTAACCATCAATGATCCAATTGACCAATACTCATAAAAATCAATCTAACAACAAATTCAAATAAAAAACCCATATATATGTACAAGCTAGCAATAGTAAAAGTAAAATGTTCATTCATCAAATTAAGCCAATTAATTCAAATAAAAATAGCCGCTAGACTAGACAGAAATTGTTATTTAGACAACCTAGAGTTTGCCATTATTGGTAAGAGTACAAGTTGGGCAACCTATGTTCCTCTCTAACCAATTGTTCATGCAATTAAAGTGAAACATATGCTTGCATGGCATCTTCATAATTGAGGATCCACCTCCAAAAATGTTTCCTTCACATATTTTACAATTCTTAGTGAGAAGAGTACTTCCCATGGCATTCCTATCATTCTTATTTATTTGCTTGTACTTGTGAGACATATCAAACTTGACACCGAATTTCAACACGTAACGATCATCAACGAGCATGGTCCGATTGCTATATTTATGTGCCAATTCGATCAACTCATCAACAATCACTTTGCATTCGAAGAGTGGAAATTGGCAATTTATTAGTTGGTTATGTATGGCTCGACGAGTCTTTTCTGGGTTCTTGAAATCTTGAGATTCCATTGTGATAGAAGTTGAGATTTGTGGACGTTTGCAACTTCTCTTCTTTTTACCATAAAGATTACGCCAAATATGGTCCACTTTGCAAATCAACTGGATTTCGACTAATTCATAGGCAGGAGGAGGATTTTTGGAATTCTTGCGTTTCGTTTTAGACCACCCAAAGGTGTAATGCAATTTAGGCTCATCGTAAGCAAAAATCTCCATGCTAAATTAACTTGACAAAAGATTGATAGGTGGGTCAAAAGATTGTTAAGTGGGTTAGCAATTTATAGATATTCCAATCCTAAACTTTCTCTGAGAAGGATTTAAGTGTTTTACTAAACCTGCTTGAACAAAAAGGGAAAAGGAATTATGCCGGCTGTGCAGATATGTATGACTTTATTTAATATTCTAGGTTAGAAAAATAATTATATAAAAAAAAGTATGGGATAATAGGATCCGGCTTCTCTATTTTCCTTTTCTCCAATTTTCCAAGTTCCTATTTGGATTAGTGACACATGGCAAAGGTTAAATTTAATGGTTAAGATTTAATTGTCTAAAGTGAATCTCTAATCATGGTTTAGATAATAATTAAATTATATTATTTGGTTTCAAAAATTATTATAATCCCACAAACTTAGCAACATATTATCTTGTCCATAAATATAAAAAAATAAGTTTTCTTCCTAATTCTTTTTCCTATGCAGGATTCATCTTTTATTTTTTTTAAAAATAATTTTTTATTGCCTTTTTCTTGGAACTTTTTCGTTAAACATTAGCTAATGGAGAGTCAATTATTTCTCATATTTTATCTCACCTATTCTCTCCATATTTTAACTGTGAAAATCAATTTTCTGAAGATAATTGTTAAGGAGAAAGTTCCAAAGAAAAAAAAAATGCAATAAAAATTAATTTTTTAAGAAATTAAAAGATGAATCCTACGTAGGAAAAAAAATTAGGAAGAAAACTTCTTTTTTCTAATATACTAGTATATTTCCCCACGCGATGCGCGGTCATTTTACTTAAAAACTGAATCATTAAAATGTTTTAGGCAATTGAAGAAAACAATAGAGAATAAATATGATTTACACGAAAATATTCTTGGTACAAATAAAATTATCTGTTTTATAGTAATTCTTAGTTGTCTAAATTATTGATAACAATTTTTTCTATTATTTCAATTCTTACAATTATATGTACCATTTGGCATGATGATGAACATTTGTGAGGATTTGTTCCATCAAGATTATATTGCTCAACCTTATGTCCAAATGTAAAACTTCAAAATCAGCCTCTAACTGAACAATGAAAAGGACGACTTTATTTTTTATGTTTTCTGCGTTTCTAGTCGTTGAACAAAGAAATTAAATAACTAGATGAAAACTGAACAGGAAAAAATTATCAAAGCAAAAGCAATTTTAAACAAAAGAATCTTTAAAGGAAAACATTATAGACAAAAATTGTTAAAGCAATAGCAGTTTAAACAAAGTCTTAAAGGAAAAGGTTATAGACAATGATTAAATAAAAAATAGTTATTAAGCCTTACAAACATATAATTACTTGTGGTATTTCGTAAAGTTGTTCACAATACGTAATAAGTTGACTTGTATATGTGTAGGATGTTAAGACTTAAGTTTGTCAACAACATCATCACCTCACCTTGCACATATAAAGCCTTTCAAGAATATAAGATAATGTATGGCTAAGGATCAGATTTAGAATTAAATGACATCAAGTCATCAACCAAGTTCATGGCAAGAAAAAACATGTAAAAAACCTGCAAAATAAAATTGTCAAGAATAACTTCCAATTATAACAGGAAGACTAATATGTATTGAACGCAGCTATTGTAAACAAACCATTCAAAATTACATTCAGAACTGGATAAATAAACATATGTATAGATTAAAAAGATTAAAATATTACACGTAATTATGCTTAATGATTGTGTTCTGATTTTGCTGAAATACTCTAGATAGATTATTTTACTCCTCTTGTTAGACAATGGAAGTAATTTGAGATGCATTGAGCAATCCATTATGCATGGTGTTTTTTTTTCTATTAAGAATACAAAGCTGGATGCAAACAAAGATGTACGTACAAATACAAAAAAAAATGTTTTCCAGAGATTTGATTTTATTTATTTTTGAGTCAAAAACTACAAAGATGAATAAGGAGGGGATATGACAGATTTTTTATGCAAATATATGCATATAATCAAGTGGATACGATCCCAATTTTGTATAACTTCCAAGAAGAAGAAATAAGTGAAAAGATCACATATATTTCTAATTAAAACTCCTAATAAATTTCAAACCACCAACTAAACTCATGAAAATCCTCAACAGTATCCTGCTTAAAATATTAAAAAAGGCTCAAACTTTAGCAATCACAATATGTAAACATTGATGAAAATAAAATTTTCAGAATAAACAAAAAAAAAAAAAAAGGTTACATGTCGAATGTTTGTTCTGTCATGACAACAACTCCTTTGATATGAAGATATATGAAGAAATAAATGGAGCAGATTGTAGAAAAGAAATTCAGACTGTTATAGTTGAAATTACAAAACGACAGTTATTGTAAACTAATTTGAGCAGCTTCTTAGATATTTTTTTAGACAACATTGAGGCAGACTGCAAAATGGTTGGGACTATTTAATTGATGAGAATCATATCATGATTATTCTGTTATTTCAAGGACAAATGCTACTTGAATCAAATTTAGAGGATATACAACTTATATGGATTCGGCTCACCTCCAGTGCCCCTTTCCTCCAGTTTGTCCAGTACCCCAACAGATATTGAACACGCAGCATAACGCCCTTTTCCACACATTCTAAATCAATTAAAGCCAGGACATTTCTTACAGAGTGTTTTTTTTCTTCTTTTTACAACTTTCTACTATTAGGATATTTAACGAATAAGAAGTTATAATAAAAATATAAAAAGGTAAAAGATGTAAATTCTATATATTTTTAATTTAAGATCACAAAATTTAAAAGTTCTTTTTATTTTTTTTAAATTTTGTGTCAAATCAAAATAGGACAATCAAATTAAAACGAAGGAAGTAATAAAAATTGAGAAAAGGTAAAAGATTGGGGGACTTACCTTACCTGCTGTAGGCACAGAAGCTAGTAGACCATCACAGTAGGGTTCGGGTCATCTGCAGGCTATTGGTGAGCTCCAGGTTGATTCGGGGCTTTCCGAGTCATTTGTATATATTTTTGGTACTATGTAGTAGTTGTATAAGGCGGGAACTTGTCCCGATCTTAGTCATGGTTATATATCTTTTAGAGGCTTTGTAGACCTTGTAAAGTCAAACGTAGAAGTGTCCTACCTTTTAGACGTTGTGGCCCCAACGGCCAAGTCTCGTATCTGTTTTGAACATCTTTACATGACTTCCGTCGTCAATATATATTATCTGCACGTGGCAGAATTTTTGTTCATTTAATGGCATGCATATGAATGTACTCGATCATAGGTTGGTTCTCTCGGGCCTTTACGGCTACGGGTGCCTGTCCGCCCCAATGGGATTTGAGGCGTGACAAACTATGTGTTTCTTTCCTCTCTTTTTAACTACACAGTAAACCTCAAGAGAATACAATGCTTAATGAAAGTAGAGTAAAGAGCTAGAGAAGGTTGAGACAAGTATATCTCTTCCTTAGTCTTCTATCCTTTTAAATAGTAGTGATTGGACTACTACTTGCTGTTTGGAAGATACAAACTAAAATGCAACACAAGAGATTTAATCCTTGGAAATTGGATGTGAAATATTCTTTTTCCAAGAATAAGGTTGGACCATAAATGATCTCTTTAATGCCTCTTAACCACGCTGGAAAATCCCAAAAATAGGAATATCTTGAGATCTTGAAAATAGTCTTCTTTCCTTGTGCGAGAGATACTGAATCAATGCATATCCATTAGTGAAGATTTATTCCTTGTATACATCTTTGAAGAATAGTCTATCACTTGATTGATCCTCTTTCCTTTTGTAATCAACTTGAGATGCTTTCTTCATTTTTCATTTTTCATTTTTCATTTTTCCTCCAAGTTATCAGGCATTGTAGACACTATCAATCTCCCCCTTTTTGATGGATGACAACTTAAAGCAAATTCAGTCGACTTCCCTATGTACCTCCCTCTGAGTGCTACGAGGTCGACTATGTACCTGCAATATTTTGTACCTGCAGTATTCATCTATAATACTTCTTTCCCCCTTTGACATCAATCAAAAAAAAAAAAAAAGGCCAACGAAATCCATGCAGAATAGCTAAGATATATATAGAGCTAACATACGACAAAAGCAAGCATTCACGGGCTTATGCCCAGATACAGACCAGAGTTTACCAAAACAAAATAAAATAGTTCATCATAAAGTCTTAAGGGGCAGGGGCAGGAGAAGGAACAACACGACCAATAAAGTATGTTAAGGTTTGAGCAGTAGCATCTTTTAGGCTAGTTATTTGATCAATAGTAGTGGTGAAGATAGCATCAGTAGCGGTATGAATCCTCTCAGCAACTTTGAGAGCTTTCTTGATCACTTGATCTAATTTGAGTCTAATTTTAGCAACATCTGTACTCGTCTTCTTGTTGGTGGCCTGAATTTTGTCCATCTGGAAGTGAGATACTAGGAGAAGATCCTTAAGAGTATCCGGCTTGATTTCAAGATCAGTGATGCGATTGAGAATGATCAAAGACACAGAGGAAGGACCAGCATCATTAGGAGAAGGAGGCATGAATTTAGGACAAGGAGGAGCATTGACAGGACCATTTTCAGTCTTTAGAATCCAAGTGTTATCATCCCAAACATAACCCATGTTGATAAATGCCTTAGAATTATAGCATTGTTTGACTGATAAATGACATAGAATTATGTATTTGCTAATCCATATTCAATATTTACAAGAGGTAATTGAAACTAATAATTGAGCAATAAGTTTGCTTTACAGTGCAATTAGTGGATCGGAGTACGACAAGATCTCAACATGCGAGACAGCTAAGGAGATGTGGGACTGTTGAAGTTACTTATGAAGGGACCACCAAATTAAAAGAAGCCAGGATTGGTGCACTCGTGAATGAATATGAATTGTTCAAAATGGGTGATGATGAAGGGGTGGAATCTATGTTTTCACGGTTCAGTAAAATTATCTATGAACTCAAATCTCTAGCAATGACCTATTCTAATAGTCTGCAAGTAAAGAAGCTTGTAAGAAGTCTTCCCAATGCCTTAGAATTATAGCATTGTTTGACTGATAAATAACATAGAATTATGTATTTGCTAATCCATATTCAATATTTACAAGAGGTAATTGAAACTAATAATTGAGCAATAAGTTTGCTTTACAGTGCAATTAGTGGATCGGAGTACGAAAAGATCTCAACATGCGAGACAGCTAAGGAGATGTGGGACTGTTGAAGTTACTTATAAAGGGACCACCAAATTAAAAGAAGCCAGGATTGGTGCACTCATGAATGAATATGAATTGTTCAAAATGGGTGATGATGAAGGGGTGGAATCTATGTTTTCACGGTTCAGTAAAATTGTCTATGAACTCAAATCTCTAGCAATGACCTATTCTAATAGTCTGCAAGTAAAGAAGCTTGTAAGAAGTCTTCCCATAGCATGGGAGACAAAGGCAACCATTCGGGAAGATGGAGATCTACACAATATGACATACAATGAAATATGAGGTAATCTTCTTACTTATGAACAAAATCATATCAACAGGTACATCAAAGAAGAGAAAATTTGATGCTACATTGAAGAGGTTGCTAACTCTTTTCTACTGGAAAAGTTTGAGGAAGGATGTCAAGTTGTTTGTACAGTGATGTGATGTGTGTCAGAAAAATAAAGCTGATTTAGCTGCTTATCCTGGTCGACTTCAACCACTCCCAATCCCTGAGGTGGTATGGTCCCAAATCAGCATGGATTTTATAGATGGTCTGCCAAAGTCACATGGTTATGAGGTCATTCTGGTGGTAGTTGATAGGCTAAGTAAGTATGTCCATTTCATTCCCTTGAAACACCCTTATACTGTTGAATCTGTTGCTAAGGTGTTTATGGATGTCATAGTAAGATTACATGGTCTTCCTGATACCATCACTAATGATAGATGTAACACCCCGTACTTTTATAACCTCACTTGATACTTTGGATCATATCTACATAGGTGTTGAGATGCCATGCATATGTGTTTTATAGTGTCATTGGTGAAACATTTGATATCGGACTTAACATGTGCGATTCGATCGTCGTAGGAGGTGTGTTGTGATTTCGTAGAAGCATTTGGGTGAGAACTCGTACATATTCTAACCTCATTTGGTGGCTTTAAGTCATGTTTACTTGATGGTTAAGATCACTAAGTAAGTATTTTGTAGTGTTTGATAAGGGATTGGACGATACGTAAACATTGGATAAGTGGCCGGAAATTTCAGCAAAGTGCTGAAATCTCAGCACAAACTTCAGAGAGGCTGCCATTTCTGCGCCACTACCCCTGTTTCAGGGGTGTGGCGCAAGGAACAAGGAGTAGGCCTTTCCGGACCCGTTTTGCGACGTAATTCTACGACGTTTCTTGGATGTTTTCTTTTGGTTCCTTGGAGATATTTTAGCGTTGTTAAGGTTTCAAATACCTCGATACACTTCCACATGATCAAACCATGAAACACACGAAGTTACCAAAAATGTTCAAGTAAGCCATGGACGGCTAGAATTCCAATTTTTGCGATCAAGGCGACGAATGAGAATCTCGTAAGAAAATATTATCATGACATTATGAAATTATGTAAACACGAGATATATGGTGAATAATACATGATATTTGATGGGTACATGGATATGTGTAATTGGGCCCAAAAATTAGGCCCAAAATGGGATTAAAAGACTTGGCCCAAAGACAAATGATCCATTCTTGCAAGAATTGGCTAAGTGGACATATCATTTAGTGCCAAGTGTGGCTAAGGATGACTTGAGGTCCATAAAAAGCACCCAAAAATCAGATTTTTAAATCATTCAAGACTTCCATGCCTTTAAGATATTTCTCTCAACATTTTTCATTTTCAAACCCTAAAGCAAAATATTCCTTGGGACTCTTTGGACAAGATCAACATATTCCAAGCCTTGGTAAGTATTTCTCCTCATGGATTAACATATTATATGCATGGGGGATTATGTATATTATGATGGTTGTGTTGGCAAGATGGTGAATAGTGTCTTTTTGCCTTTGGTAAGAGATGTGTTGTCTTGGTGATTTGAACTTGAATTGGGACTTGTGCCTTTGATGAAAAAGTATGGCATGAACAAAATATGAACATGTATGGTGTTATTTTTGGCATTAAACTTGTTCTTGTCTATAAGTGAAAATTATGGAAATTATGAGATTTTGGCCGATATGTGCTATGGGGTGCATTAAGGTGATTTAATGGATTCTTTGTAATATGGTGTGAATGAGAAAGTGTAAAAAAGAAGCTTTGTTGCGAAATGCTATTGGTTATGATATTGGTCAATGTATGGCATGTTGTAGTATTTTTGGAATGGTCATGCCGAAATTTTATTGTAAAGGGGGAAATGACGTTATAGGCAATTATGTACCTTTTGTCGTCTTTTGCACTTGAAAGGTGTTAGATGTTGACGTAAACTCCGTTATGTGCTTGTGTTGTAGAGTAAGGGGCTGAATCATTCTATTCATTAGGATTGTGGATTCTTATTGAGAGGCTAAGGTATGTAAGGTTATTCTTGTCCGTATCTTCCTGCAACACATATTGCTCCCTTTGCCATTGTACTTGTACCTATGTCGAAATGTCCCAAAGTATCTCATGTCAAGTTGGTTGCCTACATATATTTATTCATGTGTCTCTTTTACATTGAACATTGTCCCAAAGTTCCAATAATATGATAACCAACAATGTTTCAATTTTATAATTAAAGAATGAAAGTAATGCGTATATGGTTGAGTATGGGTGGTAGCTCAAAGGGGCGAAAGCCTAGCTAGAGACGATCCCGATGTATCACGGGTGGTAGCTCAAAGGGGAGAAAGCCTAGCTAGAGACGATCCCGATTGATTATTGGACACAGGGGGTAGCCCAAAGGGGTGAAAACCTAGCTAGGGCCGAACCTGCTTTATTGATTTATGGGTGGTAGCTCAAAGGGGCATAAGCCTAGCTAGAGACGATCCCAGTATTGTTATTTACCACTGATCAGTTGGTCCCGGGCAGGATGTGATTATTGTTGATATTGAGATAATTGATAAAAGAAATAAAGAATGTAACGTACATGGTTCCACACATATGGAAATGTTGGTTTATCGATATTGCCTATTCTCTTATCCTTGATATACATTGGTGTTCTCACTTATTGCTACAGTTTTATTGTGGCCTTACATACGCAGTACATTTTTCGTGCTGATCCCCTCGGGGGAACTTACCTTACTTGTTGCAGGCACAGGCACTAGTAGACCTCCGTTGTAGGTTGCGGATCTTTTGCGGACATTTGGTGAGCTCCAGTTGGTTCGGGGCTTTCCGAGTTTCCTATGTATATTTGTTTTGGTCTTGTGTATATATATATATAGAGCGGGGTGTGTCCCGACTCTAGGTTGGTTTTGGTTGTGCATCTGTAGAGGCTTTGTAGATGTTGTGGGTCAGACGAAGGGTATGTAATGAACGTATGTTTTGTCTTGATGGCCCTAAAGGCCAAGTCTCATAGTTCTCTTATATTTGTCATAAATTCCGCTTTTGGCTTCTTATATTTAGTTGTGGTGGTGATGATTTTGAGTGGTGCGTATGGGTTGTTATAGACAAAGATTGGTTCTCCCGGGCCTTGTCGGCTTTGGGTGCCATGTCCGTCTCGTTGGAATTTGGGGCGTGACAAAAGTGGTATCAGAGCGGGTCGTCCTAAGGGTGTCTACAAAGCCGTGTCTAAGTAGAGTCTTACTTATCAATGTGTTGTGCACCACATTTATAAGTAGGAGGCTACGGGACATCTAGGAGTTGTTTCTTTTCTTCATTTTCTAGATCGTGCGATAGAGCTTATGTTGTAAGTGGAATTGTATCTAACCATTGGAATTGGTTTTCTTATGTGATAGAAAATGCCGATTGCACGAAAAGGAAAAGGTAAAAGCAAAAGAATAGACAGACTGGCTGGAGAGGGAACTAGTAGACCACCACCGGAACAGGTGAATCAAGGTGGTGTTGAACAAGAGTTTGCATTGCGGGCTTCTCCTACCTTACCCGCAGACCCGCCTATGAATGCTACTGACCAGGACTTGAGAAATGCAGTGCATATGTTGACGCAGATAGTTGCTGCACAAACACAAGGACGCGCTGGCCCAACGACAAATGAGGATGATGTGACTAGAATAGCGAGCCGCAGAACGCAGGATTTCCTGAAACTAGATCCTCCAATATTCACTGGGTCAGACCCACAGGCAGATCCACAGGACTTCGTGGACCAAGTTCAAAGGGCCCTAGATGTTATGCATGTGACTGGTGCAGAAACGGTTGAACTGGCGGCCTATAGGTTGAAGGGTGAAGCGATATTGTGGTATGAGGACTGGAAACGGTCGAGGGGCATTGATGCACTTCCAGCTGGTTGGGAAGACTTTAAAATGGCCTTTCTTGATCACTATCTTCCTTATGAGCTCAGGGAAGCACGTGCAGATCAATTTCTAAACCTTCGACAAGGGAATATGAGTGTTCGAGAATATAGTCTGCAGTTTAATTCTTTGGCTCGATATGCTCCGAACGTAGTGGCTACAATGACCGACAGAATCCATCGATATGTGGACAGATTGGAGCCGTATTTGGTAAGGGACTGTACCATTGCTGCTTTAAACAGGGACATGGATATTGCAAGGATCCAGGCCTTTGCACAAAAGATGGAGGATCAGAGGCAACGAAGGAGAACACAGGAATCTGAACGAGGGCCGTCAAAGCGGGCTAGACCTATGGGGCAGTCTATGGTGTCCCAAGGGGAGTTTAGGCCCCGAATGTTTCCTAGACCGCAGAGACCATTATTTTCTCATTCCATAGCAGGTGCTTCCTCTCAGTTTCGGGGGTCTAGAGGTGGTTATGTTGGGCAAAGCAGTGGGGCTCGAGGCTCGCAGACCACGGGGTTTTTCCGTCAGCCATGTCAGCACTGTGGAAAGTTTCACCCAGGGGAATGCCGACGTGGGATGAATACTTGTTTCTGGTGTGGTATGCCAGGGCACATGATGAGGGACTGTCCACGAAGAGGCTTGAGTGGTGTGGCACGACCTATGGGGTCAACAGTTGCATCTTCATCATCGGTTCCTTCCGTAGGCCGAGGTGTGCAGCCTGTCGGTCGTGGTAGAGGTGCTGCAGGAGCAGCTAGTTCCAGTGGAGCACAGAATCGCACTTATGCTCTAGTGGACCGACAAAATTCGGAGGCATCTCCTGATGTAGTCACAGGTATATTGTCTATATTTTCACATGGTGTATATGCATTGATAGATCCGGGCTCTACTTTATCATATGTTACCCCGTTGATTGCTGCAAAATTTGAAAGAACACCGGAATTCTTAGATAAGTCTATTGAAGTGTCTACGCCGGTTGGTGAATCTATTGTTGCAAAAAGAGTATATCGCAATTGTGTGGTAACTGTGTGTGGTCATGATACACTAGCGGATCTTATTGAACTTGACATGGTGGATTTTGATGTCATAATGGGGATGGATTGGTTGGCTTCTTGTTATGCTACGGTGGATTGCCGAGCCAAGGAGGTACATTTTCATTTTCCACAAAAGAATATTCTTGAGTGGAAGGGTAATGTGGGGGCACCGAAAGGCAAATTTATTTCCTATCTTAAAGCTAGGAAAATGATAGCTAAGGGGTATATATGCCATTTGGTGAGAGTGCAAGATATCAATATGGAACCACTAACTCCTCAGTCGGTACCGGTGGTTAATGAATTTCTCGACGTATTTCCTGACGATCTTCCAGGTTTACCTCCAGAACGGGAAGTGGAGTTTGGCATTGATGTGATTCCAGGCACTCAGCCGATCTCTATTCCTCCGTATAGAATGGCTCCAGCAGAATTGCGTGAATTGAAGGAGCAATTAAAAGATTTGCTGGACAAGGGCTTCATTAGACCTAGTATGTCCCCGTGGGGTGCACCAGTATTGTTTGTCCGGAAGAAAGATGGCACCTTGAGGATGTGTATCGATTATCGACAATTGAATAAGGTAACGATCAAAAATAAATATCCTCTTCCTCGCATTGATGATTTGTTTGATCAGTTACAGGGTGCCAAATGGTTTTCAAAGATTGACTTGAGGTCGGGTTACCATCAAGTCAGGGTTAGAGAAAATGATGTACCCAAGACAGCTTTCCGAACACGGTATGGCCACTATGAATTTTTAGTTATGTCATTTGGACTAACAAATGCACCAGCTGTTTTCATGGATTTGATGAATAGGGTGTTTAAGCCATTTCTAGACGTGTTCGTGACGGTATTTATAGATGATATCTTGGTCTATTCGAGATCACAAGAAGACCATGCTAATCACTTACGACAGGTGTTACAAATTCTCCGGGATCGTAAGTTATATGCAAAGTTTTCTAAGTGTGAATTTTGGTTAAAATCCGTAGCATTCTTGGGTCACATTGTGTCGGATGAAGGGATACGGGTCGATACTCAAAAGATTGAAGCGGTGAAGAATTGGCCAAGACCTACGACGCCTACAGAGATTCGTAGTTTTCTTGGTTTGGCAGGTTATTACAGGAGATTTGTGGAAGGGTTTTCTTCTATTGCCGCACCATTGACGAAGCTAACACACAAGGCAATCAAGTTTCAGTGGAACGACGCATGTGAGAAAAGTTTCCAAGAGCTGAAAGAGAAATTAACTTCCACCCCAGTTTTAGTACTTCCCAAAGGCATAGAAGGTTATGCAGTGTATTGTGATGCTTCCGGGGTTGGCCTCGGATGTGTATTGATGCAGCATGGTAAGGTGATAGCATATGCCTCACGACAGTTGCGGCCCCATGAGAAAAATTATCCCACTCATGATCTTGAATTGGCAGCAGTAGTGTTTGCTTTAAAAATATGGCGTCATTATTTATATGGGGTTCATGTTGATATTTATACGGATCACAAAAGCTTGCAATATCTGTTCAAGCAGAAGGAACTCAATTTGAGGCAACGAAGATGGTTAGAGCTCTTGAAAGACTATGATGTTGATATTCTATACCATCCAGGGAAGGCAAATGTAGTAGCAGATGCATTGAGCCGTAAGGCAACGGGAGGCACTAGTGATCAGCTGACAGAAAAGAAGGACATAATCAAAGATTTGAATCAATTAGCCAGCTTGGGAGTTCGCCTTATTGAATCCTCAGAAGATGGAGTTATTGTGCAGAATGCAGCGGAATCCTCCGTGATAGCTGAAGTGAAAGAGAAGCAATTTGCGGATTCTATTTTATTGCAGCTAAAGGAAAATGTGCAGCAGAAATTGACCACGGCATTTGATATTACACCGGAAGGGGTGCTTCAATGTCAGGGGAGATTATGTGTACCGGACGTAGATGAGTTGAGGACACGAATTATGACAGAGGGGCATCATTCGCGCTATTCCATTCATCCGGGTGCTACTAAAATGTACCATGAATTGAAGGAAGTGTATTGGTGGGGCAACATGAAAAAGAACATTGCAAAATTTGTCGCGCAGTGCCCAAATTGTCAACAAGTGAAAGTGGAGCATCAGAAACCGGGAGGTTACATGCAATGTATCACTCTTCCAGTCTGGAAATGGGATATGATCAATATGGATTTCATTACAGGATTGCCTCGTACATTGCGGAAGTTTGATTCTATATGGGTTATAGTGGACAGGCTTACCAAATCAGCGCATTTCCTACCGGTCAAGACGACCTATACAGCTGAGGACTATGCGAAGTTGTATGTGAAAGAGATAGTACGATTGCATGGTATTCCACTTTCTATTATATCAGACAGAGGAGCACAGTTCACAGCACACTTTTGGAAATCTTTTCAGCGGAGTTTGGGTACAAGGGTGGATTTGAGTACGGCTTTCCATCCGCAGACTGATGGACAAGCAGAACGTACTATTCAGACGCTTGAAGATATGCTACGAGCTTGTACGTTAGATTTTCAGGGCAGTTGGGATGACCATTTGTCTCTTATCGAATTTGCTTATAACAATAGCTATCATTCAAGTATAAAAATGGCACCTTATGAAGCTTTGTATGGAAGGAAATGTAGATCACCAATTGGATGGTTTGAAGTGGGTGAAACTGCCTTATTGGGCCCAGATATTGTTCATCAGGCTATGGAAAAAGTTAAGGTGATCCAAGAGCGATTACAAACGGCTCAAAGTCGTCACAAGTCATATGCCGATGTGAGAAGAAGAGGGCTTGAATTCGCCATAGGTGATTGGGTCTTTTTAAAGGTGTCACCAATGAAAGGGGTAATGCGGTTCGGAAAGAAAGGAAAATTGAGTCCACGTTACATAGGCCCATATGAGATCATTCGAAAATTTGGACAAGTTGCGTATGAGTTGGCACTACCTCAAGAACTTTCCTCAGTCCATCCGGTATTTCATGTTTCGATGCTTCGAAAATGCATAGGAGATCCTTCTCGTATTGTTCCCGTAGAGGATGTTCAAGTTACAGAGGATCTTACTTATGAAGAGGTACCCATTGTGATCCTAGATCGACAAGTGAAGAGATTGAGAAATAAAGACATAGCTTCCGTGAAAGTCCTTTGGAGAAATCAACAAGTAGAAGAGATTACATGGGAAGCGGAAGAAATGATGAAAGCCAAGTATCCCCATCTATTTCAAATGGACCAAGGAGTTCACAATGCGGAGGTGGAACAATAACAAGTAAGTATTTAAAAGCATTATGTGAATGTGTATAGGTCTGTTAAAGTGAAGATGCATTTGTGGTATATAAGATAATATTCCTAACATTCGAGGACGAATGTTCCTAAGGGGGGAAGAATGTAACACCCCGTACTTTTATAACCTCACTTGATACTTTGGATCATATCTACATAGGTGTTGAGATGCCATGCATATGTGTTTTATAGTGTCATTGGTGAAACATTTGATATCGGACTTAACATGTGCGATTCGATCGTCGTAGGAGGTGTGTTGTGATTTCGTAGAAGCATTTGGGTGAGAACTCGTACATATTCTAACCTCATTTGGTGGCTTTAAGTCATGTTTACTTGATGGTTAAGATCACTAAGTAAGTATTTTGTAGTGTTTGATAAGGGATTGGACGATACGTAAACATTGGATAAGTGGCCGGAAATTTCAGCAAAGTGCTGAAATCTCAGCACAAACTTCAGAGAGGCTGCCATTTCTGCGCCACTACCCCTGTTTCAGGGGTGTGGCGCAAGGAACAAGGAGTAGGCCTTTCCGGACCCGTTTTGCGACGTAATTCTACGACGTTTCTTGGATGTTTTCTTTTGGTTCCTTGGAGATATTTTAGCGTTGTTAAGGTTTCAAATACCTCGATACACTTCCACATGATCAAACCATGAAACACACGAAGTTACCAAAAATGTTCAAGTAAGCCATGGACGGCTAGAATTCCAATTTTTGCGATCAAGGCGACGAATGAGAATCTCGTAAGAAAATATTATCGTGACATTATGAAATTATGTAAACACGAGATATATGGTGAATAATACATGATATTTGATGGGTACATGGATATGTGTAATTGGGCCCAAAAATTAGGCCCAAAATGGGATTAAAAGACTTGGCCCAAAGACAAATGATCCATTCTTGCAAGAATTGGCTAAGTGGACATATCATTTAGTGCCAAGTGTGGCTAAGGATGACTTGAGGTCCATAAAAAGCACCCAAAAATCAGATTTTTAAATCATTCAAGACTTCCATGCCTTTAAGATATTTCTCTCAACATTTTTCATTTTCAAACCCTAAAGCAAAATATTCCTTGGGACTCTTTGGACAAGATCAACATATTCCAAGCCTTGGTAAGTATTTCTCCTCATGGATTAACATATTATATGCATGGGGGATTATGTATATTATGATGGTTGTGTTGGCAAGATGGTGAATAGTGTCTTTTTGCCTTTGGTAAGAGATGTGTTGTCTTGGTGATTTGAACTTGAATTGGGACTTGTGCCTTTGATGAAAAAGTATGGCATGAACAAAATATGAACATGTATGGTGTTATTTTTGGCATTAAACTTGTTCTTGTCTATAAGTGAAAATTATGGAAATTATGAGATTTTGGCCGATATGTGCTATGGGGTGCATTAAGGTGATTTAATGGATTCTTTGTAATATGGTGTGAATGAGAAAGTGTAAAAAAGAAGCTTTGTTGCGAAATGCTATTGGTTATGATATTGGTCAATGTATGGCATGTTGTAGTATTTTTGGAATGGTCATGCCGAAATTTTATTGTAAAGGGGGAAATGACGTTATAGGCAATTATGTACCTTTTGTCGTCTTTTGCACTTGAAAGGTGTTAGATGTTGACGTAAACTCCGTTATGTGCTTGTGTTGTAGAGTAAGGGGCTGAATCATTCTATTCATTAGGATTGTGGATTCTTATTGAGAGGCTAAGGTATGTAAGGTTATTCTTGTCCGTATCTTCCTGCAACACATATTGCTCCCTTTGCCATTGTACTTGTACCTATGTCGAAATGTCCCAAAGTATCTCATGTCAAGTTGGTTGCCTACATATATTTATTCATGTGTCTCTTTTACATTGAACATTGTCCCAAAGTTCCAATAATATGATAACCAACAATGTTTCAATTTTATAATTAAAGAATGAAAGTAATGCGTATATGGTTGAGTACGGGTGGTAGCTCAAAGGGGCGAAAGCCTAGCTAGAGACGATCCCGATGTATCACGGGTGGTAGCTCAAAGGGGAGAAAGCCTAGCTAGAGACGATCCCGATTGATTATTGGACACAGGGGGTAGCCCAAAGGGGTGAAAACCTAGCTAGGGCCGAACCTGCTTTATTGATTTATGGGTGGTAGCTCAAAGGGGCATAAGCCTAGCTAGAGACGATCCCAGTATTGTTATTTACCACTGATCAGTTGGTCCCGGGCAGGATGTGATTATTGTTGATATTGAGATAATTGATAAAAGAAATAAAGAATGTAACGTACATGGTTCCACACATATGGAAATGTTGGTTTATCGATATTGCCTATTCTCTTATCCTTGATATACATTGGTGTTCTCACTTATTGCTACAGTTTTATTGTGGCCTTACATACGCAGTACATTTTTCGTGCTGATCCCCTCGGGGGAACTTACCTTACTTGTTGCAGGCACAGGCACTAGTAGACCTCCGTTGTAGGTTGCGGATCTTTTGCGGACATTTGGTGAGCTCCAGTTGGTTCGGGGCTTTCCGAGTTTCCTATGTATATTTGTTTTGGTCTTGTGTATATATATATATAGAGCGGGGTGTGTCCCGACTCTAGGTTGGTTTTGGTTGTGCATCTGTAGAGGCTTTGTAGATGTTGTGGGTCAGACGAAGGGTATGTAATGAACGTATGTTTTGTCTTGATGGCCCTAAAGGCCAAGTCTCATAGTTCTCTTATATTTGTCATAAATTCCGCTTTTGGCTTCTTATATTTAGTTGTGGTGGTGATGATTTTGAGTGGTGCGTATGGGTTGTTATGGACAAAGATTGGTTCTCCCGGGCCTTGTCGGCTTTGGGTGCCATGTCCGTCTCGTTGGAATTTGGGGCGTGACAATAGAGATGTTGTGTTCTTAAGTACTTTTTGGCAAGAGTTGTTCTCACTACAAGGTGTTCAACTTAATATGTCATCTGCTACCACCCTCAATCTGATGGTCAGACTAAGGTCCTAAACAGGTGTTTAGAAACTTATTTGAGATGTTTTTGTACTGAAGATGGTACTGGTTGGTTTCCTTGCCTCCCTATGGCTGAATACTGGTATAACACTAGTTATCATTCTGCAATCAACTTAACCCCATATGAGGCTCTTTATGGTCAACCTCCCCCTCTACATCTTCCTTACCTTCCTGGTGAATCTTCTTTTACTGAAGTAGATCAAACTCTTCTCAACAGAGAGTTGAAACTTCAACTTCTTAAGCACCATCTAGTAAGGGCTCAACACAGGATGAAACAGCAGGTTGATAGTCATAGAAGTGACAGGGTCTTTGCTGTTGGAGATTGGGTTTATTTCAAAGTGCAACCTTACAAGCAAGTCAGTATTTCAGCTCAACCTTGCCATAAGTTGGCTGCTAAATATTATGGGCCTTTCCAGATTTTGAAAAGAGTTGACCTGTTGCTTATACATTGTTGTTCCCAACTTCAGTCAAGATCCACCATACTGTGCATGTCTCATTGTTGAAAAGGTGTTATGAAGTTCCTTCCCAAATTGCCTACCCCCCCCCCTATTGATGTTTCTAGTCCTCATTGCCCTGATCCTGAAGCTATACTACAGAGGAGGATGGTGAAGAAGGATAATAAAGTTGTTGCACAGGTGTTAGTTAAGTGGCAAGGAATACCAGCTGATGCTGCTACTTGGGAGTTTCTTTCAATGTTGCAGACGAGATTCCCTACCTTTGATCCTTGAGGTCAAGGATCTTTTTCGCAGAGGGGAGTATTGATACAATAAATACAAATGTTAGCTTGGTAGTTAGATAATAGAGAATGACACATCAGCAATTAGTTACGCTCAACTTGGCGGGAAAGTTAGTTAAGGCAGTTGAGTCCAAGTTGTTATAGATTCTATTCCTTTATAAAGCTTGTATAATCCTTTAGAGATATTCATTCAGAAATTACAATTCAGTTGCTTAAACTGCTCTTCACTTTCTATTTCCATTTCTTATCTCTCATCATATTTGGTCAATTCACTCGAGTTCTTCCATTGCGCTCCTGGTGTTGGCATAGAATTTCTTGAATTCACTATAATTCCTGAGATTCTGCAAGTAAACTTAGGACAAATAAATCGAGGGTATAAAAATTAAGCACTATGAAAGACACCAGAACTTGCAGAACAAATAATATATTAATATTATAGGTTATGAAGAAAATTGCCAAAACATGACATGTCGAACAAAGGAAAGGCATAACACAATCTGGAGTACACAACCTCAACCTATAGCAATTCAAAATATGCAGCAGAGGGGCAGAAGTATTAAGAAATGCACTTTAAAAATGGATGATGAAAATAGCCTATAAGTGTAGCCTCGTAACAGTAATTATGTAGCTTTTCGGTAAGCAAAAACAAATCAGGTTTTTAATGGCGCATTGTTTAGCCACAAGAGGTTATCCTTCCGGGCATTCTATTAAGGTTGTGAAGGGAAAAATTAAGCAAAATTGTTGTGAATGTAAAAGTAGCATAACTGGACGTATGGGGTATTTTGTGTGCTGCGAGGTAAGATTATTCTTATCCATCGAAGAATTCCTGTATGTTAGGAGAAAAGGTGAATTGCAAAAATATAAGCATACAAGTGTGCTTGTGAAATAGCTAGTTTAATGCAACATTAAGCAGCTGACTGTTGTAAGGGGTTTATGTACTTGAATATGGAAAAATTCTAAATTAGACTGTAGTAAGCATTTTAACAAACTAAATAGTAGTTGTAAATCTTCAAAGCATATCTAAAGGTGAAATGTGTTTAAAGATATAAACATTTCACAGTGGAGATTACAAATATCAATATGGTCATAGTTTTAAAGCGCCACCAAAAGGCAGATTCCAAAATTGCTAATCTTGAAAACGCGAAAGGCAACTCTTAAATGTCTGTTAAAAATCTAAAAGTAATGTAGAGTGGATATTTTCAAGGCAAGACATTTGGAAAGTGATCTTTAACTAAAAGACAGAAATCGGAGGAAATCTACATGGAAAGAAGTGATGCGTAAGAAGCAAAACTAAGCGGTTGAGTATGGAAAAGCGGCATACTTGAACAGCTTGGAGGGATTTTGTCCACCACAAAAGAAGAATTTCAAAGGTAAGAGGAATTTTGGACTGCACGAAGAATTATTTCAATTTTGGGAGATCTGGAGGGACTTTGGGTGCCAAAAAGAAGAATCTAAAAGTAAGGAGGAATTTGAAAGTCTCAAAGAAGAGCGTAAAATAAGGAGGAATTTGAACTTCTCGAAGAAGAGCATAAAATTTCACTGCAGAATTCAATACATAGCAAAGAGTAAGATTTCAAAAGGATAACCTTGTAAAAGCTGAAAACTATTTTTTAGCTAAAAACTGTCAAGGTAGATGCAACTATTGCCAAATTTATCATTACAAGAAATTGGCACAGAAAATACAACTTTTATCCATTGTAATGTTGCAATGAATCGGACGTTCAATATGCAGTAGATGCAACTATTGCCAAATTTGGTAAGCTCGACATTATGTTCGGTAACGCCGGTGTAGCTGGTAAGCCAATTTCCAGCATCTTAGATGTCGATTATGACAAAATTAAAAACGTCTTTGATGTAAATGTTGTTGGTGACTTTTTTTGCGCGAAACATGCTGCTAGAGCGATGATTTCGGCCAAAATAAAAGGTTCCATTATATTCACAGCAAGAGCAACGACAGTGGTCTATGGTGTTATCTCGCACTCATATGTGTCATCCAAAAGTGCAGTTTTGGGGCTCTCCAAGAACACCGGAGTCGAATTAGGAAAGTACGGAATAAAAGTTAATTGTGTTTCTCCTAATTTCATTTGTACATCACTTACGATGAACGCACTTGGAATAGATGATAGAAAAAAAGTGGAAAAATTGATCATGGAAGGAGGGAATTTGAAAGGAGTTTTACTTGATGAAGAGGAAGTGGCAAAATCAGTGTTGTACTTAGCAAGTGATGATTCCAAATACGTGAGTGGTCTAAATCTTCTTCTTGATGGTTGTTATAGCACTACAAATGTGGCTTTAGCATAAGCCTATATGAAATTGTTTCCCTCAGCTACTACCAACGAACCTGTGTAGATTTTTACTAAAAGTATCTGGAGATGAATAAAGAGAGACAGTTTCTGTCGCATTCAAACGAGGAATAAATGTGCCACTGATCTATAAATTGGTTTCAGATGATTTAGGACAAAGTCACAATTAGTTTGATGCAATGCTAGTTTTTCCTCTTATTACCTAGTAGTAATTTAGTTTCAAACCAAGCGATTAGTTCTTTTCTGTATTTGCTGCTGCTATTTTAAAGAAGGAATAACATTTATAAACAGAGCCACATTTTTCCAATCCTGAATCTTACAAATAATTTTTTTCTGTTGAATAAGTGCTCCCCCCTTTAGGTTCACGAGTGACATCTCTCAAATTTCTAAATATACAATCATGAACAGCAAAAGATGATGAACTTTTAATTACTAATTGCCAATTTGAGACGGAAAATTTGGCGTAGCCTTAATACTGGTGGTCTACATGCTACTAACTCTGATTTATGGATTATGAAGCATTGTGGAGTTGGTGTATCCTGGAAAAAATTGTTCACCATCAAATATCCTCGAAATGCTGGGGGAAGTATGTGTGAACCCACAAGCAATTCTCGATAATACATTTTCGCCAGCCAAATAATGGCGATATTGTGATTTTACTTCCCCCAGTTATCATGATATATGATGGCTCAACAAGAGAACTAAAGCACGTTGTTGATGATGGGAAACGCCATACGCATGCTAAAGAAATCTACGTAGAAAGTCTTCTTAATCCCCTGTCAATATCTGATCAGGGATGTCGTATTCATGAAACCTCAAGAGTCACTTTGCTGATAACTTGTAAGAATTCTTCTCAGTATGCACTTTTTTATTTTGTTGAATATAGGACAATACATTGAATATGTTTTTTCCTGATAAGGTGACAAACCATTGAATATATATGAGTACATTCATCATAGTTGCTTGAATTATGAGTTATATCATAATTCATGAAACATAAAAGTTATTAGATGGTGGGATATTGCTTTTCAATATATTATCTTGACCAATGTTCCAGAAAACAAGGCCGCAATAATCCTTGTTTGAAAGGGTTTATCACTATAAAAACAGCAACAAACTCTGATTATAATTTTGAGCAAGATGCAAATTTCTGTAAGACTTTTTCAAATTGAGAATATGAGGATAGAAAGATAAAAGGGTCAAATTACCTAAAATTGTACATGTGATGCAACGAAGGACACAAGAAACAAGAAGAGAGTTTGTTTTGGATGGAGTATCTTTAGTGCATTAGTTTGCTAAAATAAGTGCAATATTTGGGACACCTTTTAAATGGAAGAGGCAGTAAGGGCGAAGACATATTCAATCGAATGTTTGAGGTATGTGTTTTATTGTTTGGTTGGATTATGTTTAGTTTGTTTGTAGACTTTTCAAGGAAGGAGAGAGTATAAAATTTATTGATCTCCTTGTATACATTGAACATGAAACATCGTCATGAGGAAATTCGAGGGTTCTTTAGTTGTAGTTTTCTTTTGAGAGAAAGGGATGAATTAGGTTATTTCAAAAATTAATGAACTCAAAATTTTCTATTGAAAACAAAAGAGAAGGAAATGTAACTACTTATTGTACACAATATTATTATAGTAACTATTAAGTACCTAGATAGCACCTTAAACTTGGCACAATTTGTAAAACAGCCACTCAAAGTTAGTCAGTGTAAAAGAAACGAGAGACAAGAAAACATCTTTGTTATGATTAAAAGGAACAATCTCAAATAGACCAAGATCCAATTTCGGGTCATTTTGTGGTGAACATGATCTGTCATAATCTCTTCGATCCCTTCATTTATGTGCCAGAATAGAGAGATTTGGTAGGAAAGTGGAAGAGACCTTTTTGTATATGATAATCAAAGGGAGTGGGAAAGCTGCAGTAATTCTTTGGAATCACTGTATCTTTTAAACATCCGCATACATAAGACAAAGCGTGAAACACACTTGTTTGTTATGTATTGAATTGACCAAGTGATTAGGGAAGAAAAACAAGTGAAGAAGTTCAACAGTTCGGGGATTTTTCTATTAGTAGGTTGGAGTGACAATTTTTCCGGTCACATACTCACCAGAGATGTGAAAAAGATAGAGAGCGAAATTTTAGAGGTCATTTTCAGATATAAAATGAAAAAATATGGGTAAAACTAAGGTTTTTAGGCGCTTGAAACTTGTTTTAAAACACACATTTTGCCACGTCATACATGGATATTTAAAAGACACACTTTTGACAAAGAAAATACTCCTTTCTGATTTTGACTGTTTTGTTCCTTTAATGCAGCCACATCAGCAGCCAAAGCATCTATGGCTTCCAATTTTGCTGCTATAGTTGTGAATTGTTGGCCGATCTGATCATGAGTCGATATGATGGGTTCACTGTTGGAAGCGTTGGTCCTTGTGTTAACCACGGCAGATCTTACTGTTGTGATACCAATGATAGAAACTAGGACAAAGAAGAGATGAAAATGAAATTTTACTGGTTAAATAAAGTGCAAGAATCTTAAACACTATATTAGCCAATAACCATGTCCGTATGGAGTGGACAAATCTCCAGATACATGATAATACTAATATTTTTCCTTCTTTAAAATTTCTTCTACATACATCTATTTAAACTAAAACACAAGATAACTCCTAACATATAAAAACAGTTACTGATGTAGATAACTGTTGGTAACTACTATAATACTAACTGCTGCTAATATATTTTATCCTCTTTGAAACGAAGAAACTAATACGGATTATCTCCACATGCAAAAGAAGCAGTCATATCACATACCTTTGGTGAATTATTCATGATATACTTTTAACGAACAAAATTGTATTTGTATTTATGGAAATGCTCCACATCTGATTATAGATACATATTCGGAACTTTAAAGAGTATGTTTGCATACTTAAATTAGATCAGAACTTTAAAGAGTATGTTTGCATACTTACATTAGATCCAGAGTTTGATACAAGGGTTTTTCATCAAATCTGAGATATCAAATGTTTCTAGATTGAGGATATATATATATAACCAAAGCTAAATGGATATCAAGGATGCATATAACTAGTCTCGACTGATATGTATACATTTGAGAAAACTTGTGTACTCAAAATTGTATATTGGATTTTTGTGAAATGAACAAAAGTTTCCGTGTGGCGTCTTCCCCTGCTTTTGCAGAATGCTGCTGATTCTGTTTGTAACATTGCAAAATCAAAGTTCTGAATTTGTTTGTCAATGAAGTAGTTTGGACACACATTCCAAGACCTTCCTTTTCACAAATGATAAATAACGATTAAGCAGTAGCATTTACAATGGAATGACGATACATTATTTGTACATGAAATTAGATTTTGTGCATCATTGTATTATTAAATGTCGACGTGCATTTTGCTCTTCAACTGGCCTATAGTGGCTCGGGGAGGAACACCAACAATTCATCATGGTCAGTGACATTGTAAAAGAAGCTCAGTGATGTCATAGGTACTACATCATGAGTGAATATGCTAAGGAACTTTTAAAGTAACCATTTTTTTCTATTGGGTGGATTAGATGGCTATTGTCATGGATTAAATGCATAATATTATTTTAAAAGAGATTCAATATGATATGACATGTCAAATATGTATCTTGTTATCCTAAAAAGAATAGAGAATGACTTTGATAGGATATCACTTTTCATAAGTTGAGTGACTTTGTGGTACAAAAAAAAAAAAAAGATAAAAGCAATTTTAGCAGGATATTCCACTAAGTTGAGTGATCATCCAAGAAATTAACTCTAAGCAGGAATTGATGATAATTTGCTAACGCTATATAACTTGTTTGTTAAACCTCCTTTCTGTTATAATTCAAACTGGAAAAAAGATCCCAAAGAACCACCGGTATCAATATTAATCCTTTCCTTCTCCGAGTGCAATTAGGGATCGCAAATTGGATGGGCGGGACAAACACGCATAAACCCGCCTCGTCCCGCCCCGCCCGGTATAGCATATTTTTTTTGTTTTCACCCAGCCTTGCTCCACTCCGCATGAACCCGCTCCGCATAATTTGCTTTTTTTAATTGCATACCATCAACCATATCGTTTAGTCTTTCATATGATCTTTAACATCAACTGTTCATAGAATAGAGGACTGCAAGCAAAACCGACTTAAGCTTTTACACAAGATATTTGTGGAGTAAAATGTCAACATTCTACAAGACGACTAAGGAAACTGAAGCAGCAGGCATTACACCATTTATGTTGAGTCTTCTTACATAAAATGAACCAAGCATTTAGTTGAAGAGACTGTGATTTGTGGAATTGTGGGTGGGCTACTAAAGAGAAAGGGTACTTTGTCGAGTGAGCAATGGTAAGTAATGCATAAAGAGAAAGGGTACTTTGTAGAGTGAGCAATGGTAAGTAATGCATAAAGAGAAAGGGTATTTTGTCGAGTGAGCAATGGTAAGTAATGCAACTCTGGAGCAATTCAAGTAGAAACAAAAATAAACACGAGAAAATATTTTGTGTGCTGCTAGGTAGGTTTATTCTTATCCATTTCATTGGAGAATGTATGTATGTTACAGGAAAAGGTGAATTGCGAAAATATAATATAAGCATACAGCTCGCCAGTGAAATCGCTAGTTTAATGCAACATTAAGCGGCTGACTGTTGTAAGAGGTTAAAGTAGTTGGATCTGGAAAACTTTTAATTAAGTAGAATCGGAGGAAGCATTTTAATGAACTAAATAGTAGTTGTAAATCTTCAAAGCATATCTAAAGGTATAGTATGTTTAAGAATATAAACGTTATCACCAAAAGGCAGATTCCAAAATTGCCGATCTTGAAAACACAAAAGGCAACTATGAAAAGTCTATTAAAAGTCCAAAAGTGATGTAGAATGGATTGTTTCAAGGCAAGACATTCGGGAAGTGAGCTGTAACTAAAAGAAAGAATCCGAAGGAAATATTCATGGAAATAAGTGATGCATACGAAGTTAAACTAAGTGGTTGAGTATGGAAAAGCGGCATATTTGAGCAACTTGGAGGGATTTTGTGCACCTCAAAAGAAGAATTTCAAAGCTAATTTTGCACAATCATGAACAGCAAAAAACAATGAACTTTTAATCACTAATTGCCAATTTGAGAGGGAAAATATGGCGTATATTTAAAATGCTGATGAAAATCTTGAAGTGCTGTAGGCAGGGTATATTTTGCCAGAGACTTTGGTGAACTTTGGTGAACTGGAGGGATTTTGTGGGCCATTAGGAAGAATTCGAAAGGCAGGTGCGATTTTGCTCCACACTAATAAGGATTACAAAGTGCACAACATAATGATATGAAACATAAAGGGATATTGCAAAATTGATAATTTTGGGAAGAAACATTTGAGTGCAAAGGGGACAATTAATTATCTAAATTCAGTAAAAATAGATAAATCATAAATGTAGATCCTGATTTGTTTTGTGTGACGTCACCGGGCTAAAGACTCTTTTTTATATGTGTATATATAGAAGATTATTGAAGAGTAATTATATTAGTGCATAAACTGCGCAGTCTGCTAGCATTCCTTACTTTGAGAAAAAGATCAGAACCCAACTCTTAGGCAATTGAACTTCTTCTGAGATGTCTTCATTTCTTTCTTTAGTTGCAACTCCATTGAGTGATTCGATAATCCCTGATGAAATCATAATAGATATCCTCTTAAGGCTGCCCACCAAATCGTTGTCGAGATTCATGTGCGTTTCAAAACCATGGCATCAACTAATCTCTAGACCTGATTTCGTCAAGACTCATCTGAAGTTAATTGTTAATGACAAAGAGTTCTATGGAAATTCCAAGTTTTGTTCTCTCCCTCCATTGTTTAACAAAGAACAATGCACGGAGCTATTTTGCATTAATTCTCCAATCCAAAAACCATTTTTATTTACTAGAATTGTGGGTTCTGTAGATGGATTAGTTTGCCTATTCAATCGGCCAAGGGAGACATGTATATGGAACCCCACCATTTGCAAGTCAAAGGAATTACTTAATTTTAGAGATATTCGCTCTTTTGATACCCGATATGGTTTTGGATATGATGAGTCAAATGACGATTACAAAGTAGTATTTATCGATTATTGTAGTTCTACCAATGATGTGCTCAGCACTTCCAATATGAGGACAGTGGTCAGCATTTATAGTTCCAGGACTGATTCTTCGAGAACAGTCCATAATCAGCTTCAGGACATCTATCTAATAAATTCTTCCGGTAAATTTGTCAATGGGAAGATTTATTGGGTTTCATCTACTGATCTTGATGATCACAATGTGCGCAACATCATTTCTTTTGATGTAGCATACGAAACATGGGAAAGCTTGGAGCTTCCTTTTTGTGGAGAAGACGATTCTTATTTCAAACTGGGAGTTATGGGAAGTAATCTTGCTCTGCTTTATACTAGTCATCTATGTGCTACTACCTCTGATTTATGGATTATGAAGCATTGTCGAGTTGATGTATCTTGGACAAAATTGTTCACCATCAAATATCCTCGAAATGCTGGGGGACGTATGTGTATACCCCAAAGCACATTCTCGATAATACATTTTCGCCATCAGTCAAATAATGGCGACATTTTGATTTTACTTCCACCAGTTATCATGATATATAATGGTTCAACAAGAGAACTAAAGCATGTTGTTGATGTTGGGAGATGCTTTGCTGAAGAAATCTACGTAGAAAGCCTTCTTAACCCCCTATCAATACCTGACCAGGGACGTCGTATCCATGAAACCTCACAATCACTTTGCTGATATCTTGTAAGAATTCTTCTCAGTATGCACTTTTTTATTTTGTCGAATATAGGACAATACATTGAATATGTTTTCCCTGATAATGTGACAAAACATTGTGATGTTTTAGCATTTTAATATTATTATTTTTATTTTTTTTAATATTGTTATGCATTGTTTTTGGATCGCTGTACAGCAACCAAACGTTTCGAGTCTTTAAGCTAATTAACTCTATCAGTTGCTTTTCTTCTATGCATTATAATGCCATTACTTGTCCATATTCTTTGGGTGGCATATAATGCCTTATTACATTAGGAGTTACTAAACTTAAAGGCAAGGAGTACGTGATGTTATATTTGGTTTCTGCATAACCTTTTCACCAATGGCATTATATGCCAATTACTCACATTAGTTAAGGGTGGTAGAATGTGGTCATAAGTTCTTTTGTAACTCTTGTAACTTCTAGACAATTGATCTTCCATCTTTACTATCCCTCATTCATTCTTATTCATTACAAGAAAGACTTTCACTCCTATAAATAGAGTTGGTCTTGCATATTTTTTGAAGTACAAGATAATATAGAGTTCACAAAAGTTAGTAAAAAAGAGAGTTTATTAGTTGAAGGGAGGTGTTCTTTTTTGTGGAGCTTTGAACTCAACTCTTGTCCAGAGTTTGTTGAGTTTTACTTTGTGAGAAGGCTGTTGTATCCTGGAGGGGACAAGTCAAGAAGATTACTGCTGGACCGGTGAAAACATTTGTTGCAGTGGGCTTGAATCTCCTTATAGAAAGCGGGATATCTGCGTCTCAGCCAAGAAGAAGATTATTGTATTTTCTTCATTTCTTTTGTATTTTTCAATTGTAATTTTCTGTAATTTCACCAACACATTGAATATATATGAATCCTTTCATCATAGTTGTTTGTATTTCTTGTAAGCATTTCTCCTCTTTATTATATCATAGTTCATGTAACAAAAAGTTAATAGGTGGTGGTGTTAGGATATACTATTAACCATGTTGGTTTAAGTTATAGTATTATTTTACATCCCATGTAAAGACAATTTATTTCATCTTCTTAATTTAATAAAGTCTTTATTTAAATAAATCATTGTGTTGACATGTGTGTCCTTAACTTATATAGTATGCAATTTTATGCATGGAGTTATTTAACTCATGCATGGAAGATTAAAATTGTCGGTTCTTATAAGTTATAAATTAAAGTTCACAATCAAAGATGAAGTAGGACAAACATCTTGATGATTGTAGCACAAGATTAAAATATAATTTGATCTTAATTATGGGAGTGGTAATATTCCAACTTCTTGTGCTAGTACATTTCGTATGTATTGAACGGACCAAGTAGAGATGTTTTGTTTATGTTCTGAATATTAATAAACAACTTCTCTAGTCCATTACATGTACTTATACTCTTAATCTTGATATAATTATTATGATCTATGTAGTTTGATTTATTATTTTAATCTATTAAAAGGTGAGACTCTATTGAGAGTCAATATATTCCTAATAGATTGGATAATGACAAATCACTTAGTGAAATAATAATTAGTTGATAGAACCATGTCTCGGACTTGAGATAGAAGACACCCCTATATGGTTGCTTATAAGTTTTCACGTGTAAACCCTGCAGGTGGATTTAGTATCCGTCACGTGAAATAAGTTAAGCATAGTAATATAGGATTGAGTTAGTCAATAAATTGAATTTTTCAGAAAAATTCGATTTAATTGATTGGTGTCGGTAATTCTAACATGGGGAGTTAAATAAGATGTAATGGTAGATTTCGAAGTTAATATCGAGGAGTGCAATTACAGATTTTTAGTGGAATGATTTGTAATTTATTATGATATGATAATTCATTCATTTGCGAATTAATATCATGATTGGAAGCCTCAGTTAATAAATCTGCGGTCCCTGCTACGCCTGATTAACTAAACGTTTTTGAAAAAAAAAAAGGATTTTGTGGAAGAAGTGATATTGTTTTACTAGTCTTCTATAAGGAATGAATGTGACTTAATGTGACTTAATACCAATAAATAAAGAGCTGAAAACATTTTGTGCTTAATGGATTATTAAAGCTGAAAAACGTTTTCAGCTCATTAGTGATATTAAGGTGACATAAGAGCTGAAAACGTTTTGTGCTTAATGGATTATTAAGGCTGAAAAACGTTTTCAGCTCATTAGTGGCATTAAGGTGACATAATAGCTGAAAACCGTTCTGCCCTTTCCTCTACCTTCTTCAATGGGGTTATAGGATTAAATAGGGGCTGGGTTTTCAGTAGAGTATCATTCGTTTTTATCCTTAGAAAAACAGAAAACTTGTCCACACAAGTATTGTTTAGAAAAGGTTATTCAGGTAGTAGCAGAAGGCAGCAGACCTGGAGAGCAAGGATCTAAACATCATTTGTGAAAGCTTCAAGAGGTATGTAATTTTTAATGAATTTCGGTTTTTATTTTACATTATCATGTTGACATGTAAGTTTGTGATCCCTTGTTTATGCTTCCGCTGCGTATGTGATTTATGCATTCTAGCAATTGGTATCAGAGCCATCTTACATCTCACTGATAATGTAATATGAAATTCATGATTGTTATACATATTTTTTGTTAGTTTCAACAGTTGTATAAAATCATGTTGTTGGCTGTTTATCATGTTGATGTTATTGTACCTGAAATTTCATGTTTTCATATATCTATTTTGGTTTATATGACTATCATGTGTTATGAATTTATGGTACAATTGTTTTTCTGGAAATACATGTTCTCCATGAAATATTTGTTTTCTGGAAATCATTGTTCACAATGAAATATTTGTTTTCTGGAAATCATTGTTCACAATGAAATGTTTGTTTTCTGGAATGGTTTCTCCATAATTGCCAAATGGATTAAGGGTAACTATGTTTCAAGTTATGCCTATGCCCAACTACAGTCATAACTTACATGCTCTAACGAGCAGTATGGTGTCAAGGCAAGGCTGTCTAGACAGTCCATGTGACCCTCGCTGACAGCCTTGCCGATAACTGTCTCAAATGATTTTTTGCATTGAGGAAAAATATGTACTGATTTATGAAGTTTCCCAACTGTCTTGGTTGTTTATTTGCCTAAACAAGTGGTGTAGTGGAAAGGCCAAGCTGCGAGCGTAGCCCTGCTGACCCTCGCAAGCAGCCTGATCTATGAATGCCATTTTGGTCGGTTTTGGAGTTTTTCAATTTTTGACGAACTCCGATTGGCCTGAAATTTGGTAGGTTCATTGGAAATGACCCAATGACCAAGACTTACAGAGCTGCTGTAACATAGGCCCTTTTTTGGCCAAATTCCTTCGTTTTCATGGGTTTTTGGGCATTTTAATGTTTTCTGAAAAATTAAAAATTCTGAAAAAATTAAATTTTTGATACCAGTGGTAATAGGGGTCATTCCTTATGGTTTCCAGTGGTTGATTACAGTATATTATATGAGTTTACATGTTGACATAGGTCTTCTTCCCCATCGGATAAACTTGTATAGGGTATTACTGTTTTGTGTCTCTTGTTTTGATGGCTTGTATTAACTTTCCAACTAAGTTATATGTTGAATCAATGAGCAACAGATTCTGTGAAATATGATGTTTTATCTAACTTAACTTAACAGTTTACTCTCTAACTGAGTTGGTGCTGTTTTGTTTAAGTAGATAGCATGTCTCACATTGCATGTATTTTTGCTTAAATGGTTAAGTTTCCCTAACGATTCTAACTGTTTATGAGCATGGTGATATGTGTGATGTGTCTTTTATGAATTTAATTATTCTGTTAGCATGTCTAATAATGATTTGTTTTTTGATCATACCACAGATTCACCATGTCTTCATTCAATCCCTTAACCACTATCCTGAATCAAAATAAACTAGAGGGCCCTAACTATGTTGACTGGAAACGTAATTTGGACATTGTCCTTACTGCTGAAGGTTTCAAATTTGTGCTGGTTGAAGAATGCCCCATTAGGTCCGCTGATCCCACTGATGATGAAACTAAGGCCTATGACAAATGGGTTAAGGCTGATGAGATGGCAAGATGCTACATTCTTGCCTCCATGGCGAATGTCTTGCAGCATCAACATCAGTCAATGACTTCTGCTTACGATATGCTTGAATCTCTCAAAGAGATGTTCGGTGAGCAAAATCGTGCTGCAAAGCAGACAGCCATGAAAGCCCTTTTGACCACTAAAATGGCTGAGGGATCATCGGTGAGGGAGCACATTCTTAAGATGATGAGTCTGTTGAACGAGTTGGAAATTCTTGGTGCGGTTATTGATAAGGAATCTCAGGTTGAGATGGTCCTACAGACTCTGCCGGACAGTTTTCAGCAGTTTTGCTTAAACTATAATATGAATAAGATGGACTTGTCCCTAGCAAAACTGCTGAATGAGCTGCAAGCGGCAGAATCTATCATTAAGCACTAAGCTCCTCCTGCGGCGTTCATGGTTGACAAACCTTCGTCTTCGACTTCTAAGCCGAAAGGCGACAAGAAGAAGAAGAAGCCCCGTAAGGTTCCAGGTGCTGCTGGTGGTGTGGCTAAGCCTAAGGGCAAGTGCTATCATTGTAAGCAACCTGGTCACTTTAAGAAACAGTGCCCCGGTTATATAGCAAAAATGCAGAAACAAGGTATTTCTTTTTCATATGTCGTTGAAACATTTTTAGCGGCTGTTTCTACCTAATTTTGGGCTATAGATTCAGGAGCCACTAATCATATCTGCACTTCTTTGCAGGGGTTTCAGGTAACACGGCGGCTAAATGAAAATGAGCTCAACGTGTTTCAAGCAAATGGGGAACCAGCACCAGCCTTAGCTATAGGAACTATTTCCATTACGTTCAGTAGTTCTAGAGTTTTGAATTTAAATAATGTCCTCTACGTTCCTTCTATACGAAGGAATTTACTTTCAGTTTCAGGAATAATGGATGCTGGTTACAATGTTTATTTTGCTAATAATTCTGCAATTATTAAGTTTAATAAGCATTTTATTATTTCTGCTCCTAGAATAGATGACCTGTTTGTGTTTGATGTGTCTCAAAACATGCTACAAACTTCGGAACTTAATAACATTAATCAATCACATAAGAGAAAACGAATTTCAGAATTGAGTGAGACCTACTTATGGCACTTACGTCTAGGTCATATTAATATAAATAGGATCTCACGGTTGGTTTCTGATGGACCTTTGAGTTCATTGAAAGTGGAGGCACTTCCGACTTGTGAATCCTGTTTAGAAGGAAAAATGACCAAGAGACCCTTTCCTTCCAAAGGAAATAGAGCCGGTAATAAGTTAGAATTAATTCATTCTGATTTGTGTGGCCCTATGAATATACAAGCAAGAGGTGGTTTTGAGTATTTTGTGACTTTCACAGATGATTACTCGAAATATGGATACATTTATTTGTTGCGCCGTAAATCTGAATGCTTTGAAAAATTCAAGGAATTTAAGACAGAAACGGAAAAGCGACATAATAAACATATCCATACATTACGATCTGATCGTGGTGGTGAATACCTTTCTGCGGAATTCATTAAGTATTTATCAGAATCAGGAATTACATCTCAATATTCTGCTCCGGGAACACCACAACAAAATGGTGTGGCAGAGCGGAGAAATAGAACTCTTATGGAAATGGTTAGATCAATGTTAAGTTATTCAGATTTGCCTTTTTCCTTTTGGGGGTATGCATTAGAAACAGCAAATTATATTCTGAACTTGGTTCCTTCAAAGTCAGTACCTTTAACCCCATCTGAATTGTGGAGTGGGCGCAAGCCTAGTCTACGGCATATTCGGGTTTGGGGTTGTCCAGCACATGTGCTCAAAGGGAAAACTAATAAACTGGAATCTCAGACAGAAGTGTGCATTTTTATTGGATATCCAAAAGGTACTAAGGGAGGTTTATTTTACTGTCCTAATGAACAGAAGGTAATTGTCTCGACAAACGCCAGATTTCTGGAATCGGACTATTTAATGAACCATGTTCCTAGAAGTAAACTAGTTTTACAGGAATTAAGCAATAGAATAACTAATAATGAAACACAACAAGAACATATTCCGACAACCGTTATTGACATACCACTGCATCAACGTAGTGGGAGAAATGTCAATAGGCAAGAGGTTGCACAAGAGCAAACACTTGACATTACACTACCTCAAAGTAGTGGGAGTAATGTTGAGCAACATGCAATTGTGGAGGAAACTGTTCAGGGTAATGTCGAGCAGCCTGCAATTGTGCAGGACGACGTTCAAGGTGTTCAGAATTCAGTTCCAAATATAGCGGATCCTGTAGTGACTGTTCGTCGTAGTGGGAGAATTATTAGAAAACCTTTAAGGTTTGCGCTCTTGGGAGAATCATACGATCGAATCCCTGAGGAGCCTAATACAGAACCCCTTAATTACGCCGAAGCACTACAGGACAAAGATGCTGAAATGTGGATTGCTGCTATGACATCTGAAATTGAGTCTATGTACTCTAATCAAGTCTGGGATCTTGTAGAACCACCTGCGGGAGTCAAACCCATTGGCTGTAGATGGATCTATAAGAAAAAGAGAGGTGTGGATGGAAAAGTACAAACTTTTAAGGCAAGGCTTGTTGCGAAAGGGTTTACTCAAAAAGAAGGAATTGATTATGAGGAAACTTTTTCGCCGGTAGCTATGCTTAAATCCATTAGGATTCTCTTATCCATTGCTGCTCATTATGATTATGAGATTTGGCAAATGGATGTCAAGACGGCTTTCCTAAATGGAAGTCTTGATGAGTGCATTTATATGGCACAACCAGTAGGTTTCATAGAAAGTGGCAATGAAAACATGTTTTGTAAACTTAAGAAATCCATCTATGGATTGAAACAGGCATCTAGGGCATGGAATACTTGTTTTGACAATTCGATTAAGACTTTTGGTTTTGATCAATGTGAAAATGAGTCATGCATATATAAAAAATGGGACGGAGACAAAGTTGCATTTTTGATTCTGTATGTAGATGACATTTTGCTCATAGGTAATAATGTGAGCATGTTGAATTCTGTTAAGGAGTGGCTTTCCTCGCGTTTTGATATGAAAGACTTGGGAGAAGCGTCTCATATCCTTGGGATCAAGCTTATGCGAGATCGCAAACAAAGGATAATAGGCTTATCTCAAGCGCTTTATATTGACACTATTCTTGCAAGGTTTAGCATGCAAAATTCCAAAAAGGGATTCCTTCCTTTTAGGCATGGAATTACTTTATCAAAGGATCAGTCGCCCAAAATGGCTGATGAGATAGAGAGAATGAAGGCGATCCCTTATGCTTCTGCTGTAGGGAGTCTCATGTATGCTATGTTGTGCACCAGACCTGATATTTGCTTTGCTGTTGGCATGGTTAGCAGATTTCAGTCTAATCCTGGACAAGAACACTGGACTGCGGTAAAGCATATAATCAAGTACCTGAAAAGGACTAGGGATTACATGCTTGTCTTTCACTCTGACAATCTTGTACCTATTGGGTATACAGATTCAGATTTTCAGTCAGATAAGAATTCTAGAAAGTCTACCTCAGGATATGTGTTTACTTTAGGAGGTGGAGCCATAGTTTGGAGGAGTATCAAGCAATCATGTGTTGCTGATTCCACCATGGAAGCTGAATATGTGGCTGCCTCTGAGGCGGCCAAAGAGGCTGTTTGGCTCGGTAACTTTCTGAAAGAGCTTGGAGTGGTTCCTTCGGTTCAAGCACCACTCACACTTTATTGTGACAATAGTGGTGCGGTTGCAAACTCGAAAGAACCACGAAGCCATAAAAGAAGTAAGCATATTGAGAGAAAATATCACTTGATTCGGGATATAACTCAAAGGGGTGATGTGAGAGTTTTGAAGATTGAGTCGAAGAACAATTTGGCGGACCCATTTACAAAGGGCTTAACTCAGAAGGTCTTTGATAAGCATGTGGAAGAAATGGGTGTTAAAATTGTTCATGCATGGTTATGAGTCTAAGTGGGAGATTGTTAGGATATACTATTAACCATGTTGGTTTAAGTTATAGTATTATTTTACATCCCATGTAAAGACAATTTATTTCATCTTCTTAATTTAATAAAGTCTTTATTTAAATAAATCATTGTGTTGACATGTGTGTCCTTAACTTATATAGTATGCAATTTTATGCATGGAGTTATTTAACTCATGCATGGAAGATTAAAATTGTCGGTTCTTATAAGTTATAAATTAAAGTTCACAATCAAAGATGAAGTAGGACAAACATCTTGATGATTGTAGCACAAGATTAAAATATAATTTGATCTTAATTATGGGAGTGGTAATATTCCAACTTCTTGTGCTAGTACATTTCGTATGTATTGAACGGACCAAGTAGAGATGTTTTGTTTATGTTCTGAATATTAATAAACAACTTCTCTAGTCCATTACATGTACTTATACTCTTAATATTGATATAATTATTATGATCTATGTAGTTTGATTTATTATTTTAATCTATTAAAAGGTGAGACTCTATTGAGAGTCAATATATTCCTAATAGATTGGATAATGACAAATCACTTAGTGAAATAATAATTAGTTGATAGAACCATGTCTCGGACTTGAGATAGAAGACACCCCTATATGGTTGCTTATAGTTTTCACGTGTAAACCCTGCAGGTGGATTTAGTATCCGTCACGTGAAATAAGTTAAGCATAGTAATATAGGATTGAGTTAGTCAATAAATTGAATTTTTCAGAAAAATTCGATTTAATTGATTGGTGTCGGTAATTCTAACATGGGGAGTTAAATAAGATGTAATGGTAGATTTCGAAGTTAATATCGAGGAGTGCAATTACAGATTTTTAGTGGAATGATTTGTAATTTATTATGATATGATAATTCATTCATTTGCGAATTAATATCATGATTGGAAGCCTCAGTTAATAAATCTGCGGTCCCTGCTACGCCTGATTAACTAAACGTTTTTGAAAAAAAAAAAGGATTTTGTGGAAGAAGTGATATTGTTTTACTAGTCTTCTATAAGGAATGAATGTGACTTAATGTGACTTAATACCAATAAATAAAGAGCTGAAAACATTTTGTGCTTAATGGATTATTAAAGCTGAAAAACGTTTTCAGCTCATTAGTGATATTAAGGTGACATAAGAGCTGAAAACGTTTTGTGCTTAATGGATTATTAAGGCTGAAAAACGTTTTCAGCTCATTAGTGGCATTAAGGTGACATAATAGCTGAAAACCGTTCTGCCCTTTCCTCTACCTTCTTCAATGGGGTTATAGGATTAAATAGGGGCTGGGTTTTCAGTAGAGTATCATTCGTTTTTATCCTTAGAAAAACAGAAAACTTGTCCACACAAGTATTGTTTAGAAAAGGTTATTCAGGTAGTAGCAGAAGGCAGCAGACCTGGAGAGCAAGGATCTAAACATCATTTGTGAAAGCTTCAAGAGGTATGTAATTTTTAATGAATTTCGGTTTTTATTTTACATTATCATGTTGACATGTAAGTTTGTGATCCCTTGTTTATGCTTCCGCTGCGTATGTGATTTATGCATTCTAGCAGGTGGTGTATTGTTTTTCTAGGAAACAAGGCTGCAATAATCCTTGTTTGAAAGGGTTCATCACTATAAAAACAATAACAACTTTGATTATAATTTCGAACAAGACTCAATTTTTTATTGTTAATTAAGAATATGAGGAAAGAAAGATAAAGAAAAGTCCAAATTACTTAATTGTACATGTGATGCAATAAAGGACACAGGAAACAGGAAGAGCATTAGTTTGCTTAAATAAGTGCATTTGGGACAGTTTTTAGATGGAAGAGGAAGTAAGGGTAAGAGACATATTTAAATTGAATCTTTGAGTTATGTGTTTTATTGTTTGGTTGGATCATGTTTAACTTTGTCAGTAGACTTTTCAAGGAAGGAGAGAGTAATAACATTTATGGTATCTCCTCGCATACATTGAACATGAAACTTCGTAATGAGGAACTTTTTTAATGTTAAGGGTATAGTTGGAAACAGTTACCAACTTTACTCTTGAATTTCTAAAGTTACAACTATTTTGGGACAATTTTATGAGCTAAACTGATAGTGTAAATAGGACGGAGGGAGCAGTAAATTAGCTAGTATGGACATTTACACCATTTATGGTTAATCTCATTCCGCATAACATACACCATTGTGGGAAGAAGATATATCCTTGTGCAGTCCTAATAGATATGACCTATGGCTATGAGGCTGTCGTAGCCGCTAATATTAGAAATCTGCCAGGAAGTTGTTGCGCGAACTGGATATTGAGAGAGAAAATGGTTGTCTAAGCTAATACATTCTGATCTATTTGCACTCCTTTGTGTTTTTAAAAAAATTGATTTGAACCTTGATCTCCCTAATTAAATTTCCTCATTCCTTTGTTTGTATGTTGTAATTTGCATGAGCTCGTTTTTATTTTATCGGCTAAATCGTTTGTAATGGACAATAGGATGCGCTTTCAGAAGGATCTGGTGTGATGTCTCTACCTTGAAGAATGATATGGAAGAGAATCTTCTTTCTATAGATAGACGAGCTAATTTGGTAGTGACAGTGATTGAGCCTTAAAACCAACTATCCATACTCTTGACAACATCTTGGCGAAATTTTGTTTAGAGTTTTACTTTAGTGCTGCTTAGATGTCAATTAAGGACTTTAACTGACTGTGTTTGTTGATTTTCATTGCTAACCTGTTGAATGAAACATCCTTTTACATTGAGAAATGATGATTCCCTCGCATCTATGCTGTTGGTTTTGCTTAACTTGGTGGCTATTTTTGAAGTGCTATACACTGTTTTTACAAGTCATGTGAAAATTTTGTTAGATGCAACCTTAACTTGTTTTGTACTATTGAATTCCAGGAAGTGGAAGCTAATGTTGAACATTAATCACTACTTGCTGACTGCATGGATCGAAATGATGAAGCCTTGAATGATCTGTTTGTTTTCTCCATCGTGTCTATTGTACTTAGTATCAGACTTGTAGTTCTATACTGTTACCAGATTTACAATCATATGTTGTAAACCATAATCCTGATAACATTTGTGTTAAGAACTTGGTTTGGTATAAAGCATTTTTTTTCGTATAATTAGATATTTGAATGTCTCTCCAATGTGAAGAGAACTCGATATGTTCAGTATCATAATGAAACAGATCCAAATGAAGCAGAATGGATCTCGCGGATTCATATAACTGATTTCGACTTGTACACAAAGAATGTTAGAGGAAACCTTGTGGATTGTTCCCCTGCTTTCAGGGTGATAAGAGTATTATTAGCTCTTCCAGTAAACTAAGCAATTAAGAATTGGGAATTTCTCACACTCCATATGAGCTCCAACTAGCATTTGGCCTAAATTAGAGAAATTTAATCAGATTCATTCGTATGTTCAGCAACTGCGAATAAGTTAATGAAGACGACTGAGAATTACGATTCCTCATTCAAGTTGCTTGTATTATTTCCCTGATATCATACCCTTGGATTCTGGTAGTGCTGGAGCCATACTGTTGGTGCATTATTCGTGATATACTTTTAACGAACAAAATTGTATTTGTATTTGTGGAAATGCTCCACATTTAATGTCGATACATATTAGGAACTTTAAAGAGTATGTTTGCATACTTACATTAGATCCATAGCTTGATACAAGGGTTTTTCATCTAATATAAGAGATCAAATGTTTCTAGATTGAGGATATATATAACCCAAGCTAAACGGATATCCCCAGGATTCATATAACTAGTCTCGACTAATATGTATATGTTAGAGAAAACTTTGTTGGGAAAAATACTACAATATTGGTATGGATCTGAAATCAATAATAGTAAGAGAATAGTCACAAATACTGTGTTGTGGCAAGCCACTGCCTTGAAAGCGATTTCCGCCAAACTCCGGTGTAAATCCTTCTAGCCGGTCGCTCCCCAAGGCTCCACAGCTATTTCCAAACATGTGCACTCGTGGCTGGAAGTTTGGAGGTTGCCCAAACTAAGTCAAGAAGAAGAGGAAAAGAGGAAGTTGTTTTTCTTTCTTTCTTTGTTGTAGTTATAGATTGAAAGGCAAATTCTACAGAGTGGCAGTTCGTCCGGCTATGTTGTATGGAGCGGAGTGTTGGCCAGTCAAGGCATCCCACTTACAGAGGTTGAAGGTGGCGGAGATGAAGATGTTGCGTTGGATGTGTGGAATTACTAGGAGAGATAGGGTTCGGAATGAGAGTATTCGGGAGAAGGTGGGAGTGGCCTCGGTAGTTGACAAGATGCGGGAAGTGCGGTTGAGGTGGTTCGGGCATGTGAGGAGGCGGTGTGCAGATGCCCCGGTACGGAGGTGTGAAAGATTGGGCATGGATGGCTTCAGACGAGGTAGAGGTAGGCCGAAGAAATATTGGGGGGAGGTGATTAGAAAGGACATGGAGCAGCTACAGCTTACTGAGGACATGACCATAGATAGGAGGGTGTGGAGGGAGAGGATTAGGGTAGAGGGATAGTGGGTAGGAGTGCGTTCTGGCTAGTAGGAAGGTGTGCTTTGTCTGCTTCTGTGCGGATAACGGTAGTGTCATGCGTGTGTTTTGTAGTTCCCTGTTCGTGGTATTGTGGTGGTGTTTGGGATGTCTGGATAGATTGTATATTGCATGACTATGTGGGCATCCTGTTTCTTTTATTTTCTACTAGTGTGTTATTCCTTGTTTGTTTGTTGTTGTTATGTTTTTTTCTACTGTTATTTGTTCTGAGTCGGGGGTCTATCGGAAACAGCCGCTCTACTTCGTTCGAGGTAGTGGTATGGACTGCGTACATCTTACCCTCCCCAGACCTCACTTGGTGGGATTATACTGGGTTTGTTTTTGTTGTTGTTGTTGTGTCTCTTCTTTTTTTTTGGTGTGTCTTGTATTCACCAAAGACATGGTTTATATAGGGATGCAAAAAACTGTTGCAAGAAGAGAGTTAATGGTATTAAAGTACCATTAAACCAAAAGTTACAGATTCTTGGTTTTCATTTGGAAAGGATATGTAGGTTCATCTTCTTTGTAACGCATTTTTTATTTTTCTTTATTCATTACATTACACAAAATGCTGTAAGGTAGAATTAACTCCACAAACTTGTGTAATCAAAATTGTGTATTAGATTCTTAAGAAATGAGAAAAGGTTTCCTTGTGCCTTCTTCCCTGCTTTTCCAATAAACTAAGCAACTGAACATTGAGAAAGAAAAAAAAATTCTTCTGACATTCAGTCCAAGTTTCACCTCGCAGTTGTCCTGGCGTACAACTTTTCATATTTTGTAATTATTTTTTGGTACAAAATCTAGAAAATAATAAAGAAGTGAAGGATGTTTTCACAGACCATTACCCACTAAAAACATTGATCTCTTTACCGCATAGCTTTGGGATCTGATCAGTCATGGCTAATAGGATATCACAAAGAGAAAATCTATCAGCCGTTTCCCTTTCTCTATAAGTTTCTATTTTTCTTTCTTCCCTTTTTTATTACAAGAAGCCCTTTCCCCTTCTCGTTCATTAATTTTTTCTTCCCCTTGCTTAGTAAGTTCCTATTTTCTGTTGACTTGTTTATAGCTACATTATACATTGCTTTATGACGTTTGAGTATTTCTTCTACTCGATTCCTTTTTTGTGGTGACAATTTTTTTTAAAAGCAACATTTTGATTTATGGCAATCCAATGAAAGTCTGGTGTTTGGTATGAAGTATAAGATTGCTCGTAGAATAAAAGGAACGATTTATTTCATTGATTGTAGACTGAGTATATATAATACAACTTCTACAGCAAAGAGATAAACTAAGAAAAGGATAAGACTTATCTAAACTTAACCTAAATACAAGGAAATAGTTACAATAGAGTCCTAAAGGGTACGAACTACAAAATTTAAAATTTAAAAAGAATTAGTCAGATATTATCCTTTATTATTTGGTTGCTTTGAGATATGCAAAAATCGGTTCTTTAGAAGAGGAGCCAGTTCCATGGAACGCTAAAATTAGAAGAGTGAGTGGTCTACACTATGCGTGGCCATTTCAACGGCCACCATTCTTCCTTCATCATCAATCTACATTAGTTCTTCGCGTAAACTAAGAGAAAACTCAGGCCATCAATGTCCCTTTTTTTCCTTTTCTTTCTTCTTCTTCTAAGAGAAAATGTAAAAGAATTGGCGTGAAAAAAGAAATAATAATAAAGACCCAGAATTGTAAAAGCCCAAAACAACCTGCAGCACCAATGTTTTCTCTATATTTTTCCTTTGTTTCAACCGTCGTTTTTGTGGATAAATTTCTTTTAATGTTTTTGTTTGCCGTTTTTGTTAATTGAGGGAATATGCAACATAACATTCTTGCAACGATGCGGAGTTTGAATATGATGGAAGGGTGCAAGGGAACACAGGTTTATGCTTTTAATCCTTCTGGGAAAACCACAACAAATGGGTGAGATTAGTTTTTTTTCTAAATTGTTGAAGTTAGAGAGAGGACTTGATCGTAGAGAGCACTTTGCTAAACTTGTAAAGAGGAACTCAACGTGAGAATTAGCCAATAAGTGATTCGATTAAACAAATCGTTTGAACAGTAAAGTGCAATCAGAAAGCTATAACATTAACAAAACAATTCTAACAACACCAAGCAACTTTGGGAACAATGAACTGTGACATAAAGTTAGCCCCAAAAAGAGGATTCACGTATGTAAAGAGAAAAGGTGAATTGCGAAAATATAATCATACAAGCTTGTCAGTGAAATAGCTAGTTTAATGCAACATTAAGCGGTTGACTGATGTAAGAGGTTTTTAATTAATTGGATAAGGAAAAAAATTAAGTAGAATCGGCGGAAGCATTTAACGAACTAAGTAGTAGTTGTAAATCTTCAAAGCGTACCTAAAGGTTTTGACATGTTTAAAATCTAAACGTATCAGAGTGGAGATTACAAATATCAATATGGTCATAGTTTTAGAGCCACCAAAAGGCAGATTCTGAAATTGCTAATCTTGAAAACACAAAAGGCAACTGTTAAAGGTCTAATTAAAATCTTAAAGTGATGTAGAGATGGATTGTATTTATGCAAGACATTTGGGAAGTGAGCAGTAACTAAAAGAAAGAAGTCAGAGGAAATCTACAAGGAATGCATGTGAAGTTAAACCAGGTGGTTGAGTTTGGAAAAGCAGCATACTTGAGCAGCTTGGAGAGATTTTGTGCACCAGAAAAGAAGAATTTCAAAGGTAAGTGGAATTTGGAATGCGCGAAGAATAATTTCAATTTTCAGGAGATCTGGAGGGATTTAGGGTGCCGCAACGAAGAATTTAAAAGTAAGGAGGAATTATGAACGGCTCTTTAAAATTTCACTGCAGAATTCGATATATAGCAAAAAGTAACCTTAGAAAGCTTTGGGGGGAACAACTTCTACAACAATGAAAAGTTTCATGTAAGGATTAAAATCAACGAAAACTATTTTTTGGCTGAAAACTATCAAGGTAGAAGGAATAACATTTATAACAGAGAGATGTTTTTTCAATCCTGAATCTAACAAATAATTTCCTTCTGTTGATTAAGTGCTCCCCCATTTATGTTTGCGAGTGACATCTCTCTGATTTCTAAATCTACAATCATGAACAGCAAAAGACGATAAATTTTTAATTATTAATTGCCAATTTTTTTAGAGGGAAAATTTGGTGTAGACTTAAATGCTGGTGAAAATCTCGAAGTGTTCTAGGAAGGGTTTATTTTGCCAGAGACTTTGGTGAACTGGAGGTACTTTGTGGGACGTTAGGAAGTATTCGAAAGGCAGGTGGAAGTTTGATCTGCACTAAAAAGGATTTGAAAGTGCACAACATGATATGATATGAAGGGTAAAGGAAGATAGCAAAATTGATAATTTTGGGAAGATATGTCTTAGTGTGAAGGGGTTTATGCGAAGTTTAGTTTGTGCCCTGATTTGGACAATTAATTGTCTAAATTCTGTAAAAATTGATAAATCATAAATGCAATTCCTGATTTGTTAGTGTGACGTCACCGGGCTAAAGATTCTCTTTCTCATATGTGTATATATAGAAGATTATTGAAGAGTAATTATATTAGGGCATAAACTGCGCAGTCTGCTAGCATTCCTCACGTTGAGAAAAACATCTGAACCCAACTCTTACTTTAGGCAACTGAACTTCTTCTGCGATGTCTTCATTTCTTTCTTTAGTTGCAACTCCAACGAGTGGTTCGGTAATCCCTGATGAAATCATAATAGAGATACTCTTAAGGCTGCCCACCAAATCGTTGTCGAGATTCTTGTGCGTTTCAAAACCGTGGCTTCGACTAATCTCTAGTCCTGATTTCGTCAAGACTCATCTGAAGTTAATTGCTAATGACAAAGAATTTTGCCACCACAGAATTCTATTTTTGGGCGTCATGGGAATTTTCAAGTTTTGTTCTCTCGGTCCCTTGTTTAACAAAGAAGAATGCACTGAGCAATTTCGCATAAAGTCTCCAATCAAAGAACCCATTTTTACGACAATTGTGGGGTCTATAAATGGATTGATTTGTCTGTTTAATCAGCAAGGGCAGACAATTATATGGAACCCCACCAGTAGCAAGTTCAAGAAATTACTTGATTTTAGGAGAGATATTTGTTCTATCCATAACAGATATGGTTTTGGATATGATGAATCAAATGACAATTACAAAGTTGTATTTATCGATTATTGCAGTTCTACCAATGATGTGTTCGACACTTCCAATCTGAGAACTATGGTCAGCATTTACAGTTCGAAGACTGATTCGTCGAGGACAGTCCATAACCAGCTTCAGGACATCTATCTAGTAAATTCTTCTGGTAAATTTGTCAATGGAAAGATTTATTGGGCTTCATCTTCTGGTCTTGGTGATCGCAATGTGCGCAACATCATTTCTTTTGATGTAGCAAACGAGACATGGGAAAGCTTGGAGCTTCCCTTTTGTGGAGAAGATGATTCTTATTTCAAACTGGGAGTTATAGGAAGTGATCTTGCTCTGCTTAATACTAGTCGTCTACGTGCTACTACCTCTGATTTATGGGTTATGAAGCATTGTGGAAGTGGTGTATCTTGGAAAAAATTGTTCACCGTCAAATATCCTCGAAATGCTTGGGGACGTATGTGTATACCCGAAAGCACATTCTCGATGCATTTTCGCCAGTCAAATAACGGCGACATTTTGATTTTACTTCCCACAGTTATCATGATATATGATGGTTCAACAAGAGAACTAAAGCACACTGCTGATGTTGGGAGATGCCATGCTGAAGAAATCTACGTAGAAAGTCTTCTTAATCCACTATCAATATCTGACCAAGGACGTCGTATCCCTGAAACATCGCAATCACTTTGCTGATTACTTGTAAGAATTCTGCTCAGCATGCACTTTTTTATTTTGTCAAATATAGGACAATACATTGAATATGTTTTTTCCTGATAAGGTGACAAAACATTGAATATATATGAGTCCATTCATCATAGTTGCTTGTATTTCTTGTAAGCATTTCTCCTCTTTATTATATCATAATTCATGAAACAAAAAAGTTATTAGGTGGTGGTATATTGTTTTTTCAAAATATTATCTTGACTAGTGTTCTAGAAAACAAGGCTGCAATAATCCTTGTTTGAAAGGGTTCATCACTATAAGAACAACAACAAACTCCGATTATAATTTCGAACTAGACTATAATACTCAGAAAATTCTAAGCTAAGATCCGAAGTGTTCTTCATATATGTAAAGGCCTAAATCTGATGACTGCTATTAAGATTAATTCTTTAGTGTGTAAGTGATTTGGATATGAATTATCACCTCAAGAAACCCCTAGCACAAAGTTGAGTAGAAAATTAAACTTCCTCACCAATTGAGTTTTTGTATAAGTTCTTACTAGGGTCAACTTCAAACGATCACTCCTCGTAGAATATGAAGAGTTACATGGCTCATTACCTACCAAATTAAAGGCTTTTGAATCTTCTTTCCACCGCCACTGACCATTCGTCAATCCGAGTCTGGAGTAAAAAGCTATGGGCATTTTAGTGAGGCACTATCCAAGGAGCGCGTTGGGCAGCGCGTCGTGGAGCACACGTCAGGAGCCCACTGGTTGGCCTGTGCCTTGGGTGTACGGCGCACAAGCCCCTCCTCCGAATTGAGGAGTACGGCGCACACGTCACTCCCAGGCGTAAAAAGCCCGTTTCTCCCTTATTAAATTAGGGGCAATCTAGTCCTTTCACCCCATGTAACTTCCCCAACCTATTTTAAATTCCCAAATCCGTCCTAAACTATTAGAATCATTTCCAAATCCCTTATTCCCCCTTCTCTCCAATATTCTTTCTAATTTAGGTATGTAGCACTTCAATGAGGACTTCCTTCCATCCTCATGTCCAAAACACTAAGTTTTTCCATTAATTGAAGTTTATAGTTAGGGTTTATGAACCCACTTTAAAAATTTACCTTTTTATATAATGGTTTGCATGATTTCTCGAAGTTCTTATTTATGATTATGAACCTTATGAATATTGTATTTACTTTCAAGCTTAGAAAGCTTTCATTGTTGTCCATTTTTATTCTTGACATGATTTTCACATATTGTTCTTGAAAATTTATATCTCAAGCATAATTTTAGAAACTTCATGATATTATGAACTTTTAAGAGAATAGAATAACTCATAAAAGAAAGAAGTTTCAAATAGTTACGAAATACAAATTTAGTGAAGGTTCAAGCTTTACAAAATAGATAGATAGTGATTTAAATCTATTATTTAGCATATGATAATATGAATTTGTTTTGGGAGGATTATTTAGCATTGAGCGTATATGGGTTTAGAAAACTCAAATCCCATAACTATGTGTCACCTAGGATTATGATTTCACCGCAATATCAGTTGATCTTTAGCCTTGAGAGGCTCACTTAGTGGATCCACACATAGATAGATAGGTCCTATACCCTGGTAAGGTATGTGGCAGCCCTCCAACTGCGTTGGACATCATTAGCTCAAGTGATATATGTCGGTTATACAACACTCTCATCTAAAGACTTTACTCTATTTTGATAGTTTACTTGACATGATCACTCTATGATTTCAGATAGTATGATTTCAGATATGTAATTTCAAATATGATTCAATTTCTTTTTATAGATATCATTTAATGATACAAGTTTTGAAAGACTCCTCTTGCGAAATATTTATGCTTTATGAATTAGCTTTATTTTCCCTATTTTTCAGAAAGATTGTTTTGGCATAGAGCCTACCGTTTTTAAGACAAGTTTATTCACAATACCTTGTTTTCAGATTTTCTTGAGGTTTAACATTTAATATTTTTGATAATGCCATCGAGCATTCTCAATTTGATGTTATCAATCCCGTTTAGCTCTAATGGATTATCATTACCTAGGTAGATACCCCCACTCATCTGCTTGTAAGTTGCAAACTAATTCTTGTGTGGACACATGTGGAAAGTTACACCCGAATCAAGAACCCAGGAATTGTACCTATGATCAGAACTCACAGCACAAACTTTCCTTTATTACATAATCACTGTCATCAGAATTGTTGCTAGTGTCAACAATATTTGCTGAGTAATCAACTTTCTACTTCTCTTTTTTCTCCTTTAGCTTAGAACAATCTCTTTTATAGTGATCCTGCTCCCTGCACTCATAGCAGTTTTGCTTCCTTGCTCTAGACTTTGATCTGGCATTAGACTTTTTCCTATTAAAGTTGTTTTGTTGTGTTCTTCCCCTACTCACAAGACATTCGCCCTCAGCTCTGCTATCTGAAAAGCTCTTCTTCAACTCTTTAGATTTTAGTGCATTACTAACATCATCTAATGAGATACTGTCTTTCCCATATAGCAACGTATCAACAAAAGTATCGTAAGACGGTGGTAAAGAATATGACACAATCAAGGCATGATCCTCACCCTCGATTTTAACATCTACGTTCTTCAAGTCCATTATGATTGAATTAAACTCATCAAGGCGAGTTTTGACCAGTGTACCTTCATCCATAGAAGATTGTACTACCTTTTTTTCAAGTAGAGGCGGTTTGTCAGCGATTTCTTAGAATACAGATCTTCCAACTTCTTCCATGTTGTTGCTGCAGATTTTTCTTCAGCAATTTCCTAAGAACATTATCTGTAACACTCGTGAAAATCGCACTCAAAGCCCTATCCTTCATGTCTACTTTTTATGACTCTTTCATCTCATGGAAAAGGCTTCTCAATTGCTGTAATATCCCGTACATTTCCGACCTTACTTGATGACTTTAAGACATGTTTACCTTAGTATTGAGGACAAAAAGTACATATCTTGGATGGTAGGCTAGCATGTGCAAAAGCTGAAAAAAATTCAGAGAACCATTAAAACTTGCGCCACTCCCTGTTTCAGGGTGTGTGGTGCAAGCCTCAGGTTCAGAGGGCACCACATTTTCGCGCCACTACCCGTATTGCAGCAGTGGCGCAAGGCACAAATGTTTTGGTCTTTCCGAGCTCGTTTTGCGACGTAATGAAATGTCGATTCTTCCATGGTTTATTTTGGTTATTTGGTGTTTATTTACTCCTTATTAAGGTTCCAAGTACTTTAATACACTCCTACATGATCAAACCATGAAACACAAGTATTTATCAAATTATGTTCAATTAAGCCATGGACGGCTAGAATGTCTAGTTTTGCGATTGAGGCTACGAAAGGGAATCTCGTAAGTGAATATTGTCATGTCATTATGAAATTATTTAAACATGAGATATATGGTGGATTATCCATTTATTTTAGTGGACTAAGCTAATATGTGTTATTGGGCCCAAATTGAGGCCCAAAACAAGGCCAATATGAAAAGCCCAAAAAGGAAAAAAGACCCATTCTTGTGATTGACCAAGGGACCATGGAATTTAATGCCAAAGAAGTGGCTAAGGATGACTTAAATGACTCTATAAATCAAGGAAAAAATCAGATTTATTTCATTACAACTCTCATAACTTTTGGATATTTCTCAAACATTTCTTTCTTTTCCAAACCCTAAGGCATCCATTCCCTTTGGACACTTTGGACAAGATCATCCCTTTGCAAGCTTAGGTAAGTATTTATTCTTGTGATTTAGCATATTATATGCATGAAGTATTGTGTAGATCATGATGGTCGTGTTGGAAAGGTTGAATAGGACACTTTTGCCCTTTGGTAAAAGATGTGCCATTTTGTGAATTAAACTTGAAGGGTGACTTGTGGTTTTGATGAAAGAGCATGGTATGGATGAAATATCAACATGTATGGTGTGATTATGTTACTAAACTTGTTATTTCCTATAAGTGTGAATTATGGGATTTTTGGCCGATATGTGCTATGAGGTGTTTTAAGGTGACTTGATGGATTATTTGTGATATGGTGTGAATGAGAAAGTGTAAAGAAGAAGCTTTGTTGCAAAATGCTATTGGTTATGATGTTGTTCAATGTGTGGCATGTTGTGGTATTTTTGGTATGGTCATGCCGAAATTTCATTATAAAGGGGGAAATGACGATAGAGGCAATTATGTAACTTTGTCGTCTTTGCACTTGTAAGGTGGTTAGATGTTGACGTAAACTCCGTTATGTGCTTGTGTTGTAGAGTAAGGGTCTGGATCTGTAACACCCCGTACTTTTATAACCTCACTTGATACTTTGGATCATATCTACATAGGTGTTGAGATGCCATGCATATGTGTTTTATAGTGTCATTGGTGAAACATTTGATATCGGACTTAACATGTGCGATTCGATCGTCGTAGGAGGTGTGTTGTGATTTCGTAGAAGCATTTGAGTGAGGACTCGTACATATTCTAACCTCATTTGGTGACTTTAAGTCATGTTTACTTGATGGTTAAGATCACTAAGTAAGTATTTTGTAGTGTTTAATAAGGGATTGGACGATACGTAAACATTGGATAAGTGGCCGGAAATTTCAGCAAAGTGCTGAAATCTCAGCACAAACTTCAGAGAGGCTGCCATTTCTGCGCCACTACCCCTGTTTCAGGGGTGTGGCGCAAGGAACAAGGAGTAGGCCTTTCCGGACCCGTTTTGCGACGTAATTCTACGACGATTCTTGGATGTTTTCTTTTGGTTCCTTGGAGATATTTTAGCGTTGTTAAGGTTTCAAATACCTCGATACACTTCCACATGATCAAACCATGAAACACACGAAGTTACCAAAAATGTTCAAGTAAGCCATGGACGGCTAGAATTCCAATTTTTGCGATCAAGGCGACGAATGAGAATCTCGTAAGAAAATATTATCGTGACATTATGGAATTATGTAAACACGAGATATATGGTGAATAATACATGATATTTGATGGGTACATGGATATGTGTAATTGGGCCCAAAAATTAGGCCCAAAATGGGATTAAAAGACTTGGCCCAAAGACAAATGATCCATTCTTGCAAGAATTGGCTAAGTGGACATATCATTTAGTGCCAAGTGTGGCTAAGGATGACTTGAGGTCCATAAAAAGCACCCAAAAATCAGATTTTTAAATCATTCAAGACTTCCATGCCTTTAAGATATTTCTCTCAACATTTTTTCATTTTCAAACCCTAAAGCAAAATATTCCTTGGGACTCTTTGGACAAGATCAACATATTCCAAGCCTTGGTAAGTATTTCTCCTCATGGATTAACATATTATATGCATGGGGGATTATGTATATTATGATAGTTGTGTTGGCAAGATGGTGAATAGTGTCTTTTTGCCTTTGGTAAGAGATGTGTTGTCTTGGTGATTTGAACTTGAATTAGGCCTTGTGCCTTTGATGAAAAAGTATGGCATGAACAAAATATGAACATGTATGGTGTTATTTTTGGCATTAAATTTGTTCTTGTCTATAAATGAAAATTATGGAAATTATGAGATTTTGGCCGATATGTGCTATGGGGTGTATTAAGGTGATTTAATGGATTCTTTGTGATATGGTGTGAATGAGAAAGTGTAAAGAAGAAGCTTTGTTGCGAAATGCTATTGGTTATGATATTGGTCAATGTATGGCATGTTGTAGTATTTTTGGAATGGTCATGCCGAAATTTTATTGTAAAGGGGGAAATGACGTAATAGGCAATTAGGTACCTTTTGTCGTCTTTTACACTTGAAAGGTGTTAGATGTTGACGTAAACTCCGTTATGTGCTTGTGTTGTAGAGTAAGGGGCTGAATCATTATATTCCTTAGGATTGCGGATTCTTATTGAGAGGCTAAGGTATGTAAGGTTATTCTTGTCCGTATCTTTCTGCAACACCTATTGCTTCCTTTGCCATTGTACTTGTACCTATGCCGAAATGTTCCAAAGTGTCTCATGTAAAGTTGGTTGCCTACATATATTTATTCATGTGTCTCTTGAACATTGAACATTGTCCCAAAGTTCCAATAATGCGATAACCAACAATGTTTCAATTTCATAATTAAAGAATGAAAGTAATGCGTATATGGTTGAGTACGGGTGGTAGCTCAAAGGGGCGAAAGCCTAGCTAGAGACGATCCCGATGTATCACGGGTGGTAGCTCAAAGGGGCGAAAGCCTAGCTAGAGACGATCCCGATTGATTATTGGACACAGGGGGTAGCCCAAAGGGGTGAAAACCTAGCTAGGGCCGAACCTGCTTTATTGATTTATGGGTGGTAGCTCAAAGGGGCATAAGCCTAGCTAGAGACGATCCCAGTATTGTTATTTACCACTGATCAGTTGGTCCCGGGCATGATGTGATTATTGTTGATATTGAGATAATTGATAAAAGAAATAAAGAATGTAACGTACATGGTTCCACACATATGGAAATGTTGGTTTATCGATATTGCCTATTCTCTTATCCTTGATATACATTGGTGTTCTCACTTATTGCTACAGTTTTATTGTGGCCTTACATACGCAGTACATTTTTCGTGCTGACCCCCTCGGGGGAACTTACCTTACTTGTTGCAGGCACAGGCACTAGTAGACCTCCGTTGTAGGTTGCGGATCTTTTGCGGACATTTGGTGAGCTCCAGTTGGTTCGGGGCTTTCCGAGTTTCCTATGTATATTTGTTTTGGTCTTGTGTATATATATATATAGAGCGGGGTGTGTCCCGACTCTAGGTTGGTTTTGGTTGTGCATCTGTAGAGGCTTTGTAGATGTTGTGGGTCAGACGAAGGGTATGTAATGAACGTATGTTTTGTCTTGATGGCCCTAAAGGCCAAGTCTCATATTTCTCTTATATTTGTCATAAATTCCGCTTTTGGCTTCTTATATTTAATTGTGGTGGTGATGACTTTTGAGTGGTGCGTATGGGTTGTTATGGACGAAGATTGGTTCTCCCGGGCCTTGTCGGCTTTGGGTGCCATGTCCGTCTCGTTGGAATTTGGGGCGTGACAAAAGTGGTATCAGAGCGGGTCGTCCTAAGGGTGTCTACAAAGCCGTGTCTAAGTAGAGTCTTACTTATCAATGTGTTGTGCACCACATTAATAAGTAGGAGGCTACGGGACATCTAGGAGTTGTTTCTTTTCTTCATTTTCTAGATCGTGCGATAGAGCTTATGTTGTAAGTGGAATTGTATCTAACCATTGGAATTGGTTTTCTTATGTGATAGAAAATGCCGATTGCACGAAAAGGAAAAGGTAAAAGCAAAAGAATAGACAGACTGGCTGGAGAGGGAACTAGTAGACCACCACCGGAACAGGTGAATCAAGGTGGTGTTGAACAAGAGTTTGCATCGCGGGCTTCTCCTACTTTACCCGCAGACCCGCCTATGAATGCTACTGACCAGGACTTGAGAAATGCAGTGCATATGTTGACGCAGATAGTTGCTGCACAAACACAAGGACGCGCTGGCCCAACGACAAATGAGGATGATGTGACTAGAATAGCGAGCCGCAGAACGCAAGATTTCCTGAAACTAGATCCTCCAATATTCACTGGGTCAGACCCACAGGCAGATCCACAGGACTTCGTGGACCAAGTTCAAAGGGCCCTAGATGTTATGCATGTGACTGGTGCAGAAACGGTTGAACTGGCGGCCTATAGGTTGAAGGGTGAAGCGATATTGTGGTATGAGGACTGGAAACGGTCGAGGGGCATTGATGCACTTCCAGCTGGTTGGGAAGACTTTAAAATGGCCTTTCTTGATCACTATCTTCCTTATGAGCTCAGGGAAGCACGTGCAGATCAATTTCTAAACCTTCGACAAGGGAATATGAGTGTTCGAGAATATAGTCTGCAGTTTAATTCTTTGGCTCGATATGCTCCGAACGTAGTGGCTACAATGACCGACAGAATCCATCGATATGTGGACAGATTGGAGCCGTATTTGGTAAGGGACTGTACCATTGCTGCTTTAAACAGGGACATGGATATTGCAAGGATCCAGGCCTTTGCACAAAAGATGGAGGATCAGAGGCAACGAAGGAGAACACAGGAATCTGAACGAGGGCCGTCAAAGCGGGCTAGACCTATGGGGCAGTCTATGGTGTCCCAAGGGGAGTTTAGGCCCCGAATGTTTCCTAGACCGCAGAGACCATTATTTTCTCATTCCATAGCAGGTGCTTCCTCTCAGTTTCGGGGGTCTAGAGGTGGTTATGTTGGGCAAAGCAGTGGGGCTCGAGGCTCGCAGACCACGGGGTTTTTCCGTCAGCCATGTCAGCACTGTGGAAAGTTTCACCCAGGGGAATGCCGACGTGGGATGAATACTTGTTTCTGGTGTGGTATGCCAGGGCACATGATGAGGGACTGTCCACGAAGAGGCTTGAGTGGTGTGGCACGACCTATGGGGTCAACCGTTGCATCTTCATCATTGGTTCCTTCCGTAGGCCGAAGTGTGCAGCCTGCCGGTCGTGGTAGAGGTGCTGCAGGAGCAGCTAGTTCCAGTGGAGCACAGAATCGCACTTATGCTCTAGTGGACCGACAAAATTCGGAGGCATCTCCTGATGTAGTCACAGGTATATTGTCTATATTTTCACATGGTGTATATGCATTGATAGATCCGGGCTCTACTTTATCATATGTTACCCCGTTGATTGCTGCAAAATTTGAAAGAACACCGGAATTCTTAGATAAGTCTATTGAAGTGTCTACGCCGGTTGGTGAATCTATTGTTGCAAAAAGAGTATATCGCAATTGTGTGGTAACTGTGTGTGGTCATGATACACTAGCGGATCTTATTGAACTTGACATGGTGGATTTTGATGTCATAATGGGGATGGATTGGTTGGCTTCTTGTTATGCTACGGTGGATTGCCGAGCCAAGGAGGTACATTTTCATTTTCCACAAAAGAATATTCTTGAGTGGAAGGGTAATGTGGGGGCACCGAAAGGCAAATTTATTTCCTATCTTAAAGCTAGGAAAATGATAGCTAAGGGGTATATATGCCATTTGGTGAGAGTGCAAGATATCAATATGGAACCACTAACTCCTCAGTCGGTACCGGTGGTTAATGAATTTCTCGACGTATTTCCTGACGATCTTCCAGGTTTACCTCCAGAACGGGAAGTGGAGTTTGGCATTGATGTGATTCCAGGCACTCAGCCGATCTCTATTCCTCCGTATAGAATGGCTCCAGCAGAATTGCGTGAATTGAAGGAGCAATTAAAAGATTTGCTGGACAAGGGCTTCATTAGACCTAGTATGTCCCCGTGGGGTGCACCAGTATTGTTTGTCCGGAAGAAAGATGGCACCTTGAGGATGTGTATCGATTATCGACAATTGAATAAGGTAACGATCAAAAATAAATATCCTCTTCCTCGCATTGATGATTTGTTTGATCAGTTACAGGGTGCCAAATGGTTTTCAAAGATTGACTTGAGGTCGGGTTACCATCAAGTCAGGGTTAGAGAAAATGATGTACCCAAGACAGCTTTCCGAACACGGTATGGCCACTATGAATTTTTAGTTATGTCATTTGGACTAACAAATGCACCAGCTGTTTTCATGGATTTGATGAATAGGGTGTTTAAGCCATTTCTAGACGTGTTCGTGACGGTATTTATAGATGATATCTTGGTCTATTCGAGATCACAAGAAGACCATGCTAATCACTTACGACAGGTGTTACAAATTCTCCGGGATCGTAAGTTATATGCAAAGTTTTCTAAGTGTGAATTTTGGTTAAAATCCGTAGCATTCTTGGGTCACATTGTGTCGGATGAAGGGATACGGGTCGATACTCAAAAGATTGAAGCGGTGAAGAATTGGCCAAGACCTACGACGCCTACAGAGATTCGTAGTTTTCTTGGTTTGGCAGGTTATTACAGGAGATTTGTGGAAGGGTTTTCTTCTATTGCCGCACCATTGACGAAGCTAACACACAAGGCAATCAAGTTTCAGTGGAACGACGCATGTGAGAAAAGTTTCCAAGAGCTGAAAGAGAAATTAACTTCCACCCCAGTTTTAGTACTTCCCGAAGGCATAGAAGGTTATGCAGTGTATTGTGATGCTTCCGGGGTTGGCCTCGGATGTGTATTGATGCAGCATGGTAAGGTGATAGCATATGCCTCACGACAGTTGCGGCCCCATGAGAAAAATTATCCCACTCATGATCTTGAATTGGCAGCAGTAGTGTTTGCTTTAAAAATATGGCGTCATTATTTATATGGGGTTCATGTTGATATTTATACGGATCACAAAAGCTTGCAATATCTGTTCAAGCAGAAGGAACTCAATTTGAGGCAACGAAGATGGTTAGAGCTCTTGAAAGACTATGATGTTGATATTCTATACCATCCAGGGAAGGCAAATGTAGTAGCAGATGCATTGAGCCGTAAGGCAACGGGAGGCACTAGTGATCAGCTGACAGAAAAGAAGGACATAATCAAAGATTTGAATCAATTAGCCAGCTTGGGAGTTCGCCTTATTAAATCCTCAGAAGATGGAGTTATTGTGCAGAATGCAGCGGAATCCTCCGTGATAGCTGAAGTGAAAGAGAAGCAATTTGCGGATTCTATTTTATTGCAGCTAAAGGAAAATGTGCAGCAGAAATTGACCACGGCATTTGATATTACACCGGAAGGGGTGCTTCAATGTCAGGGGAGATTATGTGTACCGGACGTAGATGAGTTGAGGACACGAATTATGACAGAGGCGCATCATTCGCGCTATTCCATTCATCCGGGTGCTACTAAAATGTACCATGAATTGAAGGAAGTGTATTGGTGGGGCAACATGAAAAAGAACATTGCAAAATTTGTCGCGCAGTGCCCAAATTGTCAACAAGTGAAAGTGGAGCATCAGAAACCGGGAGGTTACATGCAATGTATCACTCTTCCAGTCTGGAAATGGGATATGATCAATATGGATTTCATTACAGGATTGCCTCGTACATTGCGGAAGTTTGATTCTATATGGGTTATAGTGGACAGGCTTACCAAATCAGCGCATTTCCTACCGGTCAAGACGACCTATACAGCTGAGGACTATGCGAAGTTGTATGTGAAAGAGATAGTACGATTGCATGGTATTCCACTTTCTATTATATCAGACAGAGGAGCACAGTTCACAGCACACTTTTGGAAATCTTTTCAGCGGAGTTTGGGTACAAGGGTGGATTTGAGTACGGCTTTCCATCCGCAGACTGATGGACAAGCAGAACGTACTATTCAGACGCTTGAAGATATGCTACGAGCTTGTACGTTAGATTTTCAGGGCAGTTGGGATGACCATTTGTCTCTTATCGAATTTGCTTATAACAATAGCTATCATTCAAGTATAAAAATGGCACCTTATGAAGCTTTGTATGGAAGGAAATGTAGATCACCAATTGGATGGTTTGAAGTGGGTGAAACTGCCTTATTGGGCCCAGATATTGTTCATCAGGCTATGGAAAAAGTTAAGGTGATCCAAGAGCGATTACAAACGGCTCAAAGTCGTCACAAGTCATATGCCGATGTGAGAAGAAGAGGGCTTGAATTCGCCATAGGTGATTGGGTCTTTTTAAAGGTGTCACCAATGAAAGGGGTAATGCGGTTCGGAAAGAAAGGAAAATTGAGTCCACGTTACATAGGCCCATATGAGATCATTCGAAAATTTGGACAAGTTGCGTATGAGTTGGCACTACCTCAAGAACTTTCCTCAGTCCATCCGGTATTTCATGTTTCGATGCTTCGAAAATGCATAGGAGATCCTTCTCGTATTGTTCCCGTAGAGGATGTTCAAGTTACAGAGGATCTTACTTATGAAGAGGTACCCATTGTGATCCTAGATCGACAAGTGAAGAGATTGAGAAATAAAGACATAGCTTCCGTGAAAGTCCTTTGGAGAAATCAACAAGTAGAAGAGATTACATGGGAAGCGGAAGAAATGATGAAAGCCAAGTATCCCCATCTATTTCAAATGGACCAAGGAGTTCACAATGCGGAGGTGGAACAATAACAAGTAAGTATTTAAAAGCATTATGTGAATGTGTATAGGTCTGTTAAAGTAAAGATGCATTTGTGGTATATAAGATAATATTCCTAACATTCGAGGACGAATGTTCCTAAGGGGGGAAGAATGTAACACCCCGTACTTTTATAACCTCACTTGATACTTTGGATCATATCTACATAGGTGTTGAGATGCCATGCATATGTGTTTTATAGTGTCATTGGTGAAACATTTGATATCGGACTTAACATGTGCGATTCGATCGTCGTAGGAGGTGTGTTGTGATTTCGTAGAAGCATTTGAGTGAGGACTCGTACATATTCTAACCTCATTTGGTGACTTTAAGTCATGTTTACTTGATGGTTAAGATCACTAAGTAAGTATTTTGTAGTGTTTAATAAGGGATTGGACGATACGTAAACATTGGATAAGTGGCCGGAAATTTCAGCAAAGTGCTGAAATCTCAGCACAAACTTCAGAGAGGCTGCCATTTCTGCGCCACTACCCCTGTTTCAGGGGTGTGGCGCAAGGAACAAGGAGTAGGCCTTTCCGGACCCGTTTTGCGACGTAATTCTACGACGATTCTTGGATGTTTTCTTTTGGTTCCTTGGAGATATTTTAGCGTTGTTAAGGTTTCAAATACCTCGATACACTTCCACATGATCAAACCATGAAACACACGAAGTTACCAAAAATGTTCAAGTAAGCCATGGACGGCTAGAATTCCAATTTTTGCGATCAAGGCGACGAATGAGAATCTCGTAAGAAAATATTATCGTGACATTATGGAATTATGTAAACACGAGATATATGGTGAATAATACATGATATTTGATGGGTACATGGATATGTGTAATTGGGCCCAAAAATTAGGCCCAAAATGGGATTAAAAGACTTGGCCCAAAGACAAATGATCCATTCTTGCAAGAATTGGCTAAGTGGACATATCATTTAGTGCCAAGTGTGGCTAAGGATGACTTGAGGTCCATAAAAAGCACCCAAAAATCAGATTTTTAAATCATTCAAGACTTCCATGCCTTTAAGATATTTCTCTCAACATTTTTTCATTTTCAAACCCTAAAGCAAAATATTCCTTGGGACTCTTTGGACAAGATCAACATATTCCAAGCCTTGGTAAGTATTTCTCCTCATGGATTAACATATTATATGCATGGGGGATTATGTATATTATGATAGTTGTGTTGGCAAGATGGTGAATAGTGTCTTTTTGCCTTTGGTAAGAGATGTGTTGTCTTGGTGATTTGAACTTGAATTAGGCCTTGTGCCTTTGATGAAAAAGTATGGCATGAACAAAATATGAACATGTATGGTGTTATTTTTGGCATTAAATTTGTTCTTGTCTATAAATGAAAATTATGGAAATTATGAGATTTTGGCCGATATGTGCTATGGGGTGTATTAAGGTGATTTAATGGATTCTTTGTGATATGGTGTGAATGAGAAAGTGTAAAGAAGAAGCTTTGTTGCGAAATGCTATTGGTTATGATATTGGTCAATGTATGGCATGTTGTAGTATTTTTGGAATGGTCATGCCGAAATTTTATTGTAAAGGGGGAAATGACGTAATAGGCAATTAGGTACCTTTTGTCGTCTTTTACACTTGAAAGGTGTTAGATGTTGACGTAAACTCCGTTATGTGCTTGTGTTGTAGAGTAAGGGGCTGAATCATTATATTCCTTAGGATTGCGGATTCTTATTGAGAGGCTAAGGTATGTAAGGTTATTCTTGTCCGTATCTTTCTGCAACACCTATTGCTTCCTTTGCCATTGTACTTGTACCTATGCCGAAATGTTCCAAAGTGTCTCATGTAAAGTTGGTTGCCTACATATATTTATTCATGTGTCTCTTGAACATTGAACATTGTCCCAAAGTTCCAATAATGCGATAACCAACAATGTTTCAATTTCATAATTAAAGAATGAAAGTAATGCGTATATGGTTGAGTACGGGTGGTAGCTCAAAGGGGCGAAAGCCTAGCTAGAGACGATCCCGATGTATCACGGGTGGTAGCTCAAAGGGGCGAAAGCCTAGCTAGAGACGATCCCGATTGATTATTGGACACAGGGGGTAGCCCAAAGGGGTGAAAACCTAGCTAGGGCCGAACCTGCTTTATTGATTTATGGGTGGTAGCTCAAAGGGGCATAAGCCTAGCTAGAGACGATCCCAGTATTGTTATTTACCACTGATCAGTTGGTCCCGGGCATGATGTGATTATTGTTGATATTGAGATAATTGATAAAAGAAATAAAGAATGTAACGTACATGGTTCCACACATATGGAAATGTTGGTTTATCGATATTGCCTATTCTCTTATCCTTGATATACATTGGTGTTCTCACTTATTGCTACAGTTTTATTGTGGCCTTACATACGCAGTACATTTTTCGTGCTGACCCCCTCGGGGGAACTTACCTTACTTGTTGCAGGCACAGGCACTAGTAGACCTCCGTTGTAGGTTGCGGATCTTTTGCGGACATTTGGTGAGCTCCAGTTGGTTCGGGGCTTTCCGAGTTTCCTATGTATATTTGTTTTGGTCTTGTGTATATATATATATAGAGCGGGGTGTGTCCCGACTCTAGGTTGGTTTTGGTTGTGCATCTGTAGAGGCTTTGTAGATGTTGTGGGTCAGACGAAGGGTATGTAATGAACGTATGTTTTGTCTTGATGGCCCTAAAGGCCAAGTCTCATATTTCTCTTATATTTGTCATAAATTCCGCTTTTGGCTTCTTATATTTAATTGTGGTGGTGATGACTTTTGAGTGGTGCGTATGGGTTGTTATGGACGAAGATTGGTTCTCCCGGGCCTTGTCGGCTTTGGGTGCCATGTCCGTCTCGTTGGAATTTGGGGCGTGACAGGATCATTATATTCGTTAGGATTGTGGATTCTTATTGAGAGGCTAAGGTATGTAAGGTTATTCTTGTCCGTATCTTTCTGCCGCACATATTGCTCCCTTTGCCATTGTACTTGTACCTATGTCGAAATGTTCCAAAGTATCTCATGTCAGGTTGGTTACCTATATATATTTATTCATGTGTCTCTTGTACATTGAACATTGTCCCAAAGTTCCAATAACGCGATAACCAACAATGTTTCAAGTTCATAACTAAAGAATGAAGTAATGCATACTTGTTTAAGTACGGGTGGTAGATCAAAGGAGCGAAAGCCTAGCTAGAGACGATCCCGATGTATCACGGGTGGTAGATCAAAGGGGCGAAAGCCTAGCTAGAGACGATACCGATTGATTATTGGACACAGGGGGTAGCCCAAAGGGGTGAAAACCTAGCTAGGGCCGAACCTGCTTTATTGATTTATGGGTGGTAGCTCAAAGGGGCATAAGCCTAGCTAGAGACGATCCCAATATTGTTATTTACCACTGATCAGTTGGTCCCGGGCATGATGTGATTATTGATGATATTGAGATGAATGATAAAGGGAATAAAGAATGTAAAGTACATGGTTCCACACATATGAAAATGTTGGTTTATATATATTGCCTATTCTCTTATCTTTGATATACATTGGTGTTCTCACTTATTGATACAGTTTTCTTATGGCCTTACATACTCAGTACATTCTTCGTACTGACCCCCTCGGGGGAACTTACCTTACTTACTGCAGGCACAGGTACTAGTAGACCTCCATTGTAGGTTGCGGATCTTTTGCGGGCATTTGGTGAGCTCCAGTTGGTTCGGGGCTTTTCGAGTCTTCTATGTACATTTGTTTTGGTCTTGTGTATCTGTATAGAGCGGTGTGTGTCCCGACTCTAGGTTGGTTTTGGTTATGCATCTGTAGAGGCTTTGTAGATGTTGTGGGTCAGACGAAGGGAATGTAATGAACTTATGTTTTGTCTTGATGGCCCTAACGGCCAAGTTTCATAATTCTCACATTTTTGTCATAACTTCCGTTTTTGGCATGCTATATTTATTTGTGGTGGTGATGACAATGGTGTGGTATGCGTATGGGTGTTTATGGATGAAGATTGGTTCTCTCGGGCCTTGTCGGCTTCGGGTGCCATGTCCGTCCCGTTGGAATTCGGGGCGTGACAATTGCCTTCCATAACCCTTGTAACACCAGGAACAATCTCATTCTAATCTTCCACAGACTGAAACTAGATCCCCCATCGAATTTCTCTACTTCATACTTTGTTGAAGATGATGAAGACATCTTAACTCTTGACTATGTGTAGAAACCCTAACCTTGCTCAGATACCAATTATTGCAGAAATATTATGCGTTAACTAGCACATAATCACAAACAAAGAACATATAGAAGAAAAATAACACAAGGATTTAATGAGGTTCGGCTAGGCCTAATCCTCCAAGCAAAAGCGGAGAGAGTTTTCCATTAGGAAAGAAAAGAACAAGTGTACAATGCTTTAGAATCCCCAACTACATCCCCTATATATATATATATATATATGTATATATAAAACAAGTAGTCTCAAACCTATATGGAAAAGATTCTCCCAATCCTACGAGGATTATATTTTTCTTTCCCAAAACTATTACGACCATGGGTCTCCTAAACCAATAGGGAGTATGAGTTTCCCAAAATATACAAGGAAAAAATTCAAGACATAATTAACACATACCATTTTAATTGTTGCTTTATCTCTTTTCACGCCTATAAAGAAAAAGAATAAAATAACGCACAGATTTCTAAGTTAGCCCTATTTATTAAATGCTTTTGAGAATTATGCATTGTTAAAAAGAATTATTTCTTTAATATTAAGGAAATAGTTGGAAACAATTACCAACTTTAGTCTTGAATTCTAAAGTGATAACAATTTTTGGGACAATTTTGTGATCTAAAACGATAGTTTAAATAGGATGGAGGCAGTAGTAAATAAGCTAGTATGGAAATTTACTCCATTTATGGATAATCTCGTTCCGCATAACATACATCTTGCAGAAAGAAGATATATCCTTGTGCAGTCCTAATAGATAAGACCTATCACTATGAGGCTGTCGTAGCCGCAAAGATTAAAAATCTACAGGAAAGTCGTTACGCGAACTGGATATTGAGAGAACAAATGATTGTCTAAAGTGATGCACAATGGAATGAGATCTGGAGAGATATTTAGATTATGTATTTCCATATGGAGTTGCGATTTGGAGATATATTGTGAACCTGAGGGGGTGGGTGAGGGTCAAAAATAGTACTATTCTGAAAGTAGGAAATGAGGGGAAATTTGGCCATGGAGAGACAAATGGTGTGAGGATGAGCTTGTTAAGGAAATGGATTAGGACTGGACTTTCAATTTACAAGGCTTAAAGACTAGGAATTGTCAGAAGACTAAAGTACCAACCAAAATGTCTTGCAGCTTGCTGCCCTCGGAGTGTATTAATGCAGGATAGGCTGTTGAAGAGAGGATTTATTCTTTGCAACGGGTGCTTTTTTTGTGAGAAACCTAGGGAATCGGTGGATCACTTGCTAATCTTTTGTAGCTTTTCATGAAGATTTGGTCTACGTTTTTGTGGATTTTTAGAGAGCTACTGTATATTTGGCTAAAATTGACAGGAGACAGAAGAAGCGCTGAAGGACAGTCCCCTTATGCATAGCATGGACTTTATGGCTAGAATGTAATAAAAGATACATTGATGGGAAGTAGGAAAGCGTAGCAGTTATGAAATTAGATGTATTCAGAATTTATTGTTTTGGAATAGTGGGTCTTTTGCGACTGATGTGTTGGATTTTCTAGACTTGCTATAGTCTTTTGTCATGTAATTTGGTCAAGTCCAGTTTGTGTAATTTTTCTGGTACTGAGCATTAATGTTAGAACTTATAGTATAATCACAAAAGAAAATCTCATCCAAATGGCACTCCATGTAGACGCTCTGGAAATTCAAAGCAGATGGTCAGACGAAAAGGGGATTTGAGAAGAGGAAATATGGTCACATTCTATCTATTGTTCACTAATGATACTATCATAGGTTAGACAATTTCAATACAATGTTGAATAATAATTTGCCTTAAAACTATGTCAACGTGATGTACATCCATACATGGCGCGAGTGTGTTGTTGTTGGAAGAGATATTTAGCACTGGTAACACTACATCAAAAACAATCTTTAGCGGCAATTAATTAATGGCAATAGCTTGTTTGCCGCTAAATATTTTTTTAGAGGCAATTACATTTTAGCACTCTTTGAAAATGTCTAAAGCCTATAACGACATTGGATGTAAAAGCTTTAGCACTCTTTGTTAAAGTGCATATTTATTGCCACTAAAATCTATTTTTGTTGTAGTGTAATGGTTTACTCAGCTCATCAAGGCTTAGACATATGAGAAGAGATTACCTAGTTTTTAAAACAGATTTGAACCTTGATAATGGATAATAGGATGTGCTTTCAGAAGGATCCGGTATGATGGGTCTACCTTGAAGTATGGAAGTTCTGTTTTCATTTTTTTTTTCTGATCTGGAAGAGTTTCGTTATTTAATATCTTTGGTGTAAAAGGAGAATCTTCTTTTCGATAGATAGTTGGGCTAATTTGGTAGTGACAGTGGTTGAGCCTTAAAACCACTATGCATACTGTGTAGAATGTCTTGGCGAATTATCTGAAGGATGAAGCTCTGCACATTATCCATGAAATACTTTTGACTTAAACGGTGTATATATGGAAATGTCGTTAGAGTTGAAGTATGTCTAAGTGGACTGGAACATCCTTTTACGTTGAGAAATGATTCGCTCGCGTCTATGTTGTTGTGTTTGCTTCCTATTTTTGTAATACACTGTTTTGTATGAGTCATGTGAAAATTTTGTCAGAATTCAACCTTAACTTGTTTTGTTCTATTGATCAGGAAGTGGAAGATAATGTTGAACACTAATCCGTACTTGTTGACTGCATGGATTGAAATGATGAAGCCCTGTAATGATTTGTTTGCTTTCTCCATTGTGTCTGTTGTATTTAGTATCAGACTTGTAATTCTATCTTATAACCAGATTTACAGTCAAATGCTATAAACCAGAATCCTGATAACAATTGCATTAAGAACTTGGTTTAGCATAGACCTTTTTTTGTGTGTATAATTAGATATTTGAATATCTTTAGAATGTGAAGAGAACCCGATATTGTTAGAGTATCAAAATGAAACAGGTCCAAATGAAGCAAAATGGATCGAGGATTCATATAATTGATTCTTACTAATTTGTACACAAAGACTGTTAGAGGAAACAAGTGCACTCAAGGCCTACAGTGTAAGCAACTGTCAACTCACACCTGTTGTTTCAGATGACTCCCCCTGCTCCGCTAACTCCCAGATTACCACGAGAACATCCATCATTATTGATCTTGAGTTGCCCTCCTCCATGTGATTGCATAGAATAACCTGAGACAATGTCAAGAGGTCCCAAGATCTTATAACCATTTCATGCGCAGAAACTAGAAAGGGGACTCAATACACGTTCAATAGGAAATATGAGGTTCCAGAGAGATTTTAGCTTGCATTAGATTTCTCCAAGGGCCAGCTTGCTTGTTCTTTTTCCTTGCGACTGGATGAACCCTGTTACAATATTGAAAGAAGAAAAGCTGACCACAAAGCAACGGAGACAAAAACACTAGGTGATTTTCTTTTCATCTATCCTTAGCCTCGGTGTATAGAGTCAAATGAGAAAAATGAGGTAAAAAGACTCTTTTAAGTCTTCAATTAAAAAGGGACGAGTGGATCCCGTAATATTAATTAAGTTAGAAGGGGTCAAGTTCTTCAAACAACTGCACACGTTTGTCGAACAACTGCATTAGTTGTTCCAACAAGTATTCGATCAATTGTAAAAAAAGTGTAAAAATACAAAGCTTGGGGATTGCTGAAAAAAATTTGTCGTTTTTACCCAATTTTTAAAACTTGAAGGACCTCCACTTAATTGATAAACTCATTTATCCCATTTAATTGCACCTCCCTAGTTACCTGATACGTGTTGCTGGTGGGAGATGGCAGATATCCCGTACTATTAGTTGATGTGCGCGAAAGCTGACCTGGACACCACAGTTTATCAAAAAAAAAAAAAAAAATGACCACAAAGATTTGTTAGTTTTAAAATATCAACAAAGTTTAGCATTGAAAAACTTGGCCACATCGCTGAGATTCCTAAATCCCACTCCACCTTCTTCTGTGGGAAAGCAAAGATTATTCCATTTAGCCCAATAAGTAGAATTTAACAATTTATATTTGGATAGAGCAGTTAGCTCTATGGAACCCCACAGTTAGGAAGTCTAATATTTTTGGAACTAAATTGAGGAAGGATTGCTCTACTATTTTGCAAATATGGCTTTGGATATGACTAGTCACATGACAATTATGAAGTAGTAGTTACTAAGCATATATGTGATGACGGGGTCCATATGATACTGTAGTCAACATTTACAGTTGAGGACTAGTTCTTGGAAAATAACCGATGTTTTTAAGGGCAACTTTATGAGAAATTCTTCAGATAAATTTATCAATGGTAAACTTTATTGGGATTTATCTACTGATGTTGATACGTTCAATATGTGCATCATCATTTCTCTTGGTTGAACACACGAGACATATCATGTTCAAATTGTGAACTCGTTTCGCTCCAGGCACCAAAGCAGTATATATAAAATATTTTGAAATGATTAACACATAACCTAGGTTGCGATCCCAGCATGATCCACCTGGGATCCACAATAGAAATTCAAAAGATAATTTACCAAGAAAACACACATTAATTCGAGCCAAACACTGCTGGTAGCTGGTTTGGAGGTGATTTATGTGTGTTTGGTTTATAGAAACTGTATAACTAATACATGTATAAGTTATAAGAGAATTTATGTATTAATTTTTGCGTGCAGTGACTATATAAAAAATAATACATAGATTCATCATAACTAATTCATCATGTTACTAATATCTGCATAACTCTAACCAGCTACCAAAATTTTAAACCAAACATTAAAATCATGAGCCCCTTTTCAAAAAACAATAAAAACCAGTAATTTTAAAGGCACAAGAACAAAGCTTCAGTTTTTTTACTCTCTCCGATCCGTTCTTTTTGGCTTGTTACAGTTTCTTTTTGAGAGTCAAGTAATATAAACTTTGATCAACATTTAATATTTATTTTTCATCATATATTCATATTGATATGAGAAAATTTTCCACTTTTATATAGTTTTGAATATCCAAATTTTAATTTAAAAATATTGAATTAATCTAATTTAATTCAGCTTTGAAAATTACTCAAATTGTGTAACACCCCGTACATTCCCGACCCTGACTTGATTAGTTGGTGACCTAGGGTGTAGATATAAACCTTAGCTTCGGGAGTGCTAAGTACGTATTTTGCATTGGTTTTGGATGAGACAATTGATATTGTACTAGTCAATGTGTTTAGACTCTTGTATGAGGAGTTGGAAACTTTTTGAAACATTTTTGGCGCGATAAATGAAGCTTGAATGACTCCTAAATAAAGGTTCTTAAAGGCAAGAGGCAAGCTAAAGATTAGAACTTGAAGTATATAACCAAATCCGCAACGAAAAGTCGAAGAAAGGAATTTTTTAACAATTTTTGGGCCAGGCCGCTCTGGGCTGAAATTTTCAGCCCACAGGCAGCAAGGGGGCGCGCCAGGCAGCGTGTCAGGCCTCCCCTGCACACCCTTCAAATGTTGGAAATTTTTCTAAGTCCAAGGGGCGCCCGGGGCCGTGCCGGGGTGCTTTTTGCCGAATTTTTTTCGCCAACCACGAGCCTATAAATGTGATTCTTGGGTTATTATATAATTGTTCCATCTTGGTAAGACTACGCTCGGACGAAGTTAGCATTCAAATTACGTTTTTACCCTTTGATGTTCAATTAAGCCATAAGTGGCTAGAATGTCTTATTTGGAGATTGAGGCTACGAATATGAGTCTCGTGAGTTGAATATTGTCGTGACGCTTACGGAATTATTCAAACATGAGATATATGATGAATTACACCTTGAATTTAATGGGCTAAGTTGACATGTGTTATTGGGCTCAATTTAAAGCCCAAAGTGGAAATTAGAATTAAAGACATGGCCCAATGGGTCAAATGACCCATTCTTCCTTTAATTAATTAATTATTGACCTAAGTGGATAAAGATAACCATTAATGGAGGCTATATAAGGCCAAAATCAGATTTTTTATTCACAAAACCTCACATGACATTTCTAGAATTTTCTCTCTATTTCCAAACCCTAAGGCAATCAACTCTTGGGCAAGATCATCATCTTTCAAGCTTGGGTAAGTGATTATTTTTGTACTTTAACATATTATAAGCATGAGAGATTATGTAGATCATGTTGGTTATGCTTGCAAGTGTTGAGTAGTGCACTTTGGCTTTTTGCTAAAAGATGTGCATTCTTGTGAATTAAACTTGAAAAAGGACTTGATGTTTTGATGAAAGTGAATGGTGTGGATGATATCTCAACATGTATGGTGTGGTTATGTCCATAACTTGTTATTTTTCTATATGAGTAAATTTTGGAATTTTGGTTATAAAATGGATTGGAGTGATTTGATGGATTCATTGTGATGTGGTGTTAATGAGAACATGTAAAGGAGGAACTTGGTATGAAAAGCTATTGTTTATGATGTCTTGGTCAATGTATGGAATGTTATGGTATTGTTGGTATGAAAAGGGCATGAATGGCATTGTAAAGGGTGAAATAATGTTATAGGGCAATCATGTAACTCATGGTCGTCTTATACACTTGGAACGTAGCTTGTGATTAATGTTGGTTCCGTTATGTACTTGTGATGTAGAGTGAAACGTAAGGAAGGAGCGGAATTGTTGTACTCACATATTGGATTGTGTATACATATTGGGAAAATAAGGTATGTAAGGTTACTCTTTTCGTATCTTTCTGCAGCACATATTATCCACATTGACATTGTACCTATCCTACTCCGAAATGTTCAAAGGTACTCCATTTCCGGTTATTAATTATTGTTACTCACATGTTCCTTATTCCTACATTAATTGTGATTCACATGACTCATGTTCTTTGGTTAATGTTCCAAGTTCCAATAATGTTACAATTATCAAAAGTATCAATCTCTCATAAGTGAATGTATTAATCTCTCATGAATGAGTGTATCAATCTCATGAAAGTAAGGAATGAAGTAAAGTATACACGTGCTCCCAATGATGTTCCAATCACCAATGTATCACTCTCATAACAAAAGTAAAGAGAATAAGCAATGCAAAGAAGTAATGTTTACCTGGTTACTATATGGTTACTTTATGTTTCATTGAGTATGGATCAAATCAAAAGGGCATAAGCTTGGATGGAACATGTCACACCCCGAATCCCATTCGGGACGGACTGGCACCCGAAGCCGATAAGGCCCGAGAGAACCAATCTTTGCTCTTGTCCATTCATATACAAGTCCTTCAAGAAACATCATCATCACGTAATACATACTAGATGCTAATAGCGGAATTTATGGAAACATGTGCTATATATGTATGAAACTTGACCGTTAGGGCCATTACGTCAAAATGGACACACTTCACTTACAATCATTCTCCCACATAAGTCTACAAAGCCTCTACAGATACATAACCATAACTAACCTAGAGTCGGGACAACACCCCGCTCTATACACATATACAATACCAAAGCAAATGTACATAATGACTCGGAAAGCCCCGAACCAATTGGAGCTCACCAAAAATTCACAAATGATCCGCAACCTACTGTGGAGGTTTATAAGTACTTGTGCCTGCATCAAGTAAGGTAAATTCCCCCAAAGGGGTCAGTACGAAGAATGTACTGAGTATGTAAGGCTATAAGAAACTGTATGAAACATAGGATATCAAGTGGGATCAATACATGTGAATAACCATTATGGATCAATCACCATTTTGCATGTGTGGAACCATGTTCATTACTTTCATTACTTTCATTATTTGATCGATCATTCATATGATTATCATTCGTGAAATAACATTCCTTCATACTTTCAGTTACGTGACATACTTTCTTTGGCATTACGTTCATCTTTATTATCAGTCATCCACTTATTAGTGGGCCATGATATAATAACAGTCATCCACACTTGGTGGGCTATAATATAATAACAGTCATCTACACTTGGTGGGCTATAATATAATAACCGTCATCCACACTTGGTGGGCTATAATATTGTACCGATCATCACCTTATAGGTGGATAATAATATAATACCGATCATCACCTTATATGTAACACCCCGTAAGTTACTGAGTCTAATTAATTCCGATAAGCATTTATGGAAATAATGAAACATGAGAACTTTGATGATTTTTGCATTTAAAATTGTGGGCTTAAGTCATTGGGCTTTAAATAAAGCCCAAAAATGATAAAAAGACATGGCCCAATGCAAGATTTTGACCCATTCTTCCATAATTGGTCCATTTGACCCATTCAACATGGTCATTAATGATAATTAAAGGATAAAGGAAGACTTGGGGGACTATATAAGAGAGAAAATCAGATTTTTCTCTCATTTGGACACCCATGCCAATTCTAGAAATTTCTCCAACATTTTTGCTCTCAACTCAAACCCTAACTTTTCATTTTTTGGCCAAAGGCATCATCTTGCACACTTTGGTAAGTGTTCATACTTATGATTTAATATGTTATGTGCATGAGAGAATACTTATATCATGTTGGTTATGTTGGTGAAGAGGGAGAAGTTCCCTATGTGCAAAATAATTTGTATTTGCTAAATCGGAGGATGATTTATGGCTTGAAAACTTGAACATAGGTTTGTGATCTTGATGAAAATGAACTTGATGAATTCAATATTGATATATGGGATGTGAGTATAGTCCTCACTTGTTTGGTCATGGTGTATAATGTTTGGAATTTTATTGGGAAATTAGTTATGGTTTTGGTGGCATGTTGGCCGTAAAGTGTCGTTTTGGTAATGTTCTGTGTGTTGTGAAATCATGGCTGGTGGTTGGCATGTTGAATGATCAAAAATATGTTAAAATGAAGTTGGTTATGATCATGGACCATTCATGGCATTAAAAGACCCAAAACGAAGCCATTTCGGACCAAAACGGGCATCCGCCCAGCAGACGAGGGCATCTGCGGGCGCAGATGCCAACGCAGATGGCACTGGCTACTGCCAATGGCCATCTGCGTGCACATGTGACTGACCTGCGTGCGCAGGTGGCTGCGCAGGTCAGTCCAGAAATGCGTTTTGGTTGCTTTCGTATTCCTTTGATCCCCGAAAGCCCCGATACCCTTTTGGGATGTAATTATCAACTTGTAATGTCATTCTAATGACTTTGAAGTGTCGTATGGAGGTGTTTTGGGTTATGTTAAGTATGGATGGTTGTTTATATGTTGTCATAAAGGCACAATTACGACGGAATGATAACGGGAAATGCGTAAAAGGTCAAAATGGTGCGAAATGCTATCGATGTGTGATCTTTTGGTCAATGTGTGTAATGTCATGATGTTGTTGGTATGGAAATGCAGTGGATTGTATTGGGAGGGGGTTACATGACATTATATGGTAGCCACATAGTTCATTGTTGACTTGTACGCTTATATAGGGACTAGTTGCTAATGTAAGTCCGGTATGACCTTGTATTGTAGACTAAGAAGTAAAGAAGGAGCTGGACCATTGTAATCATACATAGATTCGTGTATTCATACGTGGAAGTGCAGGTATGTAAGGTTACTCTTTCCGTGTCCTTCTACATCATATTGTTCCTATTGACGTTGATCATGTTTCACTTCCGAAAGGCATAAAGCATATCAATTCAGGTTGACGTATCTTATTCTTCATATGTAACCTATTGGCTTGTTCTATTTCTAAAGGTTGTGAAGTACCTCAATTCAGGTTGACATATATTGTTATCCATATATGTCCTATTCTTAGATGAACTATGATTTACTTACGTCATATCCATTGGCTATTCATTGATCGAAATCCCAAAGATGTCAGAACGTCGTGAGTCCTAAAAGGACGACCTCAAGAGAGAGTAAGGTATAATGAGAATCTATTAATGATTGCTTAGCATGTCCAAAAGATGTCATGATTTCAAAGTCTCATAGTTTAATGATTGTGGTAAAACCAATCTTTCATAAGTAGAAGTGCCAATCTTATAAGAGCAATGAAGGACGTAGTATGTGAGCTAGTTTAACCATCCCTCATAAGTTAAGGTATCAATATCATGACGTAGAGAAGTGAGGTAATATATATATGTGTGTTTCAAATAGTGTCTTGATCCTTAGTATGTAAATTCTCAATAGTATCTCTCTCATAAGAAGATGTGTGCTAGTGATCTCATGAAGTGAAGGAGTGAAGTAAAACGTGTATATTCTCATAGCCTAGTGAAGGGTATAAGATTGGAAAGAGTAAGGCGCATGGTTACAATATGCTTCATTAAGTAGGGATCACATTCAAGAGGGGTTCAAGTTCTATATAGAAAATCCCAATATTACGCTATGTTAGTTATTGTATTCCAAAGGTGGAGGTCCAGTATTATACACTTCCTTATATAAGATCTCATAAGAAGTGGCAAGAGAGTTAATCTCTTGGAAGTAGAGAACAAGGTAAAATATATACATGTGTGTTGCCAATAGCATCGTGATCCTTAATAGGTCGTACAATTGTGTAGATATGCTAACTCTAAGTTCTGAGAATGTGATGTTCTAAAATGTAATAATGTTATGATTGTGTTTGTACCAAGCTGGTAAAAGTTGAGGTATATATATATCATCCATGGGGTGCAATGGACACCTGCATGACGGTCCTCTATGTATATCATCCATGGGGTGCAATGGACACCTGCATGACGGTCCTCTATGTATATCATCCATGGGGTGCAATGGACACCTGCATGACGGTCCGCTATGTATATCATCCATGGGGTGCAATGGACACCTGCATGACGGTTCTCTATACATCATCCATGGGGTGACAGGTACACCTGCATGACGGTTCTCTATGAATTTCCCACTGATCAGTTGGGCCTGGGCAGTGTATAGTTAATAATTTATTAAGTGAAGTAAGGTAAGGTAGAGAAGCAAGTAGAGTGGATGTATGATACCCCTACCATAGAGTGGTTGTAGGTTATATTTTATTAATCCACCAATAGAGTGGATGTGTGTGGATGAATGCTATTCTTTCGTGATTTATTTACCAAGTAGTAGAACCATTGTGGTAATGAACATAGAAGCTGGAAAGAATCTCTTGAGAGCTAATGCGTATGAAAGATATTTCTATGAGTAGTAAGGATAGAGAATGAATGTCCTAAAATGTTCATAACAAAAGTAATATGCAGGTTTCCAATTAGAACGATGGTTTACCCATATTAAATAATCTCTCCTATTTATTTCATTGACATTATCCTATTTATTTCATTGACATTCTCATGTATGATGTAATTTCTCTAGCCTTACATATTCAGTACATTCTCGTGCTGACCCCCTCGGGGGGACTTACCTTACATGTGCAGGTGCAGACATTAGTAGACCTCATCTGTAGACTGGGGATCATTTGCAGAGTTTTGGTGAGCTCCACTTGGTTCGGGGCTTTCCGAGTCATAGTGTACATTGTTTTGATATTGTAAGTATTGTATAGACATGGTCATGTATTAGAGGCTTTTGTAGACCTATGTGGGTATGTGAATGAAAGAAGTGTACGTTCAGTTCTACGTAATGGCTCCAACGGCCAAGTTTTATATATATGTTTATGGCATAAGTTTCCATGTTTATGATTTCTACATAGTTGCATAAGAAAGAATAAGACGCATATGAGGGCATGCATGTGAAGGTTCATGAGCAAAGATTGGTTCTCTCGGGCCATATCGGCTTCGGGTGCCAATCACGTCCCGATGGGATTCGGGGCGTGACATTATAGGTGGCTTATAATATAATACTGGACATCCAGCTGATCAGTGGGCTATAATATAAACCGTACATCCAGCTGATTAGTGGGCTATAGTCATATATAATAATAATAACATAGCATAATATTGGGATTGTTCCATCCGGGCTTATGCCCTTTTGATTTGATCCATACTTAATGAAACATAAAGTAACCATGTGTACATTACTTCTTTGCATACTTATTTCCTTTTCATTTGTTATGAGAGTGATACATTGGTAATTGAAACATTATTGGAAACACTTATATACGTTACTTCATTCATTTACTTTCATGAGATCGATACCTTTTCTTGTGAGAGATTGATACAATAATAGTCATAACATTATTAGAACTTGGAACACAACATTATCGGAACTTTGGAGTCATAATATTGTTGGAACTTTGGAATCATGTCCACCCTTCATTTATTATTTTCCTTAACTCTTGCAACCCACAAATATACGTTACTTAATTTCTTCTTTTGAGAGATTGGTACTTTCTGCTCATGAGAGATTATCACATTCACTTGTGAGAGATTGGTACATTCGGTTATAAAATTATTATTGAAGCCTTGGGACAATAACCAATGAATAAGAAACATGAGAGTAACATTATTGGGACTTTGGAACGATGTCTACAATTATGATTCATGAATAACAATTGGTCATTGAGCAAGGAACATGTGACTAACAATATATGTCAAACCTGAAATGAGATACCTTTAGACATTTCGGAGTAGAACACGTACGATGACAATGTGAACAATATGCTGCAGAAGGATACAGAAAGAGTAACCTTACATACCTTGTCTTCCCAATGTGAATACACAGTCCTATCTAACAATCCAGCTTCTTCCTTACGTTTTACTCTACAACACAAGTACATTACGAAGCTCAAGTCAACCATTAACCATGTTACAAGTGCATAAAACGACAATGGATTACATGACTACCATATAATGTCATTTCGCCCTCTTATATTACCATTATTGCATCACCAAACCAACAATACCATAACATGTCACACATCGACCAAGGCATCACAAACCAATAACATTTCACACCAACTTTACCCTTTATACTCTCATATTAACACTACGTCACAATTACTCCTTCAAGTCATCTCAACACCTTTCGTAACAACACATGAACAACAATCCATAATTGATACCATCCAAAATACCTCTGGGATACTCTTTTAAAGTCATTCAAAAGGTATCACAAGTTGATAATTGCATCCATGAAGGGTATAGGGGTTTCGGGGGGTCAAAGAGATGCGAAAACAACCGAAACGGACTTCTGGGCTGGGCTGCAAAGCCACCTGCGCCTGCAGGTGGCTGAACTGCGTCCGTAGGTTCCCTTTGGCAGTAGCCAGAGGCACCTGCGCCCGCAGGTGCTCCAGTCTCAAGGGCGGATGCCCGTTTCAGCCTCCGGGGGTCATTTTAGGGTCCTTTTTTGCCATGAATGATCCATGATCATAACTAAGCTTCTCTTAATATATTTTAGATCATCTTAAATGCCAATGAACAGCCATGGTTTCACAACGCACATAAACATCACCAAACTACATGTTTCTTTCAATACGTCACCAATTCCATGCCCAATTTCGTAATAACAATTCCAAACATTATGTACAAGAATAAAACAAGTTAAGTCTATAATCACATCTCACATGTCAATATTGAATCCGTCAAACTCACTTCCTTCAAGACCACAAGTCCATTTTCAAGTTTACAAGGCAAAACCCTTCACCGATTAAGCAAACACAAATTGTTTCACACATAGTGAACTTCTCCCACATCACCAACATAACCAACATGGTCTGCACCATATTACATGCATATAATATATTAAACCATAAAAATAAACACTTACCAAGGCTTGAAAAAGAGTGATCTTGCCCAAACAAGTGATGGTTGCCTTAGGGTTTGCAAGAGAGAATTGTGGAAAATTCTAGAAAATAGCATGTGTGTCCAACATGAATAAAAATCAGATTTTTGGTGCCTTTTATAGACCCTTAATGGTCATCCTTATCCATCTTTTGGTCAATAAGTAATGTGTTGATTTGGTCAAAAGAAGAATGGATCATTTCCTTCTTGTTGGGCCATGTCTTCTTGACAATTTTTGGGCCTTAAATTGGGCCCAATTGCACATGTTAATTCAGCCCAACTATTTAAATGTATAATACCCCAACAATCTCATGTTTACATAATTCCGTAAATGCTAAGCCAATCAATTAGGGTCGGAAAGGTACGGGGTGTTACAGAACAATCCCAATATTATGCTATATTATTATTATATTATAAGCCACCTATAAGGTGATGATCGGTATTATATTATAAGCCATCTATAAGGTGATGATCGGTATTATATTATAAGCCATCTATAAGGTGATGATCGGTATTATAAGCCACCTATAAGGTGATGATCGGTATTATATTATAAACCACTTATAAGGTGATGATCGGTATTATATTATAGCCCACCTATGAGTGGATAACGGTTACTATATTATAGCCCACCAAGTGTGGATGACGGTTACTATATTATGACCCACTAATAAGTGGATGACTGATAATAAAGATGAACGTAAAGCCAAAGGAAGCATGTCAAGTAATTGAAAATATGAAGGAATGTTATTTCACGAATAAAAAAATGATATGAAAGCATGATCAAGCAATGAAAGTAATGAAAGCAATGAACGTAATGAACATGGTTCCACACATGCAAAACGGTGATTGATCCATAATATTTATTCACATGCATTGATCCCATTTGAGATCCTTTGTTCAGTGGCGGAGCCACCTTGTATCCAGGGGGTTCATCCGAACCCCCTTCGGCAAAAAATTATATTAATTATACATGGTTAAAATTATTTTTTATGTATATATAGTAGACGTTAAACCCCCTTTGATTAATTCGTGTGTTTACTTTTTTCAATCCTGAACCCCCTACATGAAATTTCTGGCTCCGCCACTGCCTTTGTTGCATACAGTTTCTTATAGCCTTACATACTCAGTACATTCTTCGTACTGACCTCCCTTGGGGGGGCTTACCTTACTTGCTGCAGGCACAGGTGCTAGTAGACCTCCATTGTAGGTTGCAGATCATTTGCGGATTGTGGGTGAGCTCCAGTTGATTCGGGGCTTTCCGAGTCATTATGCACATTTGTTTGATATTGTACATGAGTATAGAGCGGGGTGTTGTCCCGAATCTAGGTTTGTCATAGTTATGTATCTGTAGAGGCTTTGTAGACTTATGTGGGAAACTGAATGTAAGATATGTACGTTCATTTTGACGTGATGGCCCTAACGGACAAGTTTCATATATTGCACATGTTGCCATGACTTCCGCCATTGATATTTAATTACATGGGATAGAATGGTATTCATACGTAAACAGGCATATGAGAGTACATGAGCGAAGATTGGTTCTCTCGAGCCTTATCGGCTTCGGGTGTCAGTCCGCCTCGTTGGAACTCGAGGCGTGACAAATTGACTCTTGAAAAGTAAAATATGTTATATGACAACTAAAAAGGCTCCGAGGGAGTAATTGAGAAACCAAGACCTTCGATGGAATTTAAATCCTGCTTCCTGTAAACTTTTGAAACCCTGTTTCATGTAAACTTTTCTTTTTACACTAAAGTTTTCAAGTATTTAATTTTTTAATATTTAAATTTACAATAAAAAGGGGAACTTTACCAAAAATTACAAAGAATCCACGTCTTCTTTATTTTGCTTCTTCTAACACCCTGGGGCTCGTTTGGTAGGAGTGATAAGGAGGAATAATAAATTTTGAAATTGAAATTAGAATGAGTTTATCTTATGTTTGGTTGGAATAAAATCACCAGATAACTTATCGTAGAATTAGCTATATCAGAATTGTACTGTTATTTTATCTCACGGTGGTATAACAATCATTTTTTTTTTCAATACTACCGCTTTCATTAAATGACTATATAAAAATTAATAGTCAAATTTAGATTTTTAAAACATAATTAATAAGGTTAGTTTAATAAAATAAACTCCTAATAAATATTTTTTGTAGTGTCAATTCAAATCGATAGTAAAATGAAACGAGGGCAGGTAACTTGTTTTGCAATCAAACGTGAGACGTAAAAATAAAATACATTAATTAACCCTAAATAAAAACCAAGATCTTTGACATTCTTGCTCCTCTTTGTCAGTAAAAGTTCTTTTTTGTTTTTTTCTTACAGAACAAACAAAATGGCAAGCAGAAAGCTCATACGTGATTTGTTTATTTATAAAAATAATTATACTTTCCAACGAATATTAATTCCATCGCAACAGGTTTGTTCTTGTGGAGTTGTTGAATTTGTGCTTAATGACCTTTGTTAATTATTCTTTTGTAGTACTCCCCCTCTGTCCCAATTTATGTGTTATAGTTAGAATTTCGAGAGTCAAACAATTTAATTTTGACCTTGAATTCAGTCATGGAATTTTTAAATTTTTTAAAATAAAATTTTACATGGAACTACTTCAAAAGTACTGCAAATTACAACTATTGATAATTTTAAAATAAAGGTGTCACATAAATTATTAGGAAGGAAGTAATAATTTTTTGTGTTTGCATATTATAGGTGGTGAGGTTGGTTGGAGCAGAGAGGTATGTGGGGGGTATTCGTTCTTATAGTGTATTCAATGACTTCTCCAGCCAGGTTAAAGGCCAAGTCCACAGGTATTTGCTCTAGCTTCTTACTTACTCCTTCTGTCTCAATTTAACGAATCGTTTGGTAGAGTGTATAAAAATAGTACTGAATAAGGTGTATTAGTAATGCTGGGATTAGTTATTTTGGGACTATTTCATATGCATTGTTCGGTTTGGTGTATTAACGGTAGTTCTGTCTTTACTTATGCTTATCCATGTGTTGGTAGCCCGTGTATTATGAATACCATGGTTTGTTATGTACTAGTTATACATAGGAGATTAAATAGTAGCATAACTAATACATGTATTAGATTCTCTAATATATCCCCCCAACTGTCTTAGTTTGACTGGGCATAGAGTTTAAGAAATAAAGTGAGGCTTTGAATGTTGTAGTCTTAAATTAAAGATGTGTATAGTCTAGTGAATCTTCTTGTTTTAAACTTGTCGTGTAGAATGTTGGAATTGGAAAACTTATTAAACATTAAAAGAGACTTTTTTGGGACAGATCAAAAAGAAAAGTAAGACACTTAAATTGGAATAGATGAAGTATTTCTTTTTTTAAGTTGAAAGACTCTAGCTTTACCACTTTTTTTCTTTGGTAGTGAAGAAGAAAAGATTATTTTATGCTAGCTGTGAAATTGTTACTATTTAGTGTTTCTTGCACTTCGACTCATATTACTTTTTTTTTGTTGTTGTAGTGATTGTTCCTTTTTTAGTATGCTTCTTTTATCATTTTGTCTTGGCTTCTTCTTTTCAATTGTTTTCGAACTGCTTTTGCTTGAGCCGAGGATCTATGGGAAATAACCTCTCTATCTCCTAAGGTAGGGTAAGGTCCGGGTACACACTATCCTTTTTTGATCACACTTGTGGGATTACACTAGATATGTTGTTGTTGCTATAGCTGTGAAATTTGATTCTGATAATTACATCTTTTTGTCCCTTTTTTGGGTTATCAATGTCAGGTTTGTTGTGTCTATCTCAAAGTCCACAGATTGAGGAGTTGCTATTTTTCATTTTGTTGCATAAATCAGGTACTGAGCTCAGGGTCTATCAGAAACAGTCTCCCTATCTGTACTAGGTAGGGATAAGGTCTGCGTACACTCTACCCTCCCAGATGGTACTATCACTTTATTAGTTAACATGTTTGGCCTGCGGAGATAGAGAGGTTGTTTCCAATAGATTGAGGAGTTGCTATTTTTTATTTTGTTGCATGGATCAGGTAATGAGCCGAGGATCTATCGGAAACTGCCTCTCTATTCTACGATGTGTGGGTAAGGTTTGCATACACTCTACCCTCCCCAGACCTGTGGACCTGTGGGATTACACTAAGACCTAAGTATGTTGTTGTTATTGTTGTTGCATAAATCAGGTACTATCACTTTAATTAACCTGTTTGGCCAAGCACCCAAAATTTGCTTATCATGAAAAGTACTCTGGTGAAAGTATGTTGGTGCTGTAACAGTTGGTGTTCAGCCAAATTGAGAAACGTTTTAGTTAGCATTAATAAAAACAGTTGATGTTTGGTCTATCTTTCCAGAAAAAGTGCTTCTAAGTGTCAAATTACCGGAAAAGGGCATGTACATGTCACTTTAGTATTAGTAATACTGTTTATAAAGAACCCATTTTAGTTAGTTTTTCAATCAAAAATTGTCATAGTAATGAGTCGTCAACATGTTATCCACATAAAATGGATTTACAAAACTTTCAAAATAGTATGTAGCAGTAAGCAAAGAAATTGCATCGATTACTAGTTCCTACTCCAGAATGTCTTCTAGAGGAGACTTTATTTGAAAGGATTAAAGGGATAGTGTGATAAGATCTTAGGAAATGCAGTATCAGCATACTTGATTTTGAGCATTTCATTTTTTTCTTTGGTGGTGGGTGGTATGGGGACATGTGGGTATCTTTTGAAGGGAGATGGGAGAGAATTCATCTACTTGTCAATGTTAGTAGTAAATATTAAGTTGTTTGTGTCGCCTCTCCACTATACGCTCTGGGGGCTTTGTTGGTGCAATTGGGTTTATTCATCATTGCTTATGGCTGCAGAAATCAAGAACTCCAGCAGTCGGTCAAGCAATTGAAGGAGAAAGCTGAGGAGTTGAAAGGGGTAAAAGAAGATTTTAAAATAAGGTGATTTATAGATATCCTGTTAATATAATTGTAAGGTGGTTTTAGCCTTTTCCTTGAGGGGCTGAGACATACTGTTGTATGTCAAGGCTGGCAGAACACCCTGAAATGGTGAACTGCCTAATGCAGAATGAAGCAGACAACTGGGATGCTTTACAAACATGTGGGTGGTGTTTGGACGGAGGCTGAAGCTACGGCAAAAAAGGTATTAGTGCAACCTCCGTCAATTTCTCTGGTACTGGTCTAATAATATTCGATTGCTGAATGAGATTATCATGCTGTGCAGTATTTCTTCTAGGTATCAAGATGGTATGCCAAGCTAACTTTTATTAATTGCTTTTCCATTTCGCATCATTTCATTGTTGATATTGCTCCCATATATGTATCACCTTTTTCAAACTGTTTGAAATGTTTTTTTCTTATAGCCAAGGGTCTATTAGAAACAGCATCTCTATCTCTGCGAGATAGGGGTAAGGTCTGTGTATACTCTGCCTTCCCAGCCCCCACTTGTGGGATTACACGGGGTATGTTTTTTTTTTTTTTGTAACAATGTAAACATTACCATTAACCACCAAGAACCAATACACCTAAAGAGCACTTAATCCCTCAAATACCTTCCAAGAAGGGTGCTAATAGAGTTAAGCCTCCGACATGCCTCTAATTACACAATCTTTGTAGCAAACTAATGCTCCTTTGAGCCTGTCTAGATCTCCTCACTATATCTATTCTACTGACAAAATTTTTCTTTATCTGTGCTACTACTATATCCGTATTCACTCCTGTCCCTCTATACAACCTCCAATTTCTTGCCTTCCAAGTGTGATAGATGGCCACCCCAAATATAGCACCTTCTTAAATTGTTGCCAGTGCTTTCTCTTAACTCTCTCCAAAACTTGCTTCGCACTCCCATAAGGGATATGTATTCCAGTCCACTCCATCATAGCACATCTCACCCTCTTAATCCACTCACAAGTAGCAAAGAGGTGAATGTGTGTCTCTTCTGTTAAACGACCACACAAACAACAATTCTTGTCCTCAACTAGGATGTTAATCCTGGCCACCCTTTCCTTAGTTAGCAATCTGTCCTGCATGGCGAGCCAAAGTATGAATCTATGTTTAGGTTGGGCTAGGCTACTCCATATGAGTTCTGCAGTGCCAAGCCTCTCTTGCGTGCCCAATAGTGTATGATAGCTCTTGGTAATTGAATATTTTCCTCCTGGTGACAACATGTAAACATCCTGGAGATACCATCCTTTCATCTCCGTCTTTAATGCATTGACCTTCTTCCAATACCAACTAGAATCCGAAGGAGGCTTATGCGTCCATATATTCAGATTTTGCTTCATATACACTCCGTGTACCCATTTAACCCACAAGATATCTTCCTTCACCGCTAGTTGCGATAACAATTTACCAACTGAAGCCATATTCCACAGCCTACTTCCTTTTACATTCATCCCACCTAGCTTCTTAGGGAAGCAGATCCTTTCTCATGAGACCAACGCCACTTTCTTTTTCTCCACCTTGTTCCCCCCACAGATAGTCCCTGCATCTTTTGTCAACTTCCTTCACTACGTTTTGAGGCAAAATGAATACTGAACTCTAGAAATTATAAATGGAGAATAGTACAGCATTAATTATTTGAAGTCGACCTGCATAGGATAGCTGTTTTGAATAGCCTGTGGTGATTTTACTTGTTATCTTCTCAGTGAGTTGTTTGCATTCCATTCTACTCCAGCCTTTAGAAGACAAAGGTAATCCCATGTATCTGATGGGAAAAGAGCCCAGTGCAAATCCTGTCTTCTGCAACAACACTTCTTTAGTCTGATCATCAATTCCTGCAACAAACAAATTTGACTTTCCATGTTTGCACCTAAACCAGTAACATCACTGAAGTGAGACAAAGCCTCCATTACGCTTGTCACTGAACTCAGATTAGCTTTACAGAAGATCATTAGATCATCTGCAAATATCAAGTGATTTAGTTTAAGAGTGCTACACATGGGATGGTATTGGAAATCTGGCAACTCTCCCATACATTGCAAAGTTCTTGATAATACTCCATCACTAGCACAAACAACAAGGGAGACATGGGATCCCCCTGTCTGTGGCCCCTCTGTCCTGCAAAGAATCCATGCCCCTCTCCATTGACCTTCACAGTGAACATTGGAGAGGTTACACATGTCATGATCACCTGGATAAACCTTTCTGGAAAATTGTACCCTTTAAGAGCCTCCTCCACGAATTCCCAACTCACCATGACATACTTACGAACTTTAAATTGGATCAACAAGTTGGATTAAGTAGACATTCATCTTTACGGAGTGTAAACACTTTCAGTGCCTACCCAAGCATGTGGCCTAGTAGTCAATAAAGTGAGTGAGAACCATGAGGTCTCAGGTTCAAATCCCAGCGAAGACAAAAACACTAGGTGATTTCTTCCCATCTATCCTTGCCTTGGTGGATAGACTTACCTGGTACCTGTGGGAGGTGGGAGGTATTCCGTGAAATTAGTCGAAGTGAGCTAAAGCTGGCCAGGACACCACGGTTATCAAAAGTAAAAAACACTGTCAGTGCCTCATATAACACTGCTTTGTAGTAGAGCTTTATCCTGTTAGTATTCCATTTAATTGTATCTTCGTCTTGTGTGGTTCCTGAGTTCTTTTCATAGAATTATAATAAAGATATTGATCTGACAATCTTCAAATCCTGAAAATTCCTTCAAAATTGTTGAGTTCTAGTCACTGCCTTTTGAGTTAGTGTAGTTTGTCTTGTAGGTTTATGCCAATGTGGAGGAAACAATATCTGTAACGAAAGAGGAGGTAGGTCATTTTGTACCTAACTCATCTTAGCATAGTTCCTAATCATGGTGAACTCTTTAAGGAGGTGACTGTTAACTCTGATTCCTATTTAGGTCAAAGAAAGCTTTGGAGTGGGGAAGCAAGAATCTCCGGGATCAAGCGGTCACTCTGACGCTTCTAGTCCAAATACCAACGCGAGTAGTGATTCTGCATCTGCTAAAAATCAACAAGAACAACAATCTGGTTTCACTGATAGTGCGGAAACTGTTTATAGAAATGTTAAATCTGCTGCTTCATCAAAAGTCTCACCATTCTTTCAGAAACTAAAAGAAGCAAAACCTGTCGACTTTGCAAAGAAGGGCTACGACATCATATTGGACGAGTTGAAAGGTACTCCTGTTAAGAGAAAACACCGCAAGTATTCTGCCCCAACACAAGAAACTTCATCAAACTTTGAGAGGAGCACGAGAACTGATGTTGTTGTTTTACCATCAAAGCAATCGAAATGGGAAACCTTCAAGGAAAAAGTAATTTCTTGCTTATTAACCCTGCTGAGATGCAAATGAAGTTGTATTTTTTTCATATTATTAATTTGCACCAAATTTTTATTATTCTCAGACGCAGGGTCACCCTCTTTCTAAGCGATTCACTGCAATGTGTGAACCTCTTGTAACAACGTGGCAGGAGGTACTTTCTGATTCTCACTGTAATTTTATCTTTTGTGCTAGTAATAGATTTTCATTTTCAAGTTTTTCCCTTTGTTATGTTTAAGATACATGGCTTGATCTGAAATGCATTTAATGTGAAGTTATATTTAAGTACTTTATGTTCTGGATGACAGTTCGCAGAAGATTTTCATTACAGATTGGAAACGAGTGATAATTCCATTGTTCAAAAATTCCTGGAGTATGGCTGCACATTACCATTTTAAAAGAAGTGTTATGGATAGAGTTCAATTCAAGATCAACTTAAAATTTCCATCTTAATGTTACAGTTTTCGTGAGAATATGGTTGAATCTCCAGCTGCAATGCCATCTAAAGAGATTTACAGCAGAGATCCGTATGATTACTAGCTTCTTTTGCTTGACTTTTCATTTTCACTTTTGGCTTGTTTTTCTATAAATTTGAAATATGTTTTGTGAAGGTCAGACTCTTTGCCTGAATTTGTTGATGAAGTTCAAGAAGTGATTCGACCAGTTCTTGACGCTTACTTCAAAGTAAGTATGCACAAGCTCACTAAAGTTTATGGACAGATTTACACTATTCTTAATATGGGGTGAAAATGGGATAGGTAGGGGCGGGGCTACAACCTGGGTCCGGGTTCGGCAGAACATAGTAGCTTTGGCTCAAACTCAGTATTTTTCTTAGAAAATTTATCTGATATGCATAATTATTTATTCAGAACCCATTGACTTGGAATAGTTAGAATTTATTTTTTTTTGGTAAATAAACTATTTTATTTAACCAAGTGAACGTTTACAGAACCAGGAAGCTGGTCACCAGCCTCCGCTTTGAAAGAAACATCAACAACAACTGTGACAACTGCCTTACCTAAGCATTACAATGGATAATAATTGAGAGAGTGCAGTTTAGGTGCTAATCTTGGTTTCGTCTGGCCTCTAAAAAAAATCTCTGATTCTGCATATAGTCTGAACAGTCCTGCTCTTATGCTGAAATATCCGCCAATTCCTCTCCTGTCATATGTGATATGTGGTAAACACAACATGCCATGGTCATCCGATATATTTGTGTAGTAGCTCCAGTGCCTTTGATATTCTGGTTAGTCAATTCCAGCTCTGCCGTCCATGACAAAGCCTGCCTAGATATCCCTTGCCAGTTTAACATCTTATGCCACAATTCTGTAGAGTATGGACACTCAAAGAATAGGTGTGGCAGGGACTCAGTTCCATCAGAACACAACGCGCAGTTGTGACTAACATCAATTCCCCATCGTGCTAGACTGTCTTTGGTACTTAAACGTCCCAGGGCAGCTAGCCTCAAAATAAAATTCCACTTCTCAGCCCCATAATTATTACACGCCAGCCTTCACCAAGAGACTCTTTCAAACTGCCCGAGTAGTGATAGATAGATATTCTTAATACAATACGCACTCATTGCTTGAAATTGATTCACATCCATACCAGCTTCCCCAATATACTTCTTCATTTTGAATATTTTCCTAATGACCCACGATGCTTGTTTAGGCTCCACTTCCCAGATTGTACTAAATTTAACATAGTAATTATGAACCCATTTCACCCACAATTTGTCCTTCTTTTAGGCTAGATTCCATAACAGTTTCATGATTGCAGCCCTTTTCCATGTCGTGATATTTAAGATGTTCAAACCCTCGCAGATCTTGGGCTGCATAACTTGTCCCAGGCCTCCAAAGCTTGTTTGGTTAAATAAGCACTCCCAGACCATAAAAAACTCCTACATAAAGCTTCAATCACCTTGACCACCTTCTTTGGAAGTAAAAACATTTCAGACCAATATGTTTGGATAGAAAACAAGACACTCTTGATTACTTGTGTCCTCCCAACATAAGAAAGGTATTTTGTAGTCCAGCTAGAGATTCTGCCCATGATCTTCTCTATAAGGGGTTGGCACTGCATAATTGAAAGTCGCTTAGTACTCAAGGGTACTCCCAAGTATTTAAATGGGAGGCAGCCTTTGTTCAATCCCAACCTTGCTAAGATACTTCGTTCCACATCATCCTTTACACCACCAAAATAAATGGAACTTTTAGACATGTTGGCAGTCATCCCAGATGCCTCAGAAAACAGTTGAAAACACTTGAATAACTGTGTCACAGAATCAATATCACCTCTGCAGAATAGCAAAAGGTCATCAGCGAAGCCAAGTTGAATGATCTTCAGCTTGGCACACCGGTGATGATATTTGAAGGTTTTATCATGATCCAGTATCCTCAACAGTCTACTGAAATACTCCAGGACCAAAACGAACAAATATGGAGACATTGGGTCCCCCTGCCGCAAACCTTTCTTAGCATCAAAAGGGGGGAAGGCTTCCCATTGATCACTACAGTATAGGATACAGTTTTGATGCACGTCATGATCCAATTTACAAATACACTAGGAAAGTTCAGTCCATCCAATACTTGTTCCAAGAAAGACCATTCTACCGAGTCGTATGCCTTTTGCATATCCACCTTGAGCATGCACCTAGGCGAGATTTTTTCCCTTCCATAGCCTTTGACCAGCTCGTGGCTAAGTACAATGTTGTCATTTACCACCCTCCCAGGTACAAAGCCAGCTTGGCTTGGATCAACTAGGTAATTCATAAGTCCCTGAATAGTTAGAATTTCGAATACACAAACTTCAACTCCTGGCTCTTCTTTTTACTAGGAAGGGTATGGTATAACATCTGGTTGGTTCAATATTAAAGTGTTCAAGTAGTATGCAACCTCTCCACGTTTAGTTTTCAACCCCTTCAAAGTCGTACATGGAAGGTAAAGTTTTTCTTTACCATATAATATTGGAGGGACGGATAATTCCTTTAAAGTAAAATTAGTACAATTAAGCCCTTGTTTGAATTTGAAAGCACATCTGAATCATTAAGGCGTATGTTAAGATATGAATACTATATAGATAACATCGTTTTTTTTCTCATCGTATGAACATAGAAAATTTTTCTTTATTTAAAGCATAATAAATATGAGATTGAATTAAATACTCATTAATCTAATATTATACCAAAAAAATATTAGAAAGGATAAGTTTGCATGGTCATTGGTTGTGGTGATGGCTAACAAAGGTGGTTATTGACTTGCAGCAGTGTTGGGTGTGAATAGTAGCTAGTTGTGATGGCAATTACAGTAGTGGTTAACAGTGGCGGTGATGGCTAATTGAGAGATGATAGTGATGATTAAATAATCACAGCAAGTGATAATGGTGGTTGGTGATATATAGTGGTGGTTGATGGAGGTGACTGGTGGTGATGATTGTAAATGTGGCTAGTGTGGTGATGGTTGAATATGGTGATTAGAGGTGGCGGTGGTGGTTGTGACTGAGAATGGTGGTTACAGGTAGTGGCAAATATAATGGTCGGTGGTGGTGGCATCGATTTGTTGTGAAGGGTAGCACTGAAATTTTATCTTTCCAAAAATTATTGATTGGTAGCATCTTAATGATATTAAGAATTTGTTAGAGGCTTTATTCATTCGGATTTATTCAGACCTATTAAGTGACAGTAAACAAAATACAAGCGCACTTAATGATTGAGATTTGAATGACTAAGATTCAAACTTATATTAAGTGCAAACAAATGATGCTTTAATCTTTTTCTTACTTTCTAATCATCTCATGTTGATATACTTAAAGCATCTTACTTTTTTATCCGTTGATGATATCTTGCTTCTTGGGTCATTAGGGAGACACAAAGGTGTTAAAGGAACATTGCAGCAACGAGATAATTGAAGTGTGTAAAGCACAGCATCAAGCATTTGACAGCCAGGGTATCATTTTCGACAACAAGGTAAGAATAAATACAAGTTATTTACTTAGCTTGCATTTTGGATATTGTATATGTGCACCGAATGGATGGGAAGTTAACAGTAAATGATGTATTCAAACTTTTGGTTTTTATGAATTTATTTTCAGTGATTTTTATTAGCATGCCAGGCAAGGAGAAAAGTTTGTAAAAGTTGAATAGAACTAAAATAGTTTTGGGGTTTAGCTATAGTTGAGCCTTTTTTTTTCATGGCCATGGATGTTTGAAATTGTCTGACTTCTGTCATGTAGCCTGGTATAAAACCTTGTAGGGTGGCATTTTTTCTTTTGCTTTTAAATATACTACTCCCTCGGTCCCAATTTTTATGCTCAGGATGAAGTCTTGGCATCTTAGAGTGAATTGCAGATTTTAATTTTTTTTCAACTTTATATGTATATATGGATTTTTCGGGGATTGTAGGGGGTCATTAGTTGCAGCTTCAGTTCTCGCAAAATACTGTTTTTTACTGTTGGCTTGGCCTTGATATGTTAAGCACTGGACACTGACTACAACAGTCCAGTAAGCTCAAACTAAAAAATTTGCATGAATTGTGACCACCTCTCATTTGATGTACTTACATTAAAGGGGTTGATTAGCTTCTAGTTAGCTTCTCTAGCATTGAACTTCCCTTTTATGCTACTAGAAAATCTGATAAGCCTGCTGAAAACACAACAGATTTTACATATTTCGGATATGGAAGTGCGGGAGACAAAAATGATGGGAGACGATCCCATAATAATTTTGAGGGTAAGTCTTTCCTCACTCTCTCTTTTCTCTGTCTAAACCAATGCGCCTCTTGAAAGAACAAAAGGCTTAAAAGATTTAGCTCCTGATAGTTATCTTTCTTGCGTAATGTCCACAGTTCCAGACGCAGCAGGTCCACTGCATACGCGATAAACTTGGTTCAATTATAGAAGGGGGAAAGGTATGTATTATATCCCCTTTTGTTGGTTGCTGTTAATTCTCTTGGTCCTTCATTTGCTATTCAATTCTATAGATCCTGCTGCTCAATACGATATTGGCATAACTCATAAACAGACTCGCAAACTTGGCCTCAGCTGGCAAGTAAGCACTCCAACTTTGAGAGTGCTAATCTAGACACCTCAACTTGGTCTCACCTGGCAACTAAACATTCCAACTCATTTCCACCGTGTCTTGTGGACACCCGACGCTGACGTGGCACATACATTTTGGAGGTGTCTAGATAATCATTTTGTAAGTTGGAGTGTTCAGCTGACACAGTGGAGATGAGTTGAGGTGTCTAGATATGCATATTCAAAGTTGGAGTGTTTTCTTGCCTATTGAGGCCAAGTTGGAGTGCCCGTTTATGATGCCTATGATATTTTGTATCATATACAAACCTCATGATATCTAATAGCCTTCTTACATCCATATGGTAAAATCGTCATTTTTCTACGTTACTGGTGTGGTTTTCATACGCAAATGTGCATTACTAAACGTAAACTAAAGATGTTAGCAATTATTCTTGAGCAATTTTGTACTCCGATATTTGAGTCTTCTGTAGAATGATCTGAACCTGCAGTAACTCATCATTGAAACTAAAGATGGCTAATTTTCTTGCTGTACTAGGATACAATACACACTGTACATTATGTTTGGGCTATGCAACTCGGAGACGACTCTATATGGAGGCTTAAAGAGATGCAGCAATTTGGTGTTGTAGCCCTTATCTAATCAAAACTTTGCTTCATCAAGGGAGTCGATAACGTTGCTACGCCCGCCTTTGTTCATGTTCTGGTCACTGATTTGTGCAGAATTTCTTGTTGCAATAAACTTTTGTCTGTTGGTAATGTATTCAAGTTAATGAGCAGCTAGGAATTTTTCACCATTCTTGTGAATCTACTTGAGTCACTTTGTGGGAATACAGTACTGGTGTTGTTGTGAATCCACTTGAGCAACCCCTGCACGTTGCATGAAATTCCAACCAATAACACTAGATAAATAGAGCATTCAGTAACAATGTATCACAACGACAACAACAACATAACTAGTGAAATTTCACAAGTGAGAGTCTGGGGAGGAGGATAGGGTATATGCAGACGTTACCCCTACCTCGTGGAGGCGTAGAGACTGTTCCTGAAGGACCCTCGTGGAGGTACAGAGGCTGTCTTCAAAGTAGATATGAAAAGAAAAACAATAGGGAAGAAAACATAGCAATTAATAAGGAAACGGTAACAACAAAATAGTACGATAACTGAAACACAATAAGCCATAGATGATGATAGCTACTAGTCTAGTACTTGATATTTGACGGGCTGTAACTTTTCTGTAACGGGATGTATTAATGTAATTGAAACTCATAAGCAATTAATAACACTTATCACCAAGTACTTACAAATATTTATCTACTTTAGTTCAGAAAAGATTAGCAAAAAAATGTTTCTATTTTGTTGAGAATTTTTTTAATCATTATCTAATGAAAATTAATGATGGGGTTATTGTGTTATATATATAATTTATATTATCAGTTAAAAACGTACAAGAGGTTTTTCTATTTTAATTGATAAAACCAGATTAAGAAGAATAAAAGATTACTTTCTACTCTTTTTTTATCAGTCAAAGAAATTTTAAAAGAAAAGAAACAAGAAAAAGGTTCTTTAAAGTAATATTTTTACTAGGCAAAAATGTGTTTTAAAAAAAATGTATATTAGGAAATAAAGAGCATTTTTAACCTAATTAAGTAACAATAAGGTATTTTTGGGTCAAACTATTAATAGCAGAGACATTTTTTACCCAATTAAGTAACAAATAGGAACATTTTTGGGATCAAATTATTAACGACATAGACATTTTTGGACCAAACTATTAATGGAGATAGTTTGTTCAAATTTGCATAGTTTAAAGGGGAAATTTCAGAAATAGCAGTTTTGAGCTCATAATTAAATTTTTCATAGCAATACTTTGCTAATTACATTCCATAGCAACTCATCTATCTCCCTAATTTTCTCCTTAATTTACTCTCTTTCTCTCCCTTCTATCTCCCACCTCTCTTTCTTTTTTTGTTTTTTTTCTCTTTCTCTCTCGTACTATCTCACATTTCTCTTCCGTTATTTTTTTTTCATTTTTTTTATTTTGTTTTTATATTTTATATTTTATATTTTCTGATCTCTCCTTCTCGTTTTTTTGGGGTTATATTTTATATTTTCTTTTATATCAAATAGTAAATTTTAAATAAATTTATCATTTGTATTTGTATATAAATAAGTATATGTATTAATTGCATTTTCTTGAGTCTAAAATATACAAATATGCAATGTATCATTTGATACAAATGTATTATTTGTATTTGTATGTCAAAATTATCATTTGTATTTGTATATAAATAAGTATCACTTGATACAAATGTATTATTTATATTTCTATGGTTCAATTTGTATCAATAAAATACAATTCGTATCAATGAATACAAATAGAAGTGTTCATAGAAAGAAAAATAACAACTATTTTTCAGTTATTTAAAAATATAATCAACTACAAAAATACAATTACAAACAAATGATATTAAAAATACAAATACAATATGTATAAAAATACGAATTACATTTATTTGTATCAATGAATACGAGTACAAGTATTCATAGAAAGAAAATCAACCGTTCCTTTTCAATTATTACAAAATATAAATGATAGTCAACTATCAATACAAATACAAACAGTTCTTTACAAATACAAATACAAAAATAAAATAATCAGATCTGACTAAAGTTTAGCCATGTCATTTTTCAGATCTGTCCTGGAACACAACCCCCTACCACCGCCGGAACACAACCTTCAACCACCACAAATAGCTTCGGCCACCACCCTCCACCTACTTGTCCTTCGTTCTCAACCTTTTTCCTCTCTGTTCAAACAACCCACAAACCAGTCTTTCTTCCTCCATCACTTCTCTGATGATGTCGAACCCATCAAAACAAAATCAGTTCCTTTTGCCCATTTTTTCCTGCAAAGACAAAACCTCTCTCCATCAAAACTCTCACCGAAACCAACGCGAGAAGACAACAAACCCGTCCAATGCCATTGCACCAACCATCGAAGCAACAACTATGAACAACAACCACACCATTGAGACAGTGTTCATGGCAAAATTCCGTCGTTTGTCTCATCGGCGGTGATGGTGTTATGATGGGAGACGATGAAGATGGCGGAGGGAGTAAATATGGGAGAGAGGGGCGGCGATGGTGTTGTTGTTGCGGGAGATGATGAAGATGGTGAAGGGAGTAAAAATGAGAGAGAGGTGGCTGGTGTAGGGTTTAAAATGAAATTAGGGAGTTTGACTCTTCTAAATATATCAGAGAGAAAATATTGCTACTTTTGCTATGATTTATAATTTTTTTTAAAGTATTGTTATAAGTTATAATTAAGGGCCTACGTTTCTTATGTCCTGTAATTTTCCCTAGTTTAAAGATATTTTTATCCTTTTCTGTTATTTTCTTATCAATGAATGTATATTTAGTTAGCAATTCCAAATATGACATTTTCATAATTCCTATTTACAGTAAACATTGAGCAAGGAGAAAAGGGTAAACTACATAAATAGCCCCCATAGTGGGTGGTTTTGCTTTTTTGTCTCCCATAACAAAAGTCTTACAAAATTAGTCTTCCTTCTTTTTTATGTATGGAACAAATACATATTTGTCCCTCTATATATCAAATATTTTCAAACAACTCTCTATGCTCATTTATCTTTCAACTTCAATTTTTTTTTCTGTTTTATTTTACTTTTTTTTTTTTTTTTTATTTTCTCTTTTTTTTTTAAATTTTTCTCAACCTTTACGTTTTTCATTTTTTCCTTTTCTCCTTTCAACTTTTATTTTTTTTCTCTTTTTAATTTTTCTTTGGTTTTTATTTTTTCTTTTCTTCTTTTTTTCTCAACCTTTATTTTTCTTTTATTTTTTATTTTTTATTTTGACTTTTTTCTTTATATTTTTAATTTTTCTCAACCTTTCTTTTTTTTTTCTTTTTCTTCTCTCAACTTCTTTTTTTTTTTCTTTTTCTCCTTTTCATTTTCTTTGATTTTTTTATTTTAACATCCTTTATTTTTCTTTTATTTTTTATTTTTTTTTAATTTTTTCGTAACCTTTTTTTTTCTTTTCTTTTCTTCGATTCCTTCCAAACTACAAGTCACGCCTCATAGGCTACCATATTGTGTTTTGATTTATAAGATGTTTTATTACTCTTGCCTTAGCGGCAAGACTTAACCTAAGGACATTCAAACAACAAGTTACGTCTCATTGGCAAGAGTTGACACTACCACATTATATTTTGACTTATGAAATGCTCTATAACTCTTGCCTTAGAGGCAAGACGTAGCCCAATGACTTTCAAACAACAAGTTATGTCCCATGGACAAGAGTTGACACTACCACATTGTGTTTTGATTTATGAGATGCTCTATAACTCTTGTCTTAGAGGCAAAACGTAGACCAAGGGCTTTCAAATAACAAGTTACGCACCATGGGCAAGAGTTGACACTATCATATTGTGTTTTTATTTATGAGATGTTCTATAACTCTTGCCTTAGAGGCAAGACTTAGCCCAAGGACTTTCAAACAATAAGTTATGCCCCATGGGCAAGAGTTGACACAACCACATTGAGTTTTGATTTATGAGATGCTCTATAACTCTTGCCTTAGAGGCAAGACTTAGTCCAAGGACTTTCAAACAGCAAGTTACGCCCCATGGGCAAGAGTTGTCGCTACCACATTATGTTTTGACTTATGAAATGCTATATAACTCTTGCCTTAGAGGCAAGACTTAGCCCAAAGATTTTCAAACAACAAGTTATGCCCCATGGGCAAGAGTTGACATTATCATGTTGTGTCTTGATTTATGAGATGCTCTATAACTCTTGCCTTAGAGGCAAGACTTAGACCAAGGGCTTTCAAACAACAAGTTACGCCCCATGGACAAGGGTTGACACTACCATATTATGTTTTTATTTATAAGATGTTCTATAAATCTTGCCTTAGAGACAAAACTTAGCCCAAGTACTTTCAAACAGCAAGTTATGCCCCATGGGCAAGAGTTGACACTACCACATTGAGTCTTGATTTATGAGATGCTCTATAACTTTGCCTTAGAGGCACAACTTAGCCCAACGACTTTCAAACAACAAGTTATGCCCCATGGGCAAGAGTTGACACTACCGCATAGTGTCTTGATTTATGAGATGCTCTATAACTCTTGCCTTAGAGGTAAGACTTAGCCCAAGGACTTTCAAACAACAATTTATGCCCCATGGGCAAGAGTTGACACTACCACATTGAGTTTTGATTTATGAGATGCTCTATAACTTTTCCATAGAGGCAAGACTTAGCCCAAAGACTTTCAAACAACAAGTTATGCCCCATGGGCAAGAGTTGACACTATCATGTTGTGTCTTGATTTATGAGATGCTCTATAACTCTTGCTTTAGAGGCAAGACTTAGCCCAAGTACTTTCAAACAGCAAGTTACGCCCCATGGGCAAGAGTTGATACTACCACATTATGTTTTGACTTATGAAATGCTCAATAACTCTTGCCTTAGAGGAAAGACTTAACCTAATGACTTTCAAACAACAAGTTATGCCTCATGAGCAAGAGTTGGCACTACCACATTGTGTCTTGATTTATGAGATGCTCTATAACTCTTGCCTTAGAGGCAAGACTTAGACCAAGGGCTTTCAAACAACAAGTTACGCCCAATGGGCAAGAGTTGACACTACCATATTGTGTTTTTATTTATGAGATGTTCAATAACTCTTGCCTTAGAGGAAAGACTTAGCTCAAGGACTTTCAAACAACAAGTTATGCCCCATGGGCAAGAGTTGACACTACCACATTGAGTCTTGATTTATGAGATGCTCTATAACTTTGCCTTAGAGGCACAACTTAGCCCAACGACTTTCAAACAACAAGTTATGCCCCATAGGCAAGAGTTGACACTACCATGTTGTGTCTTGACTTATGGGATGCTCTATAACTCTTGTCTTAAAGGCAAGACTTAACCCAAGGACTTTTAAACATCAAGTTACGCTCCATGGGTAAGAGTTGACACTACTACATTTATCTTGATTTATGAGATGCTTTATAACTCTTGCCTTAGAGGCAAGACTTAACCCAAAGACTTTCAAACAACAAGTTATGCCCCATGGGCAAGAGTTGATGTGTCTTGATTTATGAGATGTTCTATAACTCTAGCCTTAGAGGCAAGACTTAGCCCAAGGACTTTCAAACAACAAGTTACGTCACACGAGCAAGAGTTGAAACTACTATATTGTGTCTTGATTTATGAGATGTTCTATAACTCTTCCCTTAGAGGCAAGCCCAAAGACTTTCAAAAAAAAAGTTATACGCCCTCATGGGCAAAAGTTAGCACTACAAACAACAAGTTAATGTTCAAGGATTTACAAACAACAAGTTAAACGTTCTATAACTCTTTCCTTAGAGGCAAGACTTATTCCAAAGAACTTCCAAACGGTAAGTCAGGCCCTTACGTTTACTTTGATGTCAAAGAAAGAAGATCCTTTTTGCGGATTATCCAACTTTCTGTTCATTAGCAAAATATAATAGAAGCTGAGAAAAAACAAAAAAGAGAAGGCAAAAAATAAAGATTGAGAAAAAAGAAGAAAAAAAAAGAGAGAAGAAAAAAATAAATGTTAAGAAAAGAGAAAAAAGAGAAAAAAAAAATGAGAAGAAAAAATAAAATAAAAATAAAGTTTGAGAAAAATAAAAAAAAATGAGAAAAGAGAAAACAAAAAATAAAAAAAATAAAGGTTGAGACAATGAATTAAAAAAATAGAAATAAAAAATAAATAATGTTTGAGAAATAAAAGGAAAAAAAAAAGAAGAAAAAAACAAAAAATAAAGGTTGAGACAAATGAATTAAAACAAGAAAAAAAAAGAGAAAAGAAAAAATTCAAACCAAGTAACAGTAAAAAAGAAAAAAAAAAGTTGAGAGACAAATGAGTATGGAAAGAGTAAAAACATTTGAGGTGTAGAGGGGCAAAAATGTACTTGTTGTATACATAAAAATGAAGGAAGGCTAGTCTTTAAAGACTTTTCTTATGGGGGACAAAAATACAAAGCCACCCACAATGGGGGACATTCCATGTAATTTCCTGAGGAGAAAATTGTGTTATATTAAGTTCAGAAATGGCCCTAAAATGGGTTGGTTTTGATATTCTGTCCTCCATAAAAAGTCTTAAAAAAATAGTAGTCATAAGGGTGGTCTTAATTTTTTGGCCCCTCTTAATAACTCTTGTCTATAAGGCACACATTCTAACTCTTGCCCATAAGGCAAACGTTCACGACATTTCAAGACAATGAATCAACACAAATTGACCAGAAGTTTTGCCTTAAAGTCAAACGATATAACTTAGATATGTTGTCCATAAGGCACATGTTCTAAGTCTTGCTCATAAGGCGCACGTTCAGGACATTTTAAGACAGTGAACCTGTTCAATTGACTTCAAATTTTGCCTTACAAGCAAACATTAGAACTTATTTAGGGGGAACAAAAATTAAAAACCACACATTTTGGGGGTCAAAAATTCAAGACCGAATACTTTGGAGGACACTAGATGTAATTTTATTTGGTTTCACATTAATGAGTTAATTCTTAAAGTTGAAATCGTACGAAGCGCGAATAAATTAATTCAACACCTGAGTATTTCGATGCTGAAAGAATGGGTGCACTTCATACCCCCAAAAATATGAGCCCAACTTTTTTTTAATTAATCGTGGATATTTATTATTTTATTTTTGCTTAGACAACATTTTAGTTTGTAGAGAAAATAAAAAGTAAAATATCTTTATTAAAAAAAAAAAAAAAAGATAGAAAACTATATTAAAAAAAAGAAATATTTTAAAATTTTGAATTAAACCACTCTCATCTTCATATAGGTAAATAAAATTTTCTACAATAACATCCAACAAATTTTATTGCAAAAACATGCTTAACATCTTATTAATTTGAATTAATTCTTATTAATATAAACAATATTATTATATGAAGTTAAAACTTTGTATTGTTTTAAAGTACAATTCCATAAACAAGTATTAATAAAAAAACCAGAACATATGCCTTTTAGTTAATTCGACTTTAGGCCACTAACCCTAATATCATCCCTATGGATACCACTACTCTCGACAACTACGAGGCAGATCAATTGGCCTTCCCACAACATCTTAATTCTAATGTTACAACTGATCCTATATTGAGCTACTACGTCACCACAAAGTGGGGTAACAACAGTGATATTTCAGAAAACCTAAAAAATATTACTAACTATAGTAGTGAGCGGGTTATGTTTATTTGAAACAACATGGATTTGTGAAAGCTGCACATTTTCAGATTTTTTGCCTCCATACAAAACCCTACATTATTTCAAAGGAATCAGAAGTTGAATTTGCTAACTACACCAGATATAAAGGCTACTCTACAAAGTCGATTCGCATCTCTCTGAGCCTTTATAGTCAAATTCTCTAGTCCCCATGTTCCAATGCCGAACATTGACGCTTACTTCAATAATGCAGAAAATATATATGCTTCGAACTGCCTTATTGGTATTATGGTCAATGCAATTGCCCCGCGTGATGTTGTTGCGGTGATGTTGCTGGTGATGTTGAGGAGCACGGGGGTGTTGTTGATTTGGACCATCCTACCGATATTGATGATGATTTGGAGGAACAGGAGTCATACAAAGAGTTTCATAGTTTAAGTATATTAACTTTTTAGCAGTCTCTCATAATCTTATTCTAGTAGCTTTTTTGCTCAACAAGATATGTTTATAGAGTTAATAGAAACTATCTATGAGTAATCATACAGCTTTGGATTGAGACATAGTTGTTATTTACTTTAACAAAAGAGATAGATGTAAAAGAAACAATACAAGTATTTAACTAACCAAATAACTCCTATGTCACTGTCTACATATTGAGTGCAAGAGTCACCACGGGCACTATAACAAAGTGGCATTGAACAACATATTAAAAACTCTAATTTTTCAAAGAAACGTCTACCCTCTACAGTTTACCATCAATTGTGGTACTTTAGAGTAAAAATACCACATATGTTTGCACTCTCTGTTAAATACATAGCAGTCATTCGTCTCATAAGTATTCACAAGATACTGATCAATGCAATCCATTGATTGGATCGCATTGGTCAACACTACTATTCAATTATTCAAGTCCAAGATACTAACCATAATATTGTTGCCCTATATATACCCGCTACCAATACAAGAACTGAAGCAAGGTATGCCAAATCCTTCGATTTTCATGATGTGATCATGTCCAATTTAGGTGTTGTTAGCTCTCACGAAAGAGATAGGTTCAATCATCATAGGTGAAGAGGCGTCATGGCCATTGTTGAATTGTGGTACACAACTTTGGTAGTCATATGAACTAGTTGTGGATCATGAACCAATAAATGCTTTTAGTTCCTTTCAAGTAACCAAAGATAAAATAACAACACACACTTTAACAAATTACACAACTAACTAACTCAATGGAATAGTAAAATGACATTTAACAATAGCAAATTATCAGATCATTTAAAAAATAATTGTAAGTAATTCTCATAAATAAGCTTGATTAGTTAGTTGAAGTAAAGACTTCCATCCATATTTGAATTTTGACCTTGCTATGGCTTAATTTCGTTTTGCATTAGGATACAATACACATTGTACACTATGCTTGGGCTATGCAACTAGGCGAAGACCTTATATGGAGGCTTAGAGTGATGCAACATGATTTTCTATCATAATTAGAATTACTTTTTTTGGTGAAAATTTTTTTTCCTTGTTGGAAAAGATTCCTTAGCTTCCGTATTTGACTTATCTTTTCTTGAAGGAAAGACTTTGGACTTTTTTTCTCATAGCAATACAAAAACATTTACAATATAGTCATAAAAAAGTTTTGTTTAGGGGAAGATTTTTATATGCTAGCTATGGTAAAATATATATGGTTCTTTTAGTATGATTTTCTTTGTCTTTGATTTATCGCCTCCAAAGTTTGTAATTATTAGCCTCCGCATGACGTCCTGTTTTTTCAATCACAATAAGTGGTATCAGAATGGGGGTTCAGCTCAAGTTGTAACCTATTTCACGATAATGAAGATTCTGTCTAGAGTACAACATGTGTAGATATTTCAATCATATTTTCTACATTCTTGTTGCTATATTTTTAAAAATAAAAAATATATATTTTTAACTCAATATTGTTAACCTTATTTTTAACCATGATAAGCATAAGCAGCAGAATTCATACAAAGGGGAGATTTAATTTGTTAGATTTGCCTGATTTGATTTTCTACCTTTGTTAGAATTACTTTTGTTGGTGGAAAAGACCCCTTGTAATAAAAGATCTCTTTCATATTTGACTTATCTGTTTTTGGAGGAAGGACTTTGGACTTCTATAAATTGAGTATTTTTTTTCCACCACAACACTATAGCATCTACAATGTAATCATTAAAGAGTTTCTATGGGGAGATTGTTCTCTCAATAATTTTTATGTTTTCTTATTAGTTTTTCACTTGACCAGATCATATACTCCCTCCGTCCAACAATACTTGTCTACTATACTAAAAATAGATGTCCAACAATACTTGGCCAGTTGAAAACCAATGGATTATTTACCCATTTTTGCCTATTTTACCCTTGGTATTAAATACCATTCATTATTCAATGCATTTTTCAAAGCAATAAATTAATTATATTCAAAGGGTGATATGGTAAAATTACTTCTATTATTTATTATTTCTTAACCTGTGTGTCAAGTCAATAGTGGATAAGTATTGTTGGATGGAGTACTCCCTCCGTTCGCTTTTAATTGTCACTATTTTCCTAATTGGATTTCTATTTTTACTTGTCACTTGTGACATATCAAGAAAAGATAAAAGAATTTTTTCTATTCTACCCTTAATATTAATTGTTTATTCTCCAAACCATTTTCAAGACATATTACTCTAAATATCAATTGATAGGGGTAGTATGATAAAGTAGTCATATTAATAATTGTTTTCTTAATGGGTTTGTAATGTCAAAAAGTGATAAGTAAAAGCGAACAGAGGGAGACTAAAATATTAAGCTTCTTTTATTGTAATTTTCTTTGTCTCTCATTTATTGTCATCAAATTTTGCAATCGGTAGCTTTCGGATGATGCTTTGTTATTTCAATCCCAACATTTATTGCAACAAACTTTTGGCTGTTGGTTAGGTATTCAAATTAATGAGCAGCTAGGAGTTTATCACCATTCTTGTGAATGTACTTGAGCAACCCCTGCACATTGCATGAAATTCCAACCAACAACACTGGATAAATAGAATATTCAGTTTTTGTTTGTTTTTTTTCATAACCCAATGAAGTGCTCAGAAGAACTCTATCAGAGAGACCTGATTTCTTTTATTATCATTAAACAGAAAAACTGTTTCAAATCAAACAGAAAAACCACATAAATTTTTACAACTTTGAGAAATACTACTGCAAGGCTAGTGATATATTTTCTGACTTAAAGCATATCATTAGTCACAAGTCTTCAGAACTTAGAACTATGATGCTATAATAACTTCTCTATATTAGTGTAATGCATACTCAAAACATCTCAAAGCAAACATTAACAGAACGTACAAATAGATTTAATTTGCCTCAAAACACACATTCTATGTCAACCCAACCTGCCTAAATTAAAGCCTTAACAAGACAAACCAAACCTATATCTAAAGTCTAGCCAGTACAAACTTTTGCAACATTTCCCAAGCAAAAATTAAAAGACAAGAAAGGCACACCACCTATATCTTATAACTTAAGACTCCTTTCTAACGTCAAAAGTAGGAATATGGACAAAATGAAGTTTTTGTTCTGTCAGTGATCGATCCCTGGTACTACTTTCCTGCTACATCTGAGATTTTGCAGAGTTACCGCTTCCATTCTGCTCGAGTCATCTTATCTAAAAATGGTAAAGGCAAAAGTTACACTCATAACGTCAAGTAGAAAACGTTATGTTCTATTCTGTTTCAAATACAGCAGACTTCACAAATATTCATCTTGAGGAAACTCACGAATGATTTTATTTGTTTGTTTTAGTACTCATACTCCACAGAGTGAACTACTCCCTCTGTTTCAATTTGTTTGTCTTACTATTACTTTCCTTTTTAGTCTGTTTCAAAAAAAATGTCTCTTTCTTAATTTGGTTACTCCTTAATTTCAACATCTCACATGGCATGTTTAAGACCACAAGATTCAAAAAATTTCTTTACTTGCTTAAACTCTGTCTCTAATCAAACTAAGACAAACATATTGAAACGGAGGGAGTAATTAATAGAGAATTCAACCTTTATGAAAGAGAACTAGTTGGCACTTAAAATACTCACCAGTATCATCCCTTGAAGATGATAAAGATCTATCAATCTTGATTCCTTCTTTTGCACTAGCTTGGACCATCCTTTGCACCCGTGGTGATGGTGATGAACTCAGCTTTCCATTCATAGGGGACGGCAAAGAATGACGTCTGGTTGGGGCATTCTTCTCAGCCACATCTTGCCCAAACCTTGGTGAGGCTTGCTCTTTCAGCTTAGCCTTAGCAGACTTGGTTGGAGCCATGTAGCTCGGCACCTTTCTTGTCGTTGGCGTACTTGCATCTACATCATGCTTTGCAGGTAAAGAAACTCTTCTGTTAACTTTGTTGCTTTCATTTCCTTCATTATTATCATGGTTAGTACAAGAGCCGCCATTTGCAACAGGAGTATCCTCTCTGTTATCAGTGATTGATTTCTGATCCGCAGCATCAGTAATTGATTCGTGATGAGTATCAGATAAAGAAAGGATATCCAAATGAGGAACAGCATCATCCACCACAACGGTTTCTTGAGGTGGGGACACATTAGTAGAATTTTCAACTGTCCCTTCTGAACTTTTCAATGGTTCATCAGATGTCATGCTTGATGATTTGTCATGATTTTGCCTTTTTCGGTCAGTATCAACCTCAGACTGAACTGGTTTTTCCAATAGAGGGCTGGAGGTTTTCTTTAAATTATGTTTTACCTTCTTAATCTCACTTCCTGGATTCTGAAGAACAGAGTTTACCAAATTACTTGATTTCTTCTTTTCTGATCCCGAAGAACTGGAATGATTTGAACCGTTCCGCATTTTTCTAGAATGTACTTTCCTTCCATTGTGCTTAGACATAGCAATGTCTGCTTCAACATGTTGATGCTTGTTTCTCAAAAGTTTTTCTCGTTTAGATCGTGGTCGCCAAATTTGTGATATAGTCCAACGGACTAGCCATTCCTGAGTAGAATTTGGTTCCTCTGGACCATAATGGAGGTGTAGAGGCATCACAATAGGTGATGAAGCAAGTAGCTGAAATATACCGTATGAAAAAGATTGTTCAATCAGTGGATCAATCAACTATAGTAATAACAACCAAGTAAAATCGAGAAAAGTTGGTTCTCTCAAATTTGAACGAGACATTCTTTTGCACTTGATATACGCAGTTTTCATGTCTGGTAACCGCTTTTGGTTATTTAGGGATTACCACTTGTCCTATTGCCCAGACAATGCAGGAACAGTATGAAAAAACCCTCAGTAAGAAAAAACGGCGAGAAGACGTGTACCTTTGTAGTGAATTCATTCTTGGATAGCTCCCTTGCTAGTTTGGATGCATTAGTTCTCTGAGAATCCAATTGTTTAGCATCCTAATGATGAAAAGTACCATAAAAAACTATAAATCATTGAGCAAGTCATAGCAGAACAGTTACAAAATGGTAGATACCCTTGGCATATAATCTAAGAAACTTGCATTCCTAATCGTCACAATTACAAATCACAATAAGTCTTGATAACATTAAGTCAATTTGACTCCCATTTTACCCTTAATGAAATTGATTTATAGCTACAGAAATTTCTCAGGCTTGTTTAGATACGAAGTTCAAAGGTCTTTCTTTCAAACAAATTCACATAAGGGACATAGGGGGTAATAAATGTTAAAAAAAAGTCAATTTGATAGTTTACCTGTTGTCCAAGTCCTTGTTTGGTTATCACTTCACAGCCAATACTGGAACGTCTAATAATCTGGCCACGGACATGTGCTTGAAGCTTGACAATGCCATGTATACAGTATAATGTAGCAACAGCCTGCCTTCTGACCAGATGGCCACGTACTGCAGCTTGTAGCCTTACGACACCCTTGAGCCTAAGAAATTCTCGGCGAGCCTTCAGAGAAACCACATAGCCATTGGTACAGGTTAAAAGTTCCAAGTTTAATTAGAATCCAATTGTCATAAAATATGTTCTTAAACATCAAGGGTAGCAAGATCATGTCAGAGTTAAGTAGTCAAGTCCTTTATAACACAATGATTTGCAAATTAAGGAAACACATGCAGAGACCAAAAGTTAAACTATCAGTCACACAAAGTCTAAAATTGCACCTCATCCACAAAGCACCATTTGAAGCCAAGTCATTGAACATAATGAAGAACACCAGTAAGACCTTCAAGGGGTTGCAGCAAGAAATCCAAACGTTACCCAACGCGTTGGTGGTTCAAAGTTGGTCACTTTTGGATGCTTGGACTTTGGAGCCGCTGGTGAGCCCATTCTATTGGTAGTAAAAGAACTTGGTGATGATAGTCATTTTCCAAGATTTATGACTCAAAAGAGATCGTCTAGCAATTGTAATGTAGCATAACTTCCCTTCTTAAGAGAAGTCGTTTACATCTTTACAATATAGTCTTGACTTATTGCCTTCTCCCACCCCAAGACATCTTTACATTTGGTTAGGGAACTAAATCAAACGTGCCTTCAAGAATAGCACGCAAAACATAAACTTCCAATCTCCTCATATCATATGATATCGAATGGAAACAATTTGGGATGGCAAGATGTATTAGAAATTGGTATGAGATACCGAAAGAAAATTTCCCGAATCTTTTATGGGATAGAAAGGAGAAAGGATCTAAGCATAAAAAGTGTATGTCAAACATAGGATCTAGCATAAAATTTCCAGAGTTCCTTCCACCTCCCTCATCCTCGTGCAAAAGAATAGTAAATACTCCCTCCGTCCCATTTTATGTGGCATAATTTGACTTGGCACGGAGTTTAAGAAAAAAAGGAAGACTTATTTGTGGTCCAAAATAATTCTTAGAAATTTGTGTGGTTGTAAATCATTTCATTAAGGGTATAAATGGAATTTTAAAGTTAAATTGTTACTAAATATAGTAATGTGACATTCTTTTTGGGACGGACTAAAAAGGAAAGTATGCCGCATAAAATGGGGACGGAGGGAGTATATGATAAACCCTTCTAGACAAACATGGGCAATTGCATGTCTTGTTTCGCTTAAACTATCAGAAAAACCTAGCAAATGCTGCAACTTCCAGTCTCTTAAGAGCAAACACTGTGTCTCTAATTATTTTAGCAGAAAATCAAGATATATCCATACATGTTGCTGAAAGAACAAATGAATTAAGGAAGCAACAGATTCTCGCGCATTCATTAACCACAAAAAAAGAGCATAGAGTAAAAAGCTGTGAAAGTAACTCGCTGCCACAATTTTAAAATGGAAGCGGAAAGACATCAAAAGGTAGAAGATAAAGCTTGCGGGGAAAAAAAACATAATTCACTAATGTAGCTGTGATAAAGAACACAGAAAAAGACCCAATATATTTAAGAAACCAAGTAAATCTTAATGGGCAGAGTAATTACCAGATAACCCCTAAAAATAGCTTGTGTCTTCGTAGCAGCTTGCTCAAGCCTCATTTTCTCAGTATCCTTGGCTAAGGTAAGACATGTATTTTGTTCGTCTTCATCTCGCTCCTTCGAAGGGAGAATCACCTCATCAGTGACCCCTCTTTGCTCAAAATTTGAGTGTTCTTTTATTCCACCAGCATTAACAGCAACTGGTTCAGATATCAATGGCTGATGGACAGATGAACCATACAATGCCGCGTTGGTAGAAATTACAGATGCTTTCTCATTTGAATATTTCTTTAAAGAAAGAAACAGAGCGTACAATAAGTTACTGGAAATAATATGAATAAAATAAACCCCAAACAGGAAAGAGGGATAAGCTGCATGAACAAGTAATGCTTGTGGAAAAAATTTCTCAAAGAAACATATCCTTTACAAGTTGCCCGGTTCAAGTTTATTGCTTTGTGATGATAATATCGTTTTCGTGGCCAGCAACCATGGGCATTGATATTCGGGCAGAAGACAAGGTTAACTTTCATGAAAGTTATTCATTAAAGTAATTAGACAGCTCGCCTTATGACTTGCCTCAAAATAATGTCCATTTCCCCAAAAAGAAAAACTATCATCGGTTACGCCATGCAAAGGTTCAAAGTGCAACAATTTTTATTTTTATTGTTTTCGATAAGACGAGGTAAATTCTAATGGCAACAATTTACATTTCTCAGAATAAACCTTATCCACTTCTATTCCAGAAGGAGCAAAAAGTTAGCTAGTAAGTTAACATTAAAAGTTGTAGCAATTTCACACTAATAAAACTAGCTTTCAATTCTTGACAAGTCAAAGGGATGCATGGATAAATCCACTTTACTTTAAAGCAGGCAGATATAAGCAAAAGGCAGAACCAGAGGGATAATTCAACTCGAACAAAATTGAATTGCATCTCCTACCTTTGATGTGCCAGATTTAGAGGACTTTTTTCCCGGTAGCAATGACCTGAGCCACTTTCCAGGAGATTTTCCCATAGTAATAAGTTTGAGTGCCCACAATGTAAGAACCTTGTGATAATAAGCCTGGAAGGTTCAAAGAGCTCTATATCAGTTAAGCACATGTAAGCATGCAGCAGTAGCCAGTAAGTAGCCATAGATGCAATATAATCCGTTGATGAGGCTTGAAATGTTTGTTTATGGACCAGAGTACAATAGTGATTCTGCATGTATAAAAGTGAAGTAGCATAACAAAAATCTTGAATTCCGACACAAAGCCTACCATTAGTGATCAATTGTAAAAGAGGATTTTATGGTCAAAATGAATTTAGTGAACTATTTGAATTCCGACACAGCCTACCATTAGTGATCAATTGTAAAAGAGGATTTTATGGTCAAAATGAATTTAGTGAACTTAAAGATGATTGATTGTCAATATATCCTTTTTTTCAAGGACCTAGAGCCTAAAGCCTAATTGGTTTATCAACATACCTACAAATAAAAGAAGAAAGGCAACAAATTTCTTACTTCCACTTTCTAGACTTGCTTCTTTCTTTCACAAAATGATCAATTCGCTTTAAACTTGCCTCATTAGGTGCCTCATGAAAACAGGGCGTTACACTTCGTCACTTCCCTTCCCCAAATCAATAAGAGACGATTCTGTTAGAAGCATCTAACAATTTCCGTAGAGCTTCCACATCTCGCTCCAATCAGATTATACTATTAAGATACACACCAGGTCTAAGCTTCTGCTGTTTATACTCAAGAATCAAGATCCTTCTAGTTAGTTGAAAAACTATCATTCAAACAAAAGAACTATTTCAAGCATTCATAAAACACATACTTCCGTAATCCCTTTGTTACTTCTATAGTATATCTCTTCAACTCTCCCGATAATTCAAAAGTCTATGATTATCGTTACCAATGAAAAACACCAATAGAAATGGATAAACAAGAAACCAACAAGGTGATACTTTTATTTTATTCCTAAAATTTAGCATGTGTAGGCATATATGAAGAAATGTAAAGGCCTTCAGCAGAAAACCCTACCAACAAAGCACTCCGACTAGTGTTCGGTACGGAGGAAAACATTTTCCGATTTTCCCATGTTTAGTAGGTCTAAATATTAGGAAAACATTTTCTTTAGGAAAATAAGTTCCTTAAAACAAGGAAAACGACTTCCCTAGTGGAAGTAGGGAAAACAAGTTGAAAAAGTGGCATTCCACATCAATTCTATCCTTCCCACCCTCCAACACACCTCGTCTTCACCCCCACCCTCCGTAGTCCCCATCCCTACCACCCCACACCCCCTATCTCCCACCCCCCCTCACATAGTATTTGTCCAGATTATATACAAATGTTTTAAAGATAACTTTTTTTGCTTACATACCGAAAACAAGTAAGTAAGAAGAAACAACAACAACAACAACAACATACCCAGTGTATTCCCACAAAGTGGGGTCTGGGGAGGGTAAAGTGTACGCAGTCCATACCACTACCTAAGAAACACACTTATTTTCCTAGAAAACATTTTCCTTCATTCCGAACACACCCTATATCTTGCAGGATATTCAACTTCCAACAAAATCAGAACCCCAAATGCAACAATGTTAAATGTACACAGATCAACCTTTGCACATATAAGTAACAAAAAATTTACTAGTAACATCTAACGTTAACTACTCCATATCAGGAAAAAAAAAATGCAGTCAGTTTTATCTGAATCCAACATTTTAAAGGAAAAAATCTGAAGTACATTGGATCTACAACTTACCTCAACAGAGCAAAAATTGTAACTTTAACAAAAATCCTTCTTTAACTGCAAGAAATAAAAATAAATTTAACAAAAATAATTGCAAAAATGAAGAGGTCAAGAAAAAAAGTGCATTAAAAAAGAAAGTAACTAAAGAATAAAACTTTATTTATTAAAAGATCTGAACAAGAGTTATAGATAACTATGGAGTCATGAAGAAAGAGATTTCACCATTTTCTTGAAAAAAACAGTAGAGAGCCAAATGGCACTCCACAACAAGCAGGGTAAAGTTTTTTTAAAAATATCATTTTTCACTTTGAAAACAAAAACTATTTTTTTTTTCAAATAGTTACAATTTTCATGGGCAAACGCCCCCGAACTATACAACAACATACAAAGTGTAGTTACCACAAAGTGGGGTCCGGGGAGAGTAGAGAGTATGAAGACACCTTACCCCTAACTCAGAGGTGAGGTAGAGAGTTTGTTTCCAATTGACCCTAAGCTCAAGACAAAAATAGTCTAGAAAAATACGTAATGAAAGTACAAGAGACAATAGCTAGTAACAAAAACAACAGACAGTAGCAATACAGTAATATCAACAAAATAATACTATAATCGAACTACACAAAACTATACATAGTAAAAGAAATCAAATAACAAGAAACTATAAGAATAGTCCTACAACTACTAATAAGGGCAACACCCCACCCCACTCCCAAACTATATCAGAAAAAAAAATGCAGTCAGTTATATCCATTAGATTCAGAGTAAGCTCAAAAACATTGGATCTAAAACTTACCTCACACAGACCAAGATTGCAACTTTAACAAAAACCCTTCTTTAACTGCAAAAAATAAAAACAAATTTAACAAAAATAAGCTCAAATATGAAAAGGGTCGAGAAAAAAAGTGCAAAAAAATGTGCATTAAAGAAGAAAGCAACTAAAGAATCCAACTTTATTATAGATAACTATAAAGTTATTATGAGAGAGGATTCACCATTTTCTTGAAAAAAAGAAGAAGAAAAAACTGTAGAGAGCCAAACAGCACTTAACAACAAGAAGGGTAAAGTTTTTGTTTTTTTTTGAAAAAGAAAAACACCTGGAAAATAGGTAGTAGTGTTGAGTGCTACTGCTGCATCTGTAGTCACCTGTATTTGTTTTTGTCTGTTTCAGTTTTCAAGATACTATATTGGAAATTATCCATAATGACAGAAAGCTAATATTGTTCTTCAAACGATGTCGTTGGCGGGTCACATAAATGGCCTTTTTGGGGGGGTACTATTGTACATTTAACTTTGAGGAACTTTTACAAAACACAATAATTTGTAGATGGTCCATGGCTAATGTTTGCCTAATGTTAATTCATAGCTAATGTTTAATTATATGAAATTATATCACTTGTATTTATTTGATTTAATTGGTGTATTAATGCCTATAGTCTTAATAGATACATTTAAGATAGGTTGTATGCGTTCACTTAATTTCGTTGTATCAATACATTACAACATGATAGGTTGTGTGTGCCCTCTCAACAAACTGGATTCTCACTCATACAATGAAATACAGTGAAGATATATACAAAGAAGAGAAGACTCGATCAATACATGCATACAACACGCAGTCTTTTGCATCAGCGCATACAGTCACAATAGACTTTATGCGCTCGCTCAACATAATAGTATTCTCTCTCTCATAAAATGAAATATAGTGAAGATACATGCAAAGAAAAAGAAGAAGACAATCCAAACTTGTTTGTCACTGTATTTCTATGTATCACACTTGTATTTAATGAGATACAAATGTGATACACTAGTATACAATGACATACTATAACAAATGCTAAAAATTATCATACAACTTATGACACAAAACTTATGCCGAAAGATGCATAAGTTCTCTAAAGTTATGCCAAATGAATTAGATTTTGATAGATAAGGGTACTTTGGTTCACAAATTTTATTTAAATGAGAAACATAAGCAAAAATTAAAGATCATCAAATTTAAGGGCAAAAATTAAAGACCACCTCAAATGCAATTCATGCAAAAACTTGAATTTTTTTTTCTGTTTAGCAACGAGATTTAAACTAAATTTTTTATTGGCCCAACCGTTTAAATTTAAAAAAGTTTGTGGAATATGTATAATATGTGTATAACTATATAAATGTCTAATTATTACGGAAAAGTACACAACTAATATGATTGGCTATTATTGTAAAGATGTCATTTAACTAGGGAAAAATTACTTAATAACACAACTTAACTTACCTAAACTACTTAAAATCTCTATCCTTTTGATTAATTACTAAAATCCCTAATTTACATTCTCTCTCTTTAAATTTTCAGATACATCACTGCCACCCTAAAAATTCGAATATATAAATTGTCCCCCTTAAAAATTTGATTGAAAACCTTCTCTCCACTAATTTAATACCATTACTAATTGTTGTTTCCAGAAAATTCAAAAGAATGACGCAGACAAAGAGAAAAACAAACAACAAGCTTATTCATTCACAAACTATGATACAAGATATGTCATCCCCCTTTATTCTTTCTAGAAAATCCAATTTTAGAAAGAGAACTGGACAAAAACCTCCCTTTCTGCTTTCCATCAGGTATATTATCACCAGAATCCTTTAAATTGCTTATTTTCAAGAAAACAAACTCTTTGATATACACAATAATTCATTCATCATTAACATCCATTTAAACACTTCTCCAGTTCTTATTTTTCTTTCTGCATCTCCACTATTTTGATTTTAAAGATTCTCTCAAAACCCTATTAATTTATAGTGCTTCAAAACGCAAAGCTCGTGCTTCAAAACGAAAAGTTGTTGAAGTTACAACAAGAGAACCTCTTACAAAGGTAATATTTATGGCAAAACTTCACATATAGCCAACATATACCCCTCTTAATTAACTTCTTAGTCTAAGTTTTAATAATTACATTTTATAGATTTCAGTTAATGATTAAATGTATTTAGGACTCTAATATACAAATATTAACTAACAGATTTTATTACTATTTCATTTATGTTTAGAGATAAAAAAGAAAAGGGGGTGATTCACTTCCTTTATTCTCTCCAACATATGTTTTTCAAATCTTTTGTTTCTTCCTTTTTCATATGGACTGATATAACTTACCTTTTAATTTTCGAAATACAAAAATAAAATTCAAACTAAAATTCCTCTGATTTCTTCATATGACTTCAAAATTTAAAATATAATTTCAATGTATTTATACGTTCAATGTATTTATCCACGAAAATTAGCTATGAATAGAAATACAAATGTAGAATTGATACAAATGAAAATTAGCTCTGAATTTAACATTCAAATACAAATACAAACGCTTACAACTCATATCTTCAAGATAAATACAAATTGATACAAATTCTAATGTATAAAATGGATATGAATTCAGATTATATGTATAAATATACAAACTCAAATGTATAAATGTATACAAATTCAAAATATATGTGAAAGAAATATATCAAAATAAATACAAAAATACAAACACACTGATAGAAATATACAAAACAAATTCACTTTATGACTAAATATATTTTATACAAAATAACTTTGAGTTATATACAAACACATGATAGTTATATACCTATATGTAATGTATAAAATATGAACCAACATATTTTATACAAACCAAAAACTGACTATACAACTTATATGTATATTTTATATCTGTATATATATATGTATATATCAGCACATGACAACTGTCTAATTGTATATGAAGGCTATTTATATACATATATACATCAAAAAATTGCCTTGGTATACATACTTGTGTGTAACTAACAGAAAAAAAAAAAGAAGATATATTGACATACGTATATCTATTATATATACATTCATATGAATATACATTTGGGTATATACAAAATACCTTCGAGTCATTCACAACGTCATTACTCCCCCCTTTGGAGTGAGAATTCTTGGAACCTTTTTCCTTTTCCTTTAGTTTATACAAAATACCAATAACAGATTATACAGACTGAGATATACCTAATGTCTAATAGAAGAACAAACATAGTTTATACAAACCAACTTCAAAATATACAATTTAGTTATATACAAACACATGATAGTTGTATACCTATATGTAATATATAAAATATGAACCAACATATTTTATACAAACCAAAAACTGATTATATAACTTATATGTATAGTTTATATGTGTATATATATATATATATATATATATATATATATATATATATATATATATTGTATATGTATTGAAACCTTTTTTCGCATGAATTGAAAGAAAAAAATTGAAGAAACGTTTTTTGATGTAATAAATCTTTGGGTAAATCACAAAAATATACTATTTAAGAGTCAATATAACAAAACCTACCAATAGTTTCTACTTTTCAAGAAAAAAAATTGAAGAAGATGGTTGACAATTTAAGAAAAGAGAGGTGTGAAGAGAGAGAAAAATCAAATAAATGAAAAAAGATATTTACAGATTAGTACGTATTTTGAAAAGTGGCCAATTTTCAAAATTAAATCAAAAAATAAAATTAAGTGCTCAATTAAGTTAGCCAAAACTTAAGCTAATTAGATGAGAGAGATTAATTACATGTTATACAAGCTATCATATTTGTATATGAGGGCCCACTTAAATAATAGTTCTTTGTATATGAGGGCCCACTTAAATAGTAGTTCTTTATCTAACTTTTAACTATGTCAGGTAATTATTTTAAACATTAACTATGATAGATAATTAAGGGCCCTTTTTATCTATGCTACGTAATTTTTCCACTATTTATTTGTATCGAAAATAAAATACTCCAAGATACATTAATAATGTTAGAAAATACAATTTATATGTCAGATCTATGTGTCAAATACATCTACAAATTATGTATCTCTCTTGATTATATTTTAGATACATCTAAAAATTATGTATCTCTCTTAAATTACGTCAGATCTATGTGTAAGATACATTTAAGAATTGATTCTATATCTTATTTTTCTTACAGAGTAATGTATCTCAACCAATAGCTATAAAATATAATGTATCTCAAATATTTATAATCTATAGATACATTTATTAACAAACTGATACATTAATTGATGAGTAACCAAGTAGTAATCTGAACTTTATATTATAATGTATCTCAATGCAGGGTATAAAGTATGTTGTCGAAGAGATTCCATAGAAAAAAAACGAGATGCAAAAAACAGAGAAGAGAGAGAAGCTTGTTTCTGCTTGAAGAATGAGGATCCTTTTTTTGAATTTAAAAATTTGAACTGATTAAGTAATTATGGGGATTTTCAGAAGACAATACAACAGATGTCGTGTGATTTACTCCACAAATAAAAAGATTTTCGTTATTTTTTCTTTTTTAACGCGCATTAATTTCTAGTTAGGATGCATCGATTGTCAAATTATGTATTAGAAAAATCAAAATCAGAAATTTTATATAATATTGTTAAAAAAAGGGATAGAAAATAATTAGAGGCCGGATAAATTTTTTGAGATTTATGTAAGTTTCCCTTCAACTAGACCGTCGAATCCTGGCCCAAATGATTGAGGTCTCTGATTTTAGCCCAATACTTTATGAGACTGCATCGTTGGAAGTGCCGAAGTGGTACACAAAATATTCTCATTACTGAGATTATATAAAATTAAATATTTAGTGGGCAGTTGCAAATAATTTGGTTGAAATTTGAAATTAAATTGAAAAAAGCTATTGAAAATTAAAGTTATACTTAAACATGAAAATAAAGTTTTTTTTTTGGGCAAAAAACATGAAAATAAAGTTAAAGTCTTGTGAGTAAAATCTTAGATTTTTTTTTTTTTTTTTCGTAAAACATAACTTTCAAATTTTAATTTTGAAGTTGAAATAATTGATCAGTTTGATATTTAAACTTATCCTGCTCTCGTCAATCTTCATAGTTTTTTGGGTACAGCTTGGATAACTTTTAGTGGAATGGAATATGGCAAAAAATTTCTTCATTCTAATAATAAAAAAAGAAAGGAATTTACGCCTTTTTTGGGGATTTTTATTCGATTTATATTTGGTCTTTTTTGACTTTTATATCCTAAAAACAGCTAAGGTTGTTTTATTCCTTCTTGGATCATTCTGACTAAGACAAATGAAATAAACAAATTATTGTTCAATCACAACTAGTGTGAGATTTCCAAAAATTATTTCAAGAGAATCGTTACTTGTTTCAAAATTCAAATTGTATGTGGATGTAATATTAATTTAATAGAAGGCAACATATTCAGTATAATTTCTGATAAATCATCGGCTTCAAATAAAACATATCCTAACAGTTTGAAAGAGAGAACACAGAAATAGGAGCAGCAACAACAAAATAATACTCCCTCCATTCCATTTTATGTGTCCTACTTTCCTTTTTGGTCCGTCCCAAAAAGAATATCACATTTCCTTATTTGATAACTTTTTAAAAGCACAATTACTCTTTTATCCTTATTGATCCCACTTATAAGGCCCCACTTAATTAAAAATTATAGTAATACATTTTTAATAAAGGGCAATTTAGTAAGCATCACCAAGTCTTCCCTTATTTATTAAACTCCGTGCCCGGTCAAAGTAGGTCACATAAAATGGGACGGAGGAAGTATGAAATAAATAACAATACACAACATATAGAGAAATACACAATAAGACAACAAATAATGTGGTATTCAAAGCAAAATTCATTAGTAATTATAGATCACTATTTAGATTTGATGTAAAATAACATGTTTACGATGTTTTATGGAGTATAATTTTTCTCTAAATATGAGATTAAAAGAGTCTAGCTAGCTAGACTATAGTCCATTTTAAATCTAAGTTCAATTTTCAATGATGTCCTTTTGCTTCCTTGATCCGCAATATGATTTATTTATACTTTTCTAAAAAGGGTCTTGTAGTCTGACACTTCTTAGTTTTAAACTTTAATTAAGCTTGTTTTTTGTTTTTATCCAATTGAGAGTTGTCATTTGACTTATAGGAAGCAGCTAATACTAGTTTTGTTCTTCTTGTGATCATTATAGCAAACAAAACAAATAAACAAGCCATAGTTTCAACTAACCAAAGATTCTCATGATTTACTTACAATGTTATGTATACATTCAATACACTGCGTATAATAGATCTTTATGGTTCGGTTCGTCTTTGAATTCCGTGCATAGTAGGAGTTTTAGTGTGCAGGGTTTACCTTTTCTTATGTATACATACATATACAAGAACAACTTCAGCTTGTTGAGGACTCATGACCCTAGATAGAAATGTATGAGGTTGAGAATTAAGATGGAAGGTTAGTAGGTATCCCAAGAAAGATATGAAGTTCGAGGATTAAGGTAGAAGGTCAGTAGATATCCCCATATGATCGCCTGTAATGTGGGAGAGACAGGGGGCTAGCCCCATATCCTCTTTCCTTATTAGTAGTTGTATCCAGTAATTATGTAGTTCTTAATCTACAATGTGTTTTCTTTTATCTGTTGCTTCATTTTGCTTTGTATCTTGATATTTTATTTTTATCTTTTTTTCTTACCCTTCTTCGAATAACTCTCATTTTTGAGCCGAGGTCTATCGGGGACAATCTCTTTACCCCATAAGGTTAGAGATAAAATCTAGGGAAAAGAGTCAAATTTACCTCTCTATTTTGAAAAATTAGCTAAGTATATCCTTCGTCATACTTTGTAATCAAATTCATCCTCGCTGTCATACTTTCTAAATCAATACAGGAGCGAAAAAGACACTTGAGCATTATTATTAACACAGGATCCATATCCACACCATCATACATCTTAATCAATTCTATGAAAAATGACAAATTGCTTTAAAATTAAAATGACGATTTTTTCTTAACTCCAACTTTTCTAAGATGTGAAAAAAAAGTTGTCCAAGTGGATAAAAACAGGGAAACATATGAAAAGCTCCAAACTTATTAAATTACAAAAGTGAAGAAAAACAAAAATAACATATAGATGCATTTAAAGAATGGCAATACTACAGTAAGTACAGTATTTTTTTTTAATTTTTTATTTTTTGGGTCTTGGAGATAATATTCCGTCTTAATTACTCAACTAAAAAAAAATTACTATCTTGCTAAATGACATAAACAAGATGAGAAGATTAGGTAGGACTAAAACGTCAATTGGGAAAATGGGGTACATACATACAACTACACCGACACAGATACCAAAACAATATTCAATCAGAGGTGACAAATGGACAGACCAAGCTGAATTTTGACAGAATAAAATGAGGTGAGTTAATAAATGGATGATCTACTCAAAAGTTTTTTGGATGGAAAATGAATTGGACTGAAATGGGCTAACATACAGGTTAAAATCTAACTCGTTCAATTCTTATTAAGTTTTTAATTATTTTTTTAATAATTTTTTAGTACTTAATAAAATTATTATTTTTCTCTATTATGACTATATATAACATATCAAATAAAAAAAAATATTTTAAAAATTTCTCATGGATAAATTTTGGTTAGCTTTCAATCAAAAGTTTGATGAAACGGAATGGATTGACCTAAAATGAGAACTAATAAATGGAAGAGTCAATAATCAATCTAGACTTGGATCAATTGGGCGAGTTATAATTTCAAGGGATAATTTTGCAACCTCTAATTTAATGCGTCTTATCTATAATAACAACAACAATAATAATATACTTAGTGTAATTTCATAAAATAAAGTCTAGAGAAGATATATAAAGTGTACACAAACTTTTGAGGTAGAAAAGTTATTTTCGATAGATCCTCGGTTAAAATCACTAAGGAGAAAAAAAATAATGGAAGTGATTAATGCGACTGACCTCTTTTTAAAAAATTGTTTCTAAAGTTTTATTGGAAAATAGTTTTTTCCCCCACCAAAATAAGAATCTAACTTTCTGGTTAACTTAATACTCTATATATTCTTGCGTCTGAATTTATTGAGCAAAAGATTAGTTTGATATACATTTATAAATATATGATGATGAATATTTAGTAAACAGTTAAAGATAAAAATACTGCAACTTTTTTTTTTTTTTTAAAAATAAATTTAAACGCCTCCTTTTATTAGAACTTCAATTCAATAATCAGAGTACATATTTGTTCCATGGCGTGTTTGTTTCCCCTTTATACTTATATTCAGTTTAAGTAAATATAATTAGCTTCTTCCAATTTAATCTTTAACTAATTTCCTGTAAAAATGTTTATATAACTAATTACTACTGTATTTACTATGGATGACAAATCAAATCTTCCAATGTGAATTTGCGTTCTATAGGAGCCATTGAACATTTATCGTAGAATGAATAAATTTTTCCCTCTTTTAATAATGTGGAATATGAAAAAAAAATTGAATGAAGCAATAGAAATTCAATTTTATCATACTATGTGGAGTTAATAAATTGATGAATAAATATTTAATTCTTTTTTCTGATGTAGAATTATTATTGACCAAGTGATACCAATTAAAAGCCTTTAGAATAGCCATTCATTGTGTTTCCTAATAAATATTTTGGTAGAAGATATGATTTTTGGATTTTAAAATTATTATCTCAAATGATTGTTTAATTTTGTCCTATGATTAATTTTTTTTTTTTTTGGTGGTGTCGTAAAAACTCTTATATATGGTCATGGCCCCAGGGACCCGCTGCCCTTTGCGGAGTCTGGACTATAGTTTTCTTTGTTTATTTCAAGAAATTGTTCTGTGTCAAGATTTGATAGTGTTTCTTTTTGTTTTCATTCGGTGATTGATACTTGTATTAAGTCTGACTAAAATAGATTTTGCATTAAATTTTAATAATAGAAGTAACTAATTATTTTTTAATATAATTTTTTTTTTACGTGGGACGGACATCGAGCATGATTCATTTTTCACAAGATTTAAATGATGAGTCATTTTTATTTTTATACGTAAAATATAGACTTATGAGCCAGGTTTTGTATGTTACAAAAAATTGAAATCCTATTTATTTCTTTTTTGAAAAATTTTGAGATTTGAAATTGGAATTAAAATTTTGTTCAAATTTTATAAGCAAATGCTGATTTCATGGTTATGCCCTAACATTCCTTATTATTTAAAGAATTACACTTACTAAAATGCCAATAATTTTTCATCAATTCTTATTTGATTTTATATGCATTCTAGCTGGACATGCTTATTATTGTGTCAAATTCTTAAATTGTATCCTAAGTTTCAAAATCAATCTAACTATTCGTCAATCTCAAATTGATTAGTTAGGGTATGAATCTTCCCTCTATTCAACTATTCACTTGATTTAATTTTATGATGACTGTCAAGTGTCAACCTACCATAATAATGATCTTGAGTTTGAAACTAAGTACATTTTGGAAAATTTATATAAGAGGAGCATTTATTCAAGCTCTAATAAAATCAATATCTCTGTCAAAAGAGGAATATTTTCATATCATAAATTGATCATAACGATGTGTTTAGGCAAAGGAGGTGTTTGGAGCAACTGATTTCAATTATTGCAGCTACCATTCTACAACTCGTTATCAAAGAAAATTATTGGTTGTACTATTGGACCCTTGGGCAACGACATCAAAGATTGACTAAGTATTTCTTTTCTTCTTTTAGTATTTCACTTGGAGTTTGATATTCACGTTACATTCTTGACTAATCTGAATTCAGGCGGCATAAAGGGAAATTCTCCCTAATATGATTCCATTCACGGATCAAGCAATTTAATATATAGTCTCTTGACTTATTGTCACTTATGTCGAAAAAAGATTTGGAACCTTATAGAGAATGAAAAGGGGCCAAGAATCTTTCTCTCAACAGTGTTTTTTGAGGCGCCACTCTCCCCCTGAATAAATAAGGTCCCATTAAGCCTGACAACATTTTTCAGCAGCAAGCTACGACCTACACCTATAGTCGAACGACCCCCTAACCTTAATTGGGACAAAAACTCCAAAATCAAAACATTGGTTATAATTCCAAACCACTCCTTATCCAAGACTTTAATCTGAAATATTTGATTAAGAATAAAGAAATTCTATACATCACACTACAACCGATCTAGTTAAACTAGACTAAGTCATAAGTCAACAACTTTTAGTCCTAAAGTATATATCTAGTCAAACAAAGTAGAATACTACTAATACATGCATTAATATATGAAGTGTTTTGATTTCAGGGCCACTTTTGACTTTTAGCACATCACTTACTAACAACCATGCAAAAATGTATAAAAATCTAATAATAATATCTTATAGTATTATTTTTTATTTCTCAAGCGGTATTCAGTATTCGCATTAAAGCCCGACTAAATTTAAATTCACGCCAATAAATCCTACATTGGAGATAAAATACTCCCTAATAAAGACAACTTCATATTAAGAAGCACTCAAATACGAGACATCTAATTAAGAATAAAGGAGTACTTACCACTTATGAATGATTGATAAAAATATCTTATATTATACAACAAAACAAGTTGCAATTTAATAATATAGAGGGCTTTGTATACTTAACCGCAGGACCAGGAATATGGGTTTGTCTTTATTGTTTTGTACATAAACACCGACCGACAGATCCAACTACACCATGTTACCTTAATTTCACATTTGACACTTCACTTTCTTTACTGACCCCTCATTCAATTCTACTTCAAGCACTTTCTACACATTTTTTTGATATTTGTAATGTGTGGATCACTCGCGTATATTTTAATTAATTTTATGAGGTTGTTTTCTAGTGTTGAATAATTTTGTTCTTTAAGACTTAAATAAATAAAGAAAAATAACTTGAAACTTTTACCTTTGCTATATTTTGAACTTGAGATCTTAGTCCATTTTATCCTCATGCATATTTCAATTAATTTTATGAGATTATTTTCTAGTTATATATGTATCGAGTATTTCTGTCTTTCAAGACTTGAATAAATAAGGAAAAATGACTTGAAATTTTTACCTTTATTGTAATTTGAACTTGAGACCTTAACCCACTTCATTTAGTACCAGACCACACCGTTAGGTGTCTTTCTTTGTATTTTTACTCAAAATACACATTTTTTTTTATGACAAAATTCATTAGAAATGTATTCGTTAAAACACAATAGAATTTATCAAAAATGTGTGATATTCTTTCTTTTTTAGTCAGTCCAAAAAAATGATCTTTTTCTATATTTGATATTTAGTTTAATTTTAAATTTTTCATTTTATTCTTAATGAGATAATTTAGACCCACAAAATTTCTATCGCTTTTCAAAAGTTCTCAATTTTCCCCAAAACTCTATGTTCAGTCAAACACCTTCGAATAAATTATGATAGAAAGGGTATTTATCTTTTACATAATGTAATAGAGAAAAATAATTTGGACTATTAGGGTCGTTTGGTAGCTATTTAGAATTATCCAAGTATTAGTAATACAACTACTAGTTATTCGGGTATTAGTTGTTTCATCTTCTAATCACGATAATATACCAATTCCTCATAACTTATACGTATATTAATATGAAGATTTCCAAATTACAAACCAAGCATCGTATTAATTTTATACCTGAATAACTTATTTCTTAATTAGCTACCAAATACTATATAACTTATACATCAATCAATACATAAATATAACTTACATTAATACAATAAATTCTTTACTAGCTACCAAACAAACTTAGGGGTCGTTTGGTAGAGTGTATTAGAAAAAATAATGTTTGCATTAGCTTTGTGTATTACTAATACCTTGTTTGGTACACTTTTTTATCCTATGTATTACTAATGCTTACATTAGTTATACACTCTATTTGGTATTAAGGAGTGTATTACTAATGCATGAAAATCTATGGTATTAGTAATGCAATGAATTCTAATGCATGCATTAGTATGATTAAAGTCATAATTGTCCTTCAAAATCTTTTTCACATCATTTCCATCATATTTATGACGGATACTTTAGTAAAAAAAATATTTTTTTAGAAATTATGCAATTCATGTTATTTTTAATACACCAAACCAAACACTGCACAAGAAAATTGCAAGCATAACTAACGCAAGCATTACTAATGCAAGTATTACTAATACACAATATTTTATACTATTCTTATACACCCTACCAAACGACCCCATAGTCCATAGAAATTATACTCTTTTTCACTTCTTTCCATCTCACTTTCTGCACATTCTTTTCAACCACTATATACACATATATGTGTAACTGTATGGAATCCTTGTCACAAAAGTTATACAACTAGACTCACTAGCTACAGACAAACACATCTGTACTCCATTATTTAATCTCATCATTTAAACCCCTTTTCTCCTTGTATCATCATTCATTACTCTATTGTAGATTCTTGAATTATCTCATTCCACAAGAAAAAGTACTCACTCTTTGGTGAACTAAAAAATATTGTTGTGATCACGAAATGAGAGGTTTCTTGATTATTGGTTTGTTTTTGTTTGTGTGTTTTCTAGTTCCATTTACTTCAGCTCAGTTAGTTCCTACTGAAAGTAGAATCCTTTTCCAAATTCAACAGTTTCTTGAATATCCACAAGTTCTTCAAGAATGGAACAAATGGACAAATTTTTGTTACCTACCACAATCTCCTTATCTTGTTGTAACATGTTCTGGTGATCATGTTACAGAGTTAACTATTGTTGGCAACAAAAAGTCTCCTTCTGAGTCTTTGAAGTCCACTAGTCCACAAGCTTTGTCAGGGAAATTTTCTATTGATTCATTTTTCACTGTTGTTACTAAGTTATATAGTTTAAAGAAGTTGTCATTGGTTTCACTTGGATTATGGGGTCCATTACCTGCTAAGATTAGTAGATTGCATTCACTTGAGGTACTAAATATTAGTTCAAATTTCATTGTTGGTGAGGTACCATCATCAATAGTAAATTTCAAGAATTTGAAGTCTCTTGTTTTGGCTAGAAATTTGTTTAATGGAAATGTACCAGATCTAAAAGGGTTAAAGAATCTTGAAGTTTTGGATTTGAGTGATAATCACCTAGGGCCAAAGTTTCCATCTTTTGGAAATAGTAACAACCTTGTTTTGCTTAATTTGAGTAACAATTTGTTTAGATCAGAAATTCCTAATGGACTCAACAAGTATACTCATTTGCAAATTCTTGATTTGTCTTCTAACAAACTTGTTGGTCCAATGCCTTCTTTCTTGTTTTCACTTCCAGCAATACAGTATGTTAGTATTGCTAAGAATCAGCTAAGTGGTGCACTTCCTGCTAGTGTGTCTTGCAGCAACAACCTTAAATTTGTTGATGTTTCCAGTAATTTGTTGATAGGAAAGTTGCCTGGTTGTCTTGGATCGAGTTCAAGAAACAGGACAGTGATTAATGTTTGGAATTGTTTGTCAAGTTCTAGTAGTAAGTATCAGCATCCAGTTTCATTTTGTGAGAAACAAGCAATAGCTGTTAAGCCACCTCCAAGAACTAATGATGGGAAGCAACAATCAACTGTCAAGCTTGGTGTTGTCCTAGGACTCATTGCAGGAATTGTTGTAGTTGTTGGTGGAGTTGGATTGCTGATCTTTTTCATTGTCAAGAAAGTTGTAAAGAATAGAGTTCAAGGATATAAAAGTGACAGCTTTGCTTTTGAGAAGAATTCAACCCTTTCTAAAACTGCTGATGGAGGTAAATTTCCTTAATGAATCTTGAATAATGATAGAGGGGTTTATTGGAAACCACCTCTCTACCTCCCAAGGTAGGGGTAAGGTCTGCGTAGACACTACCCTCCCAAGACCCCACTTGTGAGATTACATTAGATATGTTGTTGAATCTTGAATAATGATAGGGGTCTGTCGGAAACAACCTCTCTACCTCCTAAGGTAGGGGTAAGTTCTTCGTACGCTCTACCCTCCCCAGAGTCCACTTGTGGGGGGATTATACCGAGTATGTTGTTGTTGTTTAATCTTGAATAATGATAGGGTCTATTCGAAACAACCTTTCCACCTTTCAAGGTAAGGGTAAGGTCGTGTATGATTTACCCCTTTTAGACCCCACTTATGGAATTACACTGGATGTGTGTGATGTTGTTGAATCTTGAATACTGATAGTGCATCATTATGACAATTTTATCAGAAGTTTAGAAATTTGTTCTGCATTTTTAGTTGTGATTAACTAATATTATCATCAACTTGATTGGATTAGGGAATGCAAGGAGAACAATGAGGATGGTATCATTAGGACTACCACCATATCATGTTTTCACTCTGGAGGAAATGGAAGAAGCAACAAACAATTTTGATCCAACTAATCTGGTTGGCGAAGGTTCCCAGAGTCAGGTAAAAATGTTGACTCATTATAAATAGCAAAAAGAAAAAAAGGGAAATTTATTACTCCATCCGTGAACTTTTATTTGTCCACTATACTAAAAAGAGATGTTCATTTTTACTTGTCGAGTTTATAAAATTAAGAGATAAATCACTTAGTTCCTAATTTACCTTTATTATTAACTATAGTCATTTCTCAAAATATTGAATTTATTATATTCAAAGGGTAATATAGTAAAATTGTCATTCTATTTATTGCTCTTTAAGGGGTGTGCCAGGTCAATAATGGACTAGTAAAAATGGAGGGAGTGATAATATGGATATGCTTGTCATAACTCTTCATGAATACAAACTTTGCTTTTCAACATGTTTGTTGAGATATGGGAATTGATGTTTATTAAATGAATGACAGCTATATAGAGGTTGGCTTAGAGATGGAACAGTGGTCCTAGTGAAATGTCTGAAATTGAAGCAGAAGCATTCACCACAAATTCTGCAGCAGCACATGGAGATGGTATCAAAGCTAAGGCATAGGCATTTGGTCAGTGTGCTTGGACACTCTGTTGTTACTTACCAAGATCACCCAAATACAGCTAGCACTGTATTTATTGTTCTTGAAAATGTTGTCAATGGATCACTAAAAGATCATCTTAGTGGTAAGCTATTACGTTTTGATTTCTCATATGGTTACTCAACTAATATTTATTATCTCAGCAAGTCAGAAGAAAGATGACTTTCTGAGATAATGACTATTAGTTGAGTGACCGTCTAATAGTTATTACTTTCTGCAGTCAGAACGATGAAGGGCAGAATTTATTTTCCGGAATTTCGTTCTTTGGCAGATTGGAGAAAAAGGGATGTATTGAAATGGCCACAAAGAATGGGAATAACAATGGGCATTGCGAAAGGAATTCAGTATTTGCACACTGGAGGAGTCACTGGAAATGATATAAAGCTTGAGAATGTTTTGTTGGATGAGACTCTTACTGCTAGAATAAGCAGCTATAATATATCTTTGCCACCTAAGGTAATGCTAGTAAACCATAAACAACTACATGATCAAATCTTGCTGAAAACGCATTTTTGACCATTCAAATGTTTACAGGTTGGTTCGGAAAGTCCTCTTGCTGGACCAGACCAATTCACCAGGTACTATTCTGCAGCTGCATTCACCTCCGTTTCCGTTTACTTTCTCTGTTTCCGGCTGTCTTTTCTGAATTGCCTGCTAATATAAACATCATATTCAGCGTGAAACAAGCAGAAAAGGAAGACATTTATCAGTTGGGAATTATTCTACTAGAGGTTATTATTGGTAGACCAATCAACTCTCGAAGCGAAGCAGAAGACCTTAAGCTTCAGGTATCAATAACAAGATCCTAATAACTCTCAAATCATAGAAATGTATGTTATAGCCGAGAAATAAGAGATACACGATAAAGAATTAGAAGAGTGCACATGAATACAAATGTCTTAGGTGATATGATACACACACATTTTACATATTGCTTATGAGCTTAGTCTCAAATCGTATATAGATATAGTATATGTTATCTCCGAGAAATAAGGGATACACGATAAACAATTAGAAGAATGCACGGATACAAATGTCTTTGCCTGATATGAAACACACACATGTTACATATTGCATATGAGCCTAGTCTCAAATCATAGAAATAGTATATGTTATCTCCCAGAAATAAGAGATACGTGATAAAGAATTAGAAGAATGCACGAACACAAATGTATTTACGTGATATGATACACACACATTTTTTACATACTGCATGTGAGACCAGTCAATTTACGCAATGTATCTAACACCCTCGAATCAAATTTCCTATTCTATGACATACAGGTGGAGACTGCCTTAGCGGAATCACCATCAAAGCTACGAGATTTAACAGATCCTTGTATTCGGGGTACATTTGCATATGACTCATTGAAAACAACGGTCCAGATAGCAATAAACTGCCTTGAAGAAGAACCGAGCCAGCGGCCATCAGTAGAAGATGTTCTCTGGCATATGCAATACTCAATTCAGGTTCAAGAAGGAGCAACAAACAGTGGAAACCTCAGTGGGAATCAAAGTGGGAAAATAAGTGGAAATCTTAATAATAAATTTTATTAATAAAAATCTGTCATTATATTGTTTTATGTTGTTGTTTAGTTATTTGTATGCATCCTGTATAGCACAGTACAGTTCAGTAGCTTACTGAATAAATGTTTTTGCTTTTTCCATAAAAAATGTACCCAAGTTCACAATACAAAGCAAATTTTCATGGAAGTTGAGAATCTGGGCTGGGATCTCGGTAAAAACTTATCAACATCCGGTGTTCATACCAACTCAATGAAAACATAAAAATGAATCTTCACGTACGTTGTTATTACAAAACTATAGTTAATTAATACATATTATCTCTTCAATTCATCATTTAACCATGATAAATTAAGTAGTTTATTGTAAACACCCGGTGTATCAGTTTGCTAGGAATATCACTAGGAGATATGTATTTGAAGTGCAGTTATTGAGTAAATGCATGTGGTTTATGCAAAGAACTGATCAGCAAGAGGAATTTCATAGGATGGAGTTCATTGATTCTAGGAATGATGTTCAATGAGCAGAGTGAAAACTGCTCAATCCTTGCTATTTGACTCTGGGCCGGCCTGTTCTAAAAAAGTCGAGGTATTTTCAGAATTGTATGTTGACAGAGTTTCCAAAGGCGTTTCTGGAGTGAGTCCGGGAGCGGGTCATACCAAAATCGCTTTGGCACAAATGAAAGACGTAGATTTAAAGGGCGTACGTCCTAGAATTTGAGGCGTAAGCCCCATTAAAATATTTTACTTATTGCTTATTTTCTTAACTAAAAAGTTAAGATACATGAGACTCATGCCCCGTATATCCATGGGCTTACGCCATGTGTTTCGCATCTTACGTCTCGCCTCGTGCTGTGTAAAACGCCTCGCCTCGCGTCCCCGCCTCTTAAAACATTGATGTTGACTAAGTTAAGGTATATATAATAATAAGAGAAACCAACCAATTGTAGTGACAAAGGAAAATCTTGTGCATGTTAAGACTGGGAACATTTGCATCATCTACTCACACACCTCATACTTATTCAACAGCAGAGTCAGCATCATCCTCCAAACATTTTTTGTGCAGAGAATCCAACATAGTTGTCAAAAAAATATGGTGGTTAAAAGATGAAGCAAGAGATGACCATCTCTGAGTGTAATCACACCAACAACTTCATCATCTTCACTAGTTGTCACATATATCCTGTGAACTGATTTGGAAGCAAGAATGTCTATCACATTACCAAGAGTTGAATCAACCTTGCATGTTTATTGGTGTAGCAACCTTACTAGGTTCTAGACGTGGTAAAATTAGCCCATAAAATCATAATTCATTTAAGTTAGATAGTTGAACATTGTTTCTCTTAGTCTTCTGTACTATTAGGTATACTATGAGTTGTATTTCTCTTGTTGTTTCTTGTCCTTTGAGTTTGGTTATTATTTATGGTTTTTACACTTTGATTATCATTGTATCTTGTTATGACTACTGTTTAGGATGATTTGTCAGGTTGTTTATAGTATTTTGCCAGGACTATCTTTATTTTTGTTATTTCTTTCTCTATACTGCTTTGGACTATTTTTTTACTTGAGCCAAGCATCTATCAGAAACAGTCTCTCTACCTCTAAGGTAATGGTACGGTTTGCATACACTCTATCCTTCTCAGGCCCTACTTTACGGGTTTACACTGAACATGTTGTTAGTGGTGTTGTTTGATATGTCATATATAGTCTTAGTAACAAGAATAATAATTTTATAAGGTACTAAAAAAAATATAAAAGAACAAATAAAGCAATTATATAAAACTTAGTAAGAGTTGCTCTATCCAAGTGAGCTGATGTTTGATGGTGAGCAAGAAATCCTTGAGCGCACTGGATGGATTGGGTCATGACCAGCATTTTAGCCTATTTCAGCTTAAGTAACTTTTGGGCAAATCAATAACTCATCATTTATTATGAAAAAATTATCTATTTGAGTATTTTTTATAAATACTGCTTTTAAATATACTCTTTATTTATTACCTAGATATAGCATATTTAGAAAATATTTAGCATCTATACCAACTTTACTATGTATTAAAAGTGAATTATGTATGCAATATAGATGTATTTGAAGTGTATTAAAATCTATTATACTTGTTATGGTAAAAAAAATGTATTATATATTAAAAACGAATTATGCATGCAATATAGATATATTACACTATGTACTAAAAATGAATTATGCATGCAATATAGATGTATTTACACTATGTACTAAAAGTGAATTATGCATGCAATATAAATGTATTATAAGTGTCTTAAATGTATTATGCTTGTTTTGTTTAAATATCTAAACTATGTATTAAAAGTAAATTATACATATATTAAAATTATATAGCTATAAATGGTAAATATTTTTTAAATATGATATATTTAGGTAAGTTTTCCATTTATTAACTCAACCATCTTGACCACCCAAATTCAACTGGCGGTGACAAGATTAGCCCATGAAATCACAACCAGCTTAATCCATTTAATTCAGACTGATTATTGAGCCACCTTATTAACTCAGTCCATCAAAAGTTGGGCTGATATCTAGTTCAAATTGATCCATGAAAAATTTTGTCAAAATATTTTTTAAAATATATTATTTATATTTGATGTAATAGATAACCATAATTAAAAAAATAATTTTATTAGATACTAAAAAAATTATAAAAGAACAATAAAATAATGGGAAAAGGACATAAATGGCCATTGGGCTCAAACAAATGACACCCGAATGACCTTTGAATTCAATTTGTCAATTAGTAGCCTTGTCTTTTCTTTTTCTTTTTTATCGCTAGTCGCTACCTTTACTGCCTTTTCTTTTTTATTTTTTTGGTTAGTTTTTTTTTTTTTTTGGTTGCTATGTTTAAAATGCTACTTTTCTTCCACTTTCTTTTCACATTTTTTTTTTTTTTTTTGCTTTTTCTTTGCGGCTCCTTTAATTTTTTTTAAAAATCTACTCTTTTTTTAATAATTAAATATTTAAAAAATGTAGTTTTCAAACACAACAAAAAAAGAATGTTTCAATGCATATTTGCAATTTTTTTTTTTGAAAAAAAACAAAGCAACACACACAAAAAAAGAACAATAAATGAAGAGTAGAATTTTTAAAAAAAATAATAAAAAGAAGCCAATGATATATTGTACATTTTTATATAACAATGATATAGTTTCTATGCACATCCTACACATATACATATTCTATACAACAATGATACAATTTCTATATAGATCATATATAAAAAACATATTCTATACAATAATTATACAGTTCCTATACACATTCGATACAACAATTATATAGTTTCTATACACATTCTATACAACAATTATACAATTTATATACGCATTTTATACTACCTTTAGCTTCAATTATCACTGAGATATGTATTTTATACAACTACTATACATTTTCTATACACATTCTATATAGTTTTTATATATATTTTATACCTATACATATTTTATACAACATCAATACAGTTTCTATACACATCTTATCTAATTTCTGTACATATATCTTATATACATACATATTCTATACAACAATTATATAATTTCTATACAATTGTATTTATTTATTTTTAAAAAAGCAGATTTTTTAGCCCAAAAAAAAATTGGAGCAAAAATAAAATAAAATATGGTATTTGTTTGGGTAGACAGGCTACTCTTGTCCAATGTTCCAAACATGGACTATTAATTTTAAAAAGGGCCAGCCCATATCCTTTTCCCTTTGAAAAAAGGACACCCACTGGCCATTTTGAAAACAAATGGCCGACATTTGACCAATTTGCCAAATTATGGCCAGTTGGCGAAATTATTACCATTTAATAGTCATTGGACTACTTTAGCCCTCCTCTTCCTTCTAGGGCCATTTCGGCCCATCAATTTTTTTTTCAATCATTTTTTTCTCTTGTTTCGCTACAATTTTTTTGGAGCTAAAAAATTTATTTTTTTTTTAAAAAAATAATTAAATACAAGTTTATAAAACTGTATAATTAGTGTATAGAATATGTATGTATATAGGATATATATATATATATATATATAGAAACTAGATAATATGTGTATAGAAACTGTATCATTGTTGTATAAAAGATGTATCGGTATAAAATATGTATAAAAACTGTATAGAAAATGTATAGTGTTGTATAAAATACATATCTCAATAATTATTGCATCTATAAAATGAGTATATAACTTGTATAATTATTGTATAGAATGTATATAGAAATTGTATAATTGTTGTATCGAATGTGTATAGAAACTGTATAATTGTTGTATCAAATGTGTATAGGAACTGATAAATTTTTTGTATATGATATGTATAGAAATTGTATCATTGTTGTATATAATATGTCTATGTATAGGATGTGCATAGAAATTGTATCATTGTTATATAAAAAATGTATATGTATCATTGACTTGTTTTTATTTTATTTTTTTAAAATTCTTCTCAACAATTGTTGTTCTTTTTTTTTTTTTTTTTTTGTTACGCTTTTTTTTTTTTTTTTTTTATAAAAAAATTTGCAAATATGTATTAATACATTCTTTTTTTAAAAAATTATTTTTGAGAAAACGCATTTTTTTATATTTAATTGTTAAGAAAGAGAAACAATCAAAAGAGTTGATTTATTTTTTAAAAAATAAAGGTGTCACAAAGAAAAAGGCAAGAAAAAAATACAGTTAAAGAAGTTGGAAGAAAAATAGTAGTTTAAACATAGCAAAAAAAAAAAAACCCAACGAAAAAATAAAAAAGAGAAGATAGTGAAGATCTGTTAGTGATGGCTATTAAGTGGAATTAGTTTAACGGCTAATTAGGGTGTATTTAAATTTGGGGGCTGTTTCATTAGAATTATTTTAGAATAAAGTGCTATTTTTGTCCCGACACAAATAGCACTTTGGCTAAAACTATTGACACGAAAATAGCCATTGAATTTTAATTCCATTTTCTAGCCATTTGCTGGCAGCTTTATACAATACTGATACAAATTCGATACATATATTATACAGATATATATTCTATACAATAACAATACAATTTTTATATGCATCTTATACATATACATATTTTATACAATAATGATGCAAATTCTATGCACATCATATTAAAAAAATACATATCCTATATAACAATGATACAATTTCTACTTATAGATTTGCTGCTCTATTTTTTTTACGAACTATATCAGTATGGTATATGGATTGTGTCAGTATGATATATGAACTGTATTTGAACTACCTGAGCCAAAATGACCCAAATTAGGAAAGGATCATTTAGTAGAATTAAAATGGCCGACTGGCCACTTCATGTCCAATGGCCCAAACGTGGGTTAATTGTGTTGAGATGGGCCAGCATGTGTCATTTTCATTAAAACTTAGTAATAATTGAGCGGGTTGTGTTGTGACCCACTTTTAAACCTATTTCTGCCCAATTGACTTTTCGGCGGGTTAATTATCCGTTTATTTTGTAACTCAAGTTATTTTGACTTGTCCAAATTCAACTCAATCCATCAAGATTTAATAACATAACTTTCTTTTTGTTCCCTGATTCTTATTTTAATTCCACTTCCACAAATATACGTAAAACTATATAAAATAATCAGATGTAGATTTTATGCATCAACAACGTAACTTACATAATCATTAAACTATCGATGTAATTTAACTTGTTATAATAGAAAAATTTATTTACCGTTTATTCCAGCATGTCCATCTATATTTATTAAGTAGAGTTACCCTGCGATCAATTTTTACATGACTTAATTATGTAAATAGCTTTTATACATAGAATTTAACGTCATAAATAAAAGTTCAGTCTGGTGCATTAAGCTTTCGTTATACAGAGCAAACGTCATAATCTACTAATACACAGTTCTCAGAATTTCATGGTCGCGATGGATGAAACCTATTCAAGTACCTTTCAAATTAAATTCTGAAACTCTTAGATGGATGAGAAATATTTGATGAAAATTACACTTCCTCCGTTCATCTTTACTTGTCTATTTGTCTACTTTTCAATTGGCACAATGATTAAGAAGAATAATTATACTCCCTCCGTCCATCTTTACTTGCCCATTTTTCTATTGGCACAGAGATTAAGAAGCAGTAAATGATAGGAGTAATTTTACCATATTACTCTTTGATATAATAAATTTAAATGCATTAGATAATGAATTGTATTTAATGCTAAGGGTAAAATGGATAGAAATAAGTAAATTATCCATTGGTTTTATAAACTGGACAAGTATTGTTGGACATTCCAAAATAGAAAAATGAACAAGTAAAAATGGACGAAGGGAGTAAGTTATTGCTAGAGTTCTCTCCATGGATATCACTTTCTCGAACACAAACCACTGCACATTATTGAATAAATTTCAGCAAAAAGACCTACCCTCCCTACCGGCTCCTTAGAAATGACCATGTGGTCAATGCAGAAATCTCTTTCGCTGAAAAATTATACTGTACAAATAAGATAAAAACATATAGTCTTCTATACACATACATTGTCGATTTCCCTTGACATAGAAGAAAACTCTAATTTAGGGACAAAAGTGGTGTAGAATTTATGTTAAGTCACATGATCAAATCCTAGGTGTGACACTTCCGCATTTTTTTTGAATCCACTCGTCAGAATTTCTGACTCCGTCACTGTACTCAACGGTTGTCTTTTGATTGTTCTTGGAAGTGATCAAGGGTGGATAAGAAAAGCATGGCCTCCCAATATATGGAGAAGTACTTGATGAGGATATTGGTGTGAAGAATTTGAGGGAATTGGAAGAATTTCTTTGAGAAGAGATTAATGTATGATGAGTGGATGATGATAATGATGAGTTTGTAGTAAAATCAAGTGTAATTGTGGGGTGTGATTGGGAAGTAGAAATTGAAGTTTTTGGTGGCAAGTAAGATGTTTGTGCATTATGTGTGGCTAATAAGTTATTATTATTTGAATTGGTAAAGTTGAATTTTCCATGAAGATTATTTTGATCAACATTTGGTAAACATGATTGTTGTGATGTTGATGTTGATGTTGATGATGATGATGATGTGCATCTTAGCATAGAGGCAGCTGCTGAGGTGGTAGAAGCCATGGCAGTTGCTGAAAATGGAAGGGGGTGATTATGTGTTCCTTCATATGTGGTGATCAAAATGGACATGTCTTCCGAACATCGTTGAACCTATGGTGAATCACAACACATGAAAAGAAAGGGTTAGATATAGGCATTTCATCTGTTTAGACATGAATTTCACTTGAAAAAATAATTGAAATTTTGTGAGTGGAACTTGAAATAGAGAAAGTTGAAGTTTGAAATATTCCTCAATTTTTTCACATCTCAAGTTTTCTATTTCAAGTTGAAAAAATGAGCCAATTTGACAGTCGAACACTCCATTTCTTTTTAAAATATTTGAAAAAATTTGTATGGACAAATATAATTCATAGTTGTACTCTAATTAATGGAAAATAATATATATACTCTGATTAAAGGGTAGTTTAGAGCACAAAACATTTTGCGTTAGCATGACTCTTAAAAGGGTTGCACTTCAAGGGGTGTGATGTGTTGTTTTTCGGGTTTAGTAAAATTTGTAATATTTTTAACAATAACTTCAGACGCATGTTCAAAATAAAGTAAGAACAATCAAATGAAGTTGTAACTCTGTATTCACAACTTTGAACTTCAATAATAAATTCAACCCAACTCATGAACATCAACAACATGAAGTTCAAACTATTATTTGGAAAATAACAAACCAAACTTATAGAAAAGAAATGAAGATTAGAAGATTCAAGTCCACCAAATTCATGGTGTGTCCTTAAGAAAATTATTCCCCTCAAGTACCCGAGGTTATGGAATATATCCTCCCAAGACAAAATGAATCACTTCGACAAAATGGCGGTACCTCAAATTCTGTCGAACTACGAACGCACTCAATGATTCATAAATCACACTTGAGTTTTTAGGAAGAAGAAGATGTTTTTCATTTCAAAATTTTCGTGCGTCTACCCAAGGAAAAATTCAGGTATTAATTATAGCTAAAAGGTGGTGCTTCAGAAAAGAATCAATGATTCTTGAAAAGACGCACTGTTTCGGACCGTCGGGCCACCTGCGGACCCACCTGCGCCCGCAAGTCGCTATTAGTCAAAAAACAGAACACTGCACTTGACCTGCGATGCCATCTGCGCCCGCAGATCGGCACCTGCGCACAGGTTACCTTTTTCTTCTTCAACCAGTGCCTCGAAAGTCACGTCCCTTCGAAGTGCGTTGTGACATGCGTTCGCACTTCCTCATGTGCGTCCGCAAATGGAGAATATTTTCGTATCAGATTTTTGGATTAAAACATCATTAACTCTCAAGTTTCACATGAATTTTGTCCAAAAAGATAATCTCTCGATCATTTGACAAAGTCGAAGCCAAGCGAGCGACGACGACAACGACGCGAGGCTTGCTTTCTTCTTGCCTCACTATCTACATGGAGTATTGCTTCTATATTTAAGAATGAAAGAGTTTCTTTCTCCCACCAATGTGGGAGGACATTCATTCCTTAAAGTGAAAACACAATTCACTTTTTAACTCCATTTGTTACCTCCATTTTCATTCACATTTCATCATTAGAACCCAACATGATGCAGACAGCCAACTCTGAAGCAAATGTTAGTGACTGGTTCCACAACTTGAACCCGTGACTTATAGGTCACAAGGAGACAACTTTAATGTTGCTCCCACGTTCCCCTTCTTCGAAATCAATTAAAAGAATCAGTTGAATAAAAAGTTTTTGATTCATCTATTATTAGAGGCAATGACAATGTATATAAGAAATATCAGTTCCATTTATTATGGATCGTTATATGTAGTTACTACTATTAGATGAACTGATAATGTATAAAAATAAGTGACTTTTTATTATGTTCAATTTTTTAAACTAATCTATGATGATATATTATATACAAATAACATATCAGTTAGCACTATAATTTTCATTACAAATAAAAGTTCAATCTCCCTTTATCTATGAATCAAATATGAACACTGAATTGAAGTCCTTTTTTTTTTTCCCACTCGGTGTTCGGTATTCGCAATGGAGTCCGACTAAATCCGGATTCACGCTGGAAAGTCCCACATTGAGAGATAAAACGCTCCCTAACAAAGACGAATCCGTACCCAGGGGGACTTGAACCTGAGACCTCTAGTTAAGGACGAAGAATACCAACCCTTGTTGGTACACTGAATTGAAGTTTTACAAATTAAAGCCAATTATATTTGTACAGAATTAATAAAACATTAAAATAATGTACCTGTTTTCTGACTGGGCATGATGGGGAAACAGTGCAACGGTAGTAAGCCCTAGGACATGGATTCCCTTTAGCTATTTTTTGCCCATATTTTCTCCACTGACATCCATCATTCATCTGCATTTGCAAGTCCATTACACAACAACAATAATAGAGTAACTATATATCAAGTAAAATCCACATGTGAGGTTTGAAGAGGGTAGAGTGTACGTCTAACCCCTATCTCGTGGAGGTAGAGAGGCTATTTCCGCAAGGATGTAAATCCGATCCATTACACATTTACAAGAGTAGATTAGTGTTACCCCGTGGAGACAGAGAGACTATTTCCGCAAGGATGCAAATCCGATCCATTACACATTTACAGGAGTAGATTAGTACGTATAGTATGGTAGAAGAAGATAATAAAATAGTTGTCTCAAATTGATTAGTTTGATAAAGAATATATATATGATACGAAATCGAAAATCCGATTTTTAAGTGAATTAAAATTAAAATTGTTAAATAGAATAGTACGACCAAGTGAAATGGTATAAGCATTTTAAAACGTTCTAAAACGCAAAGAGTGTTATAAATAAATTAGCTACAAAATAATTAAGTGAATATAGTCTTTTGTCTTTTGATCATTACATGGTTAATTCAATTTTAGTTGAGTACTTCATTAAAATCATCAAGCATAAACTTTCGGGATGTTAAAATTACCTACAAGATGTAACTATCTATTGTAATTTTGATTTGATAACATAAAAAGGCTATAAATAACTTAGTATAATCGACTAAATTATAATATTGATAGTGTAAAAAATTTTAATATTACCTCGCCAGTGTATATAAATTAAATCCAATATATGTGAATTGAATATTGAACTTACCGTAGTAGTGCCACACACAGCTCTTATAGATACCCTAGCCTTCTTTTGCTCCAAAAAATCTTCATCATCATGATTCCTCGGAATTCGTGCTATTTTAATAGTCTCCTTGTTTGATTCCTCAAAGCTATTTTCTGGGCTATGATCATTTGTAGATGGAGCTTCGATAGCAGCTAGGTCTAGAGGGAAGTTATGAGCATTATGTTCATATGTTAAATGATCTGGACTAAATTTACAGTCTAATCCCAGATCAAGCCCATCAAGTATTTTACATTTTTTTTGGCTTTTACACTCATCATTTTGATCATATAATTCCTTCTTGAACTCTTTTGTAGTACTGCTTGATCTCCCTAGGCTTAGAGAAACAAGTTCCACTTCTTCTTGTTGTTCAATATTTGGAGTAGTTGTTGCAATAATATTGTTTGAATTTTGAGTAATTATGCCTTGACAATGCATTTGCAAGGATTTGTAATCCTTCATGACTTTAGATAGCATCCACTTTAGCCTTTCATTCTCTTCTTTGGCTTCAACAATCTGAGATTTTGTTGAATTTATTAGTTCATCCTCCTGAGAAAACCACACAATTTAGCACCATGTTAGTCAAGAGCTTAAGTTTTTCACTTGTGACGTTTCGCTTCTCGAGAGTCAAACTGTATGAATTTTGACCAACATTTTAAGATGTGTTTTTTTCATCATATTAACGTGATAAAATTGCAACGTATGATTTTCAAACATCTAAATTTTACTTTAAATGTTGAATTAATAATCTAATTCATTTTAGCTCCGAAAATTAGTCAAATCGACTATCGTAAAGCGAAATATGACAAGTAAAAATGAACATATAAGTAGTATACTCTAACAACGCAAATGTTTTTACATTAGTATAAATTTCTAAACCTATGATACCAGGTTAGTTACCCGTTATATCTAATCTTCTATTAATGATTATCATAGAAATTTACCTGTAGTTACCTTAAAAGCGACATGATGTAGTTGTACATATTTTTTATATTGAGTGCATAGAACATAATTCATTAATTAAACAAGTTGAATTCCGAAATTTTTGAAATTCTACTGTCAAACATGATTTTTGAAATTCAACTTCGAAAAAAAGTAAAAAAATATTCATGGCCAAATGGACATGCACTACATGTTCAAGCTCTTAACTAAATATATACCTGATTCGTTTTGGAGGTTACGAAAGAGTTTCTTGAATTGGTGCCCATGGACATTGTTGTTAGAGTTGCCTGCATGAACATGGAAAGAAGATATTAATTATGTCTTTAAAAAATATTACTCTATGATGTGTAGGAAAGAAGATTGGACTAAGCTAGTAATATTATCTAGTTGATTTCTTTTCTGGAACTGGTGACTAGTCCAAGTTGACTAAGTATGGATCTCAAGAATATAATATAAAGTTGAGACCACCACATGGTGTAATCTCAATATTAAATACAAAATGAACTCTAACAGATGACTATTCAACAAAGAGAAATTTTCAAAAATATATGGTTCAACATAAAATATTACTCCACATAATTCAATATAGAATATTATATAATATTGTGGATTTTTTTTGTGTGTGTCGAAAAGAAAGAGTAATGATTCTTGATCTTGTTTGTTAAAAGTTATTCTTGGTTTCGATTTTTCCAGATGTATCAAAAACCCTTTACCCTACACCTACCCCTTTACATATAATATACGGAGTGGTGGACAAACAAAAAAAAATGAAATGCGAACGGTTTGGTTAAGATATGTCCGATTCCACGCCAAGCATACAAATAGAACCTGAACGGTTTGGTTAAGATATGTCCGATTCCACCAAGCATACAAATGGAACCTAATACATGTCCTCTGATTATGTCTTCTAACTCGTCTCAAGAGAAAATACTATACATAGTGTATCAACCTTATATAAAAATAAATAATAATGTGTAAAAGGTATTTATACACAAATATGAGCTTAGAGCTAAATCAATAACAAACTCAAAATATAAGCTACCTGGCATAACTATTTTCTCTCAAAAAAAACATAGTGTAATTTTTCCTTAAAAGAATTCACAGTATCCCATAATTCCACATAAATTGCAGATATTTAATTGTAAATATAAATAAATAAAGAACTAAAATTAAGGAAAACTCATTGGGCTAAGATCTTCTCTTCCCCATCCCTTTTCTCTTTTACATTCCTTAGCACGTCTACATTTATGTATAGAAAATATATAGATATTTACCAAGGATTTTAAAAGAAACTTACTTTCACTTGCTGACTTTAATTTCTCTGTATGAACAACTTTTTTTACGAATCAGAGTGACAAAAGACTAAATCTCAGTGAATTATAGCAGTAAGCTGACCACTCTACCACTTACAGTATAATCCTATCACATATTATTTAAGTCCATATGAACATGAAACTATAATTAAGATGAATGTTCAAAAATCTTAAAACCCCCACAAATTAACTGCGCTTTATTTGAGCCTTTTTTTAGGACCATATATGGTTGATTTAAATCTTATGGTAGATTCTAGGTGGATATATGCACCATTCATCTTCAATATTGTTTAGCAAGGTTGGACTGCAAATTCGATAAATGAAACTCTACTGACCCCGATCTAAGATCACCCTTTCATGATTTGTGTATCTTCGATGAGAAAATTTGTAATGAAAGCCTTCAACTTTGCATATCAAGAAATGATGTATAAAGAAGAAACATAAAAATTATGGGAAAATCGATTGCATATATAAAGATGATCATTCCTATAACAAGAACTAAACCACAAGAAAAATCGTGAAAAATTACAACAATAACAATATCTAGTGTAACTCCGTAAATGGAGTCTGAGGAGGATGACATGTGCGTTGTCCTTACCTTTATCTTGTGAAGGTAGAAAAATTATTTTTGATAGACCCCGACTCAAGTAAAACATTTCAAAGCAACTATGAAAAGGAAAAATTTATCGAAAACAAATCTTTTACAATAAAATTTCATTTTTTACCTTCTTGGTAGAAGCTAGTAACTCTTCTTCTTTGACATAAATAGTAGTAGTAGAATCCATTGCTCTATGGTCTTTCCTTAGCATGGTTTAATCTGTTTATTTTTTTTAGCCACTTTAGCATATGCAAGATTTTCTTCTCTTTGGGACAAGTCTTTTTTATAGGATAGCCAGTATTAGCCACTATAATTTCTTTTTATTCTAAAAAAAGTAGATAAAAATATGAAAGTCTAAATTATAGTTGTTACAATTGACAGGCATGTTACACACCCTCTAAACAACATGTCAACTAGTCAACTAACCAAGTTTTTCCAACTTTGTTCTTTATCATCCATGCAAATTAATTCACATGGCAGATTGATTTTCTAATTCTAATTTCAACGCGTTGGCTAGAGACATGAGACATTTTTATTTGCCGCCATTCAGAGGTGGAGTTTGAAGGTTATGTATGGTTCGATTAAATTCAAGTAGTTTTATTTTAAACTCAGTATTTGCATAAGAAAATTTACTAAATATGTACAAAACATCAATTCAAAACTTTGTTGTTTTCTCTGTTTCAATTTATATGGTATAGTTTGAAATTCGAGAGTCAAACAGTTCAATTTTGATTCTAAATTGGGGTATGAAGTCTTTAACATTTTTGATATAAAATTTGCATATCTGAAAACTATGTAATAAAGTACTTTTAAGTCATAATGATTGACAATTTAACATATTTGAATTAAAGACAATTAAAAAAAATTACGGTCAAAGAAAGACTTCATTGAATTTCAAAATTCAAAAAATACCATATAAATTGAGATGAAAAAAATATTAGTATCTAATGCCACTATTCTAAAATTTAAATTCTGAATCTACCTTTGACACCGAGTAAAGGTTGTTTTCAACAACCATTCTTAATGGAAATATCCATACGCAAATGGACGTCATTCCAACGACCTCTTATTAATTTCCGTCAAAATCAACTAGCCCCTCTTCTTGACTATTTATGCATGGCGTCTCTTAGAAGTCTTTTTTTTTTTTTTTTTTTCATAAATAGAATTAAAAAAAAATATGGTTTTCGTTTTTTGGTAAGCTATAGTTTTATATAGCTAATACTAGATGCAAGAGCTCATGCAAGTATGAGTCCAATATATGCTATTTTTTTTGTCTCAATTTGTGTTATACAGATGAAATTTAGAGAGTCAATTAAATTTTGTAGATGATTTTTAAATATTTTAAGTTGTTAATTATTATGATTTGTTATACTTTTTACATAATTTTTAGATAATATATGTTACTTTCTTTGTCTCAGTTTATGTCACACTGATGGAATTTGAAAGAGTCAACCAATTTTTCAATATAATTTTTAGATATATTAATTTGTTAATTATTGTGTTTTATAGTACTTTCTACATAATCTTCAAATAATCTATGTTATTATATCTGCTCCAATTTATGTGGTATAGATAGATTTTGGAGAATCAATCAAATTTTTTATTTCTATTAAATATTTTAAGTTGTTAATTATTATGATTTATAGTACTTTTTATGTCATTTTCAAATAATATAGTATGTTACTTTCTTTGTCCCAATTTATATAGAATTTCGAGAGTCAATCAAATTTTTTACATGTCTTTCAAATATTTTTAAATTGTTAATTATTATGATTTATACTACTTTTTATATCATTTTCAAATAATATATGTTACTTTCTTTGTCCCAATTTATGTGGCATTGAATGAATTTTGAGGATCAATTAAATTTTTTATATATCTTTCAAATATTTTAAGTTGTTAATTATTATAATTTATAGTATTTTTTACATAAATTTTAAATATATAGCAGATTAAAAAATATAAGACAAACGAACAGAACAAAGTTTATAATTATCATTTTTAATGATTTTTGTACAATGCTATGAGGAAAATTGAAATGCTGCAATAGGAGTGCAATACACACGTCTGAGTAGAAGACCAAACATATGCAACTACCAATGAGATAAGCCCAATTGATGAAAGAGAAAAAAAATGTCCCATTGTCCAATACATACTCCTTGTGGTACAATTATTATTGTTGTGTTAGTCCATGTTAGCTTATCGGGCGGATTGACCGGATAATTACGCTTAACAATTTAACTTATTAATTTTTAAATATACAAATTCGCTAGCCAACCGATAAGATATCGATTGGTTTGATATTGGATTAGCAATTATCGGATGGTTAACGGGTGGTGTATCGGCTAACTTCACGATATCTTTTTCAATGAATTTCCACACATTAGAAAGAAAAATAAAGGAACTTCTTTTCATTTTGCTAAATGCAATGAGCCAGTGTCAACAAACTTGTCATAGATAGAAACTAATTTCACACACATTGAACAAGAACTTGCTAAATGTTGATATGTCATTGAAGAAGATATTGAAAACTGAGAAGATTGTTGTTGTTGAAGAAGATATTGAGCAGTTGGACTTAGGGTTGTTTTCTAAACTAAAAGTTAAGAACTAAAAAATAACTTTACTTCTTTAGAATTTACTATACATATTTTATATACATAGGGATAAAAATATAAATATGATAATTCTTAATGGGTTAACGGTTTACCCAATAAGAAAATTAAGTAATCCGTCCCAACACCAATAACCCGTTAACTATAGAACTTTAATGGAGTATTTACATAAATAGTATAAATATGTAGTCTTATTTACCAATTATAGTACAAGAGTTGATACATAACTTTTTTTTAAACCAAAAATAGCAATATATATATATATATATATATAATATATATATATGTATATAATATATTTTTAAACACAATTTTAATATAGTAACATATAAACTAACTTGAATAACATTTAAATGTTTCAAATTTAATTATAATACATTTTTAACATCATTAATAAGAGAGAAAAAATAAACAACAAATTTAATACATTTTGAATTCAATATATTATAAGTATTAAAGACGTATTTCAATATGCATGGTGAATACATATAACTAAAACACTTTGAATACAAATACATTATAAGTATTATACGTGAATTTCAAACATTCCATTACAATTTAAATTAGATTACATTTAGAAATGTATTATATTTGTTATGAAATAACAACTTCTGAATTCATAAAAATGTATAATATTGAATTCAAATTGTATTACAACGATCATTTACTTTTAATACGACTTCAATCTAACTTTTAAAAGCTTCACCTCTTCTTCTCTGTTGAGTCATCACCACCATATCACCAAGAAAACACTATCCAACAAACAACACCACTACCTTCACTGAAAAATTCAACTCCAGCAAATGAAAAACCACCACCAAACAACCCATTCACCTTTTCTCCTCCCGCCGTGGTACCACTCAGTCGAAACAACCAAACCCACAACCAAATACCAACTCCGGTGAAGCAACCGTTCACTACCAAACAAGCCACCAACCACAAACTCCCTTCACCACAAACACCACTGTTCAGACCACCGAAAACCAACCACCACGATAACAACACGACCGAAATTCCGGCGAACCAAGAAACGAGCTTTAAGCTCCAAAAATCAGCCTCATTTTTCATCACCTTCCACTATAATTTAAATTAGATTATGTTTAGAAATGTATTATATTTGTTATGAAATAACAACTCCTGAATTCATAAAAATGTATAATATTGAATTCGAATTGTATTACAATGATCCTTTACATTTAATACAATTTTAATAGAAATCGCACTACCGCCACCACCGTACACCACCCTTTCCCGTCACCACCACCAAACTCCGGCCAGATCTCCACTACCACCACCACCACCAGACCCATCACCTCCCTTTCCCCATTTTTTTCCAGTGAGCTGGCAACCCAATCATACTGCTTCCAAAATCAAGTAAACAATCAGGCCAAACATAGTGGCGATGACACATCTTTACACTCTTATCTTAGAATCACATCAAGAAACAAATCTCAAAAGAATTATAGTGATCTGTTATAAATCAATTTGGTGTTAAAGCTGACAAACATAAGGGTCGTTTAGTTGTGTTGTTGTTGATTGTGGGAGATTGGAGAAGAAGAGGAATAAAGGGTGGGCCGGTTTATTTTGTTTAGGAATTGGGCCTGTTAGGAGTTAATGAAGTGGGATTGTAATTAAAGTTAAAGATAAGCTATAAATTGTAATAAATCAAAAGTTATATCATTTAGGGTAATAATACATTTATATTATATCCTTTATGTAATTATCCCAACTTTAATCTGCTCACCAACCATTAATCTGATAACCCAATACCATTAAGCCAATAAGACAATTTTGTGGTTGGGTTATTACGATTCGATTTTGAACAACTTATATATAAGAAGAAGTTGGGTTATTTTTCTGTCACGACCCAAAATTTGGACCGTGATGGCACCTATCCAACCCTCCGGTATAGGTAAGCCAAGAACATAATCCCAAACATAATATCCCAAATGTATATAAGCGGAAGAAATAAGAGCAAAATAAAATCCAAATAATCTCCCAAAGTAGATTAATAGAGTAGAGTAGTTGAACTATAGGTAATCCCAGATCTGGTAGTCACTAATACAAGCCTCTAAATACAGAAATCAAAGAAAAGTCTGAGTATCTTAAAATGCGGAAAAATGCATAAAGATAAGAGTGGAGGAGATTTCAGTAGTCTCTGAAATCAATAGCAGCTACCTCGAATCTCCAAAGATACTAGCACAGAAGAAACCACAGGAATCAATGCCCGGAGGTCGTCGGATCGGTACCTGCACGGAAGGTGCAGAAAAAGCAAGGGTGAGTACGGAACCACATGTACTCAGCAAGCATCGTCGACCGACCCTAATTCAAAGTGGTGACGAGTGACACCACGTCAAACCTCTAAAACAACCACACAACCTACACTCGAAAAGCCACTATAATCCAACGCAATAATCAAGTCTAACAGTTTTAAGGATATCATAACACAGTCTAAGAAATCCTCAATACAGTGACATCAAGTAGCAGATATTCAAGTACTCAATGAATAGTATAAAATCAACAAAACACCTTACTCAATCTGAACAAGGAAAGAATGAATGCAATGCAATGCTGTGTATACACCTACCGAGCAATGGCTTCAAGGTTAGGACCCATGGGGGACTCACAAGGTCCATGTACTGTGCAGGCGTGCACTCCGATCCCAATAAATATACTGTGCAGGCCTGCACTCCAACCCCAATAATAGATAATAATGTGCAGGCGTGCACTCCGACCCCATATGAAATGCAATGCATGATGTGCAGGCGTGCAACTCCGCTCCCAAATCAATAATAAAATTAAGCAAAACATTTCATGTTTTATGCTAGATAGTATCAATTTCAAAATCAACTCAGCTTATCAAGTGGGAGTATTCTCATTAGCTAGCATTTTCAACAATTTATTTACAATAGCAAATCTGCCCAATCATGCTAGCGAATAGGGAAAAATCGTTCAAAACAGGCGATTAACTGATTTTAACCCCTCAAATAACACCGGTACCCGCATAGATGCTCGTCACTTCATCTATACGGGACCCCCATTCCCATTACTCCCATTACACATAACTAACACATAAGCACTTCGAAAAAGAGTCTAAGAAAGTCTCAACTTGCCTCAAACCGAAGCCAAGCATCAATTAACAAACTTGCCCTTACGAAAAGCCTCCGAATGGTCAAAATCTGTTCCAATGCATAATCCCCATAAGAGTACAATTCCAATGACACACATATTATTATAATTATTTTAAACTCGAAAGTCGTGTCAAAGAGCCATCCGAAACCCGGGAATCGAAATCTAAATTGATCGATTATCATATGAACCATTCCAAAGCTGAAGTTAAAGGTGAAGATAATAACGTGCAAAATTATCAAATACATTTAAAAGTAAAACATTAGCCTCCATCTATCCACCATTAGTGTCCGTTATATAAAACTCATATCCTAGAATAGTAGTCAAAACAATATAAAAATTTAATCAGGATTCGCTTCCAAACTTAAAGTGAACCCACCGAAACAGTGGCTGCCAAAGTGAATCCACGTATCATCACTACCAATAATTGCTCATTTAATAGCACTCTTTTCATCATAGGTAATAGTTAACTCATTATCTAATTCTATCCTATATATATTAATGTACAACACTAAATAACACAATTGTACAGTCAAATTATAAGGGAGTAACAATATACCTAAGCCCATAATTCTTAAACCACTACTGCCATTCTACTCCCACATCATTATAGATAAACAACTAAGAATAACCCCACAAAGTATCTAACCTGGACTGAAAATATCGAGAATTTCCTTCAACTCTTATTCTTCCGTGTTCCATGAATGTTGTAACTTCCGCGTTCAGCCACTCCCATTTAAGGGCTCTTAATAATATTATTTAACATGTTCAACCCTTCTCATTTAAGTTTATTCTAGTACATGGGTCACCTAAAATAAGAATAGGTGAATTTGGCCCATTAACCACCAACTAAAATAATGTCTAAAATAACCAAAACTTCTATTAGATCCTCGAAATTTGTTTGGAACCTAAAGAAAATAACCCAAATATGTAAATTGACTAAAATTTACGTCCCGGGCCTATTGACAACATTACAACACTAACCTGAGGTCGTCTCGATCGAAGGTTGACCATGACCGGGCTTAACTTTATTAAAACTCAAGAACCCAACTAATGACTTAAATCACTTTCGAATACCTCGAGGTATGTACTATCCATCCCAAAAAGTCATAAATCACGTCTAAAAATTAAAAGGAGGGTTAAAATAATAAAATTTCACAAAACGACTTGGAGGGTCGTTACATTTTCACTCTTGAAATGAGCCTTTTGGCGACTCTAGACAATATTATCGAAAATTTATATAGTCGTTTCGTGTTTGCTTTGTACACTGACATAGCAGAATATGAATCCGCCAGCTCAAATGAGTGGCTCATCGCTTCATAAACATATACTCGTTTCGTTTCAATTCGTTTGGTCTACTTTTTTTTTTAGTCTTTGTCAAAAAGAACGATCATTTCTTTTTTTCCAGCCATATCTTGAATTTCAATTTTGCACATGGCATGTTTAATTAAGAACACAAGATTAAATGATATTTTGTTACATTTGACATATCTTTAATTTGAGCCGGAGGTCTATCGAAAACAACCTCTCTATCTCACTTCTGAGGTAGTGGTATGGACTGCATACACTTACCCTCTCCAGACTCCACTTGGTGGGAATATACTGGGTATGTTATTATTGTTGTTGACACATCTTTAATTTAAGACTGCATAATTTAAAAGTATTCTGTATTTGTTTTAAACTTCGTGTCAAGTTAAAATATATCAAATAAATTAAAACGGAAGTGTATATGTTAGTGAATATATTTGTCTGGTGTATTAGCAAAGATGAATAAGTGCTACTTGGAACAAATGACAATATGAAATTCAAAGTTAAAAGATAGTTATAAAGAAAATAATTTTTGTGTAAGTGAGATAAGTCATTTGTTTCCTTTTGATGAAAGAAATTAAATGTTATATATTTTCCTTATATAACATTTTCGTATAGTCAAATCTCATAAAATTACTTTCTTAGGAAAAATATATTCCTAAAAAATTTACCATTCATACCAAAAACATCATTAGCTGGCAGATTGAGTTTTTTTTAAAATCTCAAATGGCATGGCTGGCTGGCTGCATGAGTCAATCAATTCACTTCAGTGCACGATATATGGGACATAAGACACTTCAATGCATGAATACAAATTATATTGAGATTAATTCTGCTGGGATAAGTTATGTTGGATTAGTTATGTTGGGACTATTGTTTATTGAGTGTTTGGTTTGTTGTATTCAAAATAATATGTATTGCATAATTTTTAAGAATAAGTTGATTAATTACAAAAATATCCTCCACCTTATTTAGTTTTTTTATATTTTCTTTTCAAGCTTTAGTTATTCATTCTTAAAAATAAAACTTCCATCTTATTTAATTTAATTTTTTGTGTGTGCCTTCCCATGATTATATCGTGTGCATTTAAAAATAAAACTTTCATCTTATTTAGTTTAATTTTTTTTTTTGTGCCTTCCCATGATTATGCCGTGTGTGTTTAAAAATAAATCTTTCATCTTATTTAGTTTAAAATAAAACTTCCAGCTTAAGTTTGTTAAAGTAAAAGAGGATCGATTTGTTGTTTATGTCACTTCATTTAAACACATATCACTTATATATTATAAAATATTAAAATTATCTTCATTTTAATTGATATATAAAATATAAATTTTCAAGTGATTAAAAATCTATTTAATTTAAAATATGTAATTCAACAATGGAGTCAACATTTTTATTACTCTTAAGAGAAATCAAAATATAAAAATAAACATAAGAATTAGTCAAATAAATTCAACGTATAATATATTCATAAATAAAAAGTATATATTTATATAGTGTAATTTTTTAATAAAAAATATGAAGAATTATCATAAAATAACGAGTAATGGAGGTTGTGAATGCTATTATAAGTGATATTAACAATAATGTGAATATTCTTGGATGTGAAAAGTGATTATAAAATGGGTTTGAGGGGTACTTTTGTCATTTTAATTATTTTTTCTCAAGATAACTTATCCTAGTATTACTATACCACCAAAAGAGAGGGATAACTTATCCTGATACTAATTAGTAATCCTGGGATAAGTTATCCCTGTACAACCAAACAAGACACCAAAATTTTATCCTAGGACTATTTATTTTATCCCAGGACTATTTGTTTTTATCCCTTACACCAAACGGCCTCTAAGTATTATGAAAGTCGAAGTCCTAAAATTATAGGGCAAACAACATAAATCCCGACAATTTGGAGTTTAATTACAGAAAATTTTGATATTTTGCATAATTACTGAAAATCCCGATTTTGGGTCTGTCAAGATACATAATTAGCTCCCGATATATCCAACGAAGATACATTTTTTCCTTTGTAAAAATACATAATTAGCTCCTGATACATTTTTTTCGATTTTGAGTTTGTCGAGATACATAATACATCAAAAGAAGATACAATTTTTCCTTTGTAAAGATATATTTTTTCCTTTGTAAAGATACCTAATTAGCTTCCGATACATTTTTCTCGATTTTGGGTCTGTCGAGATATATAATTAGCTCCCGATACATCCAACGAAGATACATAATTAGTTGAAATTTTTGTAATTACTTTGTAAGGGTGGAGATTTGTGCAAATATGATAAGTTAAGGTGTATGTTTATGTTATTTTTGTCAAAATTATATTGTCGTTGAAAACTTGGTCAATAAATTTCTCCCTTTTATGCCTTTCACATGACAAAAAAAATACTCATATTATTTTATGTAGTTATTACAATTTCTAACCCAAAGTAGTAATTAATAAGTGATAATACGAGGTTGATAAATTATTGGAGCACCATGCATCTCAAATGTTGTTCAGTGTATTTTAATTAGAAGTCGTTTATATTTATACTGATGTTGCTTAATTATGTTTATCTCTTGTCTTTATTTTTTGGGTTCGATTCTGCTCCATTAATTTTTGTTCAAATAATTATCAATATTCAATAAACCTCCCAATGGATGACATGTGGATTGATAAACATAAAAAGTTGAGATTGCTTTCTAACTTATTTTCTATTTTTGGTGTATTTTTTATTAATGGTAATTAAAGTCATCCATCAAAAAGTGTATTGATAACTACTTGAGCAAAAACTAATGAAGCCGAACCCTTATTTTTTTAAAAATATTTTTTAGCTTTGGTTATTATCTAAATATAGTTCTCTTTCAATTATAGGATAATCTACAACTCCATCTGTTTCATATTAAATGACTCAAGTTGACCTAGCACACTACTTAAGAAATCAATAATTAAAGGTGTATTTTATTAAACTGACCTTATTAATTATGCTTTGGAACTTTAAATTTTACTATTACTGCTACTTTATACTTCTTCTTTTTCATTTTAATTGGCCCAATGTTGACTTGACACTCTACTTCAAAAAATATTTATTAGAGATTTATTTTACTAAAATAATCTTATTAATAATGCTTTGAAAATCTAAATTTTACTACTGATACTTTATGTAGTCATTTAATGATAGAGATAGTATTGAATGAAAATTATAAACTTCTCTTAATTTAATAAATTGAACAAGTAAATTGAAACTACTATTTTTAGTAAAAAAGCCAAGTAAAATGACACAGGTGAAGTATAATTATTTAATATTAAGGATAGAAAGGAAAAAATATAAATAAATTCTCTTGACTTTATAAATTGGATGAGTAAAAATGAAATGGAGTGGGTAGCAGTTTGATTTTATACAAGTTTCCTAGTTCAAGGAGCTTCCAAGAAATAACGTGTATTTAAACGCTCTAATCAGGCTTTTTATAATAGATACAATTTTTCCATCACTTTTACTAATGTTTATATGGTATCAGATTTCATACAGGTCTAACTAGAAAATTTCAATTTGTTTTAAGATTCATTGTTTAGTTTCTTACATTTGAATAGATCTAAGTAGTAGTTTTCTGATTTCTTTTCAACTAAGTAATAGTTTTTTACTAAGAAAAAATGTGCATTACTTAGACTGCATGCATGATTAAGACATTTGGTCTGGTAATATTTATTTTTATCAATCCTATGAAGTTCTTCAAAATTATTCCAACTTGTAAAGGGCAGTTGATCATCTTCCAATACAAAAAGAAATCCAAATCTAGAAGATTATAAGGGATAACAACATAAAGGTTAAATTATTTTTCAATTGGACTTTAATTTATTAATGTTGCAGGTAAACAAAAAATTATACTACTATACTATGTGTAGAGTAGATAATATATGACTAAATTAGATAGGATTAATTAATTAGTAGGATTTGAAACCCTATTTATATACCCCCTCCCTCCACCTCCTTCATTGGGGTGATTAGATTATTTATAAAGACATGTATTATGTATTTATTAAAGTGATGTAAATATTATATACGAGTAAGTTTTTACCTAAATCGCGCTCTTAATTCCTTCCACCGAGAAATTTGAGGTGTGCAATTTTTTTTGATTTTTGATTAAAACAAGGGGTTAATTTGGAGAGGTATTGATTTAATTAGTTCATGACATATATATAAAAATGAAATAATTAAGGGAAAATTAAGGTGTTAGTTTATAGTTTTCTCTTTTAAAGCAAACGAAAATTAGGGTTGTTTTCTTTAATTATTTTATATTGCGTGTGAAAAGAGGGTGAGACAGACCGTTACTTGGGAGATGCAATTAAAAGTGAAAAATAAATTTGTCAATTAAATGTGGTCCTTTAAGTTTTAAAAATTAGGTAAAAGTGACAAAAAAAAATTCAGCTTTTTATTTTTATACTTTCACTCCAACAACTGTAAAAGTTGTATCAACAACTATAGAAGTTGTTCGACGACTGTGCAAAGTTGTTAACGGCTGAATAGTTGTCGGGATAACTAATGTAGTTGTTTGAAGGACTTGACCCACTAATATTACGGGACCCACTCATTCCTTTTAATTAATTGGAGACTTGAGAGACATTCTCAACTCATTTTTTCCCGTTACCTATTTATTATCATTGATAGCCATTATAGTGCATTAAAAGAGGGCGAGACAAACTGCTACCTATTTATTATTGTCGATAATCAGATAGTAAAAGTATGAAGGACGGGGACATATTATCTTACCTCCATCTATTTTTTTTTTTTTCAAAAAAAAAATGAATAAACATGTTCATTCTAATATAGGTACCTACTAATTAAATTGAAACAATATCTATTGACATGATGATGATTAAGCTAAATATATTTTAAATCTAAAAAATGGATATTACATATCTAACTTGTCAATGTCTTTAACTAGGTCGTCAGTAGCACACCTTTTTTTGTCTAACTTGTCACACATTTTAAGTTGTTCAAAATAGAAAGATGTTCTAGTTGCATTTTAGTAGGAATTAATTAAAGGCAGTCAATTTAATTAATTAAATATAGCACTAAATCAGAATCATAAAATATGTTGATTAGCTAGAATTTGCTAGGACTCGTAATAAAATATTAACTATATCAGAGTGGGTTAACAGATGTTGATTTAGTAAAAACTACAGCACTAGTTTTACTTAATTAACACTTCCTCTAAATTAATATATGGGAAAAGGGGCAAATATATACCCCTCAAATTTGTTATTTAGAGCGGACACATCCCTCGTCAAAAAAGTGGAGTATATCACCCTTTGTCTAATAAATGGTGCATATTTCTTGCCCGGTATTTGATATTCATATTACTAAATTTAAATTAAGTTGCACCGAAAAATTCACATTAGAAAGTAAAACGTTCTCTAACAAACGTGACTCCATGCATAGGGCTCGAACTCGAGAACTATCAATAATCAATTGAGGGATCGGTGTAAATTGCAATAACAATTTGCACATAAATAAATTACCACATTTAATAATTATCTTATTCGTTCTCATGGATCCAACTATTAATAAAAATAAAAAATTGCTTCATATATTTATTTACTTAGGTGGGCAAGTAAACCTACATGATTAATTTAAATCTGTTACGTTATTATACTATAAAGTCTAACCTTTTTCTCTTTGAAAAAGACAAAAATTATACATATGACGACTTGAAGTGTGATGATCAATGAGCTAGTAGATCCTACAATATATTTCAACTAACTATAATATTATCACTTAGCTGTTTGTATAATTAATCTTTCAACTAAGTCACACTTTTATTTTTTTAAAAAAATTACATCTAATAAGAGCGATGATGCTTGAGTGATACAATAACATGTTCAGTATAATTCCACGAATCTTGAGAGGGTGGTGTGTATGTAGATCTTACCTCTATCTTGTGTAGGTAAAAAGGTTATTTTCGATATACTCTCGGCTCAAGTAAAGCAAATGAAAGCAGGTAAGAGAAGGAAATACAGTAATGAAGAAGTTATGATGAAAATATTGAAGATGATATTGGAGTGGCGTGGAACAAAAAAACAAATGTATATTTTTCGCATAAAATAGAAATTAATTCACTTATAATGTATAAAGTAGTTGTAGAATGTGAATTATGCAACTCATTCGTTTTTGACTTTCATCCAAGGTAAAAAGTTGGTGTCTTAATTTCATCATCACTTATTAAAATTTTTTTTTTTTCTGTTATTGGAGGTATAATATAGAGATTTAAAGACATTTGATCTAATTAAAAATCTCTCATTATTGTAGCCGTTCAGGTATAACTTCAGATGACGTGAAACTTAGGGTGTGTTTGGTACAAAGGAAAATATTTATTGGGAAACAAGTTAGTTTCTTAATTATTTTTTAGCGTTCGATAAATAAGCAAAAAAATATTATTTCAATGACATTCATGTAATCTAGCAAAATATTATAGGAGTGGGATGGTGGGGAGCGAGTTTCTGAGGTGGCGGGGTCGGAATGGGTGAGGAGGAGACATGAACTTGAAATATCACTTATGAAACTTATTTTCGCTACTTACATTAAGAACATCTTTTTTCTCATTTTTAAGAAACTTATTTTCTTAAAGAAATCACTTTTTTCAAAACCTTTTTACAAACCAAACATGAATAAACTAAAAAATATTTTTAATTTTGTCAAAAAAAGATTTCCTCCATACCAAACACACCCTTAATCCGAACAATATACTACCTTGTGGTTGAAAAATAAAAAAGGAAGAAGAAAAGTGAAAAGAACCAGAAAACAGAAAAAAGAAGAAATATCCTTGTTCATTATATGTGCTTTGCACATTGTAGTCTAAGATCCATTCATATTTCTATTTCAAAGGCTTATGTGATGGATGGGCTCCAATTTTTTGGATATGACTAAAGGCTGTAATTATCTAGTTCGCTAGCAACATTATTCGCTTTGGACCTACATCTACATTTAATTGAGCCGAGGGTCAATTAAAAACAAGGGAGAATTTCAAATATGTACGAAAAAGTAAATAGTTTACAACAAAAATAGTCAAGTTTTTGTTTACAACAAAAATAGCAATTAGGCCATTTTCTTCCTTTTTCTTTTCTTTTTTCAGCAATAACTTTTTTTAAAAAAATAAAAAATCTTTTTTCTTTGTTTTTTTTTTCCTGCGTTTTTCTTTATTAAAAAAAAAAATCATTTTTTTCCAAACTTTTTCCATACAACTTTTTTCATGTATCAATATTCTATAAATGGTGTATAAACATATATATATATATATGATGTATAAATAGATATGTAGTATATATGTAATGTATCGATATTGCATAAATAGTTATGTAGTGTATATGTATTGTATTATTATTGTATAAATAATGCATAAACGTGTATCGATATTGTATAAATAGTGTATAAACATGTATATATGATGTACAAATAGTAATGTAGTGTATATGTAATTTATCGATATTGTATAAATGTGTATCGATATTGTATAAATAGTTATATAATGTATCGACATTGTATAAATGGTGTACAAGCGTGTATCAATATTGTATAAATAGTATATAGACGTGTATCGATATTGTATAAATAGGTATGTAATGTATTGACATTGTATGAATGGTGTATAATCGTGTATCGATATTATATAAATAATTATGTAATGTATCGATATCTATATTTATTTGACTATCATGTGTTCCCATCTTAATAAATAAAAGTATAAACAAAAAATAATAAAACAACATAAATATTTATTTTTTTCACAAAAGAAGTGAAACAATTAGAAAAGAAAAAATATATTTTTTTAAAAAAATTTAAACAATGATTTTTTTATTTAATAGCACAACAAAAAAAATAAAACAATTTAAAAGTTTTTTTTAAAAAAAAAAAATTGAAAGAAAATGGGCTAAATGACCGATGATGCCAGTGAAGGAATGAAATGGCAGGTTGCCATCCTTGTTGTAATTCATTTGGCCGAGTAGCCAATTTGGGTAAGAAACTTGGCCGCTTGGCCATTTTCAGTAAAAAAAAAAAGTGGATTATTTTTTGTGTAAATAATTTATCCCAATAGACATTTTGCATAATTTCCCCATAATTAAAGGCAGTTTGCTTCGTTGTACAACCAACATCTCTACCTTCTCCCCTTTTTAAGGACCTAACATCCTCACGGGGGTTTACTCAAACGTCACCCAAGATTGCATGCGGAGCGACTCTGATATCATATGTAAAAACACAGTTCACCAATGATTATTGTATATTCTCTAACCCTAGGTCGGCATGACTTTAAAATGTATCACTTGAGTCGTAAATCCTTTCAGGCCAAACATCTCCTAGAATACAAAAAGGCAGCCTGGCGCACTAAGCTTATTCGACAAGGTGACATTTCTCTCTTTTTTGGGATTATTTGAAAGGCTAGCTGGAATAGCACATAATCCTGAACCAAGGACATCAAAGCTAACCAAATACAATCACAAAAACTGGACTGATTTCACATTCAACGTCAGTTAATGGGTTTCTACTGCAATATGGCTACATAATAAACAAACCTAACCACAACACTAACTTACATCAAATCAGCATATTACCATAAGAGAGTTAATACTACTATATTAGAACTTGTAAAATTGCTGGAGGGCACAAGTCAAAGAGGCTCATACAAAACGTCGATCCGAGAGCCAAAAGAACATCTTGCCCCCCAATCATAGTACAGGCAACGTGCTCTAGCTGATCAGAACTATCGATTCCATTCAAGATCAGCACCTGATCTTGGATTAGCATTGTTTGAGCGACTGGCGTCTTCAGGCTTGAAGGAATTTGCTGCAGTGTGCCAACCTAAAAGGTACGGCACAACAAACTGCACCAAATTCAGAAGAGAACATGTTAGAAGAGGTAACACTGTTAGAAAACAAGACGAGAATAAGCGTCAAAGAACCACTGCGAAATGACAACACCAACCATCGATCACAAAGGGTTAGCTAGTCATTGATGCTTCACTTTAACAAGGTGAACTCTTGAAGGAGGGTGATGTTAAGGCAAATATTTATAAGGCTTGACTTCTACTTGACACCTTGTAGATAGTTTCGTTCTAAGATGGCTGAACTTGTAGTCTTACACGATGCACTTTTCAAAAACCAAGATTCAGCTTCCACCACATATTTTAATTTCATATGCAAGAAAGTAACAGGAGAAACCTCATCGCCTAAATTCTCAGGTTTTCACAACAAAGCACAAGGTACACCGCGATGGATTCTAGTCACTGGGCAAGGTCCAGGGAGGGCTAAAAAAGCAAGCAATTTCCTAAAATAGAAACATTCTAAGAGACGCTACTTAGGAAAGCCATGTTTTAAGCTTCCATAAGTTGCCTCTAATCTCATTTCTTTATCCTTTCCCATCCATGTCAACGGCAAACTATGGGGCTATCAACATATTTATGGTCTCAACTTGACTTCTACTCCTGATTAGGGAATTTGAACAAATATAAAAGGGACTGGACCTATACACTGCATAAACAACTAGTTATACGTGTGCACGAACTTTGGCAAAATTTACTCTTTAGCACCAAGTGGCTTACTAACTTAATGGTATACAACATGGGTGAGAAACAAAACAAAGACTATATATCAAGAAAGAAAACAGGAGACCAGCTTCATCTTACATTGAATGCTGAGACAAGAACTGCAAACTCTGCCTTTGTCACAGGGATGTAAATGTTCTCATCCAAATTAATAAGCTTGTTCTGAACACCTGCATACATTTAGGACGGAAGGCAAACAAATCATGTTCTATAGTTTAAAAATAAATGTCCATCAAATTTTCACTTTCATAGAATGAGGGAAGAAGGCAGTTACTGAGATTAAAGAAGTGACCAGAGCCATCTGGAAGTGGCTCAACCCTCAGCACTTTCCTGACTCTACCTTCATCACTGTAAAGCACACATAAAACGCCTTCTTAGAACTTAAACTGATGATAATACATATTAATGCCCAATATATAGGACCCCTATCAATTAATATATTGATCTTCATGAAATAATCTCTAAAATAGTTTAATTTTATGCCTACAAATACGTTAAGATCAACAAATATATCCAGGAGTCAATAGATGGTAAATGGAGCTAATTGGCGAAAAGTGGTTACTAGGTCTTATGACCATGCAAAAGGATGTAGGTTTTACCTTCTTCCTTTGTTTGGATCATGGAAAAACTCACATGAATCTTTTGCCCCGAGGCTGATAATAGATCCAATTTCAGTCACTGACAGTGAGAAGACCTGAAACACACACAAACACTGAGAAAGGCACTTCGAAATCAACACAAGGAGAGCAGAAATCATGGCCTGACTACATGGCGCACACACCGTGTTAGCTAAAAGTGTCACCTACACGGCTGCCACAAATCACTACTAGATATCTACTATCTAATTATTTTTAACAAAGATTATTCTCATTGCTATTCTTGGATAAGAGAAGCACATAGAAAATGTATTCGGCAATGGCAAAGAGAGGGATTAAGGTAATGATTACCTGCTTTCTACTCCAATCATATTGACGGACACCAGCAGCGGGTGCAAATTGAAGCATCACCATACCCTCTCTTGAGAGCTTGAAGGCCCCTGACTGCTCCATAATTTAAAACCACCAAAGTAGCATTAAATTACATTTTCCTCAATGACTAATACAGATTAAACAGAAGAGCAACAACCAACACACACGAGGAAGCATACATCTAAAGGTGAGAACTCTGGCGATCGAGGCTCGACAGTGAGAGCTGCCTTCCCTTTGTATATTGAGTATCCAACAAAAACCTTAGGCGTAGATGCCCCTAAAAAACCAAGGACATTTTTAGTTCTTCCATAACATGAAATGGCTCAAAATAACATAAATTGACCAGACAAAGTAATTATTTAGATCAAATATACCAAGACTGTTCTTATTTGTGTTGTAAGAATAATATACTAGAAACTAGAAAGACGAAAGCACAAGGTAGTAGCGAGACAATAACTTTTCTTTTTCTTTTCAGACAATACATTAAAAACTGGGATTTTTTTTTTTTGATAAGGTAGAGGTTGATTGACTTCCTGAGCCGGGGGTCTATCGGAAACAACCTCTCTATTTCTGCGGAAGTAGTGGTATGGACTGCGTACACTTTACCCTCCCCAGACCCCACTATGTGGGAATACACTGGGTATGTTGTTGTTGTTGTTGTTGTTGTTGTTGTTGTTGTTGTTGTAGAGGTTGATTGACTAAGTACCAAAAAGGTACCAAAATCAAAGGTTACAAAAGACTGCTGGGTATATCCATACAGTCAACCACATCTCCTTAGCAACTCCAAAAAGTCCATAGATTGATCTATACTATCAATGCTACTACTTTTACACTAACAAAACAAATTATGTAAACACTTGTTTTTAACTCTAGAAATATGAACTTTTTGCCCATCAAAACAAGAGTTGTTTCTTTCTAACCTAGAATATGCACAAAGGTATAGTTCTCCATATTTGCTTCAAAGCTTTATGCATTTTCTGGTGCTGCCAGCTCTCCAATAATTCCTTCACACTCTGAGGCATGATACAAGAAATCCCACAAATATTGAAAAAATATTTCCAACATTGTCTAGCTATTCTGCAGTGCATAAGAAGGTGATTCACAGTCTCCACCTCTTCTTCACATAAGTAGCATCTATTACTTAGTGTAAAACCCCTTTTCTGAAGATTATCCTGAGTTAGACAAGCTCCCCATGTTGCAATCCAACCAAAACAAGCTACCTTTAAAGGAGCTTTAGTTTTCCAGATCCCTTTCCATGGCCAACTAGTATCCCAGTAGCCTGATTGCTTCATTAGAAGACTGTAGCACTTTTTTACTGAAAATGATCCATCTTTACCAGCTATCCATACTAGAGAATCCCCTTACTCTGATCAATGTGGGAATTATCCAGTTGAAGGAGTAATTGACAAAAATCTTCACTTCCTTAATCATTTAGATATTTTCTAAAAAGTGGGAAAATTTTCTGATATATTTGTTGATGACTAGTGATACAAGCCAAATCGGCGTCAACCTTTCTTGGCCTATATTTCAAGGACAACACCAAGGGATTCGAGCCATGAAGATCTTAAGACCACAAGGACGTGTATGGAGGGTCCATTTTGAGCTCCAAGTAGAGCAATATCACATATGGAAGGTAGCTTGGAGTCAAGGAAGCACTTGGAGAGGTCGTTGGGAAGCAAAGAAGAGCTAGAGGACATTCTGGAATGACCTGCGACCCCACCTGCGGCCGCAGATGGCTTCTGCGTGGTCATCTGCCCCCCAACACATGCCACCTGCGTTCTCATATGCGAGGGCATGTGGCCTATGCTGCCCATTTTGCTAATTGGGTCACTTTTGGGCCCATTTTTGTAATAAAGTAGCCCATGGCTATAAATAGTAGCTTCTTCTTCATTTTTAGGAAGTTTTTGATGAATATTGAATTATGACTCTTGAGAGAGCATGAGAGCTTGGAAAAGCTTGTGTTGACTTTTGTTTAGAAATGGTGGTTGTAAGGGCGTTACGATTCCCTTTTGGTCATCGTAAGAGTTAGGTGCTTGTTGGTAATCTTAAGGAAGGTCGTTGGTTTTGATATATCCTTCGGTTATCCTTTTTCTTATCTTCTTGTGTCTATCTATCTATCTTTATCTCTATCCTTTATCTTTCCGTATTTTGATTCTATCATTTTTCTTATTTTCGTACTTTTTCCCTCTTTTCGTATTTTGAGGGTTATCAACTAGTGAGGAGGTGTAAGAGGTTGGTTGTAGTGGGTACGAGGATAAGTTGAGGTAGGCCAAAAGATTATTAGGGAGAGGTGATTAGACATGACATGACACACCTGCAACTTACTGAGGACATGGCCCCTGGTTGCTATATTTACAACAACAACAACAACAACATACCCAGTGTATTCCCACCAAGTGGGGTCTGGGGAGGATAAAGTGTACGCAGTCCATACCACTACCCTGTTTGCTATATTTAAAACTAATAAATAAGTGCTTCTGAATTGATCTAATCTTTTAAGAATTTTCATTTTTCTTTGTTGATAAATAACCTTATCATTAAATAAAAAATAAATAAAATGCGCCAAAATCTCGGGTGTATGTTATTCTTGCAACTTCCTGAATGGTCTGAAGATTTGCAGGAATGTAATAGAGAAATCATAAACTAATAAAAAGACGGAAACATAAGCTAAATACAACAAAAGATAAGAAGAGATATGTCTGCACCCTATATATTTGATACCTTCTCCTACAGAGAAGGCACCAATCAGACCTGCAAGCACCGGGTAGTATGCAGCGGCAGTTTTCAATCATACAATGTGTACTCTAAGTCTGACTTTTAGCGGTAGTCAGCCGTCCTCGTTCTCCTCTTTGAATTGCCCTATTGAGTAAGGGATCGGTGCTTGCAAAAATGTCGAGTCGACGCGGCCTTACGACGATATACGAGAAGAATATAGAAAAACTCGTGATTGGTGTGGAGGGGAAGATCTGTTTATGATATAGTTCAAGAAAGAGTCGTCTCATTGCCTTACTCTCTCTCTAACCCAACAAAAAGGGCAGAGTTCCATTTGGTGGGTGGGTCTAGGGCGAACGAAAGAGATGTGTAGCAGAGGACAGGTGAGGCATTGTGTCTTTGAACAGAAAGAAATTTGCTCTGGCTTTGCAGATGCTTTCAAATACTCTAGAAATATATTCCATTCATTGTATAAATCCTTTTTTCGTGTCATTGACATCAGAGATTGCATTCAATCGAATGTTTTGACATAAGAAATGTTCTAGTCTATCTGTAGTAGTTCTGTTTATAGGAAGCTTTGGAGGTCGAGAATTAGGATAGAGGGTTAGTAGGTAGTCACGATTGCCTAGCTTCCTTATCAGTGTTGCTTTTATTACTCTCCTTCAATCTTATTCTTCATTTTTGTTGTCTCGTTGGTTTCAGCTACCATATTATTTGTAGTTACTGTTCTCTTCTCCGCTCTTTTCAGTATGGATTTTTCACTACTATATTTACTTTACTTACTTATTTTTTGATGTGCTTTACTTGAGCCGAGGGTCTATTGGAAACAACCTCTCTAACTCCTCAAGGCAGGGGTAAGGCTGCGTGCACACCACCCTACTGGACCCCACTTGTGGGATTACACTAGGTATGTTGTTATTGTTGTTGATGATAATTATGACTAAACTAAAAAGTACTCCTTTCCTTTTCCATTTCAAACACTTCATATAAACAAATCTACAGGACCTCACAAGCAGAGCATATCAATCCGAGCCACTGTTGTCCATCTGGATTATGTATACAGATGACCAAAATAAGTGTACATATAAAATTACAAATAGACTGCACCCATAACAAACCACTGTAATTCAAGCAAAAATTCACTATTTTGAGTTGAACATCTGAAGCAACTTAGGGAAAATGTAGCAACAGTAAGGGTGTGTTTGGTAGGGAGAAAAGCATTTTCTAGAAAATATTTCCTTCTTTCCCATGTTTTGTCGGCCAACTGTTACGAATTTTTTTTTTCTGGAAAAACAAGTTCTTTAAAAATAAGAAAAATGACTTCCTCGTTGGAGGTAGAGAAAACAAGTTCCATAAGTGACATTCCAAGTTCATTATCTCCTCCCCACCCCCGAAGCCCCACTCCCCACTCCATCCCACCACCACCAACATACCCAGGGTAATCACACAAGTGGGGTCTGAGGAGGATAAAATTACGCAGACCTTAACTCTTCCTCTACTAGAGAGTTTGTTTCCGATAGACCCTCAGCTTACATAAAGTCATCCCACCCCCATAGTATTTTGCACCATTACATATAAATACTCTTAGAATACTATTTTCTTGCTTACTTAACGAACATTGGATAATAAGTAAAACACACACTTATTTCCAAGAAAACATTTTCCTTCATACCAAACACACCCTAATTCACATTGCAGAAAAAACCCATTTAAACCTCAGGCACCCAAGACCCAATCCACATTAATAGCTAAAATTTGACCTTCAATTACTTCATAAAATAAGCAAAATCCATTTCCAAGAACTTAACAGAGCTGCTTACCCTGTGGCTGTTGTTGTTGCTGTTGCTGTTGGGGTTCAAAATAACCAGAATGGCGACATGTTAAAGCAACATTTCTTGAAAAAGCTACTTTTTGGGTCAAAGTAGAAAACTTTTTTGCATTGGAATTTAAGGGTGCAAAAATGGAGGAAGAAAAAGAGGGATAAGGGGAGGTTTTAGTAGGGTTTTGGAGGTTAAGGGTAATAGGGGAAGGTGAAAGAGACAAGTTGGACATGGTTGGTTTCAAAGGATTTGTTTGGCAAATGGGTAATAAAGATTTGAGCTTTTTTCCAAAAGAATTTTGTATAGATTTCTAGAATGGAAAGTGGGAATTTGGAAAGGCCACTTCTTGGACCAAAACTCCTTCCTTTCTAGTTGCTATCACCTACTGATGTTTTGAGGGGAAGTGAATTTTTTAAAAAGTAAAAAAAAAAATTAACTTGAGGAGGGTCCGCTTTCACATGCGATATGAAATTATGATATGAAATCATTTGATACGAAGTTGGAGTTTTTTTTTTTTTTATATGCAATTTAGACTTTTTATGTGGTAAGTTGTGAAAACTATTAAATTTTTCTCAATTCTTATATAATGTTATCAAACGAGCAAACCATAGTTCAGAAATAGAATATCGTAATATCATAAGATACTTCATTGATAAATTGCATATATCCATATTCCTTTTAGAAATAAATGTTTCTCATTACAAACTTTCAAGTACACATAATTTTATAAGTTTACTAATTAACAATAATAATGATTAATTATTCTTTAATTTAATCCTTGCACATAGTACATACAATCTCTTCATGCAAAAAATGAGTCTTTTTTTAAAAAAAATTTAAACTGATGAGTTTTGTTTTTACAAAATATAAATTTATGAGTCAAATTTTGTATTTGAAAAGTTGAAATCATGTTTTTTCCAAAAAATTTGGGATTTCATCTTATGATTTCAAATCATGAGTTCAAATCGCATATCCAAACATTGGTTTGGAATTATGAGATGAAATCACATATTCAAACACCTACTAAGTCACAATAAGGGTATTGTTGGACCAAGCTATTAACAATAAGGATATTTTTGGACCAAAATATTGACGACAAGGACATTTTTTAACCAAATTATTAACGGATGACAGATGACATTTTTATTCAATTCCGCACTGTTGAAGGATATTTTTTTCTTTTAAAACCCTTTTCCGTATTAAATTTTTGATTGAGACCAAAAATGGCTACTTGAGCAAACTTAGAGGATCAGAACTGCATAACAATATATTTGATGGATTACTTTGAACCCATCTCAAATATAGGGGACCATTTTTATTATTTCCCCCCATAATCCACAACAACATAATTGACACCAAAAGCATAGGATAAAACAATACTCTAGTTGTCTGCATTGCATCCACATAAACTACTTAAAACATCAAAAAAAAATCTCCATTTTAAGTCTCTCCTCTTGCTCTTTCAATTCAAGAAAATTTTTGTTCATCTCCATGTACAATGTCATCAGCAGTATGGTCATCAATGTTGCCACAATGGAGATATTGTAACAAGAATTTGCACTATTGGATATTGCCACCTTCTAAGAATAAACTTAGCTTCTTTTATTTACCTATTTTCTCTTCTTTCACTAATGATGATTCTATCTCACCTATCAAACAAAATCAGGTATTGCCCTTCCTCTTTTTTTTTTTTTTTTTGGTCTCTTATGTTTTTACATAGACATATACAAACTTATGAAGAGAAATAGGACAGAATGTGCAACTTTACTTAATGATGAAGTTTAGTGACTTAATTGTTATAGTGAGTTAAGTTCAACTAAAACTAATTGTAACTTTAGTGTTAGTGAGTAGAGTTTTACTGTTCCATGAAGAATGTCTCTTTCCTTTTTCGGCAAGTCTTTAATACTAAAGGGGGCATTTGACCATGAATATAGTGAGTATTTGAAGAAAAATAGCTTTTGTTTTCATAGCGAAAAATGATTTTTGTGAAAATTGGAGTTGTGTTTGGCCATGAATACCAGTTGGAGTTGTTTTTGAATTTTTGTGAGTAATTTGGAGTGAAAACATTTATTTGCTGTTTTTCAGAGTACTGAAAAAGTGAAAACAGTTGAATTACGGAGTTTTAGAAATTTTATGGACAAATGTGTTTTTCGGAGTTCAACTCTGAAAAAATGTAAAAGACTTTCATGGCCAAATGACCCCTAACTTTCCATATGACATGTTTAAGACCATAAGATTAAAGAGCATTTTGGTACATTCTACATATCTTTAGTTTGAGACCAGAAGATTCAAAAATCTTTAAAGGCTATGATTAAATCACCTAGGTGAAATTGACCTATTGTTCTTGAAACACATTATTATAAGAGGTGCTTACATTTAACATGTTCTGTTGATAGGCTATGTATGACCCTTCAGAGGAGCTCTTTGGACTTGCTGCTGATTTGCAGCCAAGGTTTTAGCTTTCTTCTTCTTCTTCTGTTTCTGTTTAATTCTTTGCATTAAATCATGGACTATGTTTTGTTGTGCAGTAGAGTTTCTGTTTGTGTGCTTTGTGAAGTGTGTAGAGTTTGCTAATGACCATTTGGTTTTTTCAACTTAGAAATTTTAGAGTATTGAAATTTGCTCCCTGAAACAATGTTTTTTATTCTTTTCTAGCTAATCCTTCCATACTAGTAGTCGTAGTATTACTCTTGTAGTTTCTTGTCCTTCGATTTTTGTTACTATGTGTTATTTGTTGTAGTATTATTTTGTCGTAGTTACTGTTCAACATGCTTTGTTATGCTTTCACATCCGTTACTATTTGTTTTTCCTTTAGCCGAGGGTCTATCGGAAACAACCTCTCTACCTCTGAGGTAGGGGTAAGGTCTGCGTATATTCTACCCTCCCGAGATGTCACTTTGTTGGGATACACTGGATATGTTGTTGTAGTTGTTGTGTCTTGCTGATAAGACAGTGAAAACTGAATAGACTGGATATTTGGATAATTGAAGCTCAAACTCAATACCCCATCCTCATGATAAGAAGCCCCTTTTTCGTGTATTTACTTGTTATCATCTCTTGATTAAGTTAACTATCCATCTTTTATCTACATTCCTATGACGTGTGTTTTAATCATTTTCCAGGAAGGTCGTTTCTAGTGCATCGAGTCCGAGATCATGGTTTGGCCCAAATGGCCAGTATATAAGAGAATTGCCTTGCCCAAGCTGCAGAGGAAGGGGCTACACTCCATGTACAGAATGTGGAATAGAGAGATCCAACTTAGATTGTTCACTGTGTAACGGGAAGGTAACTGCTTTTGTAGATCATGTTTATTGAGCTCTAAATATACCTGTATGTATACTTGATATGTAAATTCGACTATCTATATGATACTCATTTATATAAGAGTTATGTCCTTAATAGAAGCTTTCATATACGGCAGGGTATGATAACCTGTCATCAGTGCAGGGGAGATTGTGTCATTTGGGAAGAGTCTATTGATGAACGGCCTTGGGAGAAAGCTCGATCAAGGTAATATTTCTTGCCTCAAGTTTCAATCAGATTGTTTTTCCAAAGCCATGTGTTCTCACTGTAATATTATTAAGCGGCACATAAGTTTGCTGTATAATCAAGTTTTCATCATTGTACAACTCGGTATTACCAACATGTTTTTCCATGCCACATTTGGCTCAAGTATGGCACTCTTTTTTATGTAGTTGAAGGAGTTAAATAACCTTTGTTTCATATTCTGCTCCAGATATAGAGAAGCAATATTTATCTGGAAGCTTAGTTGTCTTTGCTATATAATAAGCCGACATGATCTTTTTCAGTTCCCCTTTAAAAGTAAAGGAAGACGATGAAGTGGACAACTTAGACATAAAACTTGATGCGAAGAGGAAAACCAAGCGTGTCTATCAATCTCCCAACACAGAAGTCAATTTGAAGATCAGCAGATCACTAAAAGTTAGTATTCATTTTCCTGTTAGCGCCCTGGTTATCCTGTTCACTAGCATAATTCTTCTTGAATCAAACTGTCACCTGGCTTCCTTTAATGTTTCTATTTCACCGCTGTTGCTTGGAGTGATCTTTGATTCCGTATGCAAAATCTTAAACTTTGAGCGGATTTGCCAATTCTTGAATATAATCTTTTTTGTTTAGTTGGATGATTGCAGAGCCTAAATGCCAAGACTGGAATATTTAGTAAGAGAATGAAGATTATCCATGGTGATCCCATGCTTCATGCACAAAGAGTAGCTGCTATTAAGGTTTGACTTGTCAACTTCATATCTGAATGATTGATCTCTAACTATGTGCAACTTTAGCGTGATATGTATCGTTCTAATCCATAAGCTCATATACATCAATGATTCACCCTCTTGCCGTGTAGCATTGCAAGTTCTTCTAACTCATTATTAGTCACTTCAGAGGATGTTAGTCTGATTTTTCCTACGAGAAAAGTATGCAGATCTTAAAAAGTCATGTCTAAAGTTATCAATGATGAAGTAAATCTAATCTGAATTGCGGATCTCTATAATGATTGGAATAGATGAGATAGAAAGGGGAGAGTATTTTCTCAACATTGCTTCAGTCAAATCTAAAAGATTTAATTTGACATGATATTTGTTATGCAGAAAGCAAAGGGGACACCTGCTGCTAGGAAACGTGCCTCAGAATCCATGAAAAATTACTTCCGCGATCCAGATAACCGCCGCAAGAGAAGCATATCCATGAAAGGTCTATAAAGTTTTCGTTCATGTCACACTTAAATCAATTGTGCTTTCTTCTTAATCTATCATAGTTGTGATGAAGATCAAGTCACTCGTTGAATGCCTCTTTAAGGGTCTTAAACTGTTTTACTACAGAAAATGATTAGTATAAACCACTTTATAATGACTCCATACAATTGGGCTTCCTGAATAGCATCATTAGTATAAATGTACAATACGGCAAACTCTATGTGCAAGCTAGATTAACTACTTCATGAGCTACATCATGGTCGCTATGGTCGTCTGTATACAGGAAGTAACTGGAAAATATAGAGAAAAAGAAAAAATGGTGGAAAGATTTTATTCTTGTTTCCCTTCATTTATTTGTCACAATAAGTTGAGCTCATCGTTTGGCGTTTGTAGCATAAATATTGCACATAATTCTTGATATTCTGGCGCTACATCTTATTGGCATTTTCCTTAGGTGATATTACAGTTATTGAAACCGCCAATTTCTTGGTACATTTTCTTGAATATCAAGTGGTGCTCTCGCTAAGGCCTTCTGTTTATACTGAATCTCGAGATGCACTGCAGAGTGCAGACTCTCAAAATGGTTTGCGACCTGTTTTTTTGTTTGTTTGAGAATTGTTTAATGAAAGCATGTTGCTCTTCAAGAAGAAGATAATAGCTCATTTTTCTAATTGCAGGGGTGAAATTTTACTGTAGAAATTGTGGAGTGGAAGGGCATAGGAGTAACTACTGTCCAGAAATTCTAGACAATACGGATAGACATTATAGATGCGGATTATGTGGAACAAAGGGTCATAATAGAAGAACCTGCTTAAAGTCGAGCTTAATTGTACCAAAAAAGACGGTTAAGGTTAACCATCATTGCAGCAAGTGTCAAAGAAGTGGCCATAATAGAAGGACATGCCACCAAAAGAATGAATTCGACACTAAAGTCGTTGCTACAATCAAGACTCGAGTAAAGAGAACTTACAGCTGCAGTGTGTGCAAAGAAAAAGGGCATAATGCCAGGACATGTCTTCATAAAAACAACTCCAAAAGCCGATAGTTCTTTGTAAGAAAATTCTTGATGTCCGACTCTGTTCACATATCTCGGTTAATCCAATATTCTTGGTTTTTTCTTCTGTGCTTGTACATGTGATCGATCTCCCACTCAATTCTGATAGTTCTTTGTTTTATGTTTGTTCAATTGAAAACTTTTGATCAATTTTCTCTAAGGTTATTGAAAAATCTGTCTTGAATATAAAATTGTGACGAATATCATGAGTAATTGTTCCATGAAAACATGTATGACAGAAAGAAGATTAAAGAATAATTGAACACTCCCTGTGTTTCAATTTGTTTGTCTGGTTTTGACTTGACACGGAATTTAAGAAAGTAAAGAAAACTTTTGAGTCTTGTGGTTTTAAACTAAAGATACGTAGAATGTACCAAAATATCCTTGAATCCTGTGGTCTTAAACATGTCATGTGGATAGTTGGAATACACCGATCGGTTCCGCGGGGTTCCGAGCCATCAGTGAGATACCACTCTGGAAGAGCTAGAATTCTAATCTTGTGTCAGGACCTACGGGCCAAGGGACAATCTCAGGTAGATAGTTTCTATGGGGGTAGGCCTCCCTATAGGTAACAGAGGCGTGCAAAGGTTTCCTCGGCCCGGATGAACTAAAAAGGAAAGTAAGACAAACAGATTGAAACGGAGGGAGTAATTTGTTTGATAGGTTCTACTGCATATATCTGTTCTTGAAGATCCTCATTTTTCTTAAAACAAAGCACAAATTTTTCAGCATTACTAAGTAGAGGAATAGGTTGTATTACAATATATTTCACTCTTGGGGACACATGTAGCCTATATTGTAATTTAAACAGGGAAATTTACATTTATTAGAAATCATAAATCAAAACTTCTGTTTACAAAAATAAACTTTGAGCTCTCCAGAACCCACTTTTTTCCTTTTCTCCCCCCTTCTCACTGTTTTCCGTATAGAGCAAACGAGCTAGGAAAAAGAAAAAAAACGAAGCAAGCAGAAAAAAAACTGAGAAAACGGTGAGACAACAGAGAGATTTCTCAGCTATTTCCTTCTTCTCTTACTGTAAAACAACCCCCTAAAAAATATTCGGCTCCATGTCAACCCCAAAAATGAAATGTACAATATGTTTTATATATTATAATTGTTATTGTTATGTACATATAAATTAGCTAGCATACTTTTCCAATTTTGCACTTGATTACACCAGCCTTGCGAGTGAGTCTGCCTACGAATTTAGCAGGTTCAAACTTGATGCTGGTATGTTCTGAAAATGGAGTGCTCTTGATCTCTGGTCCAGACTCCCTAAAGAAGGCTCCGTTCTTGAACAAATCACCCTCGGATCTCCATTGCCAGTTTCTCCACAGAGATTCTGGGGCGCCATTCCGGTTTGTCACCTTCATTTTAGCATACTTTATGTTAGCAATTGACATGCAATAAGGCCCCAAAAGGGGAATGTTACAATCTAATAGATCAAAAAATGCGATTGAACAAGAAAGTTAGGTGATCTCGTCACATATGCTTAAGCCTTGGTAGGCATATATTCTATTTGGTATATGTGTTGATTGGAGGTAGCAGGTATTTGGTGATATAGTCCAGGTGGGTGCAAGCTGATCCACGGACACCACTTTTATACAAGAAAATGTGATTGAACAAGAAAGTATTGTGATCTCGTCACATAAGCTTAAGCCTTTTCTGGTATATGTGCTGATTGGAGGTAGCAGGCATTTGGTGAAATAGTCCCGGTGGGTGCAAGCTGACCCACGGATACCACTTTTATAAAAGAAAATGTGATTGGAATGTTAAGCATACCTCTTTAGTGTTTAGATTGTCGGCAGCCTTGAAGCGGTTACCCTGGCTAATAATGGTGGGATTAGCTGTGCCACCAATTGCATACATTTCCCATTTGGCATAGTCATTGTTGACAACATGGAAGAATCCCCACCTGCACCGTGGCATCCTCTGGATACATCCCTTTCCGAACCGATTGAATGCAATTGTAACCTGCATGATTTTATCTTGAGGGAAGGCATCGTTTGCTCCCAAAAGCATAACCTGAATAGACATTTATTATTGTTAGCCCAAATACATCGACAACCCCCTAAATTTGGCTGAACTTTTCATAATCTGAGGGTCTGGCTTATGAACATAGTTGAAAATGTGCCTACTAAGAGTAGGAGAAGAGAAAAACTTACATCGTTATGATGGTTGAATTTGCAGTTAGAAATGGTGATAGCAGTGGAAGCCATGATGGCATCGATGAGGCCATCAGCACTCTTGGTTAAAGTACAATGATCGATCCAGACACGGTTGGCACCAAAAAGGGAAATAGCATCACCATCACTAACCGTCCTAAGACCAATATGGTGAGCAGAATCTCTGATCATACCACCAGACATAGAAAGGATGTGATGAACTCTAATGTTGTGGATAATCACATTGTGCACAAATTGTACCGTTAGTCCTGCTCCATATGCAATATGAACAGAGACTCCCCTACCATCAATTGTCTTGTCATTGTTGATCATCAGTTCTTGTTTCAACCTAATAATCATCGACTTCTCGAAGATGATCCACAATGGCTCCTCTTGGATGACAGCGTGACGTAGGGTCCCTGGAATAGGTTCCTGCACGTTGTTATCCGAGGGATCAGTGACAACATAGAACCTACCATCTTTACCACCAGTTGTGCCATGGCCAAATCCCTTAGCACAATCTGCCAGTGCCTTCCTGTTATTAGCCCAGTTTTTGTCACATCTCCAGCATTTGTCAATTGGATTGAATGCATGGCAAACAACATCACTATCTTCGTCGTCCTTATCATCCTTCGCAAGCTTAGCTTTATCTTTTTCATTCAGATGCCTCCTTGTGCCATTGAGAAGTGATCTAAAATATTTCACAACAACTAATGTTAAGAAATAGGAGCTTTTGATCCCTACAAACTAATGGACGTAAACACAAAGGGCGATGAGCTATATGGAATGCATGTATGCCTAATCTTTGCAGAGTGGACGCTCTATTCAGCAATTCAGTATGTCCCTAATTAACTTCTTGAATGATACTTAATGTTTGTTGATTCTCCCATATCGGTTTTGGATGGGTGTTTTTTCTCCTTATATGGTCTTGGACAATCCTCCCCCTCATGAGCTAGTTTTCTGGATTAAATTAGGCCCAAGATCCATTTCTTTACAATAGTCTAACCTCATGTCCGAGCTCCCAGGAACTGACCAAGGATTTGAACTTTATGGCTTCGAGATGGGGATTCTTACCACCTAAGTTGATTGGACTCTCCAAAAATGTTGCCGCACCCGTGTCGGATCTTTCAAAATACACTATTTTGGAGGTCCGACACGCACCCGCCGACATTTTTGAAGAGTCCGAGCAACATAGCTTACCACAACCTATTTGATTTACTAGGTTCAAAATCTAATACTCGTTCTGAGCCAAACCTACTGATTCAGACTTCAAATCAACCCATAGTATTATTTACACTACATTCGTCAACAGAACCAGAAATTTCGTTAAGGGTATTCAAGATCTAATATATATGTATGAGAAGTAATTTTGGACCTATATACTTCGTATAATTCTTCATATATATAATATAATTTTTCCACGAACTATATGTGGCTACGCCACTGTTCATCAAGAAGTTTTCAAATAAAGAATTCTAATTTTGAAATCGATATAAAATCACTTACTCTCCAACTTCTCTATAGAAATTTTGAGTGACATCTTCAGGATTTTCATTATAAGCAGCAAGAGAAGATTTAAGTGCTTCTTCAGCTCTTTTTTCCAAATAAGGATCAAAATCAGCAATATTAGCATTTAATAATGGAATTAAAGAAACAAAACATAAAATAGAAAACAGAAAAATAACTAAATTATTATTTTTTATATAACTAATAGAGGCCATCATATTTTATGGTAGCAGAAAATACTTTTTGTTTTGATACTTTTACTTTATTTTATTTTTTTTGGTTTTTTTTTTTTGGTTTGTCTTTCTGCTACCACCTGCAGCTTGGGGGAAAATCCCAAGATTTGGTAGTCTTTTTTTTTTTTTTTAACCTACTGCAGGTGAGTTCCCAAAAGGCTGGGAATATATTGATAGTAAAATAAACAAATATATAACACAAACATTTAGCGGGAAAAAAGGATGACCAAATATTAATTTGAGGTTGACATTAACGGTTTTCCTAACTAACTTTTGAAAAAAAATTTACTTTCTATTTTTTGTGGAAAAAAAAAAAACAAGTCGAAGGATGCTAACAAAATGGGAAACAACAAAAGCGGATCTAGGATTTTGGTTATAACTATGTTTATAGTTCGAATTAATGGCATTTGGTGTAGTGGTTGACATATTACAGATATTCATTCGATTATGTTAAATATGATAAAAAAAATTACAATTCAAATGAAAGTGCCAACTAAACGTACGTTGAAGCTTTTTTAACTAAACAATACAAGAAATTTTTAATTATGTGATTCAGTTAATTATAAAGAAATACTTATCAAAAGTTAGGGAAAATGCTATGTAATAGTGAACCCCTATTTCTATTTTTGTGTATAATTGGTCCATTTTGTAGAGTTAAAGGATTGAATCTGTCTGTTCATATATAGTTCTGCACTTCTTTTTTGTGTTTATGTGCTTTATGAGCTCGGACTATTAAAGGAAAACAAGGGAAGGAGACCTTGATATGCATTTTTATTATAGAAAAAACTTGGGACAAAGTCTCAAAGGCTAGAGGTGTTTCTGTAGCTTACAATAAGATGATTAAGAACATGTAATGAGGTTGTACTAGGGATACATTCTTAGCCCATTTTTATTTGTGTTGATGATGGATGTATTAACGCGACACATTTAAGGGGAAGCGTCATGGTGCATATGTTATTTCCAGGTGACATATACAATATTGATTGACGAGACGCGAGACTGAGTTAACGCGAGGCTGGAGGTTTGGAGACAGACCCTGGAGTCAAAATGTTTCATGTTGAGCAGGATCAAATCTGAATACTTGGAGTGCAAGTTCAGTGAAGTGCCTCATGAAGCAGACATGGACGTGAAGCTTGACACATAGGTCATCTCTAAGAGAGGAAATTTCAAGTACCTGTTGGGTTCTAAGTGAAATATGAATGGAAAATAGAGGGAAAACAAATGGAGGGAAAATGAGTGAATTATGGTTGCACTTTATAAAAGAGTGTTTCTCCCACATTGGTGGGAGAAAGAAACATTCTTGTGCATAAGTATGGAAGCACTCCTCCTTGTTGTTAGTGAGGCAAGAAGAAAGCAAGCCTCGCACAGTCGTCATCGTCGTCGCTCGGTTCGACTTCAAATTTGGATCGAGAGACTATCTTTTTGGATAAAATTCATTTAAAACTTGAGAATTAGTGATCCAAAAATATTTTCTCCATTTGCGGATGCACACGAGCATGTGCGGACGCATGTCCCAATGCACCTCGAAGGAACGCGACCCTTCGAGGCACTGTTTGAAAACGAAAGTGCAACCTACAAACGCAGGTCACCATCTGCGGACGCAGATGAGGTTCGCATGTGAGAGGAAAGTTTCTGGTTTTTGACTAAATGCGCATGAGGGCCATCTACATCCGCAGGTGGGGTCCGCAGGTCGGTGACGGTCTGAAACAGTGCGATTTTCATGAACCATTGCTTCCTTTCTTAAGCACCACCTTTTGGCTATAAATACCTAATTTTTTCCTCAAATATAGACACGAAATTTTGAAGTGAAAACACTCTTCTTCTTCCTAAAAACTCAAGTGTGATTTACAAATCGTTGAGTGCGTTCGTAGTTTGGCAAATTTGAGGTACCACCATTTGCTGAAGTGAATCATTTTATCCTAGGATGATATATTCCATTAACCTCGGGTACTTGAGGGGAAAAATTTCCTTAAGGACACACCGTGAATTCGGTGGACTTGATTCTTTCTTTCTTCATCTCTTTCTTGATGGTTTTATTTATTTTCCAGAAAATAGTTTGAACTTCTTTGTTGTTCTTGAAGTTGTTCTTGAACATGGTGTTGGAGTTCATTATTGTAAATACAGATTTTATACTCGGAAAACAACAATCTTAAGGAAATTATTAATCTGTATTTTTGATTTCTGGAGATTAAAACCTTTTGGTTTTCTACTCTGTTTGAACTTGATAGTGATTTGAAGATGTAAAAACTTCATCACGAGTCAAAGTTCATTCGGTTGGCTATTTGAAGAATATAAAAACTTCATTGTTAACTAGAAACAAGTTGTTTAATGTTTAAGACTTTATTGTTAGTATTTGTGATACTAAAGTGGTTTGTCTATTTGTGACAACAAAATGACTAATGAAAATCAAGTCAATGATGGAACAACGAATGTTGCAGCAACTAACATTGCTACTTCAAGCCGTTCGAATGTTGCTCCTGCTATGGCACCGACGAAAAAATCAGGAAAATTTTCTGGTATTGATTCAAAAGATGGCAGCAGAAGATGTTCTTTTATTTGACTACTTTAAGTCTGCAAAGGTTCATCACGGAAAGTATTCCTGAATTGCCAGAAGAAACTCCAGAAAAAGAACGTTTCATTGTGAAAGAAGCTTGGAAGCACTCAGATTTTTTGTGTAAGAATTACATTTCGAGGGGCCTACAAGATGATTTATACAATGTGTATAGCAACATGAAGACCTCTAAGGAACTCTGGGATGCTTTAGAAAAGAAGTACAAAACAGAGTATGCCGGAATGAAGAAATTCATTGTTGCAAAATTTCTGGCTTCAAGATGGTAGACAGTAAAGCTGTAGTTACCCAAGTTCAAGAGTTGCAAGTCATAATCCACAATCTTCTTACTGAAGGTAGAATTTCATTCAATACATTTGTTAAACATTTTAAGAATGTTCTAAATATTCACTTAATCTTGGTTGTAGGTTTGGTTGTGAACGATGCTTTTCAAGTGGCTGCAGTAATAGAGAAGTTACCACCTTTGTGAAATGACTTCAAAAACTACTTGAAGCATAAATGCAAGGAGATGTCTGTCGAAGATCTCATTGTGAGGTTGAGGATTGAAGAGGATAATAAGGCATCGGAAAAGCAGGGGCAAATTTAAGTGTAAAAAATGGATCATGGGAACCCGTGGTCATCCAACAAAACTCGATATATTATTTGTATAGTTCTAAAAATATATTAAGTATTAACTGAAGTGAACCCATGGTCATAAAGTACTGGATGGTTCACTAGTTAGATAGTCGGATTTAAACCACGAGGTCATGGGATCGATTCCCAGTAGCGTGCGGTGTTTTTTTTAAAGTTTTTGAAGTCATGAGTTAGGCGTCCTTTTTTTAAAGTTCCTTGACTCTAGAAGACTAAAAGTTAGGGGTTCTTTTTATTATTATTATTATTAATTTCTAAATCTAAAAAGCACTAAAAGGTCTCCCACTTTAGCAAAAAAAACTACAGCTTTTTAATTCATAGAGAAGCAAGAAGTCAAGAACAGAACAATGCTCCAACTTTCTCAAACTAAAAATGCAGCAAATCAGTGAAATTACTATTGCAAAAGGTAAAATTGATATCCCACTCCTTCCTTTTTGTTTATGATTTCTCTTCTTAGTAAGTAAACTAGCAAAATCAAAATACCCAAAAACCAAAATACATGAGCTTTAATTTTAGGTTTTTCATAATTTTTTTTTTTTTATTGCTTATAATAGGAAATCTTCAAGAGTTAATGAATTGCTTGTTTTAGACTCATATATTTTGCGGATGAATTAGACATTGGTAAGGTTTCATTTTACTTTAATTTAAGTTGAAAAAAATGTGTTCCTCTATTTTATTATTAACTTGCAAGGGTGTGATTCCCTTATTTTTTTAATGTGAAAGGGGTGTGATTCCTCTTCTTTATTATGAATTTATGGTTCTCTTGTTCTCAAATGCGGAAGAGGTGTGAGTCCTCTTTTTTTATTATGTATTTGTAATTTGTTATTCTCAAATGTGAAAGAGGTGTGATTACTCTATTTTATTATTAACTTGTATATTTGTCCGCGCTTCGCGCGGCTATAAGATAATAGAAAATATATAATAAAATAATAAAGTTACAATTCTTATAATAGAAAATCATTACTAAACAAATATCTTTTCATGATTCTTTAACATGTATAAAAGATTTTGACAAAAAGGGAAAAAAATCATGAAGTTTAATTCGATATATGTGTTTGAAGACAAATAAAAACTCAGCTCAATCAAATATATGAGGAATTCCATAAGAAAAATAGTAAAAAATCAAGGGATTTTCTTTTTCAAAGCCTTCTTTTAGTGTTTCTTAATATGAATTGCATGCAGTTACTTAAATTTAATAGGTGATATTTCTCACTGTTCTTAAATAAAATCAAAATATCAAAAGGAAATGAATTTAATAGGTGATAATTTTCTGTGTTCTTAAAGAAAAATCAAACTATCAAAAGGGAATGAAAGAAGAAAGATATTGAAATGAAATGAAAATGCATTAGTTAAATGTCTTCGTTATTGATGGGATCATATTCCCTAGTTTCCAATACTTCTCCCTTCCTTTTATTATTATGTCTCCTTGATTTGTTTAATTAATTACTATTTGTATAATGCCAACCTATTTTGTCCTTCAATTACAATTCCAAACTTCTAACTCTGTCAGTTGAAATCACTCAAGCAAGCCTCAAAAGTTAAATTACAAACATCACATAATTATGTATTAGAAACTTAATTAGTTCTACTGGTAATCAGAAAGAATTTCGAAATGAATAATACTATCTCATTGGGATCTTATTCTTAAGAAGATAAATTCTTTTGAAACACTAGATTAAAATCCTTTTCCGAAACTATATCTATTGTAAAAGATGAAAAATAAACCACACCAAATACACACTAGGAAAAAAACTCTAACAGTACATAAAAGTAAAATTACAATCAAAATAAACAATTGTAAAAGAAAACTTTCAAATTCAAAGTTATAGGCACCATATATATATATAAAGGCTTCAAATGTGTTATAGTTTTTAAGTTAAAAAAATGTTGAATAAAATATTTAAAAAAATCCACCTCAACAATTTTGTTAATGTATACTTGCCAAATTCTGCCTCACAAAACAATATGTTCATATATGAACACTTGGTACAACAGCGTGTTCTCTATGAGAGATCTCCCTCAAAAAAAAATTAATAGTACAGAATAAATTAAAAGAAAACGGTTCATGTATGCCACAAAACATTCCTTTGCTTGAGTTGAACACTGGTTTCTTTTTTAATGACCTTTTCGTCTCCCTCCTTCGCTTCAATAAGTACTGTCAGTTTTCCTCGTGAACTTTAAACGAAACATCTACCTAATATATCAATATCCAAAGTTGGGTGGGTAGAAGTCTCTTACCAAAGTAATAAAATGAGCATGTAGATGTTCAGTTTTATATAGCCAGCAGCCAAAAAAGTTCAAAAAAAGTTTGTTTCAAATCTGAACTCTTTGTTTCTTTGTAGCAACTTTCAGATAAAAAATATCACAGATCTTTTGGATCAAATCAATTGAAAATTTACAGTTCAAATAATATGAAAAAAATAAGAGATAATCAGGTTGAAAAGCAAAAACCTAAATCGCAGCCAAATTTGCAGTATAGCACTTCTTTATGGTTTGAACTGTAGCAAGCCTTCACTGAAATCCCACTTAAATCTCCAAAATTTTCACCATAATGGAAGCAATGCCTCACCCAAAACATGTTCTCAACAAAGATTTGGAAAAGAAAATGTCGAAAATGGTGTTTCACGACAAATTTAAGAAGATGATCATTCACTAATTTCTGAGACAACATAGATTAAAGCAGTATGACAAACCAACCTCAAAGCAAAGATAAATTATGAAAAAAAAATGAAACGACTTATGTTGAGTGAAACTGGAAATGTAGGTATGGTTTAGAGTTTTTTTGGAAGAGATGGGAGAGGTTAATTTAATTAAAGTGGTGACTTTTGGGTTTAGGAGAAGTGACTTTTGAGTTTTTCGGTTACAGCACAACGATGAGAAAATAGGAGAAAACCAAAAAAAAATGAGGAAAAAAAAGAAAAATCTAATTGATGGCCTTAGAGTGTGCCACATCACCGGGGCTATGACCCTCTTTTATATATATATATATAGATTTACAAGGGTGTGATTCCCTTATTTGTAAATTTGAAAGGGGTGTGATTCCTCTATTTTATTATTATTTTGCAAGAGTGTGATTCCTTATTTTTTAATGTGAAAGGGTGGGATACCCTTATTTTTGAATGTGAAAGAGGTGCGATTCCTCTATTTTATTTGAATTTGCAAGAGGAGTGATTCCTCTATATTATTTGAATTTGCAAGGGTGTGATTCCCTTATTTTGAATGTGAAAGGTAGGTGATACATCTATTTTATTTTGAATTTGCAAGTGATAAATTTGCGACTAAGTTGAATCGTAATTTGAATTTGTATGAACATTTATTCTTGAGCTTCTAAATGGATAAATTCTTGATTAAGCAACCAAGTTCTAGTAGCGGTGCATTCGTTAATTCACGTGTAGCTCCAGAAGTTTAACGAGAGTCAATTCTACATCCTCCTTCAAATGTTGATTATATTTTTGGGGTGGGATCTCTTAAACTTGATCCCAAAGAAAGAAAGCCCAATTTTGAATATGGTTCTAATGTTCGAGATGATGTGAAGAGACATTATATTCTGATGGGGCCTTATCAATCGTAACATCGTAAATATCCTAAAACAAAGTTTGGGACCAAATATCGCCAATTTAATCCACAATGGTTTAAACCTCCACATTCTGTTTGGTTGGAATATAGCATTAAAAATGATGTTGTATTTTGTTTGTGTTGTTATTTGTTCAAGAATGAATTTGAAAGTCGTGGTAATGCAGGGAAATCATTTATACAGTAGGGTTTTAGAGGTTGGAATCATATTCTGGAAAGATTTTGATTGCATGTTAGTGAGGTAAATAGTATTCATAACAAATGTTTGAATATGATGCTAGATTTTGTGAACCAACGTCAATCGATTCAATCTTCTCTTCACAAGTAAAATGAGAAAGCAAAAAGTGATTATCGAATTCGCTTAAATGCGTCAATAGATGTTGTAAGATTTCTTGTAAGAAACAGATTACTATTTCATAGTAATGATGAGATTGAAGATTCCGATTACAAAGGTTTTTTTCTTGAACTTTTGAAATTTCATGGGATTAACCATCTGGATGAGGAAAAAATAATATTACAAGATACTTTAAAAAATGATAAGATGATTTGTTCGACAATTCAAAAGAAGTCTGTTGATGCTTGTGCTAAAGAAACAATTAAAGCTATCATCAAAGACTTGGATGGTGATTATTTTACAATACTAGTTGATGAATCGAAGGACATTTCACATAAAGAGAAAATGGCACTAGTCTTACAATATGTCAACAAAAAATGGAGAGTTTATAGAGAGATTTTTGGGTATTGTCCATGTGAGTGATACATCCGCAAGATCATTGAAGAAAACAATTTATTATTTACTTGAGGATCACTTGCTATGTCTATCAAAATTATGAGGACAAGGTAATGATGGAGCTAGTATCATGCAAGGAGAAAAAAATGGCCTAAAGGCTTTGATTTTGAAAGATGCTCTGTCTGCATATTGTATTCATTATTTTGCTCATTAGTTGCAATTAACACTTATGGCTCTTTCTAAAAAACACCATGTGGAAAATTTCTTTTATGTTTTCACTAATGTATTAAATACTATTGGAACATCTTTTAAACGCAAGGACTTACTTCGACAACACCAAGTTGAGAAGTTGAAAGAATTGCTTAAATCTGGAGAAATTCTTACTGGGCAAGGATTAAATCAAGAACGTGGCCTCCAACGATCGGGTGATATTTATTGGAGATCTCACTTTAACACCTTAGAAAATTTCATGATTATATTTTCTTCAATTGCTAACGTGCTTAAAAATATGAAAGAAGATTCTCCATATGATATTGATAAACTTGCAGCAAGAAACCTTTTAGATAAAATTCAAAATTTTGAATTTATCTTTATTTTGCATTTGATGTTCAAGATGTTGCTTCTTACAACTAAATTGAACAAAGCTTTACAAAATAAACAACAAGATATCGTCAATGCTATGGGATTGCTTAACCTTTCAAAGAGAAGATTGCAAACAATGAGAGAGTGTGGTTTGGAGTCTTTGATGACTGAGGTTTATTCATTTTGTGACAAACATGATGTTTTGATTCCCAAAATGGATGAAGAACATCCAAGGTCGAAGCAGAAGAGGTACGAAGTTTCATATTTTCATCACTTTCATGCGGAAGTGTTTTATGCAGATATTGATTAGCAACTTCAGGAGCTCAATAATCATTTTGATGTTGTGACTAGTGACTTACTCCTTGGTAACAAGAGAAGAATAATGAAGTTGTCCGGATATTACAATAGTAAATTTGGTGATAACCAACTTCGAGATCTCAGTTATCAGCTTGATAGTTTCATTGTCTATGCTCGAGAATGTGATAGCAAGTTTCTCAAATTGAGGGGGATTAAGGATCTTGCTATTATGATGGAAAAAACAAAATTGAATGAAACTTGGTCTCTTGTTTATTTACTTGTGAAGCTGACGTTGATTTTGCCTGTTGCTACAACAAGTGTGGAAACAGCATTCTCCTCAATGAAGATCATCAAAAATGATCTATGTAATAGCATTGGTGAAGAATTTTTGAATGGTTGTTTAGTTTGTAAGATAGAGCGTAAGATATTTGCAACCATAAGTAATGATGCTATTATAGATCGTTTTTAAAATATGAAGTCTCATCGAGTACAATTGTAAATTGATGTTATTTTTCTAATAATGTAATTAATTATCTTTTTCTTGCCAAGTTGTTGTCATTATAAAATTTTAGCTCTTATTTTTAAAGAAATGGTGCACCCGTCTACTTGAAATCCTGAAATCGCCTCTGAGAAAAAGAGGTCTCATGTGAATTCAGCAATAAGTGGAGCAAATATTATTGAAGATGATCCCAATAAATCAAATAAGAGAAAGAAAGCATCAGGACAACAAGGCAATCCTTCTAAGAAGAAATTCAAAGGAAATTGCTTCAATTGTGGCAAAGTTGGCGACAAGTCTACTGATTGTCGGGCTCCGAAGAAGGGCAAGAAAAAGGATCAAGCAAACATGGTTGAATCCAAAGAAGAAATGGACAATCTTTGTGCCATGCTTTTGGAATGCAATCTGGTTGGTAATCCTAGAGAATGGTTGATGAATTCCAATGCCTCCCACCACGTGTGTGCCAATAAAGAACTATTCGCATTATATGCTCCGGCTCAAGCTGATGAGAAAATATATATGGCGAACTCCACTACGGCAAAGGTTGAAGGAACAAGCAAGATTTGCTTGAAGATGACATTGGGCAAGGTGGTGAGATTAAACAATGTCTTTCATGTTCCGGAGTTGCGAAAGAACTTAGTTTCTACTTCACTTCTGACTAAGAACTGATTTAAATGTATCTTTGTTTCTGATAAAGTTGTAATAAGTAATGGTGAAGTGCATATAGGTAAATGTTACCTCACCGAGGGCCTTTTTAAGATCAATGTAATGACAATTGATATGAATAAAATTTCTAGTTCTTCTTACTTACTTGAGTCAAACGATTTATGGCATGAAAGTTTAGGACATGTCGATTATAAAATCTTGCGTAAACTGATTAGTTTGGAAGTTTTGCCTAAATTTGAGTGCAGTAAATCAAAGTGTCAAACATGTATTGAATCTAAGTATGCTAAGCATCCGTATAAGTTTGTTGAAAGAAATTTCAATCCCTTAGACTTAATTCACATAAACATTTATGATATGAAGTCGACACCATCTCGTGGTGGGAAAAAATATTTCATAACTTTTATTGATGATTGCACTAGATTTTGTTATGTTTATTTGCTGAGTAATAAGGATGAGGCAATAGAAGCATTTAGGCAATATAAAACTGAAGTTGAAAATCAGTTGGATAAAAAGATTAAAATGATAAGAAGTGATAGGGGTAGAGAGTATGAATCTCCTTTTGCGGAGATATGTTTGAAAAATGGAATTGTCCATCAAACTACTGCCTTACTCACCTCAATCAAATGGAATTGTAGAAAGAAAAAACTGAACGTTGAAGGAAATAATGAATGCCTTACTTATAAGTTCAAATTTACCGCAAAACTTGTGGGGGAAAGCTATCCTTACAGCAAATAGAATACTCAATCGAGTGCCCCTTAGTAAAATACAATCTATTCCATATGAAAAATGGAAAGGAAGGAAACCCAACTTGAAATATTTCAAAGTGTGAGGGTGTCTAGCCAAAGTCCAAGTTCCTATACCCAAAAGGGTAAAAATAGGACCAAGGATTATGGACTGTGTTTTCATCAGATTTACTACAAATAGTAAAGAATATCTATTTTTGGTTCATAAATCCGAACATCTGGATATCCATGATAATACGGTAATTGAATAAGATAATGTTGAGTTCTTTGAACACATTTATCCATATAAGACTAGACATGAGCTGTCTAGTGAAGGGTATAAACGACCTATGGATGAACCAACGAAGAATGTACTTAATGAAGAGAATCCAAGGCGTAGTAAACGTCAAAGGACGTCGACTTCCTTTGAATCAGATTTTGTAACATTTCTTCTTGAAAATGAGCCTCAAATATTCAAAGAAGCGATGTCTTCTACGGACTCATCCTTTTGGAAAGAGGCAGTTAATAGTGAGATTGATTCAATCTTGAGCAACCATACCTGGGAGTTGGTTGATCTTCCTCCAGGAAATAAACCTTTAGGTTCAAAATTGATCTTCAAAAGGAAAATGAAAGTTGATGGTACTATTGATAAATACAAGGTAAGACTTGTCGTTAAAGGCTTTAGATAAAAAGAAGGCCTTGATTATTTCGATACATACTCGCCAGTAACAAGGATAGCGTCCATTCAGATGTTGGTTGCATTAGCGGCGGTATATGGTCTTGAAATCCATCAAATGGATGTGAAAACAACTTTCTTAAATAGAGAATTGGAGGAAGAAATTTACATGGAATAATCTGAGGGTTTTGTGGTTCCTGGTAAGGAAAGGAAAGTGTGCAAACTTGTTAAGTCACTCTATGGACTAAAACAAGCACCCAAACAGTGGCATGCAAAGTTTGACCAAATCATGTTGGCAAACGGATTCAAGATAAATAAGTGTGATAAATATGTTTACATTAAAGACGCTCCAAATCACAAAGTCATTGTTTGTTTGTATGTTGATGACATGTTGATCATTAGTAGAGACTTTTCTGACATAAATGCTACGAAACGAATGCTTGAGAGCAAATTTGATATGAAAGACCTTGGAGTTGCTGATATGATCTCTTTTAGGATGGGTTAAAAGAGAAGAGTCGCCACCTAACGAATTAAGGTGCGTTAGGGCACCATTCTAGACTAATTATGAACTTATTTTAATTTAGTCTACGTCAACCAGAAATTCGGGTAAGAGTTCAGGTTACCTCGAAAGAAAAGTGTTAGACACTTTTCGAAGTCCACAAATGTGGGTCCCGACCGAACTCATATATTACGTGGGGATTCTATGTGATAAGCAAAAGGTCGATTATTTTATTAACTTAACATTTAACTAAGCGTTCAAAAGATAAAAAATATTAGACAAATTACACATGCAACTTAATTATTATCTGATTAACAATTAACTACGTGATAAAGCAATAAAAAAGTTAATAAATAAAGAAGTGAATTAGATAAGCGAAAGATAGAAAAAGACACAATTTATAATGACAAGATTCATTAAGTTATACCTAGACTACCCCAAACAAAGGACATGCAAAAAATAAATAAAATTCAATCGAATTCAGACAATGGTTAATTTTTATCTTATTCGGATCAGCTCCCGACTTATTAACGGAGACAATAACGTATATCGCATTGTCGAATACTGCTCGGGGCAACTTCCATCATTTTCGACTTTCTATCTACCCCACCTAGTTTGATCTTAAAGGCGTTCTAAAGAAAGCGATAAAACTAGCGCTCCCTAAAATGCCTACCCGGCCCAACTTAACGTCCAAGAGACACTTAGGTTGCCTAATTAGACTCAGGATTTACGTCAAACAAAATAAATAGGACTAGCAATTAGCACGTAAAGGTTTCAAACCTCTTATTTAATTAAAGTTAAATAGGTGATTAACATGATTAAAAGATAATTATTCATTTTACGTGATTAAGACCTATAGACATAATTTCTAGGCGATGCATATTAATCAAGGTGCCGAAAATTAAATTAACATGCTGAAAAATAATTAACAATTGCTGAAAAATAGTTTAAGATGCTGAAAAATTAATATAGCTATGCATAAAATTAGTTTTAAAATGCAGAAAATTAATTTAACTACTTAGCTAATATTAAGTTAATAAAATTCTTAATTTAACCATGCAACAAATTAGTTTAAACATGCAGGAAAATAGTTTAGTTTACATTAGATTAAACATGCAGAAAACTTATTTAACTGTGCAGGAAATTAATTTTAATTTTGCAGAAGTTTAGTTTAAATATGCAGAAAAAATTAATTTAATTGTGCCGGAAGTACTTTAAATGTGTAGAAAATTAGTTAAAAGTATGCAGGGAGTTATTTAAATGTGCAGAAAAATTAATTTAAAATGCTAAAAATTAATTTAAAATGCTAAAAATTAATTTAAAGTGCTAGAGATTAATCTAGAATGCTGAAAATTGATTTAAGTTGCGGAAAATTAATTAACAATGAAGGAAAGTTAATTAAAAATGCTGAAAGTTAATTAAAAAATACTGAAAACTTAAATTAAGGTGCTGGAAATTAATTATTAGATGCTGAAAATTGATTTAGAGTGCTAAGAGAAGTAAATTTAAATGCTGAAAATTAATTTAGATATGCTGGAAAATATTTTAATATAATAAAACATGCAGAAAAATAAACATGCTGAAAATTAGTTATAACATGCTAAAAAAAAAAAATTGTTAAACATGCTGAAAATGACTAGACATGTTGTAAATTAAATTGATATGTTCGAAATTAGCACTATCATGCTAAGAGTCAAATTGATAATCCTAAAACATGATTTCTAGGTGATAAAATAATTTAAGTAATAACTCTTGATCGTTTGCCTAAGTGATAAAACAATGAATATGTGAAATTTATCAAATAATCCTATAGGCATGACATCTAAGTGATAAGGTATTCGAATCACATAATCCCCACCCCCATAAGCAGTCCCCATAATATTTTATTATGTAGCTACAGAGTTTGTACAATAATTATTACAAACCCAAATGGATAAAGAAAGAAGAAACGGAGAAAGGCTAAGCGGGACAGCCCTTCACTACTCCAAACCCCTAGCAACTCTGCGTCTTATCTAAATTCTCGCCTTCAACCTATTGAACATGGACAAAGACACCAAAACACTCCTAGAATCCAAAAACATACCTTTGGCAGCCCATAACCAACCTTTGGTGCTGTCGAGATCCTAAGGATCTCAAGGATCCCAGGCAGGCTCACACCAAAGGGGTTATGAGATACGCAAAGATCGTTTCAGATTCACATATATAACACCACGATAGGGCAACATTTAATTGTAAGATAAATCAAAACAAGATCATAATCACATAGGATTAGCACAAAAGGAATGAATGCATCGTTAGAGAAAACTAACCAGTTGATGGCAAGAATAATAAGACACAAATAAGAAACCGCACTTCCAAATTGAGGACCAGTGATAATAGTTAGCAACCAAATCAATCTCAAGATCAAAAGTAGAGAAATATTTTTTAAGTGTAGAGGAGAATAGTGTTGTTCCACCCCTTTCTTTTTTAAAAAAAAAAAAAAAAAGAGGGAGTCGATAATGTCTGTAAGAGTAGGAGTCAAAAGCATGTCCCAATAATAAGGGAGTAGTACTGTTTTTATAACCACATAGTTATAAAGAATTAAAGGAAGGAAAATATTCCGAAATATCAATTAGGAAAAAGGAAAAGAAATATTCACAAAAATCAATTAATGAAAATCTTTTCCTTAAAGAGACAACTAAATCAATTTAGATTAAAGGGTCAAATTTACCATAAATAGATAAGTAAAAAAATCTGTTAAAAATTAAGAGGAGGAGTTGACACTTAACATATAAATCAAAACATGATAAAACAATAAGGGCAATTAGTCATATAAGAATATTCTTTAATCAAATCACCTACACCAAATCCGATCTAAATTACCAAAATAATCATATACGGAGTTGTTATAATCCCATCAAGAGAGGAAAATCAATTGCAGGCATACTGATATCAATCAACAAGAATTCGAGCTTGCCGAAAAGAATCTAGTAAGGGCATCAAAATTAACAACGTATGATTATGATTAGGAATAGTAACAAGATCACAATTCCAACTTAAATTTCAACACCACATCAATGGTAAAAACAAAATCCTAACTGCAAATAAAGAGAGAACCAAGATTTCAAGAATTGCAAACTCAGTACTCAATCAAGAATTAGGGTAAAATCAATGTTCATACAAATTGGGCATTTTTGCATATTATAGTCCAAAGGTGCAAGTAAGAATAAAATGGAAAGAATCAAATCAAAATCGTATCCCAAACATCACGAATTTCGAATCTAGCAATTTATCTAAAGAAAAAAAAGAGTAGAATAGAATAATAAACTGGGTATGACATTAAACCAAGAAATGAAACCTGGGACGGATTCTCCGTCATAAATTCATAACATTTTCCGACGAAGGTTAAATCGGACAGCAGGGCAGCGGTGGAACGATGACGAAGAGAAAGACGGTGGCGGGGGTTCCACATGGTGACCGAATCAGAGAGGTGGCGGCGGTATTGAGTTCACCGGCGATGGAAGCAGCGCAGTTCGCCGGTGGTCGTGATGGTGTTCCGATTGTTATTGGCCGTGAAGGGAGAAGAGAGGATATCGGCGACGGCTGGTTGTTTCATCGGTGTTTCACCGATAATAACGAGAGAAGGATGGAGCGTTGAGGGAAAGAGGGAGAAGGGGTAGAGGCGGCTGGTGTGGGTGTTCACCGGCTGTGGTGGCCGGAGCTCGTGGTGGCTTGCCGGTGATAGGAGTTGAGGGAGATCGGGGAGAGAGAAAAAGAAGGGGAGGAGAGAGAAGGGAGAGAGGTTATGGTTGGTGTGGGTGTGGAAAATGAATTAGGTTTTAGGGTTAGATTTGGGGGTTGATTTTAATTAAAAAGGAAAGAAAAAAAATGCTTTGATCTCAGCCGTTGATCAACGGCTATGATTAAAATTAGGACGGGTCAGATCAGGGGTTATAATTGGGTCAGAATTTGGGTCATGGGAATTGGGGATTTCAATTTGGGTCAAATTAAAACCAAAATTGGGTTAAAATTGACACACAATTGGGTATAAAAAATGGTCAGAATTTAAATAAATTGGGGAGATTGAATTGAATTAGGATACTATTTAATAAATAAATCAAAATTAGCCAATGTCATAAAATCATTATGAATAGATGATGTAAGTAAAATTAACGACACGTAATATATTATTTAACGACAAAAATGATTTGAAATAGATTAGGCACCTATGAATAATAATAATAATAATAATAATAATAATAATAATAATAATAATAAGAAGAAGAAGAAGAAGAAGAAGAAGAATAATAATAATAAGAATAATAATAATAAGAATAATAATAAGAAGAAGAAGAATAATAATAATAATAATAATAATAATAATAATAATAATAATAATAATAATAATAATAATAATAATAATAAGAATAAGAAGAAGAAGAAGAAGAAGAATAAGAAGAATAAGAATAAGAATAAGAATAAGAAGAATAAGAATAAGAATAAGAAGAATAAGAATAAGAATAAGAAGAATAAGAATAAGAATAAGAAGAAGAAGAATAAGAATAAGAAGAAGAAGAATAAGAATAAGAAGAAGAAGAAGAAGAAGAAGAAGAAGAAGAAGAAGAAGAAGAAGAAGAAGAAGAAGAAGAAGAAGAAGGAGAAGAAGGAGAAGAAGGAGAAGGAGGAGAAGGAGGAGAAGGAGGAGAAGGAGGAGAAGGAGGATGAGGATGAGGATGAGGATGAGGATGAGGATGAGGATGAGGAGGATGAGGAGGAGGAGGAGGAGGAGGAGGAGACGACGACTATGTGTTTGTAAATTATGAGTATGTAAATTTTTAATTAAGTGGGGCCTTATAAGTGGGACCAATAAGGGTAAAAGAGTAATTGTGCTTTTAAAAAGTTACCACATAAGAAAATGTGACATTCTTTTTGGGACAGACCAAAAAGGAAAGTAGGCCACATAAAATGAGACGGAGGGAGTATATTAGTAAGTTATATATATTATAAAAGAATAAAAATTAAATGATAAAAATAAATTGCATATCTTAAAAATCATGGATACGAAATGTCAGAAATTATTTAATATCAAAATAATAATTAAAACTTCAAAATTAATATTTTTTGATAAAATAGCAGCCCGAAAGGAATATCGGGAGGTCAAAATTGGGTGTCAACACGGGATATGAATTCATCGAACTCCACAAAGGTTGGCATTGTCACAGTCTCATTACATTGAAAAGGTATTTGACAAGTTCATGTATTTAGATTTCATTATTGCCAAGACTATTAGATTTGAGCTTTGCACTTCAAAAGAATGAAGGTGAAAGTGACTCACAATTGGACTATGCAAGAATGTTAGGAAGTTTGATGTATATCATGAATCGTACACGATCAGAAATAGCATGTACTATTAGTAAATTGAGTTAGTACACGAGTAATCCCAATCAAACTCATTGGATGGCAATGAAAAGAGTTTTGGGGTATCTAAAACATACTTAAAACTGTGCTTTGCATTATAACAAATATCCTGTGGTAATTGAAGGATATAGTGATACAAGTTGGATCACCGGATCAAATTAAGTAAAATCCATGAGTGGATATGTATAAAATCCATGAGTGGATATGTATTTACTCTTGGTAGAGGAGAAGTATCTTGGAAATCATCCAAACAGACATGTATTGCCTGATCTACAATGGAATCTGAATTTATCGTGTTAGATAAAGTCGGTGAAGAAGCCAAATAGCTCCGAAATTTCTTATTGGCCCAAACCTTTGGCACTAATATGCATACACTGTGATAGTCAAGCTGCAATAGGTAGGGCAGGGAGCATGATGTATAACAGTAAATCTCGTCATATAAGACGGATACATAATACCATTAGATAACTACTCTCTAGTAGAATTATCACGATTGACTATGTGAAGTCAAAAGATAATGTGTCGGATCCACCTACAAAAGGCCTAACTAGAGAGGGAGTTGAGAGATCATCGAAGAGAATGGGTTTACAGCCTAAGACAAGTCATCACGGCGGTAACTAGGTTCAAGGAGATCAAACAAAGTTGTGACTGACGGTTCAACATTGTCAATTAACTCAACCCGTTTTCATGATGAAGACAATGTTCAGTAAACAAAGATAAGGCTTATAGTTTGAAGCTTTTTAATGGTTTCTAAGTTTGGCAGGTATGACCAAATAGTTTGATCTATAGGATTAAACATTTAGGAATCACCTATGTAAGGGTGAAGTGGAAGTCGCTTCATGGAGAATGATAGTAAGGGCCTATTCTCTAAGCTTTCATGAAACCAGATAGTGTTCATGGCTGAAAAGAATAAAACCGTGAGAACCATAAAAGGTAAAAGGTTGGTTATGTAACTTGTGTTGTCTAGGTGTACACTAAAGTTTGACGGTTCAAAGATATCACATCTACCAATTGACCGAGTGCATCCGATACAAGTTCACAACGAAAAGTTCAAAGAAAAACCTACTTATCCGGATACAATTACACTTTGCTTGTAGATCAAACACTTGTTTATATATTTTTTGATGAAATAGTTATTCCCCATTCATGTGGGGAATTGTTGGGTTCTAAGTGAAATATGAATGGAAAATGGAGGAAAAATAAGTGAATTGTGGTTTCACTTTATAAAAGAGTGTTTCTCCCACATTGGTGAGAGAAAGAAACATTATTGTACTTAAGTATGGAAGCACTCCTCCTTGTTGTTAGTGAGGCAAGAAGAAAGCAAGCCTCATGTCGTTGTCATCGTCGCTCGCTCGGCTCGGCTTCGGCTTCGGATTTGAATTTTGGATGAGGATGAGGATGATCGAAAGACTATCTTTTTTGGACAAAATTTATTTAAAACTTGAGAGTTAGTGATCCAAAAATATAATCTGAAATTTCTCCATTTGCGGACGCACACGAGCATGTGCGGATGCATGTCGTAATGCACCTCGAAGGGACGCGACCCTTCGAGGCACTGTTTGAAAATGAAAGTACAACTTGCGGACACAGGTCACCATCTGCAGATGAAAATGGGGCCCGCAGGTGAGACGAAAGTTTCTGGTTTTTGACAAAATGCCACCTGCTGCCGTATTTGGGCCATCTGCACGCACAGGTGGGGTCCACAGGTCGAAGACGATCCGAAACAGTACAATTTTTCATGAACCATTGCTTCTTTTCTGAAGCACCACCTTTTGGTTAAAAATACCTAATTTTTTCCTCATATATAGACACGAAATTTTGAAGTGAAAACACTCTTCTTCTTCCTAAAAACTCAAGTGTGATTTACGAATCGTTAAGTGCGTTCGTAGTTCGATAAATTTGAGGTACCACCATTTGGTGAAGTGAATCATTTTATCTTGGGAGGATATATTCCATTAACCTCGGGTACTTGAGGGCAATAATTTCCTTAAGGACACACCGTGAATTCGGTGGACTTGATTCTTTATTCTTCATCTCTTTCTTGATGGTTTTATCTGTTTTCAGAAAAGAGTTTGAACTTCTTTGTTGTTCTTAAACTTAGTGTTGAAGTTCATTATTGAAAATACAGATTTTGTACCCGAAAAACAACAGTACCTGGGGTTAGTAATCCAAGGTAATGGTGAGATTGACGAGGTTGTGTCACTCATCGTACTGAGACGGATGGAGGCTCGCATCCAGTGTTCTATGTGATAAGAACTTTCCACCTAGGTTGAAAGGTAAGTTCTACATAGTGATGGTTAGACGGACAATGTTATATTTGGGGGGGGGGGGGGGGGGAGTGTTCGTCAGAAAAGAACTCTTATGTCTAGAAGATGAGAGTGATAGAGATGAGGATGCTGAGGTAGATGTGTGTGGAATAAAGATATTCGGGACACGGTGGGAATGAGGTATGGTGAAAGACAAGATGCAAGAAGTGTGACCGAATGGTTCGGGCATGTGAAGAGGAAATGTGCAGGTGTCTCGGGCGTAGAGGTTGCTCGTAATGAGCCTCAGGAAAGGTAGAGGTAGGCCTAAGAGGTATTGGGTGAGGTGATTAGGCAGGATATGACACAATTTCAGCTTACTGATGACATGAGCCTAGATAATAGGTGTGGAGGTTGAAAATTAGGATAGAAGGTTAGTAAGAAGTCGGACATATTTCTTTCTATTCTCATAGAATTAGTATTCTTCTTTTTTTTTTTTGAAATTATTATTATAAGTCTCACCTATCAAAGAAGTATGAAAAAGATAATTTATCCGTGCGAAAAGCACCTCAGCATGCCCCCAACTCTTTCCTCTTTACCATTCCACTCCCGCCAATCTTGAACCCACACTCCCCACGTCATCTCACCCCATAGTGCTTTGATAACTACATATATATGTGCTTGGGACAATATGTTTTTATTGCTTGTTTACCAAACATTAGAAAATAAATTAAAAAATCCCACTTAATTTTTTTTTTTTTTTAAAAAAAAACATTTTCCTTCGTGCCACACACACCCTATTGATCGGACACCCTATTTATCTAACTTTCCAAAAGGTTGGTTTATTTTATCAAACTTCAGACTTTCTCAAAGGCAAATTTTAGGTAAGATCTGTGAATTACCAATTTTTATCCAGATTTTGTATACTTAAAAAAAAAAAAAAAAAAAAAAAGGGATTAAAATTCGCACATACATGTAAAAATCATTCATACACATTCCGGATCTACAACTCTAGATCCTGGATTCGCATCTGTTAGCTTTCATGAACAACATAAATGTTTTTAGAATTAAACATATTCAGTCATCAAGCATGACTGTCATGTCTATGCTAATCTCATCAAGTGAACTCAAATCTCTACTATTTCTGGCCAAATAAGGTTAGAGCTTTTGCCCGCAGGGGCATGGATGAATGGTTGGGAGGTGGGTCTCCCATGTGAGGTCGAGGACGTGGGTTTCCCCGGGGTTCAAAAAAAAAAAAAAGGCTGGAGCTTTTTATTCAGTAGCTAAACCAGTAACCCAATTATTTGCACAACTGTAACACTACTATTCTGAGCAAGGAATGCTTGATTTAGTAATACAATACATCAATAGGTACATTCCATTATTTATACCACAAAAAAAATGTGTGCATTGCCAATACGGCAATAAGTTGTACAAAAGTCTAAGATGCAGTTTCTACAATGCCTCTTTATCTTCTGAGAAGGCAATACAATGTAGTGGTATCTAACTATCATATACAATTTTTACCAGACTATATAGTTTTCATGGTGATTTCTCCAAATACAATAATATTAAGAGCAACAGCGGCGTAAATATCAGTAATTCTGTTTACTTCCAGTTCCAGGTGACTTTGCGTGCTTACTATTTTTACTCCGACAACTTAAATTTATGTTGCAGCAAATTTAGATATGTCCACTGCAGTACAACATTTTTTTACGACATTAACTCCTCCCATCTCTGGTCACTTGGAAAATAAATTTGCAATACTAACCCCAAACATGTCCGAATAGTAGTCCATTGATACAGGGAAAGAGAGTGATTGTTTTCATGACAATACCCAAACCTTGTAATCATTACCCTCAGCAGCCGTTTTCCATCTCTGATGCCCACTTGGAGGCTCATAGTGGCCTGGTCCTATTTTAACAGCCAGCTTATCATCAACAACTGCTGCATACACATCCCTTTCGGCCTTTGTTATTTCCACCTGATCAGTCACAAAGCTTAGCATATTAGGAATAGTTTTGGTTCTGCATCCATAATAGGAAAAGATATCTTAATAATAGCCATAAGAACAGAATTTTACAACAAAAACGATCGTTTGAGAGTATTTAACTATTCCAATTACCTTTTCTTTTGAAACTTTTAAGTATTCGAATTACCAACGATTATATAATACCCAAGCATAGTTTTGCAGCTGAACTTGTAAATACCAGTTCTACTGTTGTTAACATTTTGAAAATATGTGTGCTGAATTCATCAACACACCCGGACATACTTCCTTCTAGAAATATAATTCTTCACCTTATGACAACCTTATAACCTGGTACTTCCAAAAAGTGCATCCGAGGTTCCATGTATTGTGTGCATGTAATATACATTTGTTAGTTTTTTAGAGGTCCATTTCACTGTATCATCATAGCGCAATTCCAAAAATGAATTGGTTTCATGTTAATTGGTCAGAACAGAAAATAAGGGAATGGAACATGTTAAAGGGAAGAAATATGAAGAATGTTTGTTCTCCTCTTCTCACCTTCATTATTCATTCAAAATCAATCAACCACTTAAATTTTCAGATTAAGCTGAAATTGAAACCTGCAGGACTCGACATGGTTTTTGAGACTAACCTTACTCCGACAGTTGATCTTGTTCCGCTTTCTGAGTGATATAAGATTTCCTATTTCAGATCGATAACCAGAGAAAATGTGATCAAAGAAGACTGACGGGGTTCCAGGGTGAGTCAGGATATAGGCATAACCTTGCATCTCCTTCCCACCAGGAAATCTCCAATGACCCTTCAAGGAAAAGCCCAAGATACAGGAAAAAAAATAAGGATGAAAAACAAGTCAGATCTTATGCTTAGCATTATTCCATGATATCAGTTATTACAACAATCAATAACAAGCCCATTGAGGATATCATATGACAAGCCCTACAGATGTGACTAGAGGTTCAGCATGAGACAGAAGAATATGGAACTAAAATAAGGTTATGTAACCCCCCCCCAAAAAAAAAAAAGAGGACTTCTAATTTGCCACTAAATACTTGTGAAAATGTAAAGAAAGATTTGAAAAACATCAATGGGAGTTTGGAGTGCTACCTAAATTGGGAGACAAAATCCATTTCAAGTCATTACAAAATTTACAATTGTCCCATTAATTCATATTGGGAAAACTTTTTCAGCTCAAACGCATGGATTTTAAGTCAAAGAGAACAAACGGAACCTAAGAAAGATGTTCTGTACCCAAACAAAAAGAAAATGCTGAAGAATTTTACAGCCTTACGTTGCTAGAACGTCTGCTAACTTAGATATCGACAAGCAAATTATGGAACATCAAGAGCAAAGAAACCAAAGGATATCAAAGTTGACAACTAGGCTGGACTAGGATTTATTTTTTCACTGATTCCGCGGAGAACTATTCTTCCGCATGGTGGTTACAGCTATGCACTAGTGCCAACAGAGTCTACAAGGGTTACATTTCATCATAATATATCTAACTCTAAATAGCATTTGTAGGTAGTTCCCATGATTCAAGAGTGCATTTAGCTCTCATGCTTGAAGGATTCAACCACACTATGCAGAAAAAAGGTAATAAATTAACGGAATGATCAAGAAAGGCATATAGTTGGTTCAGGCAAGTGGATATGCTGAACTATCTGCATCCTCATAAAATCCCTTTTTAACATTGTTCAAGATAAAAAGAGGAGCCTCTTTAGTCCTCTTCTAACTAAAGAGCATATTTTACCTGTGTAGAACCTGTATCATGATTCTCTATAAAGGTAACAGCACGAGATGGCCACCATCCAACAACGCCAGGAGGTTTTCCCTTCTGATCCGATAATCGCCAGTATTCACATCTCTCAATTGCCTAATTACATAGAATTTGAAAGAGAATGCTGTTAACACTAGAAGCTGACTTCCCAATCCTTCCTTCTATTAAGTACTGTCGCTCAAGTACTTGCATCCACTGTGCCAGGAATAAAGTTTGAAACACTTACAGAATGAAGAATTCCCTTTGTTGTCACATCAAATGCTCCTGCAGTTCCATTAGTAGCATTAATCCAGTCAATAATTCTCTGACGGTGCGCATCTTGATTGTGATCCATCTCTCCGTAAGTATAAACGAGGGAATCCCAAAACTCGCCCACAGCGAAGTAAGGCTCAGTTGCTTCCAAGTAATCCTTCACATAACCACCCCAGAACCCACGAACAAAATCAAGCCTCCATCCATCATAACCAATCTCCTCCCTGCCAAACCAGCGTAATCATAAAATTTGTTACAAGTTGACCTTTGAAGTTGGGACATTCCTGAGTAACACATGGGAAATAGAAAGAAAAGACACTTAAATTGTATTTTGAAAAAAAGGGCAGCCCGGTGCACTAAAGCTCCCGCTATGTGCGTGGTCCGAAGAAGGGCCGGAGCTTAAATTGTACTTTATAGCAAGCACACAGCATCTTCATACAATGAGGCAGAAATACCCATGAAAAAGATGAAGAAATACCACTTTCTTAGCAGTGTAACAGTTGTTCAACTTCACTGTCTTCCTTATGAGAGGGTGCAATGCAAAGACAATTAATTCCTGAGGAGTGGATGGGATGAAACAAGAACATCTGGTGGACATGGATGAGATTCTAGTTCGCTGCTATATGCAAGTGACTAAAGTAAGACCTGCTGATACTGTTTTTCTGTTTCAAAAGAAATGGCTATTGCAGCAAAGAAAACCGTTATTGGATCTTCAACTATCAATCAAGTATTTGTTTCTGAATGTTCCTAAAGGATATTCGTTGGACCTCGTTTAATTTTCACATTTTGAATCAAAGCATTAGTGTGGAGCAAGTAATCCAGTCCCTTTTCCAACTGCAATTTCAATTCCCTTTGCCAACTGCAATTTCAATTTTAACTGCCTTCAGTTACCAATTTTTTCCCTTGAGATCGTGATGAAACTCTTTAGAAAAATGACATCTGATGTCTTCCAGAGTGACAGCAGTATATTTCGAGTCCTCTCTTTAAGCACTATCCAATTTCCATCTGCCATCTCTTTCCTATTCTTTCCACTGAATGCATCAATCTCCGTAAAACCAGAAATCCTAACTGAATCACCTGATATCTATATCCTGTTGGCTTCCTTTTCTAATGTGCTTGACATACACACAGTAGAGAACCTCTTCACTTTTGCTCAATTGCTTTGCATTTTAATATGTAGTGCTAAATATGCTTGGTCATTTAAAATTCAACCATAGATTGACAGACATCAAATAGTATTTATTTTGACAACACCTGTGTAATTATTGCTAAAGATCCTAGGTCGCTAAAAGCAAGTACATGGATGACATTCTCTTGATTTAACCATCAAAAGGTGTTCAAATGAGAATAAAACAGAAAAAAATAAAGGGAAAAAAGATCATTATAGGTCAAAACAAAGAGAACTGAACCTCAGCCACAGTAACCATTCCTTGATATCCTTCCTCACAAATTCCTGGGAATGGTCAATGTTAGGAGCAGCATGGAAATTATCTCCACTACTTTTGTTGCCCCTACCCTGTTGGAAAAAAAAAAGGAAGTTCAGACATCTGGTTCAACAGATCTTGTAAAACCAGTCCGTATCTCATTAAGGGAAAGGGAAGCAATAATGTCATGCTAGCCACAATGTCCAAATTATTCTGGCAAAACCATAGTAGAAAAGTTGCAAAGCATTGCTCTGGCAATTAATAGATATTTTAAACAGTAAGGTAGTCAATTTTAAAGCACAAATTAAAATCAAATGAGTATAGCAAAGTGTGCCTCCTCACACACACCAACTACTTTTGGAAGTAAAAAAATAGAAATCAGATAATGCACTCTCGAAGGAAGATTAGAGAAACAGGTAAAAGAAGGTGCCTTTGGACTCTTTTGTCTGCTTCCCCCAACCCCCAAGGAGCTTAAACCATATTTATGGGTGTGCCATAGTCGGTTAGCATTGTCTCAATTTTTCAATTCTCAAATTCTCCCTTAAAGTTACCTTTGCCATTAAATCACTTCAGGGTTATTTTTGTATGTTTGACCAAACAATCTCCTTCTTTCCCTAAGTTTTCTTTTTTTTCTCGTTCCTATTTCTCCTTAGTTCTTTTTAAAATCCTCTCTCGCGCGATAATTTTGAGCATCGATGATCCAACGATAGCAACTTCTACATCAATTATCAGAATAGCAACCACATTAATCATTCTTCTGGCTTGGACCATTTCCAATTGCACATGTTTGTGATTATTTCAGAGACTACAGCAAACAATGAATGTTAGAAAAAGTACAAAACAAAAAGTACAGCCATGGGCTCCCATTCCTAGTCCGAAATTAAAGCTGGTGTTGGTGATACCAATGGAGTTCCACCGTACGACGATAGTATTGCAAATGGATAGCACCACAGATCCAAAGGTGAAGTTATACCCAGAAGAAAAGGGAAAATAAAAAGAAAAAGTAATGGCAGAGGAAAAAGAGGAAGCAGATGCCGGAAATCAAATGGAGATGAGGAATTCAAAACAGATTGACAGGAAAGTTTTTCTGGAGAATGGAATTGAGAGGAATGTGAAAAGAGGAAACACAGAGAGGAACCATTAGAAGCAAGGATATGTTTGGTAGTAGCGTAAAAGGACAACGATATCCTTATTATGAAAGAGATAGTAATGTAACTTAAATGAAAAATGTGAGAATAAAAAATGGGAACAATGCTAACCTACTACAGACATGTGTGTGTACATATACACACATATAGTGTTCTTAGTGCTTCATTCAGTTTTGAAGATTTAAATGTGTTTTGAATGATAAATAGAGCACATGGATTCTAGTTTATCAGCATATTAGAAGGGCTAAAGAACCATAATGTTAGTTTGAACAAGAATCTCAATTACTCCTACCAGTAAGTCCCAACTGGTATAGCAAATCACTAGTGCCACATACGATGAGCAATACATAGAAATATTTAGACCTTTCACCTTTTCCAACTTCAACAATCCTTTGAAAAACCTTACTTGTTTTGACATATCAAAAATATTTTAATACAAACTTTTTTTTCTGGATTAACATCTCACTGCAACTGATTTCAAATAACAAAGTAAGGAAGGGATATACTATTCATCTGGTGGTGGACAAGTAAATTCTCAAATATTTCAATTTGAGATGGTGAAGGACAAGCATCACCAAAAAGTTTCCTTTGCTTAGTACAACAGCAAGGAAAAATCAAGAGAAAAATGCACACCTGGAAATGTGGATCATCAGCAACAACTGCCCGCTCATCCCAATTTAACCGACCACCAAAAATATTCCATATACCATTTTGATTCCGTTCACTTGCACATCTATGATTTAAGACAACATCACCAAGAACCTTGATGCCCACCTCATGGAATTTCTTTACTGTAACTTTCAATTCATCAAAACTACCATATCTGACAAAGAAACAAAAAACCACTCAAAAATGAGATTACATTATAAACAAATTCAGATAGAAAAGCACAAATCGAGAGAGCAATATGAAAGTCTCATTTTACCTAGTAGGAACTAGGAACTATCTAATCATTGTTCAAAATGAAGGATAATAATAAGATGCTAAATTATTTACTAAGTAACAGTCTAGTTGAACGCAGAGAAAGAACAAGCAGCTTCAGTAAATCAAAATAACAAAACGGATGTTCTTGGCATATCCCCTATTTTAACTCCAAATAAAAAAGTTAATAGCCAAGAGAAATTAAATTCTCATCAGTAGAAAACTTAAAATGACACTGCCCTTCCTGATATATGGTGTATCTCCAAAAATGCATGATTTACACTTAAAAAAAATGAAAGTGGAAAGAATTTTTATTATAATACCTGGAATTTAAGTTATATAAATCCGTAGGCATGTATCCCTCTGGTGACACTGAGTCAGTTGGTGGAGGTAACCAGATCACACTGAATCCAAGTGAAGATAACTCTGCAGCTTTATCATGTAGCTCCTTGTACCATCTTCCAGATTTATGAGATTCCCAATTAAAACCCTGGCACAAAATCTCAAATCCTGTACCAATTCCTGAAGTTACTTTCACATCAGGTTGTAAAACCTCAGCTTCAGAAACAACTTCTTGGGATATTGTTGGCATTGCCCTTCTGAATATACTATAAGCTTCCGCTGCAAGCTTCTCAATTTCTTGAAGAATGGTTTCTTGTATTTCCTTACTTTTTGTCTTCAGGCTCTTCTCAGTGGAAATGTCACTCACCAAATTCCTTATATCCTTTATTATTTCATCAGTATACACAGAGCCTGCTTGACTCTCCTCAGATGAACGGTTGACTATCTGGGAAGAATTTGACTCCTCATTTTCTTTTCTCTCCTCCAAATGTATTGCGCTAGACTGATGTTTGCCACTTGGAAGAGGTATATAAAAGTCGTCTCCCTTACAATTCAACCAAGTATTTTTGTCTAGCTTCACCACAAAAACAAATCCGGAAGGTCCTCCATCCAAAGTAAACAGTCCTGAAGAACCATTGCCTCCCTTTTTTCTCTGTCAACAAGAGCATATGTCATCAATATGCAAATAGAAATAAATGGTCTTAAAAACAAAAGGTTACTAAATCTTTCGGGATACTGAAAGAAATTTTCCTAAGAGAATCAAGAAAAGAAAAGTGAACAAGATGATAATCCACGAGAAAGAGACCCACAAGTACGGAATTGCAACTTTGTTTCGAATATGGATCCATTCTAAGTAGCAGATGCGCGCTGCATAAACTCAAATTTTAACTGTGGAGACATAAACAAGTATTTGAAAAGAATCAGCATCATTCTGTCGGACCCTACCATCACTGGGAGATTCAGGGAAAATCTAAAATACAGCAGTTGCTGAAGGGAAAAGATTGCACACTTTTAATTTTTAAGTGCTTGATGGCAGTAGCAAACTTATTTGCCCAGGTTAGCCCTTATCTTTTCATGCAGTCATATTTGAGCCTCCTCGTGAGAAACAGTAGTTCAGAATATGTTCACGTTCCCAAGCAGGTAAGTTCCTTGTAGTTTCTTCTCTAATCATGGTACACAATCATCAAGCATCATCTCGATTCACATTGAATAGTCAACTGATAGCAGTCCAGATGATCCTAAGTTTCTCTAGAAAAAAACAATTGTTCTAATTTTCACTACATGTAGGAATTCCTCTCTTATAAAAACAAGCAAACAGATTAAAATCTTGGGAAAAACGAGTCCAAACGTCCTGTCAGGAGCTGGTATATAAATGATTAAGAAGCTGATTTTAGTTATGTTAATAACACCTGGAGGACTGAGATGATGAGTTGATTAATGAGCTCCAAAGGCTGAGGTGCTAGCTCACTATCACTTTTGGTTGCTATATGTAACAGCAAAGAGAGAAGGAGCAGGCAACGAACCTATGGTATATCCTCTCTACTCCTAATCATCTGACCTTCTTCTTCTTTCATTCTGCTTGTATTCTATCCTTTATTCTGAAATTCTATGAGTTCTTCTTCCTTTTCTCATGCAGCTCCAGAAATCTTCATTGGAGTGTCAATTATTTTACTTCCATTTTTCTGTCAATTATGTTGTTTGTCTGGTTCGTAATCCATTTTCTTTCCGTTGTTATTAAATCAGAAAATCGTCCCAAAAATGTGTTGATTCATTTAATCTCCAGTTATTAGATCACTACACGTCTCTTTATTTACTAAAGAAGAAGAGAACGACCAGTTGTTTTGATGTATATGTGCTAGTACAAACTTGCATATTTTAAGCAACCTGCCCGGCCCTAGCAGACCCATTTCATGTCCAGAACTATTCAGCCACTTTCACTAAGTAGGCGTAGAGAACGCAAAGATTCCATTTTCCGTGGCAGCTAAAATGTTAAGCAATATAACAGATCAAAGAGATAAACAAGTGCCAAATGGAAAAGAAAACAAAGTAAAAGAGTACTTGATCTGTCCCCAAAAGAATGTCTTATCCTTTTCAGACCGTCCAAAAAAGTTCTTTTACAGTTTTTTTATAGTTTATGCACTTTAAAAATCATGTAGGAACCTATTTTACACTTTACAATATAATATTTACTCTACTCTAATCACTAACCACAAAAGTCTAACATTACGCGCCCAGATATCCCCCACGAAATACTAAATAATTTACATCTTGCACCTTCTTTAATTAACACACTGAGTTATACTAAGATAATTGATTTTGAATGGAAGGAGTATCAACAAAGATTCTAGGCTTTAAGCACTTCAAAAAAAACCGTGATTGGAGGTTGCGACAGCCACTAATCAAAATGCAGGTTAGGAAACCATGCCTTGTAGAATCCAATGACTTACTGGTCAGAAACAGATCCACAACTTCCATTTTTTCATAAGTATTTTGATTCATATACCAGCATCAAGATAGTGCTTACAAAATTGCATCAATAACCTAGACTGACTCCTTTATCAATTCACTAGAATATTAAAAAGGCAAGTTACTTGCTAGACTTAACTGAACCAGACAACCAATGTAAAATTAGACCAACAGATTAAAATCTTAAAATATAAAGGTTACAACGTCCTTTCATTCATTAGAGCAGAAGAGAAAGGTTAGTTTCTCTGGATATACACATGCTAGCTATTACAGACACACAGGCTTACACAGTACATACTGCACCAACAACCCCTGTTTGATGTCCAGAACTACTGTGCCGCTTTCAAGCAGGTGTAGGGAAGCCAAATTCCAATTCCCAAGGATCCCAATATATTAAAAGCAGTAGATCTGGCCAAGAAATAAACGTATGACCAATGGAAAGAAGAAAAAAAGGTAGAAAAATAGTGCTCCCTCCCTGTACCTCAAAAAAAGTAACCTTACTTCCCTCTTTTGGAGTATAATGTTTGCGTGAGATGAATTTAAGTGGGGAACATGATGAGTGAGTTTTTATATAGCCGAGCCCAACTTGTTTGGGACGGTGGAGTAGTAGTTGTTGTTGTGCTTCCCTCTTTTGGACCGTCCAATAATGTGGACAGAAAAGCTTTCACACACTTTAGATATCGAACAAGTTGTGTAGGACCAAGATTTACTCTTTAAAATAGTACAACTTTTACTCTATTCTCTGAAGCCAAAAAAGTCGTCATATCAGGCCTACATGTTCCACCTTAATGAATACTACAGACTTCACATGTTCCAACTCTTCTCTAATAAACACACGAAATCAAACTAAGACTTTTAAATCGGATGGATGGAGTATACATGAAGATTCCAGGCGCAAAGCTATTGGGAAAATCCAGGATTGGAGATTACTATGACCACTACAACAGGTCAGGAAAAACCTGGCTGTAGAATCCAATGACTTGCTGATAACAATAACAACAACAACATAGCCAGTGTAGTCCCACAACATATCCAATGACTTGTTGATGAGGAAATTATTTAAAAAGCATTTTGATTGGCTAACATTAAAGGTGTGAACTCTTGCTAGACTCAATTGAACCACACAACTAAGGAATTGTGTCAGTTCAAAAGAAAGTACCTGCAGCAAAGTCCGCAGTGCATTATTCTTGAACACTACTGTTTCCGCTGGATATGGCATTGCAGGAAGTTCCCATATTTTAGTATCACCTTTGCAGATTCCCCAGTGAAGAATTATATTTCCAGGTAAGTCAGTATCTATATACAAAATATTCTTGGCAGTCTCTGGACACTGCTTAACAGAGACACTAACTGTGTTATCAACAAGAGTCTCTTTTACTATGGCAAGCTCCTCGTAGAACCCTTCAAGACGCCTGTTTTTCACACTAGACCCGTCATTGCTGCTTGATTCCCCTTTAGAAGGAGCAGCTTCTGGCTTAAGGAGGATGTTCGACAGCTTCCCTAGAGATCCTGCAATGAACTTTCACTTTCTTTTCTCAGTAACTTGAATTTGACACAGAATTACTCAAACAAGATAAGACATAAAAGTATCTTTCTGTCCATGCTGATATGTCAGCTAAGCAGAGGAATGGTTTGATTAGAAACTACTACAGCATTCGGACTATTATAATACAAAATATCTTGTAAGTACAGAAATTCATAACAGTTCAGTGGTGTATCAACAGATGGTCAATAAACAGATACAACCCTTCTTTAGCCTGGGTGAACAACCTTCATTGTTAGAAAAGATATGTTTCAACGTATGTGAGCTATTTTTCTTCTCTGGAGAAAGTCAGCCAGGCTAACATGAAAGAGATGACATAGATTGAAAAGGGAGAGGCAAGAACTATGAACATTTGGGATGCATTTCGCAACAAAAAGTATCCTGGACAACCTGACCATATGCCCGATCCCTTTTTAACACCAACGATATTAGCATCATCATCAAGGCAATCAACAAGAGGAATCTTGAAGTCTCGCCCCCTGTGCTGATACCAAACTCCAGTTTCCTCATCCTGCATCATCAAAATAAACCAACACCAAATCATCACCACCAAAAAAGTGAAAACTAAAGCGATCAGAGCAGCAGCATACATGAATATGGTTTATGCTGAATGTGTCGTTAGCAGCATAACACATATAGAAGAAAGATGAAACATCTAAGCACAGAAGCTCACCTTCAAAACAAAATTTATAGCTGCAATAGACCACTTAGATCTTATGTCAATCTTCACCTCTTGAAATTTTTTTCCTTTCAAAGGAGTTTCAATTGCGTAATCCTGTAACAGCAATGAAATTCACATTTAAAGAAAAAATATGAGAAAGAAATGGACACCTTCATGGAAATCGAAATTGAAGCAATTATATCCAAATTCAAGAAGAAATATTAAGAGAAAGGGGATGAGGCAAACTAGTAAAAGGGATAGTAGCAGACACCTTTATGGCAATAGAACCCGACGGCCACATCTCTGGAGGAGGTTGATCCCATTCACTGCCAGATTAAAATATAAATTTTAGAAACAATAGATCCAGACTCTTTAAGAATTCAATGACTATTGCGCACAAGTTCACGAGGTATAAATCTCCAAACCAAAACTAAAAGGCTATTTTTCCCATCTTAAAGACTACAACTTGATATTAAAACTAATTCCTTTTCTATACATGCTATTGTAAAATTTATTCACCTAGTTATTCTATCATCAAACCAGACTAACCTTCCAGTGTCACCTGTATAATGGACCCCCCAGTGAAGAATCCATTTCCCCGGCAAACTACATCCCACAGAAAGGTGCCAATTCTCTTCATCCTTCCCCTTATCCAATCTGATGGCTATCTTTCCTTCAGCCTGCAATACCAAAATAATCCAATCACTCCTCAACAGCTCTTAATTCTTTCGCTATATCACTAATGTGCTCACCAAATAACACTTACACAAAGCGCATATATTTAATAATCAAAACAGAGGAGATTCAAATATATTAAAGAAAACTGTACATCTAAAAATGAAGGCTGAAATCTTCAGTTTCTCTCTCTCCTTTTGTAAGCTTTACCAGTCTTCTTCCTTTTTTTTTTTAATGAGTAGTTGCTAAACACGGTTCCTAATCATGTAGAGGTTAAGTTCAACTCGTTTTTTTTCCTCTCCGCCCGGACCAACCTGTTAGGTTTGTCCTGAATTTTCTACTTTACTTGAATTCCACCATAATTGTGTCTTACTTCAAAAGGGTTTTCTTGGTGGAAAAGTTTTTCTTCGATCTCTTCCATAATTAGTGAATTCAAAAGGGTTTTCTTGGTGGAAAAGTTTTCCTTGGATCTCTTCCATAATAGTTAATCCTTTCTTGGAGGATTAGTTTTAGACTTAGATCTCCACTTCTCATACATAATACAATAGCATCTACAATATAGTCGTTTAGAGAGTCTTATTTATGGGGAGATTTTTCTCTCCATAGTTTTTATGAGTTTTTTAATAATATTAGTTTTTTCATATGTAGGTCAATATGACCAAACCCATATCATATCATAAAGTCTTTTTATAGTTGTTTTCTTTGTCATATGATTTATCATCTCAATGGTTTGCAACTATTAGCTTCCCCATGACGCCCTATCGATTTCGAACCCAACACAACCCATCAACTCGGCTTCTTAGATTTAAGGTGATTTGTGTATCTACCCCAACGATACTATTGTTCAGTACCATTATGAAAGAACATCCGAGCAAGATATGCACCTCTTCAGGAATGAAAAAAAAAAATCCATCTACTTTCATTTGGTATTTTGACCTACATTTCTCGACTCCTCGATACTCAATCAAATCCTTTTTTTAATGACTAAATGCGTTTCTATAGTCCCATATTTCATAATGCCCAAACTCTTTCTTCTATATCGAGGATCATCGAAATAAGCAAAAACACTATTTCGATAGAAAACACCATTTACAGGGATTTCAATCGAGATACCTGAACAGGGCATTAGTTCATTCTCGAGTTCTTGAACAGAGTATAGTAGAATGATGAATTTATTTCTTTCGCCTTTTTGATTTTACACTTAATAAACAATCCAAACAATACTGTTGCGAATAATTCAAACTGCTCGATTAATTCAACAAAACAAAATTCCTCACAGAAATGGCGGGAAATATGAAAAAGCTCAATTCTTCAAGCTCCAAATACCCATTAATTCCTACAAAAAATCACTCATTTCTAATGATCCAATGAATTTTCAAGCAAAAAAATAGAGCACACAATGTACAAATCTACGAATTTCTAGATCATTAATACATATACACAACCAAAAAAAAAAATACTCACTCTGTCCCAATTTATGTAGTACAGTTGAAATTTCGAGGTTCAAACTTCTAAATTTTGATCGTGAATTCGAACATACAAGTCTTTAAGTTTATTAAAATAAAATTTATATATCTAAAACACTACGTATAAATCACAATAATTTACGACTTAAAATATTTAAAAGATGTATAAAAAATTTCGATCAATAGAAAAACTTATTCACTCTCAAAATTTCAACTGTGTCACATAAATTAATAGAGAATGAATATCTATTGCAATAAAAAGAAACACTTCAATCAAATAAAAATTTGATCTACTCTAGAAATTTCAATTGTGCCACATAAATTGATACAGAGCTAATATCTATTATAATTTAAAAAAAACCACTTCAATCAAATAAAAATTTAATTGACTCTCGAAATTCCAACTGTGCCACGTAAATTGATACAGAGCTAATATCTATTGCAATTAAAAAAAAACACTTCAATCAAATAAAAATTTAAGTGACTCTCGAAATTCCAACTGTGCCACGTAAATTGATACAGAGTAAATATCTATTGCAATAATTTACCTTTTCCGGTCGTTTCAACGAGAAATTCTCCGTAAAAACAACGTCGGACTGTTCCTCCGACGTTTCAATAACCGCAGCAACGGTAGAGCTAGCTCGGAGAGAGAGATTCCGGCGACGGAGATGATCGGAGAATCTCAAAGTTGCCTTACCGGAAAGTAGCGGTCTCCGAGAGTAATTTAGAGAAAAATTAGGGATTTTTTTGGAATTTGGATAAAGTTTTGGACTTCGCCGGAGATAATTGCCGATGAAAGGCTTTATAATAACAGTGGACATTTTTCTTTTTTTCCTGGTCAGTTAGATCTCACCTGAAAAACATAAGAAAAAGAGAGAAGGAAATATATTTGGTTTGTTAGATAATATATTTTATAATGATCAGGTCCATGTGGATAATTATTCCTAATTTTTTTTTTCGATTTTTCATTTGGTGTTCAAGTTAGATTAATTTGGATTTATGTCGAGAAATTTCACTTTAGATAACATGTTTTTTCTATGAAATGTGAGTTATACTCGTGACTCAAACTTGGACTCTTTGTTTAAGAACGAATGAATATTTATTATTCTATCATAAAATATATGGTGATTCAAAAAAAAAAATTATTATTCTTTTTAAAAAGATTATGAAAAACACTCCTAAGTAATCTGTATTAGCGATCTAGCACCTTCAACTGCATGATTAGTAACACCCTCCTCTATTTGTTATCGAACCTTTCTACTCACGACTTTGCTTGTACTTGACTTTATTTATCAGTTGAACCCTCGTACTTGGCTCTATTTGTCTGTGTACTTATGACTAGACTGGGAGCTGCCCAGCTTGTATTTGGCTCCATTTGCTAAAATAGTTTAAAATCCTCTTAATTATTAATATTTTTAAGGGGCATATAGTTTAAGACAGAAGGAGTATTTTATATCTTGGAGGAGGAGGATGGTCGGAATGAGGATATTCGGGACAAGATTGGAATGACTTTAGTGGAGGACAAGATGTGAGAAGCGAGACTAAGATAGTTTGGACATGTGAAAAGGAGATGTATGGATGCCCCAATGCGGAGGTGCGAGAGGTTGGTTATGGATGATTTTATGAGAGGTAGAAATAGGCGGAAGAGGTGAGTAGACAGAATTTGACGATGTACCAGCTTACCGAGGACATGACCTAAGATATGAGATTAAGGCAAATACGATAAGGTAGTAGGTAGTAGTGTGTTGTCTTGTTATCCGTCCATACAAGTAGTCGTAGTAATGTTTCTGTAGTTTCTTGTTCTTTGATTTCTATTATTATTTGTTGTTTCATATACTTCGATTATCATAATATTTGTTGTGTTATGCTTTCACTTTCGTTACTTTTTTTTCTGAATTGTTTTAAACTATTTTTTCTTAAGTTGAGGAACTGCTGAAAATAGTCTATCTACCTCTGAGGTAGATGTAAGTTCTGTGTAGTAAACCTCATTTCATACGATTACATTGAATATGTTATGATTGGAGGAGTTTGATGGCAATTAAGGTAGTTCCTATGATCTTTATTGCAATAACAATAATGACAATAAACTAATGTCTTGAGTATTAAAATGATAAAGTATTAATGGACAAAACAAGGGGATAAAATGGGAAACTATTGGCGCATTGTCCGAAAGGGGATGCACTTTCCAATTCCATCGTCTACGGAGAATACTATTCTAGAGTAGAAAATACTTTCCAGCTTTATGTAGATTCCAAGTCTCTATCTGTCACACACAATTCTGTGGTCCTAAAGAGAAATAATAGGCTTTTGTCAATAAAAGTCCTGTCATTATTTTAACTAATTATGACTATTTTGAAATTTGATCGAAAATAGTCTCTATCTCATTTTTAACATAGTGGTACAAATTCGAATATTCTATCATTCCTAAATCTCATTTTATGAAAATACACAAGATATATTGTTATTGTTGTATGACTCTTTTCAAATTTAATTTTTAATATTATATTTCATGTAATTTATTGTAATTATAATAATAATAGCAATATATTTATTGTAATTTCTAATCTTATTCTTATCTTGGATGATAGAAGATTCTATAATTTACTGTATTTATATATATTCTTCAAAGTCGATAAAAAGCTTGATTGAACCATTGATCATTCTCCAATTCAAACAATTCCTCTCGACACTTTTTTTTTTTTTTTTTGATAACAAGGGTATTTCATTATATTATATTGATCATATCAAAAACTATATTGGAGCAAGGTGTAGTTGAGGGGTGATATTACAAGCATCTACCACATTACATTCTAAAATCACATTAAGGGGGTGTTTGGCCATGAAATTTTTTTACTTTTTTCGAAAAATTATTTCACTTTAGTGCAAATTATAGTGTTTGACCATAAGAACTCCAAATACAATTTGGAACTGTATTTGGAAAAGTGAAAATCACAAGAAGTCAAAAACAACTCCAATTTATATTCATGGCCAAACACAACTCCAACTCCAAAAAAATTTGATTTTCATGACCAAACACCTACTAAAACTAGACATTACAACAGAAGACACTACATTAATTATATATTCTAAAAAGATGTTGATGTATTGATACTTTGATTGATGCCATCTTCTAAGGTTTGAAACATTATCGCGATAATTTATGCAGTTTGTCTGCTTGATCTTACTACGAAACTCTTAAGACTTGCGTGGGTGGATTCCAGAAAAGTGTGGCCGACTTGCCATTATCTTTAGCCTTAACTTGGGATGCTAACTGTCACGGGGACAGTTTGCTACACTCAAATCGGTCAGAGGCAAGGGCGGTTCAATGGGATTTATGACCCAAAGCCAACTTTAAGAAGAGGCCCTTTAATTAATAAAACTATATATATGTTTATTTGATTTCTTTCCTTTTTATTTTATAACGATGGTGTACGGGCCATCTTGTACGTATATTGACTATTCATTTCACTACATATTAGTATTTATTATATAGTTTTTGAATTTCTAGATTTTAAAATATTTTATTGATCTAATCTTACTTAACTTCAAAAGTTAGTTAACTTAACCGCTAGAAAGCGAAAAAATGACACATAAATTGAGATGGAAGGATTATTTATCTAAATAACATCTTGTTTCTAATAAAGTCAATGAAATATCCAAAATACAAGCGACAAGCGAAAGAGAAAGAGAAAGAAAAGAAGGTATGGTGGTAATATCTCCTTGAACAGGCTAATTTCTCAGGTTTCAGCAACTCTGCACAATTTACTGGTGTACAGGTTTCAAATCTTGTTATTTTTTTAAAAAAAAATAATGATACTAATCTATAATATATACTACTATATAATATTAAATAGTAATCATGAAAATATGGGGCCTTTAATTTGAGGGGGCCTAAAGCCATGGCTTTAGTGGCTTCCCCCTTGAGCCGGCACTGGTCAGAGGTTAGTCCACCGTGCGGCAGTCAAGTCCACCTGCTTGATGCAGTCTGCGTGCAGTTAAGTTCGCCTGCTTTCAATAACGCCTATACTGTTTGGACTTAGAATATTTTTCGATGCCTAAACTGAAATGAAATACAGGAAAAATCCCAACCTTTATATTAATTCAAAATAATACAAAGGTCCCTCACTCATTATGAAAACAATTGTGCCACAACTTTGACCTCTACTTAGGCACAATCACAAGTCGATTATTGCCTTAACACTCCATTGAAACCCTCAAGTTCCTTCTAGTGTTACTTAGTGAATTTCAGACTTAGTTTCTTTCATTCACTCTCTTCTTTTCGTCCAAGGTCAAGGCTGCACATTTATAGAACATGTGACAACCTTTGACTTACAGCCAACAGCATGTCGACACTTGTCATGATTAAAGCCAATCAAAACTAAAGTGCAGTTGTCATCCCCAACTACCTCAACATTCAAATTTCGAATTACAAAGCTATTACAAAATATAAGAAATCTACCCACAAGCAGTTACAAAAAGATAACCGCCACATGTGCACAACATGTGTTGCCCAATTTCGCTCCAAAGGGTCTAATTTTGCGCCATGTTAGTGGTGCTAAGGCACTGTATAGCCATTGCCTGGCCACTATTAACTTGAATCCAGCCGCACATGCCATTGTTGATGCCTTGTCTGCGTCTATCTTGATCATGCTAACTCTTGTTTGTCTCATGCAATTCCTTATCTTTTTGGTTGTGTTAACTTTGCTTCTGCGTAGCCTTGCCTTTAGCTCCACTTGATTAGCCCCCACTTGATCCAATCTTGGCACATGTCATATGCCAACTTGCCCACTATCGACGTCGGCCAACGTTCATGCCATGCCATGGCGCACTGCCTTGCCGACATTGCTTATTTTCAGCTTGGCAATGCCACCCCACTGCCCACACGATTGATTCAATTTGTACTTATGCCCTTGGCAAAGTCATTCATGCCAACCCTTTGCCGCCACCGTGTCATCCGTCGAGTTTAAGAGTCAGACTCCTTATACCAACCTATTTAGTATTAACTTATTTTGCTCTCCATAAATGTGAGACACCGGTATTATCCAACCAATTGATGAGATATCCACAATAATTTAATTTATCAAACTCGAACCATTTAACAAATTTATTACCTCTCTCACATTTATATTTAGAGCCCATTTGGATTAGCTGAAAAAAGTGGCTTTTAAAAAGTATTTTAAAGTGCTTTTGAAAGTGCTAAAATTTATTTTTAAAATAACCAATTACATATTTGGATAAAAGTGTTGAAATTGAAAAAAAAATTGTTGATGATTTTAAAAACAAGTGTTGTTAAGCACTTTCTTTTTGTCAAAATATCTGAAATACCCTTTAAGTTGTTGACATATTATGTGATTTTTATTTCTGAAATAATTCAAATTCAAATTAATTTATATTTTAATTCAATTTAAATAAAAACTGATTATTTAAATTAGTTTTATAGGTTAAAATATTTTTAGTTGATGAAAAAGAATTGAAAGCAGCAGTACTGAATTTTTTCTTAGCAAAACGCAGAAGTTGATGAAAAAGAAGAGGAGATAAGATGAAGAAAAGGATGAGCAAAGAAGAGCACACAGCACTGGTGCCTGGTGGTAAAAAAAGAGAAGAGAGATGAGGCTTTATTGAAGTGGGGTGATATGGGGATTATAGAAAATATTAGGGTTAAAAAAGTAAAAGGGTTGGTCAAACATAAATTGCTTTTAAGCCAAGAACAAAAAAGTAGTGGGCACCAATTTTTAACTTTTAGCTTTTTATTAAATAAATTTTAACTTATTTTAAATATTATTTTTTTTGATTTGCCAAACACTCAAAACAATAAATTTTAAAAAAGCTTAAAAACAGGTTTGACTTACTTTTTAACCAATCCAAACACCCTCTTCTATGCAAAAATAGGGGCAGAACTACACTATATCAAGGTGGTCATCCAAATACCCTTTTGTCAAAAATTTATATTAAGCATATAGATTAAATATAACTTATATATATCCCCTGACAAGACTGAGTATTACAGCTCAGTTGTGAAGGGCGTTCGTGGATAAATAGTGGCTCCAAAACCTAAAATCCATTCACCTTGTGAATTCCTACATGCACCACTGATATGACCAGTTGGCAGTATGACAAAACCGTCTATGTTCAACATGTAAAACTCAAGGATAGAAGGCTGCCATTTTACATACAAAGTGATAGTGTATTGATGCATTTTAATATAATTATATGTCATTTGTTTCTTGGTTTATGGTGGCTGAATTTGGCCATTCATTTTCCTTGAAATACATGTACCTTCACCCCTTTATTCATTCATTATTACTTATAACTCTTCTAACTTCTAGGCCATTCATCTACCACATTTATCTTTCCATTTATTCTTCATATTCATTGCATGGAAGATTTCCTCACCTATAAATAGTGATGGTCTTGCATATTTTTTGAAGTACAAGAAAATAGAGTGTTCACAAAAGTTAGTAAAAAAGAGAGTTTATTAGTTGAAGGGAGGTGTTCTTTTTTGTGGAGCTTTGAACTCAACTCTTGTCCAGAGTTTGTTGAATTGTACTTTATGATAAGGCTGTTGTATCCTGGAGGGGACAAGTCAAGAAGTTTACTGCTGGACCGGTGAAAACATTTGCTGCAGTGGGCTTGAATCTCCTTAAAGAGAGCGAGATATCCGCGCCTCAGCCAAGAAGAAGATTATTTCATTTTTTGTATTTTCAATTGTAATATTTGTAATATTTCACCAACAATTTTAAGGAGATTCAATGGCAACAATTGAAAAATCTGCGGATGTCAAGATGGGAGATCTTAACAAGCCATTCCGGTTCAACGGTACTCATTTCAAGAGGTGGAAGGGTAAAGTACTTTTCTACTTAAGTCTTCTCAATGTTTCTTATGTGTTAACTCAGAAGAATCCAAACAAAGTAGATAACTCTTCCATGAATGATGATGAACTTGTTTCTCTTCAAGAGAAAGTTGAAAAGTACGATGTTGATTCCTACAAGTGTCGGTATTTTTTACTTAATTGTCTATCTGATAATTTTTATGATTATTATGATAGAACTTACTCTAGTGCAAAGAAAATTTGGAAAGCATTGCAGAGAAAGTATGATACCGAGGAGGCTGGAGCGAAAAAATATGCCGCTAGCAGATTTTTTCGTTTTCAAATGGTGGACAACAAATCAGTGGTAGACTAAGCTCAAGACTTTATAATGATTGTTGGAGAGCTCACGTCCGAGGAGGTCAAAATTGGAGATAATCTTATTGTTTGTGGCATAGTGGATAAACTTCCTCCTTCATGGAAGGAATTTCAAAAAACCATGCGCCACAAACAAAAGAAAACTTCTCTTGAGACATTGATAATGACAATCCGCATGGAAGAAGAGGCAAGGGGCCAAGATGCACTTATGCAAACAGAAGAGAACAACATCACACCGAAGGTAAATTTAACTACTTCAAATAATGCTACCCCTGAAACTAACAAAAATACTTCTTTGAATCCTAAGAAGACAAAATTCAAGAAAAATAATGGTAGACATCCCAAGGACAATAATGGTGGAAATAACCAAGCAAAAAATCAACATGTTCAAGAAAAGGGACCGTGCTTTGTCTGTAGCAAGAGTGGGCATATTGCTCGATTTTGCAAATTTCGGAAACGTGGGCCTATACCTCAGGCAAACGTTACCGAAGAACCATTTGTGGCGGTGATAACAGACATAAACATGGTGGAGAATGTTGATGGATGGTGGGCCGACTCTGGTGTAAACCTTCATGTCTGTTATGACAAAGATTGGTTTAAAAAATATACTCCTTTTGAGGAGCCCAAAACCATCATGCTTGGAGATTCTCACACCACTCAAGTGCTTAGAACGGGAGATGTCGAGTTGAGTTTTACTTCTGGAAGGATATTAATTTTAAAAGATGTACTTTATACTCCTTCCATGAGGAAAAATTTGATGTCTAGTTTTCTTCTTAATAAAGCAGGCTTCAAACAAATTATTGAATCTGATCAATATGTAATTGTGAAAAATAATATTTTTGTGGGTAAGGGATATGCATGTGATGGGATGTTCAAGTTGAATGTTGAAATGAATAAAACTTCTACTTCTGTTTACATGTTTTCTTCTACTAATTTTTGGCATGCTCGTTTGTATCATATTAATAATCGTTATGTGGGAATCATGAGTAGTTTAGGATTAATTCCAATGATCAAAAAGAATTTTGAAAAATGTGAGGCTTGTAGTAAAGCCAAAATCACAAAAAGGCCTCATTTTCAAGTTGAAAGAAAAACTGATTTATTAGAATTAGTTCATACTGATATTTGTGAACTTGGAGGAATTTTAACTCGTGTAGGAAATAGATATTTTATCACTTTTATTGATGATTTTTCTAAGTTTACATATGTTTACTTAATGAAAAATAAAAGTGATGCTTTTGAGAATTTTAAAACTTTTCTCCATGAAGTTGAAAATCAGTTTAATAGAAAAATAAAAAGAATAAGAAGTGATAGAGGTCGTGAATACGAGTCTAATGAATTTAATTCTTTTGTTAGATCATTGGGTATAATTCATGAAACTACTACTCCTTATTCGCTTGCATCTAACGGTGTAGCGGAAAGGAAAAATAAAACTTTGGTTGAGTTAACTAATGCCATGTTAATTGAGTCTAGTGCACCTTTAAATTTTTGGGGTGAAGCTCTTTTGACTGCTTGTTATGTGTTGAATCGTGTGCCTCATAAAAAGACTAAATTGACACCTTTTGAGTTGTGGAAAGGTCATAAGCCAAATTTGGGATATCTAAGAATTTGGGGTTGCTTAGATCTCTAAGTTGGGTAAAAAAGTTACTATTTGTGCTTTCCTTAGTTATGCTTCAAATAGTGCAGCCTATAGATTTTTTAATCTTGAAGATAGTATTATAATAGAATTTGGTGATGCTATTTTTCATGAAAATAAATTTTCTTTTGATTCTAAAAATAGTGGGGGTCAAAGGATTCAAGAAAATATTTTGCAACTACCTAGTTCCTCTACTTCTATTTTGAAAAATAAAGAAAATGATGATTTTTAGTTAAGAAGAAGTAAAAGAGCTAGAGTAGAAAAAGATTTTGGTCCTGATTATTATGTTTTTAATGTTGGAGATGACCCTCTCACTTTAAAAGAAGCTTTGTCTTCACATGATGCTATTTTTTGGAAAGAGGCTGTAAATGATGAAATGAAATCACTAATTTCCAATAAAACTTGGAAGCTAGTTGATTTACCACCGGATTGTAAAACAATTGGGTGTAAATGGGTCTTACGAAAAAAGTTAAAATCGGATGGATCGGTTGATAAATATAAGGCTAGACTAGTTGCTAAAGGTTTTAAATAACTAGAAGGTCTAGAATTTTTTGATATTTTTTCTCCGGTAACTAGAATTACATCTATTAGACTTTTAATTGCTATTGCTGCAATTTTTGATTTACAAATTCATCAAATGGATGTAAAAACTGCTTTTTTAAATGGAGACCTAAATGAGGAGATTTACATGGAACAACCCGAGTGTTTTGTTGAAGCTGGCCAAGAAAGCAAAGTATGTAAACTTACTAAATCCCTATATGGCTTGAAACAGGCACCAAAGCAATGGCATGAAAAGTTTGATTCCTGCATGATTGATAATGGTTTTAAAACAAATGAGTGTGATAAGTGCATATATCATAAGTCTTGGAATAATTCGCATGTTATTATTTGTCTATATGTTGATGATTTATTGATCTTTGGCTCTAACATTAATGTTATTGGAGAGACTAAAAATATTCTTAGAAGCCATTTTGCTATGAAAGATCTTGGTGAGGCAAATGTTATTCTAGGAATAAAAATTACTAGAACATGTGATGGAATTTTTCTTGACCAGTCACATTATGTTGAGAAAATTTTGAAAAAATATAATTTCCTTAATTGCAAGCATGTTGTAACTCCTTTTGATTCTAGTGTTCACTTGTTTCCTGTTGAAAGTGAAAATGATGTTATAAATCAAAAGGAATATGCTAGCATAATTGGAAGTTTGAGATATGTGACTGATTGCACTAGGCCTGATATTGCATATGCAGTAGGAGTACTTAGCAGGTTTACTAGCAAGCCAGGTAATGAACATTGGCATGCTATAACGAGAGTAATGAAATATTTAATAGGAACAAAAAATTATGGTTTGTTCTATAAAAAACATCCTGCTGTACTTGAAGGCTTTTGTGATGCGGATTGGAACACTTTATCAGGTGATTCCTTATCTACTACTGGTTATGTATTTACCTTGGGTGGTGGTGCCATTTGTTGGAAATCTAAAAAGCAAACTATTATTGCTAACTCTACCATGGAGGCTGAACTAATTGCTTTAGCTTCAGCTAGTGAGGAAGCAAATTGGTTGAGAGATTTGTTATTTCAAATACCTTATTTTGAAAAACCAATTCCTCCTATTTTAATTCATTGTGATAGCACCGCTACAATTGGTAGAGTTCAAAATCGTTATTACAATGGTAAATCCAGACCTATAAGGAGAAAACACAGTAATGTGAGATCATATTTGACAAATGGTACCATTAATATTGATTATGTCAAATCTTGTGATAATCTTGCAGATCCATTGACTAAGGCCTTAGCAAGAGAAAAGGTCTGGAGAACATCGAGGGGGATGAGATTGAAGCCTACAAATTCCTAAGTCATATGTGAGGAAACCCAACCTGGGGACTAGAGATCCTATAACCAGGTTCAATGGGAAAAACGAATCACATGATGACTTCTTGTGAAAAAATGCACTATTTTTTTATCCCTCCCTATGATGTGAGTGCATTTACCTGTAATGATTTGTGAGGTTGAGTTTACAAACTCTTAATGAAAATCTGTAGCTCGTATGAGTGGAGTGCTAAAATTACAGGAGCACTCTCGACAGATTTCACCTATGTGAGTGTGGAAGTAGGCCGCTTCCTATGAGAACTAGGCTCATTCTCAAAGACACTCATGAAACCGGGATAGCAAAAGGCCGTAACGTGTTGGCTATAAAGCTCATGTCAACACCTTGACTATTATGTGTAAGCAGTGATATTTTATTTTTCTTAAGCAGTCATAGTTCAAGTCTGAGACCACTACGACTCTGGAGTAAAAATTACTGTTTTACTAAATGGAGGTTCAATGCAGAGCACACCTTCATTATACATGATAGTCTTCCTTCAGCTAGTAGACTCTCTTGTGTTTAATATTAAAATGAGCGGGGGATTGATAGTGTATTGGTGCGTTTTAATATAATTATATGTCATTTGTTTCTTGGTTTATGGTGGCTGAATTTGGCCATTCATTTTCCTTGAAATACATGTACCTTCACCCCTTTATTCATTCATTATTACTTATAACTCTTCTAACTTCTAGGCCATTCATCTACCACATTTATCTTTCCATTTATTTTTCATATTCATTGCATGGAAGATTTCCTCACCTATAAATAGTGATGGTCTTGCATATTTTTTGAAGTACAAGAAAATAGAGTGTTCACAAAAGTTAGTAAAAAAGAGAGTTTATTAGTTGAAGGGAGGTGTTCTTTTTTGTGGAGCTTTGAACTCAACTCTTGTCCAGAGTTTGTTAAGTTGTACTTTGTGAGAAGGTTGTTGTATTCTGGAGGGGACAAGTCAAGAAGTTTACTGCTGGACCGATGAAAACATTTGCTGCAGTGGACTTGAATCTCCTTAAAGAGAGCGAGATATCCGCGTCTCAGCCAAGAAGAAGATTATTTCATTTTCTTCATTTTTTGTATTTTCAATTATAACATTTGTAGTATTTCACCAACACAAAGCTACAAAAGAAAATTACTTTTTAGTTTTAGCAACCAAGTACCAAAACTCTGTATCATCTTGGGAAATTAAATCAAAACTCATAGTGAATGGGGTTCCTTCAAAGAGGAACATATTTCGAGCCTTCCAGATGAACCAGAGGCTATAAGGGATCAAGATGCTAAAGGGTAAGGCCTCATAATATTGTTCAACACTGGCTCTCTTCAGCTTAAGTACCTTAGGGAGCCAAGTGTTAAAATCATTGAAATGTTAATCTAACTATTCAATGGGGGTGAGAATACCTAATTTGAGACCAAAGCGAGATGGCTTTGGGATAGGAAAGGATCTACAAGATTATTAGTGATTTCATGATGATTTGTTTGGCACAACTTATAAGTCAACGACAGAGCAATTTTTAAAAGAATTAGATAACTCAAAGTAGGAAGTGCTCCATAGCTGCATTAACAAAGGAAATGTCTTAACTTAGAAAAAACATTTAGGTATCACAATCATATGTATGAAGTGATATTCAGGTCAGTCGAAGTATTCATGAAATCATAGCATGATTTAACATAGAAATATCCTCTTGATGTAAGATCTCAAACAATCTTTATTCAAATGAAAAGAGTACTGTAGTAGATATACTGCATGTATGAGGGATAAGATAGAATTTGGTAGATGAAAACATAACTTGAAAAAATTTCATCATTCATGTATTTTTATAGTCAAAAATGGTATTAGCATATTCATAAAATTGAAGTGGCCCTTGAATGAGTTTTCCTCGGGATAAGTTTGATTTTATCCAAACATCATACTAGAAATTAATGTGCCGACTTTTAGAATACTTGCAACAGTAATTTTAGCCTCGCAAAATATTTTTTCAAACTCTAGAAGACCCTCTAATTGTTCTAGGAGGTAAAGGAACATATGTACTACATGTGCTACTTGTTATTTCAGTAATATTTTTGTTTAATTTTTTGCGGCAAAATCACACAAAAAAAAATGATATGAGATTAAAATAGATTTGGAAATAATTGATATGTATGATGTGGGAGGCGGGGACTCAGCATAAATAATTATGTTGAGGTAAGATTGAAATTTCAGATTCAATTTTAAATGTTCAACATGATATAAATGTACTCTTTTTTTTCTTTTTGTTCACTTGATCTTGTAGGTTTATATATCCTTTTGAAGTAAGGGGGTTATTACTACTATGAGTGATCAATTAGACCTAAGAATATATCTATGTACTCTTCCGATCTTAATATTCAATGTTGTATATCATATCGTGTACCTCCTTAAATACTTTAGGTTAGTATTGAATCTATTGCACTCTATCTTATTCTCATGTCTTCTTTTATCATTCTTCGTAAAAGAAAAAAAGAACACAAATGAATCTTGAATTTTTTATTGTGTCTTTTTATGTAATAAATTTGTGTATTGCATTTACACTAGCCCAATATTTGATGTTTTGGTAATATTGGAGGCTCTTGATATTAATCAATATATCAATATATATATTTTGATGTTTTGGTAATTTGATTGTAAACACGACTCAATAATCATCAATCAATATATATATATAAAGGAAGGTTAGAAATTTGTTTATGTGGCATACTTCTAAGGTCACCATTCTACTATATTTTTTATTTTATTTTTTGGCAATTTTTCCTACATTTCTATTTATTTATTGTTGTACAAAAATAAATATATTAATTAGTAATCTCTCCATTTATTTCTATTATTTATTGTAAAAACTTAAATGTTTTAAAATTTATTACTCCACTCCTATTCTTTATTAAGAAATTTGAATGGGTGCAAGTCTTTTATTTTTTAATTTAATTGTGCATTGGTTATGCAATAAAGAAGAACAATAATAAAAGAATAACAAGAGATTCAATTATCTTTTTTCTCAATATTTTAGTATTATCCTATTTTTTTTTTATGTGTTATTAAAAAATTCATCTTCTTTTATAATGATTTTATTTATTTATTTTATTTATTTGTACTAATTTGTATATATATCTATTTATATATCAAAATTAGGCAAAGGAAGAGTATCACCTCTCTTTGTTTAAAAAACTTTTTTTATTTTTTGGTCATCTTCTAATAATGAAATGACAAGATCTCTAATATTTTAAGTTTTCTATTTTTTTTTATTTAATGCATTTACAAGGAATATGTCACGACCCAAATGGCCGTGAGTGGCACCCACACTAATCTTTCTGTGGGAGAACCATCAAACCCGAACCATTACCCAATCATTTAGTCAATATTAAGACGAGGTTATTATAAAAACCAACCTATTAATAATGAATCCAAAGCTAATCATTATTAATGCGGAAATAAAACAAACTACCTATTAAAATCCCCAAGACCCGAAAGTCATCGTACAAGAACTTCTAAAATAAAAATCATGTCTAAAAGAAATATCCTAAAAATAAAGAAAGATATACTGTCTCATTGCCCGAAAGAAGGACAAGAACTAATATGATGATCCATGGCAGCCTGGAGATGGAGTGCTCACCCTTGGATCGAGATCAGCTATCAAACGCTAGAGATAAGGTCGTGTCTGAACCTCTAGAACACTTTCTGAACTCATCAAAAGAAGAGTACAGGGTAGTATCAGTACAAGCCACTATGTACTGGTAGGTATCATAGGCCAACTCAATTTAATAACATGTATACAACATAAATCAAATAATATGTAGACAGACATCAACACATAGCAAGTATTCAATGAATCAGCAAATACATCAATGACGGGCCAAACAATTCTTACAAACAAGCCACGTAACCATCAAGAGTATCAACCATACAGTAAACAACCACGAAATCAATAATAATACCATAAGTAACAACTATGTCCTTCTCACCCTCGCAATTAGAACACCATTAGCTCGTTATCAGCTTATTAAACCACACGATCTCTCAAAATCAACACTAGTCTGTACACACATACTAAGGGACTTATTTCTGCCCAACTAGTCATGACCTGCAGGGGACAATCTAAGTCCATGTACCGTACCAGCGTGGTACCCGATCCTCCATAAACAAGTAACATCAATATCCATATCCGTACCGGCGTGGTACTCGATCCTCCATAACCATATTATGTATATTTTATCAAATTCACATAATCTCTCAGGATACAACACGGCGTACTAAATTTACAAGTACACTTATAATTCATAAGGCAATCCGATCAAGTTCAATTTTCAATAATTATTCATGCAAGTATCAACAATCCAAGTATCATCAAATTCAAGTATGTCCGAAGACCAATCCACAAGCATCTAATTTAGGAGCATACACACAATTAAATCAAGTCTAAACTCCAATTAAACCATAACCTACCTCAATCGAAGAATCCAAATGCAAGCTAATTGCAAGGGCCTCACCCTTCCGTAAGGCTTCCAAATAGTCAAAATCTGTTAAAATACATAATTTTCATAAGAGTACGAATCTAATGACACCCATTTTATAAATTCTTACTCTAAAAATCGTAGACCTAAACCTCAATCCATCGTATTTATAATTACAGAATGACAACTTCATATTGACATGTTGAAAGTCTGAAGCTAAAGGAACAATACTTCGCCTGTACCATTTGCGGGCAAAACTAACCTCTTAACAATTATCATTATTCCCTAATGGTTGGTTATTATTCCATTTAACCGATGATTAGAGCTATCATCATATAATTATTATATTTATTCACTATTTTAACCCTAATTCTCTCTAACAGCAAAGGAATGAAAAACTTCCCATATTAACAAATTGCCATGAATCGTGATATCTTACGAGAAACAGTAGCAACAATACTATTTAAGACCTAACAAATCCTTAACCAACCTACTATTCTACCATTATCCTAATGAACAACATCATTATATTATTATTATCCTATTATGCGCCAATGATTATAAGTAATCATTACAACATCATCATTTATTAGTGCTATACTAATTCAAACCCAATTCCAAAAGTACCAGAAAGCTTACACACCCAAGTGGCCATGGGCTAATATTTATCACCGTCACGTTATTATAAATATAATATTAGGAATCAAAATAGCTAACCTGAAAGCTCTCGAGGATCTCCTTTGAAGCGGTGAATGTGAAATAGGGTTGCTAACCGTCGTTCTCCTCTCCTTGTGGCTATCTAATTCTATTATTATTATATATAGTAAACTCTTTCCACTTAAATTTATTCTTGTATTGACCACATAAGTAAATAAATTGTGGTTTTGACCCATTAAATCACTAATTAAATTAATTATCTAAAATACCCAAAATTTCGAATAGATCCTCACAATTTATGCGGAACCCCGTGGAAACAAAACGAATATGTAAATCAACTAAAACTCATGTTCCGAACCTATTGGAATCACTAAAAACTAATCCGGGGTCGTTTTAACAAAAGGTTGACCGAGTTCAAGATTAACTTATTTTGAAACTCGAGAACCCAATTAATGACTTAAATCACTTTGAACACCTCAAGAATCGATACTACCTATCTCTTTAAGTCATAAATCATGTATACAGACTATGGGAAGAGCTAAAATAGAAAAGTTCACAAAACAACTAAGAGGGTCGTTACAGAATAACTACTCATAACTTTCATAATTTTCATGTCCATAACCCCCATAATTTAATTTGTAAGTTTGTAATGTCTTATGGTATTCCTCTATTTTACCTATATAAACTCATATTTTATTTCATGAAATCTCTCATTCAAAGTCATCCTTTTTCTTCTTCATTACTTTGATTTGTGAAGGCAAGAAATATTTGTTTTCAAGTATTTCTTTTCATATTTATGTACTTTATCATGCTTTCTTATTTTTTAGCATTTCTTTTACACATATTATCATCCTCCAAACCAGTATGATTGAGAAAATCTTGCGAATTAACATGTAACTGGAAAGGAGTTTATGAAGGCAAGAAGTATTTTGCTCTCAAGTCGTTTTTTTTTTTTTTTTATGTATGTATTGCACTTTTTTAAGTTTAGCATTTTTAATGTATTATCGATCTCGAAGTCTGATAAAAAAAATCATCACGAAAATCAATCACTATATAATATAAAGTCCGGTATTAGAGAAGTGATATGGCACCTTTCTTTGGCCAAAGATCCTATTTATTTACTTTTGGCAATTGCCCTTACATTTTTATTTATTTATTATTGTAAGAAAATAAATATGCCAATTACTAATCCATCCATTCATTTTTAGTTTATTGTAAAAACTAAAATTCTCAAAATTTACTACTCCAATTATTCCTATTCTTTAAAAGCCTAAGTATTGATCACAATCAATTTGCAAACAAAAAATCAAATGAGGAGGTAAACAAATATCAACATTCCTATAAAGTTAGTTGCTCAGACTTATTATTTTTTTATTGAGATTTCGTGTTCGTTTTTGTATTCTTATTTTTGTATGTTACATGATTTTGTTCAAATCGGGTTAAAATAAGAACAGTTGTTAGTGTTTGCAATTTATATTGTTAAATAAATCATTGTCAACATGCATAAGACGAGTTTCTATGAATTTTGAAGTTATTCGTCTTTACCTTTGTTCCTTTTTTCATGTTGGTGTTTAGGAGGAAGGCTGTTTAAAAACTCACAACGAATAAACAGGAATTAGGACTTAACCCAAGTAATTTTGATACTTTTATGAATTTTGGTGTTGGTTATAATACTAGAATCACTTGGTGGTATATATTAGAATGTAAGTTTTCTATGCGCATATAAATTTACTCATTGATTTATTTGTTGCTACCCTTTGCATAATGAATGTGTTGTAACTATTTACGTGTGTTTCATAGTACGATTATACTATCTTCATGTGTATTTCTAATGAATGATGAATTAATTAGGCTATGAGTTGTTTTGATTTATTTAGACTTTTAATTTATCTTTTTAAAATTTTAAATTTTGTAAAATACACAGAATTTATAAATATTTAATTCATCTTGTGAAAGAAGAATTAAAGAAAACTTTAGATCTTAAAAATATTTTTTGTGATTATTTACATATTCGGATATCAAAAAAGTTAAATCATAAAATTAATGAAGTTTTTGATGACCGCGCAAAGCACGGCCAAATTCACTAGTTAATGATATAAAGTCAAATTTTAATCGAGGCTTTAAAAGTTTTTGATAAAAATTTGTACATACATATGCTCAACACATGAAGAAAAAGGTAACTTTTTTCCTCACTCTGATTTAAAAATAATGTAATATTCCTACAAGATATAAAGTATTTAACTTTACATATTAATATTATGTTTATATTGCTAAAAGTTAATTCAAGTTAATAAGATGTTAGTCATATATCTATAATACATTATCTCAGATCTTGTTGTGAAGAAATTTTATTTACTAATATGAATATTTGATTAGTTTAATTTAAAATTCTAAAATATTTTAATGTTAAACGTAGGCTGTCTTTTTTTTTTTTTAAGAAAAAAAAATCTTATTTCCCTACAAAATTTCAATATTATCTAAGTGAAGATAAAATCATAAAATTCACTATTAAAGAAACTTGTCCACGTCGCAAATATGCTTAGTTTTTGTATCATGTATCTGTTGTGGTTGAAAATTGATTATATTTTGATCTAAACTTCCTGATTTGACATCTTTTCTTTTTCAAACCTGATTTAAACTTTTTGTAGACGTAAATAATAAAAGTGTCCTCTATATTGTTTGATATTTTAGATAAGATAATTCACTCAACTAAATTTAGTGACAGAATATGAAGATTGTAGATTCGAGTCTCAACATCCTCCATCTATGAATAAATATGTTACACACTCAAGGAAACAAATCAACCCAATACGTAAGATGCATGTCACAGGCCTAGAAAAATAAACAAAATCTTACCTTCCCTAACAGAAGTTCTTTAGGGTTGTTCATAGATTTTGATATGTGACATTGCTTACAAAGAAATTACATGACAAATCCATGAAGATTTTCTCAATTTGAAAAGTGCATTTATTAATTATTGTAGATTGAATGAAAAAGAAATTCATAAAACTAATTATATGTTTATTAATTGAGAAATTTTAGTAGTTCAGTTGATTGGCTATATGAATATTCAGCCTCTTGGTGAAGGTTCTATTTACCACGTTGCAACTCCCTCCCCCAATTTATTTTTTAAAAAAAATCTTTATTAATCTAACGAACTATGAAAATATCGACTTGTGATTGGTTAAGAGCCTGTTTGAGATTGTTTTTTTTAGAAAAAAAAAATGCACATTTTTTGAGAAAAAAACATTTATTTTTTTTTTGAAAAGGTAGGTGTTTGGCTAACTTATAAAAGTGCTTTTAAATAAAGGCAAAAGTAGTTTTTCTGATGTTGGAAGAAGCAGAACATTTCTGCTTTTTAAAAAAAAAAAAAAGAAGCAGAAAATTATTTTTTTCATGACAAAAATTTCTCTTATTAATTAATTAGCATATCTCATAAGTTTGGTTAAAGTTTGATTTTAAAATTTTATACTTCATTTTTACACCATAAATTCTTTATTTTATTTTATGATTTATATATTATTTTATTCCCCACTCTTTTTATTTAAACAAAATCAAAAATATCACTGATGATAATGATCGAAGAATACATAACTCTTTATTTTTTATTATTAGTAACAATAAATGATAGACGAATCGCGTTGCAAGACCAAATGGTATTTTAACAGCATTTATAAATATTTTCTCTCAAATAATTAATCTTTTTAAAGAAATAATTCATGAGACATTGCATCATAAAATTAGTGATGAAATCATTGAGAATTTTTGTGATGTATGAAAGACTACTTATTTTTGTGGTGAATTTTTTCATATGTAATGATTTAATTTATGGAATAGTTTTTAAATTCATTTTGCTTGATGTTTTTAAGTACATTTAAATCATTATAGTAATATTATATCACCATTTATTTTTTTAATGTATTTATGTATATAAATATTGATTGAAAATTTTATAATACATATTTTTTTATTAAACAAAAGAAAAATTTAATCAAAAATATTATAATAGATATTTAAAATAAATTATATTTATAAAATAATTCTATAAAAGTCCATTGACACATGTCCTTTTTAGTAATTTGTCTCTCAAAAGCACTTCTTGAAAACGATTAGTCGAACACAATCTGTTTATCAAAAGTACTTTTCAAATGAATTTGTCAAACACAAACTGTTTTTTTTTTCAAAACACTTTTCTGAAAAACTATTTTATAAAAGTATTTCTCGAATAAGCAATTTTCTAACAGCAATTCCAAACAGACCCTAAGACTCTATCTAAGAAATAACTATAAATCTTAGAATTTCAAATCTAAATTCTAATAGAGACCAAAAAAAAAATTAGATGATTTGTTCTTACATGCTTAAGTATTGATGGACAGGTAATTTCAAATATATGCATTGATGAGAGAAAGCTAACCATGTTAGAGAAAGTGGTGTTATTATTTAGAATTTAGACAGAATTTTCCTCTGTGTTACTGGTATATAGAAGTGTGAGTGAAGCACACGCCTCATGGTTGTCATGTGTGCTTTCTGAAATTATTAGTGAATTTGAGGGTATTTTAGGTATGTTTTGGGTGTTTGAAGTTGTATTTACATGTTGTATGCATGTGTACATTTTGGGTATTGAACAAAAAGCCCAGCCTAGATTTACTTTATTACATTTTTTTCCATTGTTTCAATTCTTTAATATATGTGGACCCCACAATTAAAATTCTGCTGATCAATCTATTCCCCTTTTTTGGTTCACTTCCATACTTCATACTAGACACAGAGAGCTCGTGCCAGTACGGGCCCAATATATATTACTTTCTTGATCCCAATTTATGCAATACAGATAAAATTTAGACGGTCAATCAATTTTTTTGTATGATTTTAAATATTTTAAGTTGTTAATTAGTATTATAATTTATTTTTTTTCTTACCTAATTTTTATTACGTCCCAATTTATGTTACATAGATGAAATTTTAAGAGGTGATCAAATTTTTTTGTATAATTTATTAATTTTTAATTTTTTAATTATTATAATTTATAATATATTTTTACATAATTTTCAGATAATCTATGATATAATTTTCAGATAATATATGATATTCTCTCTGTCCATTTTATGTGGCACTGGTAGAATTCGGAGAGTAAACTACATTTTAATATAGTTTTTAGATATTTAAATTGTTAATTATTATGATTTATAATACTTTCTACATAATTTTCAGATAATATATGTTACTTAATTTACTTAATTTATCTGGCATTGATAGGATTTGAAAAATCAACCAAATTTTTAATTTGTCTTTTAAATATTTTAAGTTGTTAATTATTGTGATTTATACTACTTTTACGTGTGGCACTGATGGAATTTTAAGAGTCAATCAATTTTTTAATGCCTTTTACATATTTGATTTGTTTAGTATTGTAATTTATATTACTTTTTACGTAATTATTTTCTTTATTTAATATAAGTATTTAATTTTTGTGGAAAACCTTGAATTAAAAAACTTTGATTTTGCTTGTTTTTTTGATGTGTAAAAGAGAAACACAATATTGAATGAAAATAATCTAATTCTCTCTTTACATCTTTAAAAGGCATAAATCTCAAAAGGTAGGCTCAATTAATAATGAAAAGATAAATTATCTGTTTCTTTGGTCAAATTACATGAATTGAATTTCACTAATACTTAATACTTTATATATAGCCACAAATAGAAATGGAAGGGCAAATGAGTCAATTTATTTTTCGATCCTAAGCTACTTTATATTCTCACGTATTAAATATTTTATGTTGTTAGTTACTGTGATTTATAACACTTTTTATGTTATTTTTAAATAATATAGGTTACTTCTTATGTTCCAATTTATGTAACTATGATAGAATTTCGAGAGCCAACCGGACATTTTATGTCTTTTAAATATTTTAAATTGTTATAGCCGGGGGTCTATCGGAAACAACCTCTCTACTTCATCTGAGGTAGTGGTATGGACTGGGTACACTTTACCCTCCCCAGACCCCACTTTGTGGGAATACACTGGGTATGTTGTTGTTGTTGTAAATATTTTAAATTGTTATTATTGTAATTTATAGCACTTTTTATATCACTTTCAAATAAGTATTCCAATTTATGCGGCACCCAGTAGATTTTTTTATTATGTCTTTTAAATATTTTAAAATTAATTGTTGTAATTCATTTTTTTTTTACGTAAAATTTAAATAAATATAAGTAATTCTAGAGAAGTAGAAGAACGACTAACCCTAAGCTCCTGAAATATATCAATAAGTGGGACTTTGAGGAGCTTAATTGTCATTTTTTAAACTTGACCCTAAGCTCCTCTCATTCCCTTTTTTTATATGTCTTTTAAATATTTTAAGTTGTTAATTATTATGATTTATAGTACTTTATATATCATTTTCAAATAATTGTCTCAATTTGTGCAGCACCGATAGAATTTCGATAATCAATCATTTTTTTTTAATTATGCCCTTTAAATATTTTAAAATTAATTATTGTAATTTATAGTATTTTTTTAACGAAATATTTAAATAAATATAAGTAATTCTGGAGAAGTTCGCAAATTATAATAAGTGGGATTTTGAGGAGCTTAGTTGTCATTTTCTGAAACTCCTCAAATAGTAATAAATGGAACTTTGATAGCTTAGTAATAAGTGAGACTTTGAGGAGCTTAGTTGTTATTTTGAAACTTAATCCAAAGCTCCTCAAACATTCCCTCTTCCAATTTATATTACTCTCTCCGTCTTAATTCATGTAGCATTGATTAAATTTTTATAGTCACCGAGACATTTTATATATTTTTATATAATTTAAGTTGTTAATTATTGTGATTTATACTATTATATATGTTCTTCACTTTTAATTGTAAGTTTTTCTTTTGAAAGTCAATTTGATCAATCTTCGATGTTAAATTGAATATTTTAAAATTAAAATTTAGATATTCAAAAAAATATTGTATAAGTTTGTAATTATGTGAAATATGAAACTCAAGTGGGCACAAATACATGTGAAAAGTCTTGGCCCCCAGTTCTACCTTGTATTTTTGTCCAATCTTAAACCTTAAAGAAATTAAATATGAAATCCCAAGATTGCCCCAGAGTAAGCTCGTGACCCCAAGCTCCTCTCTATTCCCACTTATTAATATTAACTAGATACGGGGAGCCCGTGCCAGTACGGGCCCAACATATGTTGTTTTCTTGATCCCAATTTATGCAACACAAATAAAATTTGGACGGTCAATCAATTTCTGTATGATTTTAAATATTTTAAGTTGTTAATTAGTATTATGATTTATTGTAAGACACAAATCTCAAAAAGTAGGTGTAACTAATAATGAAGAGAAAAATTATCGATTTCTTTGGTCAAATTACATGAATTGGATCACTAATATTTACTACTTTATATATAGCCACAAAATAAAAATAGAAGAGTGCACCAGTCAATTTATTTTTCGACCCAAAGCTACTTAATGTTCTCATGTATTAAATATTTATGTTGTTAATTATTGTGATTTATAGTACTTTTTACGTAATTTTTAAATAATATATGTTACTTCTTATGTCCCAATTTATGTAACTATGATAAAATTTCGAGCGTCAACCGAACATTTTATGTCTTTTAAATATTTTAAATTGTAAATTATTGTAATTTATAACACTTTTTATACCACTTTCAAATAATCGTCCGAATTTATGCGGCACCGATAGAATTACGGGAATCAGTCAATTTTTTTTATTATGCATTTTTAATATTTTTAAAATTTATTATTGTGATTCATAGTTTTTTTACGTAAATTTCAAATAAATATAAGTAATTCTGAGGAAGTAGATGGGAAAAATGGTCATTTCGCAGATTGATCCTAAGCTCCTCAAATAATAACAAGTGGGACTTTGAGGAGCTTATTTGTAATTTTTGAAAGTTGACCCTAAGCTCCTCTCATTCCCATTTTTTATGTCTTTTAAATATTTTAAGTTGTTAACCATTATGATTTATAATACTTTTTATATCATTTTCAAATAATTGTCTCAATTTATGCGACACCGATAGAATTTCGAGAATCAATCATTTTTTTTACTATGCATTATTGTAATTTGTAGCTTTTTTTACGTAAATTTTAAATAAATATAAGCAATTCTGGAGACGTCCTCAAATAGTAGTAAGAGGGACTTTGAGGAGCTTAATTGTTATTTTTGAAACACATCAAATAGCAATAAGTGAGACTTTGAGGAACTTAATTGTCATTTTTGAAACCTGACCCTATGTCCAACACATGTTACTTGTTTAAAAATATTTTAATTTAATTATTGTGATTTATATTATTATTTTTTATAATTTTTAGATAAACGGAAAGATTATTAAATACAAATAGAGGAAATTGAGCTCAATTTCCAATAATAAAGAGATAAATATGATATATTGTTAATTAGTACTTTTTACGTATTTTTTAAATAATATATGTTACTTCTTATGTCCCAATTTATGTAACTATGATAGAATTTCGAGAGCCAACTGAATATTTTATATCTTTTCAATATTTTAACTTGTTAATTATTGTAATTTATAACACTTTTTATATCACTTTAAAATAATTGTCCCAATTTATACGGCACTGATAGAATTTCGAGAAGAGAAAAATTATCGATTTCGTTGGTCAAAATACATGAATTGGATTTCACTAATACTTACTATTTTATATATAGCCACAAAATAAAAATAGAAGGGCGAATGAGTCAATTTATTTTTCGATCCTATACTATTTTATGTTCTCACATATTAAATATTTTATGTTATTAATTATTGTGATTTATAGTACTTTTTACGTAATTTTTAAATAATATATGTTACTTCTTATGTCCCAATTTATGTAACTATGATAAAATTTCGAGAGCCAACTAAACATTTTATGTCTTTTAAATATTTTAAATTGTTAATTATTATAATTTATATCACTTTGAGGAGCTTATTTGTAATTTTGTAAAGCTGACCCTAAGCTCCTCTCATTCCCATTTTTTATGTCTTTTAAATATTTTAAGTTACTAATTATTATGATTTATAGTACTTTTCATATCATTTTCAAATAATTTCCCAATTTGTGCGGCACCGATAGAATTTCGAGAATCAATCATTTTTTTATTTTGCCCTTTAAATATTTTAAAATTAATTATTGTAATTTATAATAATTTTTTAACGTGAATTTTAAATAAATATAAGTAATTATGAAGAAATCCGTAAATAGTAATAAGTGGGACTTTGAGGAGCTTAGTTGTCCTTTTTGGACTTCCTCAAATAGTAATAAGAGAGACTTTGAAGAGCTTAGTATCAAATAGTAATAAGTGAGACTTTGATGAACTTAATTGTCATTGTTAAAACTTGACCCTAAGCCCAATATATGTTACTTGTTTAAAAATATTTTAAGTTAATTATTGTGATTTATATTATTATTTTTTTGTAATTTTCAGATAAACGTAAAGAGTATTAAATACAAATAGACTCAATTTCCAACAATAAAGAGATAAATATGATATATACAAATAATTATATGCAATAATACATATATAAAATTAAATAAAAATAGAAGGGTGAAGCAGTCAATTAGCTTTTCGACCCCAAGCTACTTTATGTTCTCACATATTAAATATTTTATATAGTTAATTATTGTGATTTATAGTACTTTTTACGTATTTTTCAAATAATATATGTTATTGTACTTCTTATATCCCAATTTATGTAACTATGATAGAATTTCAAGAGCCAATCGAATATTGTATGTCTTTTAAATATTTTAACTTGTTAATTATTGTAATTTATAGCACTTTTTATATCATTTTAAAATAATTGTTCTAATTTATGCGGCACCGATAGAATTTCGAAAATCAGTTGATTTTTTTATTATGTCTTTTAAATATTTTAAAATTAATTATTATGATTCATAGTATTTTTTTAAGTAAATTTTAAATAAATATAAATAATTTTGAAAAAGTCCTTAAATAATAATAAGTGGGACTTTGAGGAGCTTAGTGGTCATTTTGAAAACTTGACCCTAAGCTCCTCAAACATTCCCTCTTATTATATAGTAGATACGGGAAGCCCGTGCCAGCACGGGCCCAACATACGTTTTATTTTTGTCTCAATTTATGCAACATGAAATTTGGATGGTCAATTAATTTTTTGTATGATTTTAAATAATTTAAGTTGTTAATTAGTATTATGATTTATTGTAAGAGACAAATCTCAAAAAGTAGGCGTAACTAATAATAAAGAGAAAAATTATCGATTTCTTTGGTCAAATTACATGAATTGGTTCACTAATATTTACTGCTTTATATATAGCCACAAAATAAAAATAGAAGAGTGCACCAGTCAATTTATTTTTCGACCCAAAGCTACTTAATGTTCTCACGTATTAAATATTTATGTTGTTAATTATTCTGATTTATAGTACTTTTTACGTAATTTTCAAATAATATATGTTACTTCTTATGTCCCAATTTATGTAACTATGATAAAATTTTGAGCGTCAACCGAACGGGCTGTATCACATCGAGATGTCGATTCGTTTTCCGCCCCCAATGAGATGGGAAATTTTTCACCCCCTATTTGTACAGATCTGAGGTTGTCATTTTGATTTTTTTTATGTTTTCTAATTAACGTGGATGGGGAACTTGGAAAGGTGACGAACATAATAATTTCTGGTTGACCATGTTCCCAGAAAAAAGGGGTAAATCAACTGAGTATTCAACTTTTTAAAGTCTTTTTAATTTCTTTATGTCTTTTAAATATTTTAAATTGTAAATTATTGTAATTTATAGCACTTTTTATACCACTTTCAAATAACTGTCTGAATTTATGCGGCACCGATAGAATTTTGGGAATCAGTCAATTTTTTTTATTATGCATTTTTAATATTTTTAAAATTTATTATTGTGATTCATAGTTTTTTTTAAAGTAAATTTCAAATAAATATAAGTAATTCTGAGGAAGTAGATGGGAAAAATGGTCATTTCGCAGATTGACCCTAAGCTCCTCAAATAATAACAAGTGGGACTTTGAGGAGCTTATTTGTAATTTTTGAAAGTTGATCCTAAGCTCCTCTCATTCCCATTTTTTATGTCTTTTAAATATTTTAAGTTGTTAATCATTATGATTTATAGTACTTTTTATATCATTTTCAAATAATTGTCTCAATTTATGCGACACTGATAGAATTTCGAGAATCAATCTTTTTTTTACCATGCATTATTGTAATTTGTAACTTTTTTTACGTAAATTTTAAATAAATATAAGCAATTCTGGAGACGTCCTCAAATAGTAGTAAGTGGGATTTTGAGGAGCTTAATTGTTATTTTTGAAACACATCAAATAGCAATAAGTGAGACTTTTAGGAGCTTAATTGTCATTTTTAAAACTTCACCCTAAGTCCAATACATGTTACTTGTTTAAAAATATTTTAAGTTAATTATTGTGATTTATATTATTATTTTTTATAATTTTTAGATAAACGGAAAGAGTATTAAATACAAATAGAGGAAATTGAGCTCAATTTCCAATAATAAAGAGATAAATATATATATATATATATATATATATATATATAGAGAGAGAGAGAGAGAGAGAGAGAGAGAGAGAGAATTATATGCAATAATACATATGTGAAATTAAATAAAAATAGAAGGGTGATTCAATCAATTTGCTTTTCGAACCCAAGCTACTTTCTGTTCTCACGTATTAAATCGTTTATATTGTTAATTACTACTTTTTACGTATTTTTCAAATAATATATGTTACTTCTTATGTCCCAATTTATGTAACTATGATAGAATTTCGCGAGCCAACTGAATATTTTATGTCTTTTAAATATTTTAACTTGTTAATTATTGTAATTTATAACACTTTTTATATCACTTTAAGATAATTGTTCCAATTTATACGACACTGATAGAATTTAGAGAAGAGAAAAATTATCAATTCCGTTGGTCAAATTACATGAATTGGGTTTCACTAATACTTACTACTTTATATATAGCCACAAAATAAAAATAGAAGGACGAATGAGTCAATTTGCTTTTCGATCCTATGCTACTTTATGTTCTCACATATTAAATATTTTATGTTATTAATTATTGTGATTTATAGTACTTTTTACGTAATTTTTAAATAATATATATTACTTCTTATGTCCCAATTTATGTAACTATGATAGAATTTCGAGAGCCAACCAAACATTTTATGTCTTTAAATATTTTAAATTGTTAATTATTATAATTTATATCACTTTGAGTAGCTTATTTGTAATTTCTTAAAGCTGACCCTAAGCTCCTCTCATTCCCATTTTTTATGTCTTTTAAATAGTTTAAGTTGTTAATTATTATGATTTATAGTACTTTTCATATCATTTTCAAATAATTGTCCCAATTTATGCGGCACCGATAGAATTTTGAGAATCAATCATTTTTTTATTTTGCCCTTTAAATATTTTAAAATTAATTATTGTAATTTATAGTAGTTTTTTAACGTGCATTTTAAATAAATATAAGTAATTCTGAAGAAGTTCGCAAATAGTAATAAGTTGGACTTTGAGGAGCTTAGTTGTCATTTTTGAAACTTGAGCCAACCAAACATTTTATGTCTTTTAAATATTTTAAATTGTTAATTATTATAATTTATTTTACTTTGAGGAGCTTATTTGTAATTTCTTAAAGCTGACTCTAAACTCCTCTCATTCCCATTTTTTATGTCTTTTAAATATTTTAAGTTGTTAATTATTATGATTTATAGTACTTTTCATATCATTTTCAAATATTTGTCCCAATTTGTGCGGCACCGATAGAATTTCGAGAATCAATCATTTTTTTATTTTGCCCTTTAAATATTTTAAAATTAATTATTGTATTTTATAGTAATTTTTTAACGTGAATTTTAAATAAATATAAGTAATTCTGAAGAAGTCCACAAATAGTAATAAGTGGGACTTTGAGGAGCTTATTTGTAATTTTGTAAAGCTGACCCTAAGCTCCTCTCATTCCCATTTTTTATGTCTTTTAAATATTTTAAGTTGCTGATTATTATGATTTATAGTACTTTTCATATCATTTTCAAATAATTTTCCAATTTGTGCGGCACCGATAGAATTTCGAGAATCAATCATTTTTTTATTTTGCCCTTTAAATATTTTAAAATTAATTATTGTAATTTATAGTAATTTTTTAACGTGAATTTTAAATAAATATAAGTAATTCTGAAGAAATCCGTAAATAGTAATAAGTGGGACTTTGAGGAGCTTAGTTGTCATTTTTGGACGTCCTCAAATAGTAATAAGTGGGACTTTGAGGAGCTTAGTTGTCATTTTTGGACGTCCTCAAATAGTAATAAGTGGGACTTTGAGGAGCTTAGTTGTCATTTTGGAAACTTGACCCTAAGCTCCTCAAACATTCCCTCTTATTATATATAAAATAAAATAAAATAAAATAATATATAGTAAATTTTAAATAAATATAAGTAATTCTGAAGAAGTCCGCAAATAGTAATAAGTGGGACTTTGAGGAGCTTAGTTGTTATTTTAAAAATTCCTCAAATAGTAATAAGTGGGACTTTAAAGAGCTTAGTTGTAATTTTGGAAACTTGACCATAAGCTCCTCAAACATTCCCTCTTATTTTATATATATATAGTAATAATAATAGTAGAAAAATAGTAAAGTAAAGTAAAATATGAAATTATGAATTCAAGCATTATTTCGTAAGCTTATTTCATATATGATTAATCTATTCCCTTCTTTTTTGTTCACTTCCATACTTCACAAATGAATTTAAGCATTACTTCATATATGAATTCAAGCATTCGTTCATATACTTCAACCAAGCCTAATGTAGGAATTCAAGCATTATTTCATAAGCTACAGGCTCTGGATGATTACACAATGTAAATTATTGTAATTAATCTCTTCATCAATACACAGTAATTAATTCAATTTTATTTGTCTTTAATTGTTTTTAATATAATATGTATTTAAAAATTACGTAAAAAGTACTATAAGTCATAATAATTATTTCCTCCGTTTAAAAAAGAATGACTTATTTTCTTTTTTAATCCGTTTAAAAAAGAATGACCCATTTCCTTTTTTGGTAATACTTTAATTTCAACTTTTCACGTGACATGTTTGAGACCACAAGATTAAAAGGCATTTTGGTATATTTGACATAACTTTAATTTAGGACCACAAGATTCAAAAATTTTCTTTATTTTTTTAAACTCCGTGTCAAGTCAAACTAGGTCAATTTTTTTGAAACGGAGGGAGTAATAATTTAAAATATTAAAAAAATATAAAAATTTAGTTAACTCTCGAAATTATATTTATACAACATAAATTGAGACAATAGGATAACATATATTATGTGAAAATTATGTCCAAAATAATATAAATCACAATAATTAACAACTTAAAATATTTAAAATATAATATAAAATGTTTTGTTATTTGTCCTGAGCGCGAGTATGTCGGAAACAGCCTCTCTACTTCGTCTGAGATAGTGGTATGGACTGCGTACACTTTCTCCTCCCCAGACTCCACTTTGTGGGAATATACTGGGTATGTTGTTGTAATATAAAACGGTTTGTTGACTCTCAAAATTTATTTGCGCCACATAAATTTGGACAAAAGGTGTAACATATATTATGTGAACATTATATAAAAATTAGAACTTAAAATATTTAAAAATATAAAAAATATCTGGTTGTCTTCAAATTTCATTTACCGTATATATTGAAACAAAAAAATAATATATATTGAGTTCGTATTATCACGGAACTTTGTATCTAATATATATATAGGCATAACATGCAAACAAAATTATGTAATATGTACATACAAACGAATGTTTGAATATGTGTTTAAATTTTATGATTTTAAACCTGTTACGTAAGATATTTAAATTAAAAATTTATCAAATATTTCTTCTATTTTAAATTGTTTGCCATATTTTTATTTTTAGCCCATTGTAAAAAATATATTTCTTATCCTTTTTAACAATTATTTAATTTCAGTTTTTCATGATACATCACAAAATTTAAAAACTTTCTTTCTTTTTTTAAAATGTCATGTCAAGTTAAAAATAAGTCAAACAAATTGAAATAGATGAATAGCCTATTTGAAAATGCTTATTTTTTTAAAAAATGTTTATTTTTCTCAAAAGTGTTTATTTTAAGAAGTGAGGTGGTTGGTCAAATTTTTGAGAGAAAATGAGTGTTTCTAGTGATATGGAAAAGCTGATTTTTATTAGCTAAAAAAAGTACTTTTTTCTAAAATTAGGTACTTTTTTAAAAAATACACTTAAAAAATTTTTAAAAAATTAATTATTACAAAAAATAATTTTTAAATATTGATCAAACACGAACGACTCGTCAAAAGCATTTTTGAAATTACCACTTGTCATTTCAACATAAGTTTTTCTTTTTCTCATATCTATTTCCTTCGTTTAGTTTTAATTTGGTCCTCTTCTTAAAATTATTTATTTCAATTTAGTTGTCTTATTTATAAAATCAAGAGAACTTTGTTATATATTTTTTCAATATTACTCCTATTATTAATAACTATATAAAGTATATATACTCAAGTTTATATTTTTAAAATATAATTTAATAAAATATATTCCTAATAAATATTTTTTTAAAGAAATGTCAACTTATTCAGCTAACTATTTTAAAATGGAGGGAGGATATATTTGGTCAACAATTCAATCACTTTCATATTTGTGTTAATCCAACCCACGTGGAAGTGAGTCCGAGTCTCTTCTGCTCACACAAACGTTACGGGAAAAAATTCTCAAATATATCCTAACTTTTGAAAAATTTGCTATAACATGCTCAAATTTTATGGAATCTTGTGATTTCTTAAATTATTTAGTAGTGTATTTTTATGATATTTATTTGTTTAGCTAAATTATTAATTTAATTATGTATTTAATATGCATATATTCACATCTAGATTTAATATATAAATAAATATCATTAAAATATATTAATAAATAATACAAAAAGCTCATAGAATCTTCATAAAATTTAAGCGTGTTACAATAAATTTCTCTAAAATTTGGATATATTTGGAATCTTTTTCCCAAACGTTACTCAACAAAACACTTGTACTAGATAAGAACAATTCTTGAAACTTCTTCATTTCACTTGTAACAAAACCAAATTGGAGTACAAACAAAAAATTTTGATAATAAATCCCAATAAGGAAATAAAGCAATCAAAAAAAAAAAAAAAAAAGATGTCATCAATGATCAAATTCCATTCTTCTATGTTTTCTCTTTATTCATTATCATCTTCTTCTCTTAAATCATCAATTCTTCCTAAAAAATCATTCTCTTTTTCTTCTTGCAATTTTAACAATTTGAAGAACCCTTTAAGGAATTCTAATTTTGTCATGGAAAATCAGAGTTTTTCAGTGTTATCTGCTACTAAAAACCAAGATAATGGAGCTGTAATTCAAGATTCTTCTATTCAGGTATATCAGTTAGTCATATTCATTGTGTATAATTATTAATTAGCTGTTGTTAATTATTGTGTAATCTCAGTACTATGTGTTGGGATCGAAATCAATCAGTGTGTTATGCGGAAGCTAATAATTGCAAATCATAAAAGAAATAAATGAGATGACAAAAAACTTTACTAGAAAGCATAATATTAGTACTCCTTCATATGAAAATCTAATGTAAAAGAAATCATAAAACTATCGAGAGAAAATCTTCCCCTAAATAAAACTCTCTAAAGACTATTTTGTAGATGCTATTGTGTTATGGTTTGAAAGAACGGATCTTCAATTTATAGAAATCCAAAACTTTTCTTCCAAACATTCGAGCCGTGAAAACAACCTCTTGCAGCAATGCAAGATAAGGCTGCATACCATAGATACTTGTGGTTGGCCTGACCCTTTTTCGGACCCCGCATAGTGGGAGCTTAGGGAACTTAGTGCATTGGGCTGCCCTTTTTGTTTTTTCGTATGTCATGTACTGGTTCATCTTCTGATTTAAAAAAAAAAAAAAGATTTTTTTTGTACAGCTTCAGCTAGTAGCTGTTAAAAAGGAACAATCTTTTTCCTTATTTTAGCATTTTAGGACTTAAAAATATTTATATTGATTAGTGGTTGTAGAGCACAATACAACAACAATATACACACTGTAGTATACAAGTGGGGTCTGGCGAGGATTGTGTGTAAGCTGACCTTACCCTACCTCCGATTGTTTTTGATAGACCCTTGGCTCAAGAAAAATAGTTGTAGGGCACAATGAAAGAAAATGATATACTAGTGTTGAGTAGGTTTTAGACTTATTAAAGAACTTCTAATATTATTATTATTATTATGCTTATATGAAATGAGCTAAATGAAGAAGTGGGATTGATATAGCCGACCTCAACTTGTAGCGGTTGTAAGACCAGAGTCGTCTCAGTTTACTCTAACACCATGTTGAATTGCTTAGTTATTTTAAGTTTGCAACACTATTTTGACCCTCTATTGCAAATTTAGTTGTTTTTTTCCCTTTTTGGGTGGTTTTCATTGACTAAAATTCTTGAACTTACTGTTCAAATGAGTATTCAGGGAAGTGAATCATTCTTTAGGAGTGTATTGGCGAGCATGGAAGCGGTATATATGAATAAAAACCCCACTGCTAAGGCCATTTTGGAGCTCGTTCGTTCTGCCGATGGTGATCAAATTTGTTATGATCATTTTGCATTTAGGACATTTGGGGTACGATAATTCTTCTTTAATTATAGGATTTGGAATGGATGTCTATAAAAGTTTATATGTGAACATACTTAATAAACTAGTGTTTATTGATTTTCGTAGTGCTGATGACTGCAGGTAAATGGCCATGGCATTGAGTCTATGTCGAAGTTCTTCTTGGATTTTGGTTATGAACAACGAGAAGAGCTGAGATTCCCTGCTAAGAAGTTGAAAGCTTTCTGGTTCTCTCCTCCGAAGGTTTCAACTTCCTATCGTGGCAGTGGGGTTAATGGGCCATTGCCAAGAATATTTATATCGGAACTTCTTGTTGATCAGCTTAGTCCAGAAGCTCAGGTTTTCCATCAGCTTGTTGCTAATTTACAGAATTTTTTGTATGCTTTTAATGGAACAGTTTTTGGTCTTACTGATGAATATCACATATCAAAAGTTTGGTGTTTTTGCTGTATGATATTGCACATAAATTCTTGCCCCTTTTTTTTCTCAAGTGCCGGTTTAATTGAATGTTGGACTTGAATCAGATATTAGATTAAAACAAAACTAAGGGAGTATGCTTCAAAATGCTTTGTAATTGTTCTGATTTTAGTAGTTCTGATCTCATCGCTAGGCACATTGATGATAGCTTTTCCAGTGGAGGTATTGTTTCTACTCGGTAGTTGACTTGCTTTAATTGTTCTTGAATATGTTCCAAACTTCAAATATAATGTGACACAGCGTGACACCCTAGTAGAGAGAGAACGTTCATGTTTATCGTTACTAACCCCTATTTTTCTCTAGTTCTACACTTTTAAATAAGCAATGGCTGATCAAATTTCGAATTACATGATTCTTCTTCTTTGGTTGCAGGATATAATTAAAAAATACACTGACATATCTCGCTGTGGAAAAGAGTATGCAGCACTTGCAAGTGCATTTGGGAGTTTGACATGGGAAAAACCCTCGTATTCTGAATTTCAACAACTGGCTAGGTACTGGTCATTGTCCTCCATATTTCATATTATATTCAACATGTCCCATGCTAGCTCTTGGATTAAACTGAATAATGACATTTCATAAATTGTTGCTTACTGGTGCCATTTTGGAGAGCAGGAATGATATTATATATCTCTAGAAGGATTCGTATATTTTTACTTTTTTACAACCAACTGAACTGAACTATTCAGATGCTAATTTTCATGAGCAGCATTGTCAAATTAATCATATTGGTACGTATGTGGTGATTATTGAATTACCAGGGAGAGCGAGTATGCTGCCTGGACCCTTGTCAATGGATATGCGTTGAATCATGTTACCATATCTACCCATCGCTTGACATCAAATCTGAGAAGCATCAGAAATCTAAATCAATTTATTGAGGAAAATGGTTTCAACTTGAACTCTGAAGGGGGTTTTCTAAAGGGTTAGTACAAAGTAACTTCTATGTAAACTTTGCAATTAGTATTGTTGCATTCTCAACTGTAGCGGCATCACATCATAAGAGTATGCTCTAGTAAACACTGTTTATTTGCTTGCTCTTTTACTTGATGTGTTTGCAGTAAGTTCTGCATTTAACAGTCCACCAACCGTATGAAACCAAGATCTCGTAAACTCTATAACACATTACACTGTGATCTCCAAATTTCGTGGAAACTAGATTATTATGTTAGTCGATAGAGCTTTAAAGGACAAATCTCTGTGTATCTGTTTGGTTCTTCAATGAATGAAATCCAGGTTGAAGAGCTTTTCAGTGCTGAGTTCTGTAACTTCTTTTCTCCCCAGAAAATTATTGCTTATATTTTTGAATATATAGAACATGTAGTGATCTCACATTATTCATTTGCGTCAGTAGTATCTGTTTATTTTGAATTTTAGTTCTTTTAAGTGAAAACTGTTCTTTTTTAAATGGTCAACGGATATTGCAAACAAGTTTGATTTATTCTCTTCCTCACCAGTGAGTCCTGATGGTCTTCTGCTGCAAAGTTCAACTGTAGCAGATTCTACCTCTTTCGAATTTTCAGACGGCATTACAGAAGCAGTCCCTTGTTCATACATTGAATTTGCTGAGCGACTTGTACTACCGCAATATAAAGATTTACCCGCAGAGAAGGTTAGTTCTAATTATCCCTCAGTTTTCTTGCATATTTCTCTATAGTAAAAGCAATGTTTAACTTGGACTTGGTGCTTCCAACACCTGTTTATAACTGCATACGAGAAGAAAAATATGTGCCACTGCCGTTTCATGAGTGCACAGTCGTTCTACACCACACATTGGTGTACCTTTTTTCTCCCTCGTGTTGCTTCTTGCAATGATTTGTGTCTGTTCAAAATGTTATATGGCAATATAATTGAATAAAATGCTACTTATTTCTTAATTTTAAAATGGAAAACATTTGTCTGTTGAGTTGTAAAACTAAAAACATCATCTTTTGTGATTGGATCCAATCGCATATTTATTGTAATATCCTAATTCGAAGTCGTTTCTAAGTGGTCTTGAGGTTTTGGTTCTATGCTTGGGGCTTAACTAAATTCATGGTGTCGCATTTTGCATAGTTTAATTGCATGTGTGCTACTTTCAAGCATCTGGGAATATTAGATGTTATGCCTCTTTCAATCGTATGGTAACATTAAGATGTAGCTTGAAGTCTTGAACGTAAACTAGACCTTTTGCAGTTCGATGAAGCGCCTCTTTGATAAACTATATTTTGACACTTTCTTAGGTGGAGGAGTTCCATAGGCGAGACGGGTTTGAAGTTGGAAATGCTGACAAGATATTCGAGAGTACATCCAAGGATCAGTTAACCCGTCGTGCTGCATGAGAGAGAGCGCTAAGCAGTTGGATGTTTCGACTGTGAGAGCTAATTCTTGGCATGTTCAGCTGGAAAGACTTACTCCAAGATTAACTGTTGGAAGATGATGTAGCTCTGAAATGTATCATCTGATTTCCGCAACTATCTATAAGAATATAATTGTTGTGCAATACATGTTTTTTGGGGTCATCTCCATTTTTACATCACAAATTTCCTTTGGTATACATCTTATGTCAAGAAAATTATCAAGAACATGATTCACACTTTCAGGATGATTGAGTAGGTTCAACTTCAGTTTGTATGAAAAGTATCTGATCGAACAATCAAAAACCACCAACATTGATATGGTCAGAGTAAAGATAAAGTTGTAAATGCAATCCATGTTATGATTTTCTCTGATCAAACCAGTTCTTGAATGACGAGAACAACAACATGCATAGTGTAATTTCACAAGTGAGGTCTTGGAAGGCTGGAGTGTAAGATCTTACCGCTTCCTTATGCGGTAGAGAGGCTATTTCCGATAAGTTCTAGAAAGACAGAAACATATATCAAGGTATATGCACCTACGTGATCAGCGAGCAAGGTAACGTTATGGATGAGCCCTCCACAACACCATGAGAATGTTATCAGTTGGTGATTTGGACTCACCTGTGAAAAGTTGAACAAATTACCCTAACGCAAGAATCACTAGTTGATTTCAAGGCTTCAAAACGTGACCTATAGGTCACACGGAGCTCTCATTTTTCCCATTACTAACAAAGAAAGATTTCTATCTGTATATCTAGGGGATCCTCCATACATATATGACCCCTCTTTAGATCATTCTGTAATATTTCAATGATTGCCGCAAGAAATGACGTCATAACTCTTGCAGAAGTATCAACAATTAAAGTTGTAGGTCGGTGTTCAAATAAAGGGAAGCACATGAAAATGACATCTATTATCATAGTAGCTACATGAATCAAAACGGATACTGGAACAGGACCCTCCATAGCATCAGGTGACCAAGTATGTGGTCCTATCTGTGTTGATTTCCCAACAGCACCAGTAAAAAGTAAAATACTTCATGTGGCAGTTGTTATGTGCTTAAATTAAAGAAAGAAAAAGGCTAGTAGTTGGTATAGAGAGAGAGAGAGAGAGAGAGAGACGACACAAATATTTACTCCATGGACTGAGCTCCGCGTACAATACATTCTTTTCAAGTTGGGAGTTCAGCATTTTCAAAGATCACAACTTAATTAATTGTGCACTCCTTCCCTTTTGCCAGTTCATCCAGCGACAAAATGGGAGGGGGCCAACAAAATATATTCATAGCTGGAGAGAAAAGAAAAGAATGGTAGAAACCGATAACTGTCATTCCAATAATACTAAGTTTTGCCGTTTGGTTTTGGTGAGTTCTGAGGAAACTGATGATGGTATGGAGAAGCATGAGTGCCATTTGGGATTGAAAGACTTCTAGGATGTTGTTGTCCATTTCTTGAGAACGATCCCTGTGTTCTAACGCCATTCTTGGTACTAGGACTTGATCCAACTCGGTCTGCTTGCATTGTCTGAAAATAGTAAGATGAGCTGGCCATATCTTTAAGATTTGGCAAAGGCTTCAAGGCTTCGACCACTTCACTCATCATAGGCCTAGCTTTGGGATCACGGCTAAGGCAACGAGCAGCCAACTGTGCAGCTTTCTGAGCACCTTTTATTGAAAAATGGCCTTCAAGTCTAGGATCTACCAATCTGTAAAACCTTCTTCTTTCACCAAGATGAGGCCGCGCCCATTCAACAAGGTTGTGTTCCCCATTTGGCCGGTTCTTGTCCATCGATCTCCTACCTGTTATCATTTCAAGCAGAACTACACCAAAACTGTAGACGTCACTCTTTGACGTTAGATGCCCTGAGACAAATGAGCAGGACAATTACAATCAGTAAGAGGTACTTATCAGCCATCCTATGAAAGTTTTAGTCAACAAAGCATCCAACGCGTTGAAAATTCTTCAACGAAGTATTCAAAAGCAAGAAAAAACCAGCATAAAAATGATTTGGTGTTTCGAGCAGAAATAGTCTCCAACTAGGTTAGACTTATAGTGGCATAAAATTCATAAAAGTGGAGTCAACCATAAGGGTAACTATTGTATGAATTACAAGAACAACCAAGATCTAAACCCTACCTGTCATCACATACTCAGGAGCTGCATAACCATACGTTCCCATGACACGAGTGGAAACATGTGTCTTGTCACCCTCAGGACCATCTTTGGCAAGACCAAAATCAGAAAGTTTGGCATTGTAATCCTGAGAGAAGAGTATTTAGAAAAAAAATTCAAAAGGGAAAGGTTTCTCTTTTTTCCAATGTACTGAAACATACCGCGTCTAGTAGAATGTTGGATGTTTTGAAATCACGGTATATTACTGGTCTTTCTGCTTCCTCGTGAAGAAAAGCAAGACCTTTTGCAGCACCCAGAGCTATCTTCATGCGGATAGACCAAGGAAGAGGCATGGATCCTGCACATAAAAGCTTTATTAGCAGAGAATATGATGAACATAAAGATTTGCACTAAAATTTCACAAGACTAGTGCACTATCACTACACATATTCAGACAGCACTCTTAATGGGAAAAAAAGGTAAATGTTATAAAAGCCCTCGCCTTCACCTTTTGGTTATTCTAATGAGCATGCTCAAACAGAAACCAGGAATTATAAGTATGATATCATTTATCTTTCCCCATGAAACACTATCCCTTCCTACAATTTCACTTTTTTCTTTCCAGCCCAATTAAATTGATGGCTACGTAGGAATTGAAGTCGGTGCATTATGTATTGTGTTGTAGAGAATCTTGATGCCTGGGCTTAGGGCTGAGCTCAAGTATTACAATTTCTCAAACAAACAGAAGTTGAACCTGAACTTGTGAGCTCAGTTATATACAGCAAGCATCATCACTTCTCAAGATTATTGCTTAATACTTTACTGTAGAACTGAAACATATTTCAAAGGAGGAACCTCAAATGCATCCCACTGTTTAAGCATTATTTATACTTGGTTCATAGGCAGTTAATACTCTAAAGCACCACATTTGAGTTGACATACCGTGGAAATGTTTTAAAGCGAAAAAGAAAAACAAGAGTAAGAGAAGCACAATCACTTCAAACCACTATAGGATACTACTCCACTGAGGGTTTAGAAAACTTGATCACATCCCCAAATTGAATACCGTGCTACCTTGAGTCAATTAACATTAGAGAGATGCCCATCATCAACTATATCTGCACATCCTCCCTGAAGGCAGGATACACCAGCTAACTTCAAAAAATAATAGATCTCTTTGGTGGATCAGGTGTACAAAATAAGTTATTACTTGAGCCGAGGCTATCTTCACAAGGTAGGGGTAAGGCTGTGCATACACCATCCTCCCCGAATCCCACTTGTGTGATTACACTAGATATGTTGTTGTTGTGTACAGAATAAGTTAAGAGATGTGAATACTTCTACAGATATATTGGTATATTACATGAAAAACACATCTCTTTTGGGCATATAACTAGATTTATGGGATGTCACATGTTTGAAGATTGTCATAGGAGTCGATGACATTAGTGAGACAGTTGCTAATAGCATTAGATGACAGTTTTTGATAAGTAATGCAATTATAGAAATGTAAAAACAGCACAAAGATGGTGCGTTAAAGATTACAAAGTGTGCAAGGCCTCAATCATATCTAGCATGGAATCTACTTCATTTACAATGGCCATGTTGCACCAAAAAGCTAGCACAGAAATACAATTTTGTTTAAGGCTATGTATGTTGCTATGTTTGCCTTAAAAAAATTCTATTGTTTCTTTCCATCCAAATTGTCCACAAATGACGATGGGGATAGTATTCCAAAGTTTGTTAGTCTTCCTACTAAGAACATCTCTTCTCCAGCTATGTAAGAAATCCAAAATGGAGTGAGGCAATGCCCATGACATGTCCAAAATGGCAAAAAAAAAAAAAACATACTCCAAATCCGATAGGTGATCTTACAGAAAGTGCAACATGTAAAGCCCAGCAAAAGATTTTTCTACCATTTTAGGGACCAAACACTAGAAAGTAGGAAAAGTCTTCAATCAAGCTTCTATATCCTATCAAATCAACAGAGCCATTTTTCTTCCTGTCTTGAAAAAGTGGTACTTAAACCTACCAAATGTAATGTAGTTTTAACAGAACTAATAAGTTTGCAGAAGCAAATAACGAAGGCAAACTATAAATTTTCTTCCTAAAAAGCATATATCCCGTAGGTCTTTCAGCTTCCCATGGCTTTAATCTAGCATTAACATGTGCAAGAAAACCGACAACCCAACTAATTCAGCCCTCACTTTTATGGAAATCATGCAGCACTTCAATCCCGGAACAAAGAATGTGTAAAGATTTGATTTCCACATCTGGTTACCTTGCTAATGTGGAGCGCCCCATACACCATTTGGATTTCAAAATTTACAAGGTTTAGTTGCATTATATCATAGTAAATTTTCTTTGAAGAATTAAATTTATCACATGCTACAATAGCTACAGAGCTTAAAGAGAATTCAAGCTCTATTCCACAGGAAGAGACCTTATGGAACAAAAGCAATGATAACAGACAATACCATCAATATGCACATTAACAGTCGGTGTTTCCACTTATCCTTGCATTAAAAAAATGCTCAATAATATGCACAACACATATTATCCGTAGATCCACTATCAATGTTATTTTCTTTATTCAAAGATTGATCACTAGCAAATATATTCAAGAATACAAAACGAAGAGTCAGTTACATACTCCTGAACAGATGGTTTTCCAAGCTTCCTCGAGGCATAAATTCATAAACTAACAGTCTCTGATCATCTTCAATGCAGTAACCAATCAATTTAACCAAATTAGGATGAACAAGATCACCCAGGAAATTCACTTCAGCCTGCCAAATGGACAACACTTAATACAAAACCAAAAACGAAAGTGAAAAAAAAAAAAGAAAGAGAAAAGACAAATACAGAATTAAGGTTTTATAAATAAATAAGAGAGCAGCAAACCAGCCATTCTTTGTGACCCTGAAGTCCATCATGATTTAGAGTTTTCACTGCAACAGTAAGCCCTGTCCCTGGTTTAACAGGTGCTGTGCCATTCTCTTCGATCCACCCCTTGAAGACACATCCAAAACCTCCTTCACCAAGAAGGGACTCTGGTCTGAAGTTTCTTGTTGCCATCTTCAAATCGTTAAACGCAAACTTTCGAAGCCGAGAAGAAACTTTAAGCTCCTCTTCAAGTTTGGAGGTGGATGAATTACTTTCCGCATTGCTGGTAGTCGTAGATGAGATAATTGGTGCAACAGGTTGGTCTCTGCTTGTGTCATTCGTAGATTTACTTTCTGCTAAAGCAATGCAAGAAGTTAGAACATAGGAAGATTTAACTTAAATGAAAAGATAAGAAGTTAAAACTGGTTTGCCTAATAGCTTATAGCTTATTTGTTTAATAATGCTTTATTCTGCTAGTTGAGTGATAGTTTTGCAACCGCTTTGTGATTCTTATCCTTGGTGCACAAGTAGTCCACCAGAAAATAAGTCCACAACGTCAACAATTATTTATAGATATGCTATTGTCATGTTAACAGATCTATGACTTCAACTGCATAGTTGTTTTGTAAAATATTTGGTTGATTCTTCTGTCATTAAAGATAATTCATGTGATAAAAAAAGGACATTGAACCTAACTCAACCTTAAAAGCTAGCTCATAAGGTAAGTATTATCTAAGACCACACAAAGAGACAACAACCCCCTCATGCCAAGAACTGTACATTTGAAGCATGGACATAACATCGGTGTCCAACATTGAAAACACAACAACAATGAAGGGTTGGACATAACTCAACCACGAAAGTAGCTCATAAGGTGATAACTATAAGAAGACAACAGTTCAACAATCTAGCATCCACAAACAGATTTGCATTGTTTTATGCTAGAATCTTTCTAACTTGCATTACTGAAACAAGCAACATAAAAAGGGGAGATATTAATCTCTATTGCAACCAAAATACTGTCCTCATACAGTGAACAAGCATTAGCAATCACTAACTTCTCTCCCTTTGTATGATTGTTCAACTAGACTTGGAAAGACCCGCAAGAACACCAAAAGACAGGAACGCAATGACTAAGACAAGTGGGGTGCTAATCAACCCTAAAGTCAGCTGGAAGTTCTCTCATTTGTCAGGTAATTGCTACCCATGCCAGAAAGTCATATTACAAGAATAAGGATGGGATGGTATATTAAAGAACTAGGTATTGTTTCCTTCCTTCCCCCAGATAGGTGGTTGCAAATTAAGTGGCTCTTTCGGTTTCACATTTTACAAGTTAATCCTTAATTTTTGGCTATTGAATTAGGCCATCCACATGCAAACATAAAAGTAAAGAAAACCCAACCACAACGACAGGAATTAGCTGCTTAGTTGCACCAACATCTTAATGCAACAACTGACGTTATCACCCTAACAAAAAATGTGCCTTTGCAAATGGATGTTTAAGAAAAGTTCACGAGTTTTACTGGGAAAGACCTTTAGCAATTTTCCAAATTCAGCCTCCATTTTGATAATTTTTAGGGTGCCCCCATTTTTACCCTTTGAGTTAACATCATCAACTACTAAAGGTCCAAGAAATATGTCCAAGCCAACTTTCCACCTCTACTTATCATCAAGTGATTGCATCACAACTGACCAACCTCAAGGCATTTCACTAGATAAAAGCATGAGACTTAACACTTCAATAACCAAAACAGCTAGACATATTGGGCTAATTGGACCATGTGAACTAAGACATACCCTTGGTGCTGGAAGAAAAATTTCTCCAACAAACAACATCATACTCAATGAAATTCCACAAGTGGGGTCTGGGGGAGTGTACGTAGACCTTACCAATACCTCGTGGCGGTAGAAAGGCTGTTTCATAAGACGAATTTCTCCAAAGAACATAACATTTTTCATGTAACTTTTATTCAAAGTGAGTGAAGAAAAGTTACCACAGTGAGTACTGATGCCGCTGATGGAGCTATCAACTTTAGATCTTGAAGAAATACAGCTACCAATAAACCACAACTTAGTCCAACATCCAGTTTCCTCTTCAGAAACCTCTTTCTTCTTCTTCTTCCCTTTTGCTTTCTCTACATGCCAAGACTCCCCCTTTACACCATCACCACCTAATCCCATATTTTGCAATCCCTATTATCAAACTCAGATATCATCAAAACCCCACCAAGAACCAAACTTTCAACCCCACAACCCTCCTACCCACCCCCATCAACCCCTTCACTCCCAAAAAAATGTCAACTTTCCTCTAACCTGTACCTTAAAAACACCAAATATCAAAACCTCAGTTCCCTAAATTCACAAAGGGCAAAAGAAATTTCCAAAAATATTATCCCCACTTCTTCAAGACCCAAACTTTATCAACCCCAGAAGAACAAAAACACAAAAAAAACAGATAAAATAGCTCAAACCCAACTCAAAAAACCAAGAAAATATAACATTCAGTCTCAAAAAGAGCTAAAACTTTGATTCAGATCACATGCTCCCTCTCAACCACCCAAAAATGTCAACTTTTCTCCAATCTCTACCCCAAAATCACCAAAAACACCTAAAATCAAACAAACAATCACAACCCCACTTCCCTAAATCCACTCCAAAAGAACAAAAACACACAAAAAGGGCAAAATAAATTTCCAAAAAATGTCAACTTTTCTCCAACCCTTGCCTTAAAATCAAACAAACAATCAAAACAGCACTTCCCTAAATCCACTCAAAAAGAACAAAAACACACAAAAGGGGTAACACAAAACAAATTCCAACTTCTCCAAGAACCAAACCTTCAAGAACCCCAAGTGAAAAAATCAAGAAAATATTCCAATCAAAGTGTCAAAAAAGAGCTAAACTTTGGTTTCAGATCAAAAAGCAGAAAAACTTGAAGCACCAAAACACTGTGCAAAAGCAAAGCTGGAATCAAGATAATAAATCCCACTTCAAAAAAAGTGCAAACACCCCAAAAAAAAAAATATGTGTGCTCCCTTAAAGATATTGAAATCTCAACAAAAGACTCAAATATTCTGAGTGCTGACCAGTTCTTGGCTTCTCACAACAGGAAAAAGTAAAAAGAAAAATACAATAAAAATATATTTATATATATATATATATATATATATAATTTTTTCACCATAGTATATATTCATATCTAATATGGAATATATGTTTGTGTGGGGTATTTTTTTTAATAATAAAAGCAGATTATTACTGCTCTCGTTTCATATTATTTATCCATTTTTTCTTTCAAAAACTCTCCAAGATTATAGTAAAATTATAGTAAAAAGCAGTCGAATGCCCGTTATGGTAGAATATTCATGTTGGACTTTCTCAGATTTTACGTGTGATACATGTTCTTGATACGTCTCTAGTCTCATATTGCTTATTCACTTTTTTTTTGGACGCTCTCTAGGATTATAGTAAAAGCAGATTGTTACGCCTTCGGTCCTATATTACTTATCCAATTTTTTTTAGATGTTTTCTAAGATTCTAATAAAAGCAGATTATTACTCCTCTAGTTCCATATTACTTATCCACTTTTCCTTTCGGAAACTCTCTAAAATTATAATAAAAGCAGTAGAATGCCCGTTATGGTAGAATATTTATGTGAGACTTTCGCAATTTTTACATGTGCGATACATGTTCTTAATACGCCTCTCATACTTATCCACTTTTTCTTTTGGACGCTCTCTAAGATTATAATAAAAGCAGATTAATATGTCCTAATCCCATATTACTTATCCACTTTTTCTTTTGGACGCTCACTAAGATTATAATAAAAACAGATTATTACGCCTTCAGTCTCATACTACTTATCCACTTTTTCTTTGCTCGCTCGCTGAGATTGTATTAAAACCAAATTATCACGCCTCCAATCTCATATTACTTATCCACTTTTCTTTTCGACGCTCTCTAAGATTATAATAAAAGCAGATTATTACGCCTCCAGCATCATATTATTTATTCACTTTTTCTTTCGGACATTCTCTAAGATTATAATAAAAGCAATTATTACACCTCCGATTTCATATTTCTTATCCACTTTTTCTTTTGGACGCTCTCTAAGATTATAATAAAAGAAGATTATACGCCTCCAGTCCCATATTCCTTATCCTTTTTTTTTGTTTCAGACGCTCTCTAAGAAATTACTCTCTTTATTTTATATTATTAGCCTCCATATTAAAAATAGTTATTTTAATTTATTTATCTAATTTCTAAAATTAAGAATTTTTTTAATTATATATTTTTTCTTTTTACCTTTAATATTATTAACTACGTAAAGTAATAGCTATCAAATTTAGAGTTTTAAAGGTTAAGGTTAGTAGTAAAATATACTTATAATTAAATTTTTTTAAGGATTGTGTCATGTCAACAAGGGTCAATTAATATGAAATTGAGACAATACAAATGAAAAAGATATTATTACTAACTTAACATTTAATTTTCTTTAATACACTCTAAATTCAAGTGCCTTATTCATCAATATAAAAAATTACTTATAGAGGAATTCTTTTTAAATTTTTATAATATTTATACTTTTTTTAAAAAATAATTTAAAAATAAAATAGAAAAAACTAAATTCATTTTATCTTAATTTGATAAACTGACAAATAATTTAAGAATTATATCTTTAACAATAATAATATGATAAGTAATATGAAATGGATGGAATAATAGTTGAAAAAAAATGAAAAAGTGAAACTATAATAAAATAAAATAAAAGGTATGAATTATCGGCGCTCTTTGCCTTTTTCTTGCAATAGAATCGAAGACCGAGAAAAGCAAAATCGGAAAGCTGACCGTAAATTACGGTCAGGAATGTTGAGCTGCCCGAAATTGCCCATGTGGAAGTTGACGGTATTTAAGGAAGTATTTGGAATGAGACAAAAGGACCTGTTTAGCTATGAAAATAAAAAACGTATTCAATTTATTTGATATTTTTGAAGTTAAAAATATAGTTGAAGTTGTGTTTGGCCATAGTATTTTCAAAATATGTTAGACTTTGGATGTACTGCTTGATAAAGTGATAGGAAAAATTAGAGTTAATTCCCTAAATTGTCATGGAACTTATGCAAACATTCCACTAAAGTAACTTATGTTTTTTTAGGACAATATTGTCATTGAACCATGTACATCTTTCTAAAATAAGGTGAAATTAAGAAATAGTTAAAGGGATGTTTGGAAGGCCACAAGAGAATTGGAATTGGATGTAATTACAAACTTTGACATGACATGCAATATGAAATAACAAGTCAATACTACTAAAACAAATAAATTGAAACATAAATTCAACATTTAAAAACAACAACATAATATTATATCAAATTCCCATATAAAATAAAATAAGTTTCACCATAACCTAAGTAAAAATATAATTCAAAAGAAATGAAAGTCCATAATTTCATTCAATAATGAAATTTTACTTTAATTCAAACACTAGTATAATAATGCAGTTATGTGCTAAATGAAGAAAATAAAAAATACGAGCAATTATATTGAATCATAAGAGGTAAAGGTTGGAAAATGAGAAGAATGAAGAGATGAAAGATAAATGATGTAAAATTTTAAAAAGTAAAAAATTTAAATAATTTCAAAAAGAAAAAAATATTAAAAGAGTATTATGTTTTTTTTTTCATTTTTTATTTTTGAATTTATGTTTCAATTCATTTGTTTTAGTAGTATTGACTTGTTAATTTATATTGCATGTCATTTCAAACTACGATACATCCAATTTCAATTCTCATGTGGCTTTCCAAACATGTCTTTAACTATTTCTTAGTTTCACCTTATTTTGAAAATATATACATAGTCCAATGACAATATTGTCATAAAAAAATAAAAGTGACTTTAGTGGGATATTTGTACAAGTTCAGTGACAATTTAGGGAATTAACTCGGAAAAATTGAGTGTGAAAAAAAAAGAAGAAAACACCTCAAGAGATGTTTTTCAAAAAAATAAAAATTGTTAAAACTTATTCCAGAATACGTTTTTAATTTTCATGGTCAAACAAGTATTCCGAATTAAAGTGAAAACGTATTCCAAAATATTGTGAATAATATTTATGACCAAACGCCTACAAAATATTTTTTTTTATTAAATTTATTTTACCATGAAAAGCATCTTATCTTATAAAAAAAACGTTTATTTGATTATTTTACTAGTTTAAAAGGAGGCGCTTGGTCACAAATCATTTTTATTTTTTTCTAAATTGAATTTCGAAAAGTATGTTTGATCATAAATTTTGTGTAGATTTTGAAAGCGTTTGATCATGAAATTTTTTTAAAAATCACTTTATTTGAAATTTTTAAAGTTGGAGTTGGAATTTTAATGAGATAAAATGTGTTTTTTTTATTAAAAATATTTTATCATGAAAAGCATCTTATCTTATAAGAACATTTATTTGATTATTTTACTAGTTTAAAAGGAGGCGTTTGGCCATAATTTTTTTTTTTTTACTTTTTCCTAAATCAAACTTCGAAAAGTATGTTTGACTATAAAACTTTTAAAATTTAACCGATTTCACTTTTTCAAGATTTGAAGAAACGTCAAAAGGTTGTTTTCATTTTTTCTATTTGCTTCAAATAACTTACAAAAACAACTTCAATTGATATTCATGACTAAACACAATTCCAATTTTTAAATATCATGTTGAAAATAAAAAATTGGCTTCTCCTCTTATGAGACTGGGCTACATTGTCGTACCTTCATACCTTCACTCCGATGTCTAGTCTTAAGGTTTTCCCGAGCTAATTTATTAAAGCAGATTTTTGCTCATTGTCTGCGTCTTTAGTTAAAAGCTATTTCTTCTGTGATTCCTTCTCTCACTTCTCTTTTCAAATACTGATAATTTTCATGGCCGAACATCCCCAAAGACGTGTAGCATATGCTTTTCTAGTTCAAATTTATGTGGTGGTATTTGATCGAATATCGAGTTTATGAAAAATAAATACATTAATTTATAGTTTGAAACAAGTGATAAATAAATTTGTCGGATTATAACTTATTTTACTAAAGATAAATGAGATATCTAAACTTAAAAAATTTCTAAAAATAAAATATGACAACCTTTCGACCAATAAAAAAATGCTATAAATTAAGATAGAAGGGATAATAGCGTGTCATAGACAAAAATAATGTATAGATATTGAAAAACAAACTTACATAGATCCGATTGCATACATAAAATTATAATAATTTATCATGATTAATAAGTAAATAATTATAATAAAAATACATATTAGTTGATCATGGTATTTAGTAATAAATCATAGGTAAAAAATATATATGTCATGTAATTATTCACCAAGTTAAGTAAAGTTTATATTTTATCGATATGTATTATACATTTCATTTTCATATTGGAAATAATGCTAAAGTAATAGACAAAAAAGGCTGCTCAGATAGTAAGCATTCTCCATCTCCAATCTTGAGGTTGTCGATTCGAGTAATCAATGGAGCCAAAAAATAGTGAAAGCTTTTAGGGAGGAGGTAATTTTTTTGGGTACCCATTTTTTTTTTTCAAAGAAAATGTTGAAAATAAAGATGAAACCATGGGTAATTTAGGTATTGCACATGCCATTTTGAGAAGTGGGAAGTGGAAATGGTGGGCAGCTAATAGGGCATTGCGGTACGGGACCCACTTGTTGACGTGTCAATTTAGGTGCTATTTTTTATTATTATTTTATTTACTTCCATTTTTATTTTTTTTGAGGATTTTAATAAATTGAAGTGTATACATCTGAAGACTTTATATGTTTATGTTCTTATACACCTCCAAGAAGATTTTCTTTAGAGGGGAAAGTTTGAAATAACGGTAAGTTATCTCCGTGTAATTTATAAGATACGAGTTCAAATTATAAAAATAACTACGTACTAATACTATATTAGGATATATTATCTATGTCATACCTTCTTCTTAGAGTGTGGCCATTTTCCGAAATCATGTGTAAACGCCAGATATTTTGTGCATCGTAACTCACCTCCTAAATCCTGTTTAGTTTGATTTTTTTCGTCTTATTTATTTGATCTTTTATTAGTTTATTTTCTTAATCACCCATCGTGTTTGAGTATTGACAGAAGAAAACTATTTGAAGGTCTAATGACTCACTCATTACTCGATGAAACTAATTATCTTAACCTAATTTTTTAGCTTGTAAATTGCAATATCATTCTCATTATTAATTAATTATATGAAGGCATAGTATTATATGGTCACTTATATTTTTTTTCCCGTGTTCGGTACTCACATTGGAGCCCGACTAAATTCGGATTCCCGCCGGAAAGTCCCACATTGAGGGGTAAAGTGTTCCGTAACAACGATGACTCCATACGCAAGGGGACTCGAACATGTGACCTCTGATTAAGGATAAAGAAGTACTTACCACTCCACCACAACCCTTGTTGGTATGGTCACTTATATACAATTAGTTAAAAGGGAAAAAGAAAACAAAAAATAAAGAAGTAGGTTATTAGAAGTAATGACACTAAAAAGGACAAATTATTCCAATCATTTGGTTCCTGAACAATATTATTTCAGAATTATAGTTCTGAAATTATAATTCTGGGTTGAATATGAGATATCCAGAATCAAATTTAAAATTAAATTTATATTGTATTTAATTGACGATATAAATTTATCCAAACAATAAAATTTTATTATTTATCATTCCGAGTTTCGTCATGTATTTCCCCTTAGCAAATTAAGTTCAAATACCATTTCTTGTAACTAATTTTTAAATGAAACGGGTTCAGTGAATATCAAAATTTGTATAGTCCATCCTATTAGTTTCGAGTTGAAGTGTGATCATCAATTCTTAGCATATTAATATTTTCTTTTGGTAGTGAAGGCCTCGTTTTAAACACTATTATTTTCTTGAATAATTTAGTTAAAAGATAATTCACACCAATTAGGCTATATATATTCAAAATAAGTCGCTTATTGTGATGAAAAGGGGTAAATGTCAAAGAAATATGAAGGAAATATTTTATTTTGTACATAGTAACCAAATTGCTATGTAATGCCTTTTCAATTTACTATTTTTTTAATTTATGTATTTTCTTTTATAAACTGCTTTGATATGCATTATTTGAACCGAAAGTCTTTCGAAAATAAACTCTCTAGATCCAAGATGTAAAAATAAGTTTTGCCGTCTACATATACTTTACCTTCCCAAAACTCATCCATAAGATTTACACATGTACATTATTGTTGTTGTTGTTGTACATCGTAACCAAATTCCAAAAATATCGCGTAGGATAAACAGATCTCTTAACTCATCAAACATTATTACTTATGATTTCGCATTACATGGGATATTAGTGAATAAATTAACGGTCGCTATGGAATATATAAATATTATTAATAGGAATTTAATATTTGTAAATAAGAAACTTAAACTGAAATATTCAAGCACTTATCTGAATACACATTCTAAGTGAAATACTAGTATAGTTCCTAGTCACAAATATTAAAATTCCACATTTTTTTTCTCAAAGAAAAGCTCATGATTAAATAAAACTTGATCAATATCTACAAAGGTTTTTCAACATCAAATAATTTCGGTACGAACTCATGCTACATGCAACCTAACTATCTCGTTGGATCACTCTCACAATTATTTGTGTAGTAGTGAAACACATTGCTTATTTTATAAGGATAAATATGTCATTTGTTTTAACTGTAAAGCAAAATACTCTCATTTTTGTAAGAAATACAAAAATGAGGACAAATATTAAATAAAAATCTCGCGAAAACTCCCCAAATAATCTCTACCATAAATTTCTTTACATCATCAACTCAAATACGCATCTAAACTCTCATCTTTCAACAATTCAAACCATTAGCTAAGTAGTCAAAATTTCTAGAATATAAAATCATTAAGCCGTATAGTATTTGATAATCTTTAATTAGGTCAATACTAGTATGAGTACCTAAAGGGTGTCTACAAATAAGGATAATTTAATAAATTATTAAGAAAGTTATCCTAAAGTATAAGAAAATGAGAAGCAAATCAAAACAAGAAGACCTTTTTTAATTTAATGTGCAACATACATATATAGCCACTTTTCCCTTTTAATATGTTTTGTCATTTTTTTTTTTTTTTTTTTTTTGTAGTATTTTATTTTGACTTCTTCACTTTTTTTTTTTATTTTTTTTTTTTTATTATTATTATTATTATTATTATTATTATTATTATTATTATTATTATTTTTGAATTGTTTTGTAATGCTTATATTTGAGCCGATGATCTACCAAAAATAATCTCCGATGATCTACTGAAAATAATCTATATCTCTTAAGATAAGAATAAGGTCTGAATATATACTATTTTTTTCAGACTTCACTCCTGTGGAATTCCACCGGCTATATATGTTGTTGTTGTTGACATATATGGCCACTTCAAATTCTTCTTGCTTTATTTATCTCACACATGACACATATCATTTTAATGGTGCGGCTAATTGTCAACTCTTTTATGTTCCCATTACTTTTGTCTTAGTTTCAAACAGTAATAATCTTCAACAATAACCTAACATCATTGACAACTTAGTACTACTATATATGATGATCTGTCCTTCTAGTTGTCAACAACAGAGAGGAATTTCATGCTTCATGGATATATACAATAATTTAGTGTAAATTTTTCATGAATATATCTGCACTGAAAATTACTAAAAATTTCCTATTTTCCTATTAAAATTTCCCACTGAAAATTGTTTAGTGTTTATTACCATAGATAGATTTAGACTAATAGCCTGTTTGGTCAAGCTTCTAAAATCAGTTTATTTTCAGAAGTGCTTTTTTCAAAAGTGCTTTTCAAAAAAGTACTTTTGGTGAGAAACAGTTTATGTTTGACCAATACAATTAAAAAAACACTTTTGAGTAGCAATTAGTGTTTGACCAAGCTTTTAAAAGTGCTTTTAAGTATATTTTCCTCATAAGTGCTTTTTTCAGAAGTGCTTTTGGAGAGAAGCTACTTTTTTTAGCTTATGAAAGACTGTTTTTTTTACTTCCCAGAAGCACTTATTTTCTTCCATAAGCTTGGCCAAACATCTCAATTTTTTAAAATAAGCACTTTTGAGAAAAAAATAAGCACTTTTGGGAAAAAATAAGTTTGGCCAAACAGGCTATAAATCAGTGAGAAAAGAAAAAATAATAGTTCTAAAATTAGGAAAGTTTTCCAGTGTTTCAGTGAAAATATATATGTTTTCCACTATGCGTTTTTTGAGTGATCTGGTTCGATGGAAAATGGGTGAAGAAATCATGTTTTATAACACAAATTTCTCACTGAATGAAGTGGAAAAAACCTCTATTTGTAGTAGTGGGTACGTAGTCAACTTTTACAACAACAACAACAACAACAACATATCCAGTGTATTCCCACAAAGTGGAATCTGGGGAGGGTAAGATGTATGCATTCCATACCACTACCATTACCTCGGAGAAGTAGATGCTGTTTCCGATAAGAAAATAAAACAAATTTTGAACAAAAATGAAAATTTGGTAAAGTCTCAAACTTCATGAACGATTCATGAGCTCAAACCTTTATTGACTCAAATTTGAGAAATGATTCATGAAGTTCAAACTTTCACCTACTATGTATGTCACCTTTATCTATTAAAACGTTGATTAGTAACATGAGATAATAGATAGGGTTATTATAGTCGAAAGGTGGCTAAAATTACAATATTAATTTGGTCAAAGAACCAAAAGAAAATCTTAGTTTTTCTTAGCAAATTCAAAGGTTGTTTGTTTCTGCCACCCACGTAAAATGTGGCTACCAGCAGTCTTATGAAAATATCACCTGGCTCAGACATGACTTAAAGTAGGCACATCATGTGCTTATCCTTTTGGCCCAATTAGCTTTTCTTCTAATGCATAGGTCAAATTTTATCCTTTCTTAGACGATTGAGTTTGGTACAGCGAGTACGATATTAAGAAATTAAAAGGTGTCAGGGAATGTCTCTCAATTGATACTATGTTTTTTCTGTTGAACTCATCATATTTGACTTGTATGTGACTTGCGAAATATTGCATAGTAATAAGTTTATTCATTGAGCACTGAAAAATAATGATTTTGACCAACTATATGTTCCTGTTCAAAAAAACACGAAGAAGAAATTGGACAACTGTAGTGAATGTTAACACTGGTCATGTTATATTAGGAAAAAAGATTTTGACCAAAAATTAGGAAAGGAAGTTGCTGATTTTCAGCCATTATTGAGGTTTTTGCTGCCTTTATATATGTTTTATACAAAAAACTACTGTTGTAAATTGTAAACGGAAATCTCTTGCTATGTTTTTATAATCATGAATCTTATTTTGTATATATCAAAAAATCTACTTTTTATTTTTTGACCATATGGAAATTGGATAACTATAGTGAATTTTAAAATTAAAATGCTTCACTTTATATCGGGAAATCAGGGAAGGGGAAAATGGGGAAGTCTCATGAAAGTGGAACATTTTTTAAATTGTCAATGTTTGACTAAATCAGAGGAAATATGTTCTTTTGTAAATATATTTTAAAAAAAGTACCTAAATTTTTAATATTTTTTTTTATTTAAAGCAAATAGCACAAGCAAAGCCGTTTCACACTTGTGATGGTTTGGTCATATTTTACATCGACTTACAAAATTATTGGTTTATAAGTGTGAAATTATGAGACTGAAGATGTTAAAGGTAATAGAAGTAGACTTTAAATCAATAAAAGTAAGTTGTCTCAAAGGACCTATAATTTATTGAAATTAATGCAGATTTAGCAAATAATATGACACAACAAAGGAAAAAGATTCATATAAATAACATCTACTAGTTGTTGGGATAAGGTTTTAGTATTGTCAAAGTACTTCTGATCAGGGGGCAGAGCTAGGTAAGGGGCAAAAAGGTTCATCCGAATCTCTTTCGGTTAAAAGTTATACTGTATATACAAGGTAAAAAATATTTTTTACGTGTATATATATATATATAGTAAATGTACGTTAAGTACTCTTGTCTTCTTCATGTATTTGGTTCTTCATATTTGTGACCCCCTTTTTTGGATGTGATAATGATATGAGTTGAATTTAAATAAAATAGTGATAGTTCAGATAGCAAACTTCAATTTATTTGAGACTAAATCGTGACTTTTTATGACCAAAATTATATCTTTATTTTCAAGTAAAATTATTCTAAGACCCCCCACCCCATTTTCTATAAGATATTGAGGGTGGGAGAGAGTGGCATAAGATAGATAATGTCCCCTAAATTTATGAGGCTTTAATTACGTGTCTTCCTAGAAAACTTGTAGTTCAACAACAATTAACAAAAGGAAAAAATGTTTTTACTCCCTTTCTTTTGTTTTATGATATATTTTATTTGAGTCGGGGGTTTATTGAAAATAACCTCTCTATTTTCACGAAGTAGGACTAAGGATATGTATATACTATCCTCTCCAAACCTCACTTGTGATGTTACACCAGGTATGTTGTTGTATATTGGGTGGGGTGGGGGGTGCACCATGAAATGATTAAAATTGTTCAATAGCCAAAAACTAAACCAAGTTCCTTCGAGGATATTCCATTAAAAACCAAAAAGGACTACTACCACAATAAGGTGTGGTATGATGATTGAAATATCTCCAATTTTAATTATAAATCTCAAGTTCAAGATCTGGTTTGATAAGGAGCGCTTTAATTACCTCTACAGTGAACCAATCAGCTTTGACAAGAGTCCAGATTAGTTGTGTAAATAAATTTCGAATACTAGCTATTGAACCAACAAAAAGAAAAACTTATTAGGACCAGTTGGTTGTGTAAAATGACAAGGGCAACAACACCAGATACACACTCATACACACCACATAAATCGAAGAACAAATAAAAAATACTAAGGAGTAATAAATTACAGTACTTGTACACCCAAAGAATAGAGGGCAAGAGTGCAAGAGTTCTCCAAAATTTTTTAACCAGAGGCCTCAAATTTGAGTCCTGGGAATGAAGTCATCTTGATAGGAGATGCTTTGTTGAGTGTCACAAAAATCACTAAACTATCTTTATAAAACAGAAAAGACAATCAAATCGAGAGAAGGTATATTAATTAAGCTTGCCATATATATACGGATATGACCAATTAGTAGAAAAATAACAAACAAGTAGTCTACAGCAAACATTAACCACGTATGCTAAGTGAGTCCAAAAACACTAATTGTAATAACAAATTATTCAACAGACAACTCAAATAAACAAAATTGTTACTTTTCATTTAGTTACTAGTTTTCAATGAAGACTGCCACTTCTGATTTAGGTGATGCACGCTGAAATTTTGTTAGCTCAGCAACGAGTTTTTTAATTGTTGCAAATCCTTTAATTGCACATGACTTGAAGAGCATTTTCAGTTGCATGGGAGACTTGGATAACAGAAGTTTGGTGAGCTGCATCTCAATAATTAAGCCACTAGCTAGCAAGTGTTAGTTTTATTTTCCTTAGGTGATTAAACGTCACATAGGAGGGAAGTTTTACTTGATGATATCTATAATCTTCTATATCATATTTACAATAAGCCTCCTAAGAAAAATTAGCAAAACTCAATTCTCTAAACTTTTCGATGATCTAAGTATTATGAAAAAAAAAAAAAGCAAATAAGAAAGAGATAGATAAGAGTACCGAAATTCCCATATATTGTAAATAAATATGGGAAGCTTCTCATCAAGTAAAGCACGTGACACCTCAACCGAGTTGCACACTAACATTTATGTTAAGTTGTTTGATTCCCATATGCTGTAAATTCCCATATTAATTTTTTTTTTAAAATTTTTTTTTGGAATTTTTCTTTATTTATATATGTTACTCCCTTCATCTCATATTACTTGACATGTTTGTTAAAATTTTTTGTCTCAAAATAGTTAGTATGTCTAAAGAATCAAGAGATAATTGAACACCTTTTTTTAACTTTACCCTTAGTAATTTAATGAAAGAGTAATTAACTCCAATAGGTAATGACAATATTTAAAGTGAGTTTAATAGAGTTATATTAGTTAATTTATACCCCTTATTAATTTCTCCTTAAGAGTTATGCAAAAGACAAACATGTCAAGTAATATGAGATGAAGGGAGTAGTAGAAATAGAAATATGTAAACAATTAAAGACACTCAACTTCTTTTGGACTTTTTGTATATTCCCTTTGTTGAAAATGTTAATGATTGAATCATTAGTGATTTAACAGTTTTTTTTTTTTTACTATAAGAATTTTTCTCTGTGTTCTAATATTATATTCGCCCTTTCTCTTTCAGTTGAATTCCATGCCATGAAGCCTCTATTTTTTTTTCTTCCCTTTTATTTTAGTGTGTTTTATAGGGAAGACGATGGTGAAAATATGACCAATAAAGATGGTTCTTCTTAAATATGGATTTTTTTTTGTTTTTTTTTTTAATGATGTTTAGTGTGATTTTGGAGGAAAATACAATTTTTTTAAAGAAAATTTTATTCGGTGTCCGGTACCTGCATTAAAGCCCCAGTAATTCAGATTCATACCTCGTAGAGTCTATTCGGAGGAAGCACTCTCTGTCAAGGATTTTTTCCATACCCACGACTTGAAAGTAAAACCTTTTATTAGGATTCGGCTCCTCTCCATTTCCTCCCTCTCCATTTTCCCCAAGTTCCTACTTAGATGGACGCCATATGTCACAAGTAAGAATTAAAGGTTGAGATTTAATTACCTAAATCAGGTTCTAACCATGATTAGAATAACAAATTATTAATTTATTTACTTTTTAAAATTTGTCAATCCCACAATTCTAGCAAAAAAATATCTCATAAGTTTATTTAGAAATTTACCATTTTTTATGAGTTTTTTTTTTGGAACAATATATATATATATATATATCATGTACGAATTCTTTTTAAATTTTTTCCTCGGTCTTCTTTACATCCCCGTCGAACGTCAGACAAATGGTCATATGCTTAGTGAAAACAGTTCAAACTAACTAAATCAAACATATGATGCTAAAAACAAAAAAATCAACATATATGATGCTAAAAATAAAAAGAATATTTGCAAATTTTAAATTAAACAAATTAGCAACATATTAATTCTCGTAACAAAAAAAAATTGTTAAAAGAAGAGTTCTAATAAAATGGAAAACAGTGAATTTTTGAAATAAAATTATGAGATACTTTTTAGCTAGAATAATGGGATTGGCAAATTTTAAGAACTAACTAAATAAATAAATAATTTATTATTCTAATCATGGTTAGGACATTCATTTAGGTAATTAAATCTCAACCTTTAATTCTTAATTATGACATATGGCTTCCATCTAAGTAGAGACTTGGGGAAAATGGAGAAGAAGGAAATGGAGAGGAGCCGGATCCCTTTTATTAATAAAAGAGTAGCTTCATCCGTTGCACCACATTCTTTAGTGGTAATAATACATGCGAGTTATCAGGAGGAGAGAGAAGAAAGGAACAAAAACAACTCAAGAAAAAATAGAACAAAAATATCAAATTTTACTATAAAAGGATGAAGAGTAGAATATAGTTATCTTTCAAATACTGTGACAACATTAGGAGAATCAAACTTTTGAGTTTTGAGAGATATCAAATCCTAAGCATTAAGATTAATTTTAGTTCTTTTTTTTTTAGTGCAAAGGAAGTAAAATAATATTTTTTTGGTGAATGAATTTCTATTTACTGACTATCTGAAGTCTATGTGTTTGATTTGAGGAATTAGTGAAGTTCATATATAATCCAATATAAGATCGACTAATAATTATTTCAGGATTCAAACAAAATTCATATTGGAATCAATGATACATAAAATCTTAAAGCTAATTTGTAAATAATAAACATCATATGAATATTATAGAGGGCTGATAAGTGATTATTTAGGAATGAATCAATCCCCTTTGATACTATATTAGTATATGTTATATCATGTGCACATTACAAAAGACTTTTTTGAATGAATGAATTTGCCTTATTGAAAATCTGTTAGTATACGTGATATATACTAGGTCGATATCACAGAGAACTGAGAATTTTTCTAGAATGGGTGAACCAATTCTCTATGATACCTTGTTAATATATGATATATATACCGTATGATTATCGTAGAGGATTGTGGAGTGCTTCTTTGAAAAAGAAATGAATAAGTCCTTTATGATAGTCTGTTAATATATAGTATATATCATGTGTGTATCATAGTATATTACACTGGTACATTTCAATTGTTATTGATATATTAATTTTTGGTGTACTATAAGCTAGAATCTGTTCACTCATTTGAATATGTTCAAAAAAAAAAAAATAATAACGAAAATGATCGTTTCACTTATTTTCTGGTAAGTTTTATAAGATCACTCCTTGATTGCGGAGAAACATACTAATAAATTTAATAAATAAATAAAAATATATATAGTCTTATCATTGATAACATTGAAAAGATTCTAATGAAATGACCACTATGCCTAATTTTTTTAATTTTAAATAGAGTTGTAGTGGAGTCCACATAAGAGATTATATGAAAGTATTGAAAAATTCTTATGAAAAGACCATTGTATCCTTGGTCGTCCACCTCTTCAACCTTCTATATAATATATAATATATAATAGAAAAAATATGTGGCCCAATATTATGTTAAGCCTATAACTTATATTCCATAATGGATAAATCTCATCTGTTCATTTGGTTAACTGATGAACGTATCTGTAGATTAAAAATTAATTCTATAAATTGGTCTTTTTATACCCATTAGGGTTACTGTCTATACTAAACATTTTCATCACTAAAGCTGCAGTAGCGTAAGATAGTTCACATCGAGAAATAATTTATCTACAAGTTTGCTGCATTAGGTACGCTCTTTATGATGAATTCTATGTGAGATTATCATGTTTAAGATCTTAATATATATGTCATATTTATGTGATAGCATAAACGTCTATACTTCTTATTTATGTTTACATATATGATATCAAAGCCTGAAACTTGAACTAGTAATCTTTGCTCATAAAATACCCTTTTATCTTGTTATAGATATAGATTTTATGTTCTTTTGTGAAATAACATTTTTGTGCGCCGCCATTAAGGCCGAAGAAAGAAGACGTGATAAAATGTTCATATAATAAACCGCAGTGGCATTATCTTTTTTTGGTAAATTTTGATATTTCATGTTAGAGATCTAAAAAGAGAAAATGATTCTTGGTCCTAGAATCCACGAATTTCAATTAGGAAATAATAAAAAAAAGAAAACTTATGTTGAGAGGACATTGATTAGCCGCCAGTAGCATTGAATTAATATTGGAATCTTTAAAAATGTCATATTTTGCCAATGCATGCCTTGTTAATAATACCAAGTTCAACGTTTAAGGCAGTGAAGTAAGTGCCTTAATCTTTTGACCTATCAAGTATAAAGTTCCTTATTTAATCCACATTAAGTTTGACTCACTAGACTTATATTTCTTCTACTCCAAAATAAGTGAATTTTTGCGTCAATGCATACCTATTAAGGAAAAGAAACTAGGACATAAATTATACTTTACTTTTCATTTTTATCCTTTTAGATGTTATCAAACTACTCTTGAAATTTCAGCCACATTAAAACTAAGTCAATTAAGTCTCTTGGAACTCATAACCTAGAAAGTGTAAATGAAGGGTAAAATTGAAAGAACTTTTCAACATGTCTCTTGAAGAATGAACAATTTACTTATTTTGGATATTAAAAAATAACTCAAAAATTCACTTATTTTGAACTAAAGGGAGTAACTTATAAGTGTTTAACTTGGGGCAACATTTTGTTAATTAGATTTTGAACCTCTTGTTCAAAGAATTTTGGATCTAGAATTATCAAGCTTGGTCTCGCTATTACGTCATTTTTTAATAATAAAATTATTTATTTGAGCCAAATCTTACATTGTTGGTCATGATTATGGTGATAAGTTTTACTCATTAAAGATTTTGAATCATGAATTTTGTACAAATTTATTTCTCTTATACTCCCTCCGTTTCGTATTAGCTGACCTTCTTTCTAAAAATATTTGTTTCAATTTAGTAGTCCAAGTTCTAAAATCAAGAGTATTTTATACATATATTTCTCATTTTACCCTTGATAGGAATACTAAATACATCCACAGTTTTCAAAATTATTGAATGGTGCATAAATGATCTCAGTTCTCAAAACCAATATTAAATGATTATTACTAATTTCAATTATAAATACTCAATGTTCTAGACGTAATGCATGGAATGGAGTAATATGTACTAAATTTCAATGTTTAATCATTGCATTGCTTATTGGACTTTAAAAGACATACAAGAGTAAATATATAAAATGCATCTCTATTTATTGGTTTCTTAATGGGTGTGCCAAGTCTATAGGGGCCAACTAATACGAAACGGAGGGAGTATCCTACATAGTGCAATTATATTAATTTGATATTTATGCACAACCTTCCACCACACCTCAGACTTCAACTCCTATGCACACTACAGATGCAAAGATGACTAAGTTTGAGAGCAAACTATTCCAGAGATGACTAGAGTGGCCCTTGCCCCAGTTAGCACAACTTTGAGAAGCATCAAGCAGAAGAATAAACAAGAACATACAGATGTGCTAGATATGTTATTTGGACGCAATTGGCCGGGAGTAAAGATCTGACAGCAATCAAGACGGATTGAGCTACGCTCCAGAAGAAGGTAGACCAATTGACGTCTGCAATACTTGATTCGAATGAGATGCATTGAAGGGCATGTTACTGCTTATGCAGTCTGCCACAAAGGATTTGAAAGAGGGTATCCAAGAGACTCTGAATGATGAAGATGACGTAGAGACCGATGATGAGGGGCTTATGTAGAAGCCTCGACATGTTGATGATAAGTTCTTAGAGGACATGAAGGATAAGATGGTTGTTGTGATCATGGAGTTATCTCGTAATGAGATGTCTATGGTCGATGCTTCATGCTAGTGGAGTTACTTTCGACCCACTGTTTGATCTCGCTTGTGTTTACTTTGCATAAACTCCTTTGAATTTAAAGGATGTATTTTAAATAATTATCGCATAATGATAGAGTATTTGGACTTGATTTGGACTTTTATATAGATTCTAGCATGTGTAGCTTCTCTTTGATTTTATGAGTACCCCTCAAAATTGTGAAAAGAGAGTTGCTAATGCATATGAATGTTGGATAAGAGGATTTCAGTTGGGTGAGGATGACAACATGGAGATTACTCATCTGGAAATGATACTTTAGTATTTTGTGAAGCTGAGAATAAATAAGTACTTGTGTTGAGAGTTATCTTCACCTTCTTTGATGATGTATCTGGTTTACACATTAATTGGGAAAAAAGTTTCATTCACCCCATTAATGAGGTGACACATTTGGATCATGTGGTAGAATCTCTTAGGACCAGAATAGGTAAACTTCATACCATTTACTTTGGGATGTCTTTGGGGGCATAGAGCAAATAAAAAAGGATATGGAATGGAGTTGTGGGGGGTGGGGTGGGAGGGTAGGGGAGGGGGAGACTGACTCTAATAAATAGTGTTCTTAATGCACTTTACTCTTAGATGATATCAGTTTTTGCTATCCTTGCTAGTGTAATTAAAAGATTGATGCTATAAGAATAAACTTACTGTGGAAAGACAGTGAAAATAAGAAGTTCCACCTTGTCAAATGAGAGGAACTGACAGTGAACAAGAAAGAAGGAGGTTTGGGCATTAGAAATTTGAAGTAGCAGAATGAGAGCTTGATGATGAAGTGACTCTTGAAATTCGCAAATGAGGACAACCTATCATGGAAAGATGTTATCATATTCAAGTATGGTATGAAAGATAATTGGATGACAAACATGGTAACTCCTTATAGTTGCACAGTTTGGAGAGCCATCAGAAACCTATGGCCATTAATGCATTTCAATGTCAGCATCAAGGTGGATAATGACCTGAAAACATCTTTCTGGAATGACAAATAGATTGATAACAGGTACTGAAGCAAGATTATCCTGTGCTATACATTTTGTGCCAACAACAACAAGCAACTGTAGTTAATATATGAACTGGACAAGCTTGGAACTTACACCTAAAAAGAAATTTGAATGATTGGGAATTGAGAATTATAGCTTCATTATTCCTGAATACAATGAATGAATTCAACAAATTGAACTTGGAGGGGGCAAATTGATATGGCAAAAGAACAACACCGACAAATATTTAGTCAATTCAGCATATATATAAGGAATTGCATGTATCTATTGGCAAGGAGAAGGATTGGCCAAGGAATATGATCGGGACAACAAAGACAAAGATTATCTGGATTGACGTGAGTACTAAATTTACATGTACTTAGCAGCCTCTTCGACTGACTCTAATTCGAAGAGATGGCGAAATCAATGCTAAACACTCAAATTCGATTCCTCATGTATGTATATCTTGACATAGTTGAAATTTCGAGATTCAAATTGAGATTTTGAATTGGAACAGAGGGAGTAGCTTTCTTTGATTGCAATGAAGTAAATTCAATTTTTAATTAGGTTGACGTTTTCAATTCAAAATTACTAAAATTCACATAAAAATTAAAAAGGTATTTTGACTCTAGTATTTTGAACAGTTTCACATAAAGCTAAGTAGGATAACTGCCTCTCGATTTGTATTTTGATAACAAATTTTAAGAGTAACCAAGTTATATTTAGTGGTAATATTAATTGCCAGCAAACAATTATGGTTAGTTTATGAATATTCAACACTGTAACCAAGTTAAATTTTTAACACCTTCCCTTAATTGTACTATTCAACACTGTAATTTTTTAAAAATAAAAAATGTATATATTACTATAATAGTTAGAAATGTCCATTATATTTCAAAATTTGGGGGCGCCGGGGGCGGGGGGCGGGGGAGGGGGTGAAGGGGCGGATAAATTACTAAAATAGTTCTTTCATATTAATTTGAATTTTCATATGCATCAAATAAACTCAACACAACTGTAAGTACCATAAATAGATAAGCTTCTTAATTTGTTCAATAACTATATATAATTAAATCACATAGGCATTCAATAAGTCCATCATAGTATTGTATATATGATATGAAATATCATCCAAATAAAACTATATATAATAACATAATTCTTATGAAGCAATTAATTCACTTTTAAGGATGATAGTCGATCACATAATTGTTGTGCCTAGGTGATGGTCCACTAGATTAGTGCCGAGGGCTAGTTTTTTTTAATTTATATAATAAAAGTGAAATTAAAAACGTTTTTACAAGTAATTTACTTTTAAGGATAACCATAATATATCCAATAATCATACACCGCATAATCATTATGCCTAGGTGATGGTTCAGAAGGAGGAATAGGAACCCCTTTTGGTAGCATATGAAGCCAATTACTGTTGTGAAACTCTTTTTTTTCATAGTAGTGTTTCGAAACTAGTTCTGATAACACTCTAGAAGCTTCTTCCTCTTTCGAATTCGTTATTGTTGTCGCCGCCATTGATCTCACTACAGAAGTATAGCCAAGAACAAGAGATAGTGTGAGAATCAAGAACATGAATTTCCATGAAGAATAATTAGTAGTAGTAGTATAAGCCATTGAGAATGTTTTCTTGAAATTCCTCTAGGTTTATGTTTTTCTTTTACTTGAACAATTGATAGGTATTTACGTGGGCGTATATATATATGGACTATAGTCCATGAGAAGTAATTAAGAGGTTTTGAGAAATGTTTTTCTTTTTTGGTTGGGGGTGGGGTGGGGGGGAGTTGAACTGGGTAGGAGTGTCTTGTCTTGTTGTTTGTTTCTATTAGTAGTCGTAATATTGCTCTAATTGTAGTTTCTTGTCCTTCAATTTCTGTTATTATATGTTGTTTTTTTGTATTTTGACTATCGTATTATTTTGTTGTGATATTGTTCTGTTTCAATCGGTTGTTTTTTGTACTTCTATTATTTCTTTTTCTGGACTATTTTGAACTATTTTTTCTTGAGCCGAGTGTCAAATTAATCAAGTAATTAATTCTAAATGTTGAAAATGCAAAGCGCAAACGACAACAAACTCTGCTTGCCTTTTTGAAACACGTGCCTGCTGTCAATCCGGAAATAGTCTCTCTCTATCTGTGAGATAAGGGTAAGGTATTCTACGCACACTCTATCCTTCCCAGACCCCTCTTTAAATTTGTGGGGCTACATAGGGTATGTTATTGTTGGGGTGGTGAAGTGGATCATATGGAAAGGACTATACATACATTGAATTTTGAATGAAATTTTAAGGAAGGATGTTAATTCTTTTCTATTTATGTTATAATAGTAATTTTTTTGTTATTATTGTATCAATCTAGAGTATATTAATTCCTTATATGTATGCGATATAATGTCTAGCTTTGAATTTTTTTTCTTTGTAGTTTGGTAAAGCAAGACTATGGGAATTTTAATTTTCTAGTAAAGGTGCAATTGGTTATTGCTAAATATGTAATAAGAAAATATACCCCTAAATTAATTAACATGCTAAATTCTATAATATTGTACTTGAAGAATTGCTAATACTAGAAGTAAGTCGTGCTTGGTCTGTTAAGTGGTAAGTTTATTTAATCTTGATTGTGATTATATGAGATGGAATCCATTAACTTGAAATTAAATATTTTCTCTGTCTTAATTTATATAACACCGTTGAGATTTCGAAATTCAAATTGAAATTTTAAATTGGGATAGAGGGAGTAATTTTTGCTTTGTTTGCAATGACAAAAACTGAATTTTTAATATGAAAATCACATACATATACAATTTAAGATCTTAAATTAGAAAATATAAATATACTAATATACTATTTTTTATTTATAAAAACTAGTTGTTATTTACAAAACATAACAATTCAAGTAAAAAAAAAGGTATTTTACTGGAATGAGCTTATAATCCGGATATGTTTAGATTTGGATTATTATTATTTTATTTTATTGGATTTAGCTTTGATAAATTGGCTGACTTTTCGGAATATGTTATCTTTTCTCATGTATTTGATTTTTTTCTCTATTCACACCTCTCTCTTCTTAAATTTTCCACCATCTTCTTCAACCTTTTTCCTTCAACCTTATTCATAAATCTTCACTCTAAAAATCTTCACCAAACAGTTACCGTTTTTTTCTCGAATATCTTGGTATTTATCAATAATTAGTTTTACGATTGGTCATATTAATTTGTTATTTATGATTTAATGTTTGCTAATTTCATTAATTCTTCCAAAAATGGTGAGCGCTGGAAATACATGAATATATAAGTTGTATTCTTTTTCACTTTCTGGTGTTTTGTAGATGATGTACAAATCATACCATTTTCTATATCATTTTCATACAATACTTTCAACAAGTTAGTTAAATAACCATTCCAAACACCAGTTTCTATACCATTTTAATTGACGTATATCAATTAAAATATATACGTCATACCATTTTCATACAATGCATTCAACAAGGTAATTAAATAACCATTCCAAATACCAATTTCTATACCATTTTAATTGACACATATCAATTGAAATATATACGTCATACCAGTTTCTATATCATTTTCATACAATATTTTCAACAAGATAATTAAAATAACCATTCCAATCACCAGTTTATATACCATTTTAATTGACGTATATCAATTAAAATAAATATACGCCATTCTTCTATACCATTTTCATACAATATTTTCAACAAGACAATTAAATAACCATTCCAAACACCAGTTTCCATACCATTTTAATTGACATATATCAATTAAAATATATACGTCATACCAGTTTCAATACCATTTTCATACAATATTTTCAACAAGATAATTAAATAACCATCCCAAACACCAGTTTCTTTACCGTTTAAATTTGACGCATATCAATTAAAATTTATATGTCATACCAATTTCCATACCATTTTCTATCAAAATATTCAAAATATTTTATTAATATTAATTTTTAAATAAAAATAAATCTAATATAATTTGATGTTGAAAAAACAATTATTTAGCATTCAAAATATACTAGAACATCTTGATTTTTAAATATGAATTTAAATACAAACATGTAAGTATTTAAACAATAATTAATAGAAATATCCTCCAAAATATAAAGTTTACGTCTGTCCAGGTAAACAATAGGAGTGAATAGGGGAATTGAAAAACAAACTGTGAGAGTTAAAAGGAAAGAGATTTAACATTGTACGTTATCAACGTAAATGCTGTGCCTCCTTTTTTTCCAACCTTATTTGATAGGTTTTGTTAGTTTTTTATTGATATATTTTGAAAAGTAGAAATTATTGGTAGATTTTATTATAATGACTCTTAAATAATATATACCTTTTCATCTAAACTTGTAAAATTTTGTTTCAAAATTACTAAAGTTCACATAAAAACATAGGTGTCTTTAAAGTTCTCGGGTTCGAACCCTGTGTATGGAGAAAATTCTGTTGGGAGCGCCACCCCCAGAATGGACCTGCAGAAAGTGATCTGAATTAATTCAGACTCCAATATAGGTTACCGAACACCAGGTGGGAAACCAAAAAATATAAAATATAGGTATCTTGACTCTAGCATTTTGAACCGGTTCAAATAAGGTAGGACAACTGGTTCTTGATTTGTATTTTGATTAAAAAAAATTCTTAAGAGGTACGAAGTTATATTTAGGAGTAATATTAATTCCCAGCAAACACTTTCTTCCTTTAGGACTTTCTTTTTCCTCCTAACACTCACTAACAAAAATTTACTCGTATCAAGTGTTTACATCAAACAAATGGATATGTAATATGATTAATTCATGCATATTTTTAATCTATTAATTAATATAAATATTTAATACGAATAAATATTTATCGCACCCAGGTGTCCTAAACAACTTTATTAAGCTAAGTTTTTTGCCCACAAAATCATAGATTTTTCAGTTTGAAAATTTACTCAAATTAATAATAGACGCAAAAGAAAAGGTAAAATTGATAGATTTTGAGGCAAATGGCTAGGGCCTACACTCAATATCCCTTGATTGCATTATTCAACTCTGTAATTTTTATATATAAAGAAAAAACTGTAGTTTCCCCCATAAATTCAATATTCCTTTTTTTTTTTTAAGGAAATATGCATTACATTTTTTAAAAAAAAAAAGACAAGGGGGAGAATAAATTACTAAAATAGCTCTTTCATATTAATTTGAATTTTTCTATGCATGTAAACTCAACTCAATTGTAAGTACCAAAGATAGATAAGCTTCTTAATTTGTTCAATAACTATATATAATTAAATCACATAGACTCTTCAATCAGACCATAATAATAATGGAGAAAATTTTAAATATATACAATAAAGTAATTAATTCGCAACAAATATAGTCATGTTTTTTTACATGAAAAATAGCCCAAAAGTATACTAGCGACAAAAGAATTACAACAAAAATGACTACATGTGTATGTGATGTATTGTATAAATAGTTAAGTATTGTATATGTAATGTATCGATAATGTATAAATGGTATATAAACACGTATATATGATGTATAACTATGTATCAGAAATGTATATACTTTCATATACACTGTTTATACAACCCACCCCAAACCCACCCCACACACAAAAACCCAAAAGCAAAAGACCATGATTTTTAAATTCTAGCTGCATCAAAAGAAAATTTAACAAATTTCAAGAATATTAAACTGCTTAGAATATTGAAATTATACCTAAAAATAAATCACCAAATAAAAAGAATTCCTTACCAATAAGAACCAAATTGAGTAAAGCACATTACACATTTTAAAAAATCCAAAAGATAAAAATCCTTCACCCTCTACTAATACTCACTATAGATAGATGAGACATGATTCTTGAAAAAGATCAAGGGGGGAAAAGAATAAGTTGTCAACTTAGAAAGCCTTGTGAATAAAGGTTTCAGTGCCAAGTAGAGAATGTCAATTTTTTTATAAATAAAATAGCAGAATGATCATTTCCCTTAATTATCCCATAATATTATATACTATAAGATATGAAATACCATTCAAATCAAACTATATATAATAACATAATTCTTATTAAGCAATTAATTCACTTTTAAGGACCATAATCAATCATTACATAATCATTATTGTGCCTAGGTGATGGTCCTCTAGAGTCTAGACTAGTGCCTAGGCTAGTTTTTATTTTATTTATATAGTAATAAATTAAAGTAAAACTAATAAAATTTACAAGTAATTTACTTTTAAGGATAACCATAATATGTCCAATAATCATTTCCATAATCATTGTGTATAGGTGATGGTCCAGAAGGAGGAACTAAAACCCCTTTTGGTAGCATGTCGAACCAAGTACTCTTGTGAAATTCTTTTTTTTCGTAGTTTTTCAAAACTGGTTCTGAGAATATTCCAGAAGCTTGTTCCTCTTTTGAATTCATCATTGTTGTTGTTGTCGTCGCCATTGATCTCGCTGCAGAAGTATAGCCAAGAACAAAAGATAGTGTGAGAATCAACAACATGAATTTCCATGAAGAATAAGCCATTGGGAATGTGATCTTGAAATTCTTCTAGGGTTAATTTTTTTCTTTTACTTGAATAATTGATAGGGATTTACGTGGGGTATATATATATATATATATATTATAGTGCATGAATAAATGTGCATGGGGCCGGAAGTAATTACAAGGTTTTGAGAAATGTTTATTTATTTGTTTATTTTATTATTATTATTATTATTTTTTGGGGTGGGGGGTGGGGGGCGGGGGGAAGGGGTAGGAGTGTTTTGTCTTGTTTGTCTATATTAGTATTGTAGTACTACTTTTGGAGTTTCTTGTCCTTTGATTTCTGTTATTATCTGTTGTTTCTTGTACCTCGATTATTATATTATTTTGTTGTGGTAATGTTTTGCTACAATGGTGAAGAGGATCATATGAAAAGAACTATATACATTGAATTTTGAATGAAATTTTAAGGATGAATGTTATATTCTTTTTTCTTATCTATGTTTTAATAGTAATCTTTTATTTTATCAATCTAGAGGATACTAATTCCTTATACGTATGTGATATAATATGTGTAACTTTGAAAAAAAAAATTCTTTGTAGTTTGGTATATAAAACAAAACTATGGGAATTTTAGTAAAGGTCCAATTGGTTATATATTGCTAAATATGTAAGAAGAAAATATACCTCTAAATTAATTAACATGCTAAATTCTATAGTATTGTACTTAGAGAATTGCTAAAACAGGAAATGAGCCTTGTTTTTAAGTGGTAAGTTTATTTAATTTGATTGTAATTATATGAGATGTATTCCATTATAACTTGAATTTACAATTTTGTAGATGTACATACGCTTTAAAAATGAGGGAAAACATTATCCAATCACTACATAATTAAGTAGAAATAAGTTTTAAATATCTATTTTGCAGAAAATCAACACTTCCCCTTGAGAAAAATATATTTTTACAATTACTTTGTTAACTCTGTATCACGGAATTAGTTAGTACTGCTCTCTCCGTTCATTTTGACTTGGCACGCCCATTAAAAAAATAATAATTGACTTGATTATTTTACCTCTATTAATATTAATTCTTGAAAAATCTTATGAATTTGTTCTGGACTTTAAATAGTTGTGTCATGTATATATCCAGCCAACTTGATTCTTTTATTGGGTACAATGGAATTTAACTAAATATAAATGCTTAAATTTTTATAACGCACACGAGTTAAATTTGTTAGGAGAAGAAACTTCATTTCTTTTAACATATTCTTCTAATTATCAAATCTTTTTCATGCTTGTAGCCTTCATTTGCGAGAAAGCTAGTCAACATATTGATTTGCCTCCTTCTAAATATGTCAGAAAGTGGCCTGATTGAATTCCAACAAATACTTGCAATCTTCAGTTATAACTCTATGAAAGTGATACTAATTGTATGTATTCTACTTTGATAAGCTTGACAATAAGTTTACAATATGTTTCCACTTTCAATTCTTTATATCTCATTTGTTTTATTAAGTTCAAATTCTTAATTGATGCTTCATAATTTTGTAGTGAAGTTTGAGGTAGAATTTCCAACCTTCATTTTTAGTCTCAATTGTGCTATGAAATTATATATGGATTCAAATTTTAATGTATTGCTTAATATTTATGCTTTGCCTTTGTATCTCAGTACTCTGTATATTTGGAGTTTTAATTAATACTCACAAAAGTCATGTTGCTATTTGAAAAATTAAATACTTTCTATGTCCTAATTTATACGTGGCACAGTTAAAAATCGAAATTCAAATTGAGATTTTGAATTAGAACAGAGGGAGTAATATTTTCTTTATTACAATAATCCTAATCCATTATATTTCAAAAAAGATCCGGGGAGGGGGGGGGGGGGGTTGAATAAATTACTAAAAAATAATAGTTCTTTCATATTAATTGAAGTTCATATGCATGTAAACTCAACACAACTATAAGTACCAGAGATAGATAAAAGAAAAGGAAGAAAAGGGAGTTCAGTGTATTAAGGCTTTCGTGATGCACGAAATCTAAGGAAAGACTGAATCACAAGGATCTATTGTACGCAGCCTTACAACATATAAGTTTCTTAATTTGTTCAATAACTATAAATAATTAAATCACATAGGCTCTTCAATCAGTACACAGGGGAAGAGCTACAGTATATTACGGGGGTTCGGATGAACCCAGTAGCTTTTGTGTAGATTCTGTATTTGTATTAGAAAATTCAGTAGCTATATATAAAAGATTAACATGCGAACCCACAAACAAAGTTGGCCTGTCGACTCAGGAGGGAGGTCCTAAGGTTTACGACACTTGAAATTGGGGCTCGAACTCGACTTTCAGAACATAGTTCTTTTTGCTAGGGAAGGGGATATTTGTGCAGATTTCTTAAAAAAAAAAAAAAAAAAAAAAAAAAAAAAAGGACTTGCTACATATGCTATTTTCTCATTCCCTGTACACATTCTCCCTCTTTCTACTATGCAGATATTTTAACTAAAAAGGAATTTTATTTTTTAAAAAAAATTCAAGATTAATAATTAAAAAAAAGTAAAAAAAACCACTATAAAACAAAAGAGACTCTCCCTTTATTTTGCAAATATCAAATTCAAAATCAAATTTCTATAAAAGACCTAAAACCTATTTGATCTTTTTCTATTTTCTTCTTCAAAAGCTACCAAATATTTTGTCCACCTGCCACCCACCACTCTGCCGAAGTCTAAACCTCTATTACTAGTACGTTCAGGAAATTCTTGTCTTTCGCCTCTCCTTCACTTTTTATTTCTAATTTGTTTGCCTATTATAATGCATAATAAATATATATTCAAAATTGATTTTTAATCTTTGATTTTAGGAATATCCTATATTGTTTTTTTATATTTATTAAATTTTTATTGTTGTATTTCTCAAACTTTCAATCATAATGGCAAGCCGATAACTCTGTGGTCCCTTTCATATTTCTGATTTTTTATAATGTAGTTTTTTTCTTTTTCATAATTTATAATTTTTATATGAGTTAACAATGAAAAATAGGCAGAAACAGTGAATATATTTTTTTCCTCTATGAAATTTATCAAAAATGATGTACGAAGTAGAATTGATGATGACTTTTTGAATAATTGTTTAGTTTGTTATATAGAGGGTGATGTATTTGAAAGTGTACCTAATGATGCTATCATTGGCCGTTTTCAAAATATTACAATTCATCGAGTGCAGTTATAACGATAATATTTATTTTTGTGTAGTGTTTAAATGATTCATTGATTTTTAAATATAATGAAATATCGGCACTCATTCTTAGTTTAACAGTTGTAATATATTAGCTTGAGATCGTTGTCCTGTCTTAAATTTCAGAACCCTCAAGCTTCAATTCCTGGCACTGCCTATGTCAGTACATAATAACATTATATATATGATATGAAATACCATCCAAATCAAACTATATATTATAACATAATTCTTATTATTAAGCAATTAATTCACTTTTAAGGATAATAGTCGATCACATAATCATTGTGCCTAGTTGATGGTCCACTAGACTAGTTCCTAGGGCTAGTTCTTTTTATTTATTTTATATAATAAAAGTGAAATTAAATTATTTTTTTTAACAAATAATTCACTTTTAAGGATAATCATTGTGCCTAGGTGATGGTCCATAAGGAATAGGAACTCCTTTTCATTGTAGTTTTTCAAAATTGATTCTAAGAACATTTTAGAAGCTTCTTTCCCTTTTGAATTTATTGTCATTGTCGTTGCAATTGATCTTGCTGAAGAAGTATAGCCAAGAGCAAGAGATAGTGTGAGAATCAAGAACATGAATTTCCACGAAGAATAAGCCATTGGAAATGTTTTCTTGAAATTCTAGGGTTTATGGGTTTTTTTTTACTTGTATAGTTAATAGGGATTTACGTAGGGATATATATAGACTATAGTGCATGAATACATGAGCATGGGAAGTAACTAAAAGGCTTGACAAATGTGTGTGTATGTTTTTTTTTTGTTTTTTTTTTTGGAGCAGAGAGGGGGGGTGGGGGGGTGAAGTGGGTAGGAATGCCTTGTTGTTCATCCATACTACTAGTCGTAGTATTACTTTTGTCATTTCTCATCCTTCAATTTTTGTTTTTATTTGTTGCTTCTTGTACTTTGACTATTATATTATTTTGTTGTGGTACTGTTCTATTACTATTTGTTGTTTTTTATACTTTCATTATTTCTTTTTCTGGACTCCTTCGTACTGTTTTTTCTTGAGTCGAGGGTCTATCAAAAAATAATTTCTCTACCTTTGAGGCTAGATACTCTACGTACATTCTACCCTTCTTAGACCCCACTTTGTTAGACTATATTAGGTATGTTATTGGGGGTGGTGAAGTAAGATCATGTGGAAAGGACTATATACATTGAATTTAGAATGAAATTTTAAGGATGAATGCTAATTCTTTTCTATCTATGTTTTAATAGTAATTTTTTATTTTATCAATCTAGAGGATATTAATTCCTTATACGTATGTAACTTAATGTGTTACTTTGAACTTTTTTTTCTTTGTAGTTTGGTAAAACAAGACTATGGGAATTTTAATTTTCTAGTAAAAGTGCAATTGGTTATTGCTAAATATGTACTACGAAATATATCTCCAAATTAATTAACATGTCTAAATTCTATAATATTGTACTTAAAGAATTGCTAATACTAGAAGTAAGGCTTGCTTGGTATGTTAAGAGGTAAGTTTATTTAATTTGATTGTGGATTATATGAGATGTAATTCATTAACTTGAATTTACTATTTTGTAGATGTACGTACGCTTTAAAAATGGGGGAAAACATTATCCAATCACTACATAATTAAGTAGAAACAAGTTTTAAATATCTATTAGGCAGAAAATCAACACTTCCCCTTTGAGAAAAATATTTATACAATTACTTTGTTAACTCTGTATCCAGAATTAGTTAGTACTACTCCCTTCGTTCATTTTTACTTGTATATTTTGATTTAATATGTCAATTAAAAAAAAAATAATTGACATGGTTATTTTACTTCACTACCTCTATTAATTGATGTTTAATATTAAGTCTTGAAAAATCTTTTGACTTGTTTGTTTTAGTGTTTTATTCGACTTCCTTATGAACTTGTTCTGGACTTTAAATAATTGTGTCACCCAACTAGATTATTTTATTGGGTACAATGGAATTTTACTAAATGAAGTGCTTAAATTATTATAATGCGCACGACTTAAATATGTTAGGAGAAGGAAACTTCATTTCCTTTAACATATTCTTCATCATCATCATACACAGTTAATTCCCACCAGGTTGGGTCTGGGGGTAAAGTGTACGCAGTCCATACCACTATCTCAGAAGAAGTAGAGAGGCTGTTTCCGATAGACCCCTGACTCAGTCCTTTAACATATTCTTCCAGTTATCAAATCTTCCTCATGCTTGTAGCCTTCATTTGCCAGAAAGCTAGTCAACATATCGATTTGCCTCCTTCCAAAGATGTCAGATAGTGATCTGATTGACTTACAACAAATACTTGCAATCTTCAGTTATAACTCTATGAAACTGACTAATTGTATGTATTCTTCTTTGATAAGCTTGACAGTAAGTTTACAATCTGTTTCCACTTTCAATTCTTTATATCTCATCTTTTTATATACTCCCTTCGTTTAAAAAAGAATGACCTATTTTGACTTGGCACGGAGTTTAAGAAAATAAAGAAGACTTTTGAATTATGTGGTCATAAATTAAAGTTGTGTCAAATGTATCAAAATGCCCTTTAATCTTGTGGTTTTAAACATGGCACATGGAAAGTTAGAATTAAAGTATAGCCAAAAAAGGAAAGGATCATTCTTTTTGAAACAGACTAAAAATGAAAGTAGATCATTTTTTTTTTAAACGCAGGGAGTATTAATTAAGTTCAATCCTTAATTGATGCTTCATTTTCTATAGTGAAGTTTGAGGTAAAATTTCATCCTTCATTTTTAGTCTCAATAATGCTATGGAATTATGGATTCAAATTTTAATGTATTGCTTAAATTTAATAATATTTATGTTTTGTATCTCAGTACTTTGTATATTTGGAGTTCTAATTAATACTCACAAAAGTCATGTTGCTATTTTGAAAAATTAAATACTTCCTATGTCCTAATTTATACGTGGCACAGTTAGAATTCAAAATTCAAATTGAGATTTTAAATTGGGATAGAGGGAGTAATTTTTTCTTTATTCCAATAATTCATTTTATATTTCAAAAAAAATAATCAGGGGGGAAATAAATTACTAAAAATTAATGGTTCTTTCATATTAATTTGAAGTTCATATGCATATATATAAACTCAACACAGCTGTAAGTACCAGAGATAGATAAAAGAAAAGGGTAATCCGGTGTATTAAGGCTCCTGTGATGCACGAAATTCAAAGAAAAACCGAACCACAAGAATCTATTGCACGCAGCCTTACAACATATAAGCTTCTTAATTTGTTCGATAACTATATATAATTAAATCATATAGGCTCTTCAATCAGTACTCATTAACATTATATATGTGATATGAAATACCATCCAAATCAAACTATATATATATATATAATATAACACACAGTAATTCTTATTAGGCAATTAACTCACTTGTAAGGATAATAGTCGATCACATAATCATTGTGCCTAGGGGATGGTCCACTAGACTAGTGCCTAGGGGCTATTTTATATATATATATATAATAAAAGCAAAATTAAATATTTTTTTTACAAGTAATTCACTTTTAAGGAAAATCATTGTGCCTAGGTGATGGTCCATAAGGAATAGGAACTCCTTTTGGTAGCATGTGGAACCAATTACTCTTTGTGAAATTCTTTCTTTTCAGCGTAGTTTTTCGAAATTGGTTCTAAGAACATTTTCGAAGTTGGTTCTGAGAACATTTCAGAAGTTGGTTCTGAGAACATTCTCGAAGTTGATTCTGAGAACATTTTAGAAGCTTCTTCCTCTTTCAAATTCATCGTGGTTGTCATTGTCGTCGCCATTGATCTCACCGTAGAAGTATAGCCAAAAATAAGAGATAGTGTGCGAATCAAGAACATGAATTTCCATGAAGAATAAGCCATTGGGAATGTTTTCTTGAAATTCTTCTAGGGTTAATATTTTTCTTTTACTTGAATAATTGATAGGGATTCACGTGGGGGTATATATAGACTATATAGCATGAATATATGTGCATGGAAGTAATTAAAAGGTTTTGAGAAATGTTATTTGTGTGTGGGGGGTGGGTGGGGTGGTAAATGTGGGTAGGAGTGTCTTGTCTTGTTGTTCGATCGTAGTATTATTTTTGTAATTTCTCGTCCTTCGATTTTTGTTACTATCTGTTGTTTCTTGTACCTCGACTATCGTATTATTTTGTTGTGGTATTATTCTGTTACTATCTGTTGTTTCGTGCAATTTCATTATTTTCTTCTGAACTATTTTGGATTATTTTTTTCTTGAACCGAGAATCTATTGGAAACAAACTCTCCAGTGTCTACTTCTTGAGGTAGGGGTAAGCAGGGGTGGCTCACATTGGCGGCCTAAGGCGAAAATCGAACGGAGACCTTAAATTTTTTTTAAAAAAATAATATATTTTTTTTATAAAGTCTATATTTTAATTTTTTTTGAGATGCAAAGTTGTTAATATTTTTTTATAGTCAATTTCTTCTAATAATTCTTTTTCCGTTACTATAACTAATGCATTTAATCTTTCTTGAGACATAGTATTTTAAATGCATCAAACTTCTTTTAATAATTCTTTACTTTTATATAAAAAGTTTATTTTTTCTACAAATAATATTTAATATTTTTTTTATAAAAAGCTTATAATCTATTATTGCTAAAAGAAAATGCGGCCCATCAAATTTGGAAGCCTAAGGTGGTTGCCTATTTTTTCAATGGGCAAAGTCGATACTAGGGTAAGGTCCGTGTATAATATCCTCCTCAAATTTTACTTGTGGGACTACATTAGGTATGTTGTTGGTTGGGGGTAGAGATTGGGGGGGGGGAGGGTTGAAGTGGATCATATGGAAAGGACTGTATACATTGAATTTTGAATGAAATTTAAGGATGAATGTTAATTCTTTTTTCTATCTATGTTTTAACAGTAATTTTTTTATTATATCAATCTAGAGGCTATTAATTCCTTATACGTATGTGATATAACTAGTCTATAGAAACGTGCAACGCACGTTTATCCCAAAATACTTGGTATAAAATTTATTTTATAAATAATAAAATTTGAGCTAAAAGAAAATGAATTAAAAACATGAAAAAAAAAAAAAAAAACTCGTAGTTTGAAATTGTTTACCTTCTAAACATACATATTCAAAGGGTTCTTCATCTGATCCTTTTCTTTGAAATACAGTTCCATCTTCTAGCTTTCCAATATAGACCACTTCAAAAACATAAAATACTCAAACTTTAATATTATTGATTATATAAATTTGTTGAACAAACAAATTTAATTTGTGAAAATTAATTATCGTGTTTGCAAGGAATCCTTCATTAGGATGGTCATAACTTCATCCTTAATTAACTTCTTAAGAACCTAGTTATCTGGAGTAACATCAACAACACTTTTCCATGAAATCAACCAAAGATGAACTATCAAATTGAAATTTGATTGCAATATTCCAATTCCATGACCACCAAAACTTGAATTTCCAAAATGATTAGAAAAAACTTTAATTAAATATTCTTATTTTTTTGCTTATGAATAAATACTAAATTCTTCTTGTATTTATCAAGCTTACAAGCTGGCTTCATAGTTAACTCAGTCACTTCTCCTTTTCTTATTGTCTTTACAGATTTCTTCATGGCTGGATATAGATAACCTAATAAAGGTGAAAATTCTATTAGAAGTAATTGTATTTTAGATTATGTTACGCTGATCGACCTTTCAAAATATCATCACGTCCGTGTTAGATATCTAAGAAGTGTAGAGCTTTTAAAGAATCCGACACATACATATAATATATTTTAAGAGTCCGAGCAACACAAATCTTAGAATGTAAAAGAGTAATTCTAAACATGTATTTACTTCCAATAAAGAAAACTCAACATCATCATCAGATTTTGATAGAATCTCTCTTTTTTTAAAAAAAAACTAAAATAGCAAAATTTGTAAAAATCTAATTGGCTATAATAATTTTATACCAAATATAGACGCCTAAATCTATGAGGAATTCTTAATGCACGCCAGTTTCCTACTTTAATTTGATTTTGTTGGTTTGCAAATATGGTATATTATACATAAATTATAGTGTATTTCAAAATTATAAATATTAGGAAAAAAGTGAAAAGACGATTTTGTCTAAAGCAGAGACCTTTAATGAAGGGTAAAAAGTTCAAACAATATTTATAAGGACCTTCACACTTTTAATATAGTATAGATAGATAGATGTGTAACTTTGAATCTTTTTTTCTTTGTAGTTTGGTAAAACAAGACTATGGGAATTTTAATTTTCTAGTAAAGGTGCAATTGGTATAGCTAAATATGTAGCAAGAAAATACACCTCTAAATTAATTAACATGCTAAATTCAATAATATTGTACTTAATGAATTGCTAATATACTGGAAGTAACCCTTGCTTGGTCTGTTAAGTTGTAAGTTTATTTAATTTGATTGTGATTCTATGAGATGGAATCCATTAACTTAATTTACTATTTTGTAGATGGGGATTTATCCAATCACTACATAATTAAGTAGAAATAAGTTTTAAATATCTCTTATACAGACAATCAACACTTTCCCTTGAAAAAAAAAGATACTATTACTATACAATTAGTACTTTGTTAACTCAACAAACAATTGTATGTAGAATTATTTAGTACTACTAAATAAGATCAAGAGTTACGTGTGGAATGTTCTTTTGAAAAATTAGTGTAAAGTCACATAGGGTTTTATTGAGCTTGTTTGTAGAAGAAAATAAAATGAATTTCTTTAAGGTCTAAGTTGAATCTAATAATTGAAACCTATTGGGACTACATTAGAAGACTGGATATCAAATTATTCGATATTGATTTGAAACAATTTTGATGCAAAAGCATGTTTTTCTAAATTCTATCAAATAAGTTATGATAATCGTCAAGATTTTGTCACAATTACTGAAAAGATCCTGATAATTCTAGTAGTAATGTAAAAGCAAAGCAAGAAATAGTTCGCAGTACTTGGATAGTAGTCCTCCATAACATTGAATTAGATGTAAAAATTCTAAACTAATCCCACAAGTGAGGCCTATCGGAAACAAACTATCTACCTTTACAAAGGTGTAAGGGTTAGGCTGCCTACGTAATTACCACCCTCCCCAAACCCCACTTGTGAGATTTCAAGGGTATGTTCTTGTAGTCATTGAATGAAATTCTTAAGACAGATTCATGACTGTCAAAGTGAGTTCCTTGTTAAATATTTTATTCACAGTTCTGAAAAATTAACAATTATAATTTGTTAAATATCTAATAGGGACCAAAAGTGCTAACTTTTAGAAAACTCAGAGGACCAAAACTGCTCAAATAATACTTAAAGAACTATTTGGACCTACTACAAAAGATTAATACTACCATTTTGTCTTCTACTGTTCCCAATCACTTTAAATATCAACCAATAAATTTACTGAAAAAGAAGAACTAACTTCCTAGCCATTTACAAAAAAGTTATGTCCCTCTTTCACGAGATTCATTTTTACACATAAGAGATATGAAAAGGTCATTTTCTTCTATTCAGATTGTAAAAAGGCAAGAGATCTCATTTCCTCGGAAACAGGTCTTTCTGAAACATAACAATTATACACATACATAATAGTCACCCCACCCCCACCCCTCCCTGGTGGGTGCTTCAAATTGAACATAACATCATCTACAATAAGGTGCTTCAAATTGAACATAACATCTACAAGAAGGTACAGCCATAATCCATTCTCCTTTAGTTCATCAATCACATGCCATTCTTAAAGGCTAGCATATTATGAATGTACACAAAATCATCACACCAAAGGAACTCCTCAAATTTACATCCAATCCGCGTATCATCTACGTATGACGCTAGTAGCACTATGAGTATCTTTCTGTCCACTTACGACATCCGAAACCTGCAAATAGTTAGCTCAGATAATCCCAGTGGAAATGCTTGAAGTTGCATTAATCTTCAGAGAATGCTCAGGAACATATGTCACACCTGCCAATGTAGATTATGTGTCTCAGTTAAAGAAAATTGTGACATCTACATGAACAAACAGATGGTGCACCTACAAAAGAACATTTTCGCAGAATGTATTGAAAATCTATAAACGACACATGCACCATACGAAGGGTTCACCCATACTCTCATAAATTACTCAATTACTTTGCAAATGCACCGTAGTGCATTAAAGATAACACAAACTGCATTTAGTCTAATTATATCAAGGGCTTACTCCGCTTTTTGCAGTCTACCTTACAGAAAGGGTATAGGAGAAGAATGAAAGAGGCAGATTGAGATAATTAAGAAGACAGAAGTTTAATTTTTTTTCCCAACCACAAATTGGGGCTAAACCGTAGCTAAAGTTCTAATTTTCATCCAACCAAATACGTTTTTTTTTTCTTTTTTCATTTTGATAAACAGAGTATTATTATTCTATGTTGAGCAGACTCTTCAAAATGTCAACAAGTACATATGCCGGATTCTCCAAAAGTAGTTTATTGTAGGAGAACCCGACACAGGTTCGGCATCGGAAGCGAAGAGCCTGCGCAACTTAGGTATTACTGACATGTCATCCAATCCTCCTCTGTTTTCCCTTCACAAAACCAAATGTGGGAAAGAACTCTCCTTTCTTTTTTGATAACCGGAAAGAACTCTCCTTTCTTTCCCCATTATTTTCCTCTTAACTTAATCTGTCTTTCAATCCAAATAAACCCAACAAAATTGTCAAGACGCATAATTCATACCTTGCGCTAATTCTTGAGTAATAATTCAAGAGCGGGAAAGGAACCAAAGAAAATATGACATTAATCAAGCTTTCTGATATTCAAGTGAAATTGCTTAACAAAAAATTCATCCATTAAATAATATATAGGCAGGGATTGATGCTAAATCCTGCTACCTCAACAGAAATTTCAATAAAAGAAAAGGCAGGAACAAATTTAAAAATTTTGAGCTCTGCTAATACATATCTGAGCAGGGGTTGATACCAAATTCTTGCCATCTCAATGTGGAAATTTAAATAAAGAACGGAAAAGGGACATATATAACCCCGAACTATCATGAATGGTACGCATATACCCTTCGTTATACTTTGGGTACGTATATACCCCTGCCGTTAATCTTTTGGGTTGTTTATAACCCTTTACCCTAACGGGTGGGACACGTGACTTAATCCTGTGCGTTTACCCGTTTTTTCTTTATTTTACGAAAAAGGGACATATATACCCCCGAATTATCATAAATGGTACGTATATACCCTTCGTTATATTTTGGGTACGTATATACCCCTATCGTTAATCTTTTGGGTTGTAGATACCCTTTACCCAAAGGGCGGGACACGTGGCTTAACTATTCCATCAATTCTCTTCCCTTCCTCCATTAACAAAAACTACCACCACTCCAGCCAACTATTGGTCAGAAAACACCGCTCCACCTCCCGCTCGACTCACCTCTCTTCCAATCAACCATAGAAAACCAAATTAATCACAATTAACACTTCTAGTCCCGCTATCAACACTCATTGATTTCCAACAACCAACGGCTCGTTTCTCAATTACCATCACCGGCGAACTCCCTCCGCCACCACCTTTGTTTCTCCAGTGAACCAGCGCCGCCCTCCACCTATCCATTTTCAGTCACCACTCCGGTGGAACTACGCCAGCGAGCTTTGCGCACCAGCCACGAGTGAACAAAACCAGCGGTAAAATTCATCCACCGCAACAGTTCCGACAAGCTCCATTGGGATTCTTTTGTTAGGTGATCTAAAACGGGGGTCTAAGTGATAAAACTAAATTAATTGGTTTAATTTCGGGTCTAAATTGGGTGGGTTAATTTTATTTCAGATAAAATAAATAAAAATGGGTAAACGCACTGGATTAAGCCACGTGTCCCGCTGTTTGGGTAAAGGATATATACAACCCAAAATATTAACTACAGGGGTATACACGTACCCAAAGTATAACGAAGGGTATATGCGTACCATTTTTGATAGTTCGGGGGTATATATGTCCCAAATGGGTAAACGCACAGGATTAAGCCAAGTGTCCCGTCGTTTGGGTAAAGGGTATATACAACCCAAAAGATTAACGGCAGGGGTATGATAGTTCGAGGGCATATATGTCCTTTTCCGAATAAATATATGTCCTTTTCCGAATAAAGAATGGCAGGAAAAAAATTTGACTAAATTTGAGGTCTGCTAATACCTTTCTCCTTGACATCAATCTGTAAAGAATCAAGCGTGATTATACCATCTGTCAGGGGAAGTACTTCAAGTTTGATGGTTGCTGTAGATTGAGCGGGCACACATCTGAAGCCACAAGGAGGAGTGTAAGATTAAATCCGAAATGAGAAATAAAGATAAATTTACAAATAAATGATTACCCTAAGGGAACTCTGCTCTGCAACCATAGATGAGTACAACCTAAATCGCCACTTGGAAGCACATCAGGTATGGGAGTGGCCCTCTCACTAAATGAAACTGATTGAGAAAGATTTTTCTCTTCCGGTACTTGATTTACCGAGCTATTGCTCTGAGCAGCACTAATTTGCTTATCAATACTCACTCTCTCCATAAAATCAGAAGAACCAATGAAGGGACTCATTGGTGATGTCGGCGAAGTACTCAATGACACCACAGAAGGTGGGGAAGTAAAGGAAGCAGGAGCAAGCACTGTCATTGTCAGATCTTGTGAAGTCAGGTTTGATGCCTGAAGAGTTAAGACCTGACAAATTGAACAACACAACATAAGCCTTCAAGATGTTTAAACCTTCACCTTGATAAGTAAAAACTACTCTCATATCATGTACAACCTGTACTGGAAGCTGAGCACCTCCTTCAAAAGATCCAAGGGTTTGTTTTGTCATTTCAGAAGCAACAGAGATCATAAGGTCTCTAGAAATCCGTGGTCTCCAGCTTGTTGGCTGCTTGAAGAATAACTTTGATTCTACAAGTATCCACAGAAGATCCGAGAACTTAAAAAGTGAAAAACCCCATAAATAGTTTTCAGATACATGTACCTAGAAAGATTCCTTTTTAAACAGTACCTACCTGTGTAATTGCATCGACATGATACCAGAACTGCATATTTATCAGTAGGTGACCCAATATTTCTTTCCTCAATATTGGAGAATTGCCATGTTGATGATGCACTTCTAGAATGTACTCGTGAAGATCGAAAAGTTTTTCCGCTATGACCGTTGGAACTCTTCAAGATGGGATTGACTGGTCTGAGAACGAAAGAATGTTCTTCACCTCTCCTACAAAGGGCATATTGCAGTTACGCTCTCTTCGCACTTGCAATCCAGCAGTTACAACAATTACTCCGTAACAAAAAGTTAGGCCTACACTGAAATGAAGCTAGCAATAAAATAACAGCCTTAAAACTGTACGGCCAAGCTGCCAAAAACTGCTTATTTTTAGCACTTCTGTCAAAATAGCTTTTCAAAGAACTACTTTTGGAAAAAGTTGTTTGTGTTTGACCAATTCGTCTAAGAAGTGTTTCTTTTTCGGTATTTGATGAGCATATAAGCAGTTTGTGTTTAGCTAATCTTTTTAAAGTATTTTTTGAGTATTAAATAACAACAACATACCCAGTGTATTCCCACAAAGTGGGGTCTGGGGTGGGTAAAGTGTACGCAGTCCATACCACTACCTAAGAAGAAGTAGAGAGGTTGTTTCCGATAGACCCCCCGCTCAGGACAAATAACAGTATAACAAACAAAAAACACAAAAACAAACAACAAAATGGGATAACACCCACTAAATAATAATAGAAATGAGAGTATTAAATAACCAACAAAAAAAATAAGAAAAGTATCAAGATTCATTTTAAAAATTAGGATAGAAATTATTTTACTTAGTTATAATTGATAGTATAATTGATAGACTATTCCAAAGAGGAAGAGGAAGAGGAGGAGAGAGAAAAAAGAAAAAGGAAAAGACACGGTAGAAACCAAAAAGGAGAAAAGCGTTTGTATTTATTGGAAAGATAGATATGTTAAATTAATGAGGGATAGTTTGGTAAATACAAATTTATGAGAACGATCCCTGTGTGAGCTTGTTTACATTGTCGGTCCCAAGTCCGAATAAAGGACGAGGGTCGTGGCAGGCTGACAGCCAACGAATTTATGACGCATCCTCACAATATAGAGCCTACCAAAGTGAAAGGTAAATTCTATAGAATAGCTATAAGACCCGCAATGTTATATGGTAGTGAATGTTGGGCTGCTAAAATCCAACATATCCACAAGATGAGTGTCGTAGAGATGCAGGTGCTAAGATGGATGTGCGGTCATGCCAAATTAGATAACACTAGAAATGACCACATTCGCCAGAAGGCGCAAGTAGCACACACTGAGGATAAAACGCGAGAAAGTCGCTAAAGATGTTTAGGCATATTGTGCAGACCTATAGATGCACAAGTCAGAAGGTGTAAAACTCTGGTAAGTGAAGGTGTAAAAAAGAGACGAGGTAGACCTACAATAACACAGAAGAAAGTTGTCTCGGAAGACCTACAAATTCTAGGTGTCAATGCAAACTTAGCTAAAGATAAGGCACAATGGAAGAAAAAGATACATATGGGTGATAGCTACTAGTTGAGGATTGGCCGAAAGGTATTAGACTTGTAAGAAAACTTCCATAATAATATTTCTTATATACTTTCAACTTTTTTCACTTTTATTCTATTTAGTATGACATGAGCTTAATGAAGATATGTGGATTCATATAGCCGACCAACTTGTTTGGGGCTGAGCCGTAGTTGTTGTCAAATTAGGTCTTGGACCTAACTCACAACCAAAAAGCCAGCTCAAAAGTAGAAGGATTGTCCAAACCTTATAAGGAGCTCAGGGTTCTCTTCCCGATCGGATGTGGGACATTCTCATCAACACCCCCCTCACACCCGGATTTGAATATTCTTTTTCTGGGGTTCCACTGTCTGGTCCGAAGAGTGACATTCAAGAACCATGAGTATATTCACAATAACCCCACACAGTCCGAGGGGGCCACATCAGACCCAAGGAGTTTGGCTCTAATATCATGTCAAATTAGGTCTTGGACCTAACTCACACCCTAAAAGCTAGCTCAAAGGGAGGATTGCTCAATCCTTATAAGGAGCCCAGGGTTCTCTTCTTGGTCCGATGCAAGACATTCTCATCAACAGTTGTTGTATATTTTTGCTGTGAGAAAATTAATTGTCTACTTTAGCTACTATAGACCCTTGTGATCTGGGACTTTCCGGACCCCGCGCATAACGGGAGCTTTAGTGCACGGCTGCCCTTTAGCTTCTTGGAAAAAGCAGAAACTTGTAGCTTCTTCCCAACAACAGAAAAACTGAAAAACTGGTTAAGTTGTTGCTCAAAGGTACTTTTTATAGTTGGCCAAGTAAAAGCACTTTTTTTTAGTTGGAAAAAAGTAGTAAGATATCCAAAATTTCGTCAGAAATTCAAAAATATTCATCTTGATCACTCGTACTTGCCGCAACAACAGCAAGTAAACTCAACTTAATTCTGACGTAATCTTGCAGATATCTAATTAATAGGACCTGCCTCAGTGCCTAATTGGAAGGAATGTTTCTGTTTCTGTTGATGGTCAATATATGTTCTATTCTCTCAATAAGAAGAAAAACAAGCACTAAGCAAATGTAGATTAGGAAACTTCAATCATTAAATACAAATTTAAATACACCAAGCCCCAGAAATGAATTGCCTGTTGTGAGTCGGAACACTAGCAATATCCATAATAGTTGGATAAAGAAGATAAACCACTTATTAAATGAAGATAAGAAGTTAAAACGGATAAAACCTGAGGGCCAAATTCGGCAAACTATAGTCTTCGCCAGCTTCAATACATGCAATCGGTAATGATAAAGGAGGCCCACTTTTTGAAGCTTCTTCAAAAATGATTGTTACGGCATCTATGTAGACAACAATGTCAGGTGCATGTGTTGGACAGACATTCTGCAAAAGAATGGTGATTTCATGTTAATCATTTAGACATGCCCAAGCCATAGGGTACATTAAATTCCTAGCTACATACATATATCCAATACAGGTTTCAATACCATAAACTATGAAGAGTTGATGAAGTTACTCAGGCTAATGAATAAAACCCACCTTGATCTGGACACAAAGGAGATCATCGGTATTGCAGTCCGCAGCAAAAGAAGTAATTTCAACTGGTTGAATTATTTCTATTTTCCTCCTCCATCTCCTTCCAGGAATGAAAATACCTTCTAAACCACAACGAACTGAAAATCTTTCTGGCTCAAGAGATACACCTCTAAAAGATAAAAGCCCTTCACTCCCAGTCTTTTCACTCTTCACTGACCTTTGAAATGAAAAACGTTCCCAATCTTCTGGATTAAAACTTGGTCCAGTAGTGGAGGTTGTAACAGATGGAGGTGGTGCAATATTTGGTGGAAGTGAAGACATGGAGTAACTTCTAAAGTTACCGAAAGAAAAGAGCTGTGATCCAGAAGATCCAGATATGATGGGCTTTGTGGATGTACTACGAATGCTTGCACTGGAACTTAATTGAGGCGGGGACAAAGGTCGTGCTGAAGGGGGAATAGAATTATCTATAGGAAGTAGCCATTTCAACAGTTCACCACAGGGATCCTGCTTTGCATAAGTCAAATTCTCCTCACTCAAAGAAGACAAACTTCTCTCTTGATACTTCTCAAATTGAAGAATTTCAAGCACGGGATCTCTCACAAACTCAATACCGACATTTACTTGTAAAAGTACCTGCATCCTTCCAGACAAGAAAATTGTATCTACATCAGTTGTTCTCCAGGAAAAACTAAAGACATAACCAACAAGTAATCAGAAAGAGCAGGAAAAGAGATACTATTTTTATTTTTATTTTTAACCGTGGTGTCCAGGCTAGCTTTCACGCACCTCGACTAAATCCACGGGATACCTGCCACCTCCCACCAGCAACAGATATCAGGTAACTCTGTCCACCAAGGCTAGGACAGATGGGAAGAATCACCTAGTGTTTTTTGTGTCTGCTAGGATTCGAACCAACCCACTTCATTGACCACTAGGCCACACCCTTGGGTGCAAAGAGGTACTATTTTGCATACTCTGATTTAAATGTTCAATAACAACATACCCAGTGTAGTCCCACAAGTAGGATCTAGGTAAGGTAGTGTGTACGCAGCCTTACCCCTACCTTACTCTGATTTAAATGTTCGAACCACTAAAACAATGCTTGTCTAAGATCCATAGTTATGATAGTCTTCGGTGGAAGTTATAGAGATCGAATAAGGAGAAAATATAAAATGGGAAAAGATCTGTAGAATCCGCTTGTCACCCTGCACTACATTAAACAGTATGATCATACTTCTAGAAATAAGACTAAAGAACCGGTTACAGCCTAGAGAGAAACCCGAATTTTGCTAGCCATACCATTCAGCACCACAACAACCTTCTCCTGGACCCTGATAAAGCTCTCTCAAGAAAAACAATCTAAATCCAGTATTACTCCTTCCAGAACCCTTTTCCAACCAACCTCCATCCCAGCGGACAAGCTTATGTGTGAAACCTGACCACCATCTCCACATCTAAGCAATTGTTTTGACAGCACAACAACAAATTTTTGCCACATTTGAAAACTCAAGCTGAATATGGTTTCTTTCAACCGCATCAATCCTCTGTCACAGTGGACATTTCGCACAATCAAGAAACTATGTTTCTTTTGGATCTGCTAACTATTTGCTAAGTAACGGGAAACAGGTTCATGCAGGCATAAGTTCAATATGAAAACAGAAACACAACAGCAGATAGCAAAGTCAACACCATGAAACAAACATAATGCCTTCGTACAATTTGAGTAAAAGGTGATGGCATGTACTCTGGTCTGTATACATTTCACTAGAGATTGGGTGCAACTGCCGACACTATAATTTTTGCGGAACATACCACTATATCTCCATTTGGAAGGGCACAACACTTGACAGCATTTCTTGCCACTCCACCAGAGGTTCTAGCATCAAAGTTTCCCTTATCAGTGGAAGCACTCAAAGATAGCTTCTTTTTAAGTGTCTTCACTGTTTCAGAGTCATCTGCTCCAATCATATCAGATTCTTCCTCCATAGCTTTTCTTTTCGACCATAGAGGCTCATCTGACTCGGCAATTCGAGCGAAAAAGTGAGAACTGTTAAACCTTTGTACTAGTGATTCAGTTTGTCTTTTGTAATCTTCCAATCTCAACAGATTTTCACCAGCAGAAACCTCCTTTTCGGGATTAATGTTTGCATTACCGTTCTCACTCACACTACTATCATCCACTGCTCCTCCAGGGGAAACAGACCCGGAATTAGTCCCCGAGTTACCATTTTGTTTCGGGTTGCTTTGTCCAATACCATTTTTATTCATGAAGGCCGCAACTTTAAAAGGTGTAATAATTTCTGTATCCTGCTTACAGGCTGAGAGGCATGCAAGTATATGGACCTGTTCACCTATAATTGATGAAAAATCAGAAATAAATAAATGAGGAAACCTGAAAAGAGGTGGAACTTGGAAGATGATAGAAAAAGAGAGGGAGAGAAGGAGACTAGAAGAAAAAGAGATTAACAATAGTAGCTACCAGGTATAACAAAGAAGCGGTCCAGTGAGCATATGGAAGATATATTTGGTGCCTCACTCCAGTTATCAGGAAGCTGATCTGGAAAGGCATGTCAAGACTTGGTAATTAGTTCATTGAGATATGAGTTTGAATTACTGGACAAACATTTTGAACATCAAGCACTATCTTTGAAGCAAAAAGGCAGCTGAGAGAGAAAAAAACAAGCACACAACTTAGATTTCTTCCAAGACATAACCAAGTATTCCACAAATATATTAGCGTTCAGAAGATGAAGAGAATAACGATATTATGTCAAAAAAGATATAGACGGACTCAGGACTCTTTGATTTCCTTCTACACACCAATTTTGAAAAGTACCAGTGCTAACAGAAAAAGTAGAGAAGAAATAGAAGACAACAGAAGTACTCTTCATGATGCAACTTTTCAGCGTTGCTCCTGAATATCACAGATAAAAAGTTTTCAAATTTAAGATCCTCAAGCAATGGTTTAATCCATAGCTAAAATGTCATTGCCAAATGCAAAGCACAGCTAGGAATAAATCGGACTTCCCTATTATAAAAAGTCCGATCCATAAAAAAATTCCAGAATACTTACAGCAGAGTATGTTGTTGGGAATACACTGGGTATGTTGTTGTTGTTGTTGTTGTTGTTGTTACAGCAGAGTATGATCCAAAATTATAAAATATGATACTGTTGGGACTTAGAATAAAAAGGGTACCCTACCCTGCATTCTTATCAGAACTAAATTATGATCCACAAAATTTATAAATGATAGTCATCAATTTAGACAAGGAAGGCAAAGATGCTAACATTTCCAAGCACTAGATTCAGACTTCCCCGAGTAACTCACTAAATGGAACCAATAGCAAATAGCCCAAAAAGACAGTCCATCATCAGGTATAAATGATGACCATCTGCCTCCCTCTTAGAAAAGCTCCCAATCTTTCGTGTAGATAGGAGTTGTATCAAACAATTTTCCACCGAGACGAGAATATCTTTACAAGTTTCCCTTTTTCTCCTTCAAAGAATGGATAATCTTTCCATAATAATTATGGTAATATAAAGCTTGAAATCGCTATTGAGCCAGTAGGATGTGTGAAAGAAAGAATGAGACAACAGGATTGTAGACTAAACTAGTAACAAAATTCTTTCTCGCAACTTGAGGTAGAAGGACATTATGAAATTAGGCACAAAGCTACTATTCCAATCTGTACTGGAGATTTTTAGGCAATAAAATTTCTAAGTTTATAGACAAACGATTCCAGAGAGACTCGCAACTCATCCAGACAGTGAGTAATAGGAGTCCACACAGTTAAGGAAATAAAAATTTCCTGCAGATTTAACAAAAACTACTTCAAGTTACTCTCCCTTTCTGACAACTAATGCACATGGCATACCAGAATTGGCCAACACATGTGATGCAAAACATCTTATCACTAATGAGTATAAAGATAAAGATACCAAACATCAAGAACAAAGCAGAAAACAAAAAAGAAAAAAATACACTTTCAGAGCAAAAAAGAAAAGGAAAATGTTACCCTTTGGAATAGTTATCCATCTTACCCTTTGGAATAGTTATCCATCCTTCGTCCTCTTTAACATCAATGTGGTTGGCAACAAATTGAGAGTTGGTTTTATCATTTGTGTCCGCAATATCTGCATCATCCCCAAATTCATCACCCTCACCATCACGTTTCTCGCTCTCTGTAAAAGGTTCTTCAGCAATAAGGCCTTCTAAAGTAGTACTTGGTCTGGGAGCATGATTTGGCACCGATTGAACTTCACGAGCAGGTGAGTGCTCGGAAGCTGCATTTTGATTAGACCTCAGCATCAGGAAGTTCATGATTTCCCCTGTAACTCCCTACAAAGATAAATCTTACTTTTCACTATCCAAACTTAAAACCAAGTTTAAAATGGAGCAAGTCCTAAAATACATGTGTGTGTTAATTTTTTATGCACAAAATAGAGTTCAAGTTCCCTGTTTATACCAATAGTAGTAACATTTTCTCATAGTTGCCTATCTTACAACTTTTGTTACTTCCTCGTTATTTATTGTGCTACAGTTATCACATTAGTTGGTTATAGTTATTGCTCCTCTTTTCAATGTTATTTTATGTTTTTCCTATTAATTTCTTCTTCTTTTTTATGACTGTGGTATTCAAGTCAGCTTTCACGCACCTCGACTAATTCCACGGGACACCTGCCACCTCCCCCACCAGCAACAAGTACAACTCTAACCACCAAGGCTAGAACAGATGGAAAGAAATCACCTAGTGTTTTAGTCTCCACTGAGATTCGAACCTGAGACCTCATGACTCTCAACCACTTCATTGACTACTAGGCCAGCCACACCCTTGGGTGCTATTGTTATTGCTCCTCTTCCCAATGCTATGTTATATTTTCCTTATTATTTTTCTATATCCTCTTTACTTCTGTATTTTTCTTTTAGCTCGAGCCGAGGGTCTTCCGAAAACAACCTCTACCTCCTTGAGACAGAGGTAACGTCTGCGTACACTCTACTTTCCTTCAACCTCGCATTGGATGCATGAATGCTAGATCCTCCTCTTGCTCAAAGCATTATATTTTCTACTCTATTATGACTAGATGCTTGTAACCAACTCAATAAATTGCAATAATTCAAAAAAAAAAATAACCGTAGTATTTCGTGTTTGTGCTTCGAAGAAACAACTACATTTTCAACTAATAAACACGAAAATCATTAGCAAATAGTAATACAGATAAATTCGAAGAAAGTACAAAGTATAGAAATGAGAAAATAGGGAAATTGCGAGGCGATAGGGATCCACCGATCACTATGAAATCAGAAAAATACCTGATCGGAGAAGTCGCCGGAGAAGAGAGTCAGAGAGATCGGCGATCGGGAACACGGCGGTGGACCGGTGGTGAATCGGCTGGACCAGACCGGACCGGAATAAATCGGGGCTTTGGGATCTGTGTCAGAGCTTCGAGTTTTTCAAATTAGTCACTTCAGTTTTGATGTCATGTTAGATTCACTCACAAAGGGATCTTTTGCGGTTTTACCACAAATTTACACTTCGATTAAACTTTTGTTGTTGTTGTTGTATAATAGCTTGTGGAATTGGTTACTCTATTTTATTTTATTTTTTGGACTAATTTTACTAAACACTCTTATATTATAGTTTAGTTGCGGATAAAGTCTTTGTATTTTATAATCAATTTTGATTTAGAATTTGACTCTCGATCTTCATCTTCGGGCTCCTAATTCCCGACCCATGACTTGATTCCTGACCCCGAGCTCAACTCTCGACTCCTGACCCCAAACCTCGACTCGGGATACAATTATCTGACTCTTACCTCTACTAAAGATTCGACTCCAACCCTGACTTACAACTTGACCTGACCTCGACCTCCACTTAAGGTCAGAGTCCGTGTTAAAGAATGGGGATTGGGGTTCGCTGTCATGGTATTTGTCCAGATTATATCTAAATGTTCTTTGGATAATATGTTTTCTTGTTACTAACCAAACACTAGAAATAATAAGAAAACCACTTATTTTCCAAAAAAAATATTTTCCTTCATACCAAACACACCCTCAGAGTTTGAATTGGAAATGTAGTGCTTTTAAATTTTAACTTGGAATCTTAGGGTGAATTTTGAACTCCCTAAAACACTGAGACAAACGTTAGTCTTGTATTTATTGGGTTCAATATATAAATATATGTACATAAAAAATTAAAAAATTACCATATTTATACTTGTAATTTTTTTCGAAGGGGGTCGGCTGAGCACCCTCCTGTCCCTTGATCCACCCCTGGCCAATTTGGGGGATGATGCAAGCACATTTTGCACCAACAATAATGACTCTTTTAAGCTTACAATGAGAGTGCGAGGAAGCATTTGGATAATACCTCAAAGGACCTCAAACATATATCTTCGAACTATACCCTCCTTGATTAAGGGATTGAAGTTCTTGGAAGCCTTTACAGACACGCGTAGAGGAGTGCTCAAGCTATGGAAGGTGGCTTGGATGGACCTTATTGAGCATCAAAGAGAGAGCACCCACATATGGATGATAGCATAGAATGTGGGAGGCCCAATGGAGCCAAAGTCCCTTAATGGGCCTATCTTCTTTATGGGTCACTTTTGGGCCCATGTGTAATAAATAGTCCAACACTATAAATAGCTAGATTTTCCCTTTCATTAGAAAGTATTTGATGAATATTGAATTTATGTCTCTTGAGAGATCATGAGAGCTTGGAAAAACTTGTGTTGACCTTTGTTTAGAAATGGTGGTTTCGAGGGCGTTACGATTCCCTCTTGGTCATCGTAAGAGATAGGTATTTTTAGGTAATCAAAAGGGAAGTCTTGGATTTAATATATCCATAGGTTGTCCTCTTCTTTATTTTCTTGTGTCTATCTATCTTTAACTCTATCCCTTTATCTTTTCGTATTTTGATTTTATCGTTTCTTTTAGTTTTCGTGTTTGTTTCGTCTTTTCTTATTTTGTCCGTTATTACTTGGTATCAGAGCCGATCTTGAGTTCGTTCCCACGAATTCAATCTTGGATTTTGTTATCTAGAAAATTGAAAATCAAAAAAAAAAAATTGAAAATTCATTTTTGAGAAAATCCCCAAAAATATTTTTGTGTTTTTGAGTTTTTCTTGTTGTTTCAATACTAGATTTGTTTCCTCTAGTGTTATTTGAATCGGAATTTGAAAATTTGGGTTGAATTTGAGTATATTTGAAGAAAACCCCATTGTTGAGCTTGAAGTTCTTGAGAAAAGTGAAGTGGGTTCTTAGATCTATTAAACTTGGGTTGGTATTGAAGGGTAAGGGGTACTAGAAAGTATTCCCTATATCTAAAGGGTCCTAGATCTGAAATTTGGAGTTGAGTGGGGAGGTTTTTGAAAAATCCACCATTTCTGAGTTTGGTGCTTGAAGAAGTTTCAAATGGGTTTGAAAATCTGAAAATTTTGGCTTGGAATTGAGGGTTAAAGGGTATTGGGGATTGTTCATCATATCAAAGAGAGCCTAGATTTCAAATTTCATTAATTTTCGAGCAAAAACAAAGAAGATATAAAATTTTGAAGTTCATCCACGTTCTTGGTATTCTTCATGACATTCATATCTTGTTGAAGGGAAATATTCAAAAAGGTGTGTTAGATCCAAAAAGAAAGAAAGAGAAAAGTGTTTGGGTGTTGGTACAAAGGAATATCCCAAAAGAAAAGGGAATATCCTAGGAGAGAGAGTGCAAAAGGGCCCACAGAAAGGACAAAATTGGAGTTTTCAGCTGAGTTGTCCGAGGCATCTGCGCTCGCATCTGCCCACGCAGATGGCACATACAGTCGCAGGTGACCAATGTAGATCATTCTGCTTTCATCTGCACCCTCCATCTGCAAGGGCATGTCATCACCTGTGCCCGCAGGTCACTTGAACGCACTTCAACAGTCCCGAATCCAATTTTCTCAGGCTCTAACATCTTAGTTTTATTTCTTTGATTAGGTTTGATTCCTAATCACTTTCTTTGATTTCTAAACTAATTTTCAACTAGTAATTATCCTACTTAGTTGTTGATTAGTTCTTGAGTCTTAATTCTTTCTTCGTCCTTTTTTCTTTGTGTGCTTTTCTAGTTTTACTTTGTAGTTATTTCTTGATTCAAGTATGTTAGTTTGTAATCGAGTCGTCCGTTCTTCTCTAAATGAGAATTCACCCCGGCCAAGAGTAGCAATCGACACCTTATGTACCACCGAAGTATAAACAATCTTTAATACTAGCCGAACCAATTGTGAGGCAATCAAAGGAGTGTGAACCAGAGTGATTGTGAGATTTTGTTTTGCTGACGCTAATGTGTTGTTTTTGTTGAGTGTCTTCTTGATAGGTACAATGGCGATGAGGAGTGAAAGTCAAAATCTCATGGGAAAGGTTAACATGGAAACCTTAATGGCGGCCATCATGAGTGCGAGACAAGATATGAATGAGCTAATTAAGAGGTCAACTGACCACATTCCTAGGAAGCGTGTCCTCTATGGATGGGAGTTAGTCAAAAATTGAGAGTCATTAAAACTTGGATCAAGGTCAAGAAAATCCCTCTTGCGAGCTTCAAGGAAACAAAGCTAACTCTAGCACTTTAGTAAATGTGAAAGATCATTATGAGGCTATTAGCCCATTAAGTGTGAGTGATAGCTTATCTACATGTGAGCCTAATGATTCTTTACCTCGTATTGATAATATACATGTTGAGAGTATAGATACACTAGTTGATCCTATTGATAATCGAATTAACTCTTCTTGTAAGATCTATTTGAGTCCACCTAGTGTTGAGGCCATTCTGTTGAATGATAGTACATTGGCTTGTGGAAATTATATGGATCAACTTTCTTGTGAATTTAATCTATTACTTGAGGATGTTTGTGATGTGATTAGTGAACCTCAAGTTAGTGATGATATTGATAATGTTGATCATTTGAATAGGAGTGACCCATTGAGCATGCCTTTAAAAGAAATTTCTATTACTTGTTTGGCTCATAAGGATGATCATGTGTTTGAAACTCCTTCGAAATTTGATAATTGTCTTTTTGAGAGTGAACTTACATTTTCCAATTCTCCTTCTTGGATTGATCCTTCTCTCTTTAAGTACAATTTCTTATTTGAGGATGATGAAATCACTTTTATTGAGTTACCTAGTGGTGTGGATCATGTTAATGATGTAGCTCTTCTTGAGGGTTATACTCTATATAACAACCCACTATGGTGTGACAACTTTCCTCCAAAAGATGGAAATCTCTTCTTGGAATATGAGAGTACTCTTATGGGAAGGGATTGTGAAGAATTGAAAGGTGTTCTTTGTTACCCAATAGATACTTCTTCTTTGAGTGTTCCAATTCTTGAACATGCCCTTGAGGACACCTTAGAGGAAGTCAATTTGCATGACACCATTCTTTACTCTCTATTTGTCCACGAAAGCACTTATGTTTGCTATGGGAGTATATTTTTTTATGTTGGCAACACCCTTGGGGGAAAAGAGTGTTGTCTAAACCCATGTCTATGGCCACTCTATCTATTTGACCCCGGTGATGATTTGGGAGTAATCCTATCCTTAAGGATAGCTAGTGCATTGAGTGGAATCTTAACTTGGGTTGATCTTATTCATGACATTGCACTTAGCTATGAGAAATATCTTGGGCTTCTTGACTTAGAAGGTGTTTTGTGAGTGTTGAAACATAGAACCAATAAGGTTTTTCATGTGTGGTTGCCTAATTATCATGGTTCTTATGGTAAACCCTTTAATCAATGTCTCTTGAGTAGCCAAGTAGTTTTAACTTTGTGGGGTTGCGAACCCTTGATTGATCATTTTGATGCTTGGTTATATCTTAAGTGTGTACAACCTTTGCATGGTGATAAGATTGATTTTGCTAACTCTAACCCTCATTCCTTGAGGATATTGTCGTTGCTTGTTTGCCCTATTATTTTGCAAAGTTTGGATTCGAGGTTGAATCCTTTTCAAGAAAGGGGGGATGATACAAACACATTTTGCACCAACAATAATAACTCTTTTAAGCGTACAATGAGGGTGCGAGGAAGCATTTGGATGATACTTCAAAGGACCTCAAACACATATCTTCGAACTATACCCTCCTTGATTAAGGGATTGAAGTTCTTGGAGGCCTTTGAAGACACGCATAGAGGAGTGTTCAAGCTATGGAAGGTGGCTTGGATGGACTTTATTGAGCATCAAAGAGAGAGCACCCACATATGGATGATGGCATGGAATGTGGGAGGCCCAATGGAGCTAAAGTCCCTTAATGGGCCTATCTTCTTTATGGGTCACTTTTGGGCCCATGTGTAATAAATAATCCAACACTATAAATAGCTAACTTTTCCCTTTCATTAGAAAGTTTTTGATGAATATTGAATTTATGTCTCTTGAGAGAGCATGAGAGCTTGGAAAAGCTTGTGCTGACCTTTGTTTAGAAACATTGGTTTCGAGGGCGTTACGATTCCCTCATGGTCATCGTAAGAGATAGGTATTTTTACGTACTCAAAAGGGAGATCTTGGATTTGATATATCCATAGGTTGTCCTCTTCTTTATCTTTATGTGTCTATCTATATATCTTTAACTCTATCCCTTTATCTTTTCGTATTTTGAATTTATCGTTTCTTTTAGTTTTCGTGTTTGTTTCATCTTTTCGTATTTTGTCCGTTATCGGGGGTGGGGGAGGGGAGGGGTAGGCAGAAATTAAACAAGTTAAGATGAGATAAGTAAATACATAAGTTGGGCCAAAAAAAATATCTAAAAAATTACTTGAGTTGAAAAGGGTGGTTAAAAATGAGCTAGGCCATGAATTGCCCAATTTAACCCAATTTTTTTAAAATGTCCACCTTCTCATACCCCACCCCTTACTCAGGTCCCACCCTACCCTACTATCTATCGAGAATCAAGCCTTCAAGTTCGACTCACAAACCCTTCTGCCAGCCGATCAAACCTCGGCTCAAGACCCAAGACTTGGCCTCGACTTGGGCCTGACTTGAAACTTGAGATGTGAGCGTCAACCCTCAACCCCATACTCAAGACACAAGATCCGAGACTCGATCCTAACTCGAGATTCAAGACCTGCCCATGAACCAGGGCCCGATACTAGATTTCGAACAGGGACCCGAGACTCGAGCCCTGACCTTGATCCAAAACTCGAGACATGACTTTGACCCCAGAACCCTAGACTCAAATTGGGACTCAAAACCCGACTTTAACCTGAAACTTGAGACCCAACCCCAACTTGGGACACGAGACTCGACCTGAAATTCGAGACTTGACTTTGACCTAGGACTCGAGATTTGACCTTGAATCAAGCCCCGAGATCGACTCTGACTCGAAACCAAATTTAACCCAAAATTCAAGATTTAGCCCCAAGTTTGATCTAGAACTCAAGATCTCACCCCGACTTTGACACAAAACTCGAGACATGACTTTGACTTAAAACTCGAGATTCGACCCTAACTCAAGACCCCAAACCTTACCCGAGATTTGACCTCGACTTGGTATCAGAGTCTTGAAACCCTAATCCTGAACCATAGAAATAATCAAAGTAAATCTCAAATAATAAATCCAAAATAAAGTAAATCTTAAAAATGGATTGAATTGGGCTAATATTGAAGATCACTTTCAAATGAATTATGTTGGATTGGGCAAAAATCAGCCTAATATAAAATTAGGGGAAAGGAAACCACATGTTGGAAAACTATTTCCACTAAAAGTGGCCATTTCAAAGTAATGCCACCCTATGGCCAGTCGGCCTTTTTAATTCCATGGGTTGGTCATTTCCAATTTTGGGTCATTTCGGCCCATTTTCTAAAAAGTAGTTCAGTTGTTGTTTGTTTTTTTTGGTTGTTGTTTTGCTACATTTTTTTGGGCTAAAAAAATATTTTTTAAAAAATAATTAAATACAATTATATAAAAACTGTATAATTATTGTATAGAATATGTATAAAAAATTTATAGTTGTTGTATAAAAATTATATATATGATGTGTATAGGAACTTTATCATTATTGTATAGAATATGTATGTATATAAGATATATGTATAGAACAATGAATGTGGTATAGGGACTGCATCATTTTGGTATAGAGATTGTATCAGTATGGTATAAGAACTGTATCAATATGGTATATAAATTATATAATTTTTGTATAAAATATGTATCCATATAAAATTAATATAGAAACGGTATAGAATGTGTATATAAACTGTATCGTTGTTGTATAAACTTACGTATCTGAATAATAATTGCAGCTAAAAGTTGTATAAAATGTATATAAAAACTGTATAATTATTGTATAAAAACTGTATAATTGTTGTATAGAATATTTTTTTTTGTATAATTGTAGTTTTTTGTATATTTTATACAATATGTATCATTATTGTATAAAATATATTTTTATATAATCAATAAAAATACACTTTTTTTGTATTTGATTGATAATAACAACTAATTTGTATTTGATTGTATAGAAAAAAAGAAAAACTACAAAATTTTATTTGATTGTTTAAAAAAAAAATAAATAGGGGATCAATTGTTTTTTAAAATAAAGGAGGAAAAAATTTGAAGAAGGAACATGCAAAAAATAAAAAGAAGAAAGAAGCCACATCATCCTAAAAAAGGGGGTAACAAAATAACCAAAAAAAAAAAAAAGGGAAAGACAACAAGGGAGATGGCCAACTTCCACGGAATGGCTAGAAGTGGGAATTTAAATTCTCTGACCATTTTGTGGCTTTACTTTCAGCTGAAGGGTTGTTTATGTCCTTTTTCCATAATATTATCTTGTATCAAATCCTTAAAATTCTATGTGGGTTGGGCAGGCCATCACTTTTTTTTGCCATTTTTGACACCCTAGAGTCAATTATAAATATTCTTTGAGTATGTCCGTTTTTGCCAGTGATGAAAAATAAAATATAAGAATTTTATAGGGTTAATTTTTTTTTCAAATCGTAATTGATCATACAAAAGTTTTCCCCTATGAAAACACATATTAGAGTAAAATCCTACTATCTAAAGTTGGTCAATAGTAAAACTCATACTTGTGGTTGTGGTGAGATAGTTATGATCCATTTATTCTTAATCAAAGGTCTTAGAAAAAATGTTAGAGCATCACCCCTAAAAAGACATTTATGTGGTATGCCTTAGCGACCAAAATAATTATGCTTAATGCTCATTTTAAAAATATATTACACAGTACTCTATGCATATTTAAGAAAATGTTTATAAAATAACTAGCAGGTACGTATATTGTATATACGAAAAAAGGGTCTTCACCTATTGGAAATGGTACAAAAATGCTCAAGGAAAGGACAGAAATGGCCCATAGCTTTAAAGTATTCCCACTAAATAGCTACTACAAGTTAATTCCCTCTAATTAGCCACTAAACTAATTCCATTCTATAACCACAATTAACGCCTCACTTAAAACCAACGAAAAACTCGCCCAAATCCCCCAAAAAATATCTTTCCTGAAATTCACGATTTTCTTACCTATTCAAACTCATAAATCTCCCTTCTCTTTCGGATATTGAAAACTCCCTTTCCATTCGCGATTCATTCATCATTGTATATAAAACCTATCAAATCTCACCGTCAATTAGCTTCTGTAAACTTTTTTCCATTCAAAATTCGTTCAAATTGATGCAAAAATCAATGGCTTCGATTTTGATTCCTATTATGATGCAATATGGAGGTGAATGGATAAGTGATGTTACATTCGAAAATTTCACCATTAATGGAGTGTTTTTCAACTCGGATTGCAGCTATCAATTTTTTGTTGCTGAACTGTATAAGCACTTAAATATACAGCCAAATTCAGGTTTAATGGATATAAAACACATTGTAAAGGTTGGATCCATGCCTATTTACAGTGATATGACTGTCAGATTATATATGGAGATGAAGAAGAAAAATCTGGACATTGATGAATATTCACTTTGTATAACACTAAAACATTCATTTGAAAATGGTGAATCCTCAATTTCTACTTTGATGGAAACATCTTCTAGAGCTATACAGCTTCATCAGATGCCTATTGCAGTTGATCCATTTTCTGATCTTGAAGATAATTTCCCTGAGAATCAAAAGGATGAAGATCCAAAGTCTATAATAATGGACCCACTTCATAGACAAGTTGAAGAAGTGCAACTGTATTGGGACAAAGATACAATCTCTACTGTGATGAAGTATTATGCAATACAAGACAGATTCCAGTTTAAGGTCGATAGATCATCAACATCAAGGTATGACTAGTGCATAGAAACAATATCAATGTGGTATAGGGAGTGTGTCACTATGGTATATGGACTGTATATGCATAAGTTCTTTCTCTATAAACTGCAGCAGTGTTGTGTGTGGAGAGTATATGCACAACTTTTTATGTATAAAAAATTCATCAATGTGGTATAGGGAGTGTATAATAGTATATGGACTGTATATGAATAACTTCCCCCTCTGTATAAACAGTATCAATGTGGTATAGGGAGTGTATCAATATGGTATATGGACTATATATGCATAAGTTCTTTCTCTATAACCTGCAACAGTGTTGTGTGTGAAGAGTATATGCACAACTTTTTATATATAAAAAATGCATCAATGTGGTATAGGGAGTGTGTAATAGTATATGGACTGTATATGAATAACTTCCCCCTCTGTATAAACAATATCAATGTGGTATAGGTTGTGTATCAATATGGTATATGGATTTTATATGCATAAGTTCTAAGTTTTTCTCTATAAACTGCAATAGTGTTGTGTGTGAACAGTATATGCACAACTTTTTATGAATAAAAAAATGCATCAACGTGGTATAGGGAGTGTATAAAAGTATATGGACTGTATATGCATTACTTTCCCCCTGTATAAGCAGTATCAATATGGTATAGAGAGTGTATCAATGTGTTTTATTAATAGTATATGCATAGGTCCCCCCTATATAAACAGTATCAAAATGTGGTGTAGGGATTATATCAATATGGTATATGAACTGTATATGCATAAGTTTTTCTGTATAAACTGCATCAGTGTTGTATAGGGGATGCAAACATTATGCTATATGAACAATATATGTATAGCTTTTTCTATATAAAGTGCATCAATGTGGGTATGACACCTATAAGACTATGGTATGGGACTATATAAACATTGTATAGGGGTTGTATATGAATAAGTTCCTTGTAGCTATGTATACCTAAAGAGCATAGGCCAAATGACATGCCATGCTGCATCAGGAGTAATATTTCACTAGTTGACCTTGAGACCTAGGATTTACCTGATTCCTTATTAATGAGCCTGACAATACTCATTCCATAACTATTGTTTTCATTTCATTTCATGTCAAGTTCCTTGTTGTTCCTTTAAGTATTGTTTATGCACTTTTAAGTCAATTCAAGTTCAGGAAACTAATTTATGTTGTTATTTAAATATATTTAGTCTAAACTAAATTTGTTTGTTCCAGTCAACTAACTTGAGCAACTCTATACATGTGAATGTTTTTTCTTTCTATCTTTGAATCAAGGAAGCATCTAACATACATCTTACTCATTCATCCAAACCAAGTAGTTTTGGTTCAGTCATGTATATATGCTAAAAATCACTCTCGATAACCTACATCAATAGCGTATATCAAGTCTAGCATTATGATATACAAATTGTACATGCATAGCTTTCATGTATTAACTGCATCAATGTTGTATATGGACTGTGTGAATATGGTATAGAAATTACATATGTGTAGGATTTCCACCCCGACCCCACCCCTCTTTTAAAAACTGTATAAATATGATATATGGACTGTATCAATATAGTATAGAACCTGCATATGCATAAATTTCTGTAGAAAAAATGCATCGATATAGTATGAGAACTGTATAATCTATTATATATATAAATGTATCTTTATAGGTACTATCTTAAATGTGTGAATCAAAGATGCCTATGGACTTTTAGATCTGCAAGTTAAAAACAATCATAAGTCTTCATGGTGACCAAATTCACTGATATTCACACTTGTCCTATTGCGGAGAGAATGCTTGGACAACGTCATGCTACTTAGTTAACCATTGCTAAAATGGTGAAGAACAAGTATCTAAATTTGAAATCATCATACACTCCCGCGGAGATCATGGATGAAATGAGAACCCTTATGGGATTAGGATGAACTATAAAAAAACATATAGATCAAAAGAAAAAGCCCTTGAACTGGTCAGAGGATCACTGCGTGAATCTTTTGGTAAACTACCAGCTTATATGTATATGGTAAATACAATAAATCCAGGATCATTCACAATGTTACACAAAATAGAGGGCAATCACTTTTTATATGCTTTTGTCGCGCGGAATGCATCAATTAAAGGATGTGAATATTGTATGCCAACTATAGTTGTTGATGGTACTTTCCTTAAATCAGCATATCGGGGGACCATGTTATGTACTAGTGTGCTTGATGCAGCAGGTCAGTATCTATGCAATTTATTTTATACAATAGTACATTTTTTAGAAATATAGTGATCCAGCTTAAGTATGTATAGTCTGACACAATTTTGTTATTCAAACTAATTTGATGTGTTGACGCCTTTTCTTTTGCTTAATCAGGAAAAATTCTGCCATTAGCATATGTTGTTGTTGATTCTGAAAATGATGCTTCGTGGAAATGGTTTTTTCGTATGTTTAAAATGGCCTATGGTGAAAGAGAAAATTTATGCATAGTATCTAATCGGCATGATAGCATATTGAAGGGTGCAACAACTGTATAACCAAATATACCTCACTGTATATGCATTTACCATCTATGGAGCAACATTAAAAGTAATTTAAAAAAGAATCAAAAACAGCTAAAGGGGATATTTTTTGCAATGGCCAGAACATACGTAAAAGCAGATTTTGATCGACTGATGGAAGATATAAACAACATCGATGATAAGGTGAGGGATTACCTGTTTGGTATTGGCTATGAAAAACGGTTCATTGCTCATTCCAATGTCAATAGGTCCATGGTGATGACTTCGAACATAGCAGAGTCGCTAAATTCAGCAAATAGAGAGGCAAGAGACCTACCAATAAAGAAATTGCGAGAGTTCATGATGGATCTAGTCATGAGATGGAATAATGAAAATAGAATGGCTGCAGAGACAACTTTTACTGAGCTAGGAAACAAATACAACATTATAATGAGGGAAAATCTCATTTTGTCAGATAACATGAAGGTAAAAGGTTGGCATTGCATACAATTCACTAATGTCTCAAAAGTCTGACTTGTTATTTTATTTCTATTTCATACAGCTGAAAATCTCCTACTTTACCAATATCTGATGATATTTCTACATTTAATGGCATCTACTAACTATGTATATTCAATAATTGACAGAGCTCAAAAGCAGAACATTGTGAATATGTATGAGAAGAGATGTAGCTGCCAACAGTTTCAGATTGACGGAATTCCATGTCCCCATGCCATGGCGGTGTTGAGTTATACGCATATGGAGTTACAAAACTATTGTGCTCCTTACCACACCAAAGAAAACTTTCTGAAAGCCTATGAATTTCCCATTATTCCACTGCCTGATGAAAGCGCGTGGGACATTCCAAGAGAAGTGTCAGATATTATAGTCCTCCCTCCAATCTGGAAGCCAAGACCAGGTAGACCAAAGAGTAAGAATCGAGGCAAGGGCATTATGGACTACCTCTCTACAAGCCGAGCTTCATGTGGACGATGTGGAAAGATGGGACATAATCGAAGAACTTGCGGAAATGCTCCAACAAGAATCTAATAAGATAGTTTTATGTTTCCTCTTCTATTTTTTCATATGGACCTGTTCGTTCTATAATGCAAAACATATTCAGGAGTTGATTTTACATTTTAAATCAAGTTGAAATGTAATAGATTCTGCCCAAGATTACTTTTATGTTTCCTAGTTTCGTTGCAAATGAAAATTTTCAACATTATATGATAATATAGATATCTTTTTGGTGAATTTATTTCATAGTTTGATGTGTATGTAATATCTGTACAAGATTTTCATAACATCTATACTGTAAGATTCACCTGTACAATGTACAATGCTTGTTAAATGACACTATATGCAGGTGATATGTCTGTTTACAGGGGGAAAGTGTTTTCCCTATTGTTTTTCAAGTTAGCATGACTGTAAATAATCCTTTTAGGTACATTTATTTTCATGATATAAGGTGCATCAGTCTAGAATAAAATATGTATTTGTACATGATTTTCGTCAAATTCATCTGTACTTATACAAGATTTTCACCGTCTTTAAAATGACACTATATGTAGGTGAAAAATGTGTCCGTTTACAAGAATAAATAATCTGTAGTGATTGTCAATTACAGACACCTCTTTGTGTATACTTTATTTGTACAAATACTATACTAGTTAATCATGAAAACTGTATCAGGATGCAAATCAGCTGACATATATACTGCAACAAATTTTACATAGATAAGTAGTATTCAATACACATAGACAAGTACGTGTATCCCATAATAAAAACATAAATTTCCAAAATGTTATAATCGTCAACATTAATCAATACAGATTCTTCAAAAAAACATAACAAAAAGGGAAACTATGCAAGTATATCCCATCAAAAACACCAGTTAACCATTTCAAACTGTATATGAAACCTTTACATGTATGCCCACTATTACACTTGCAAAATAACATCCTAAAATCTACTTTTTCTGCAGCCCATCCTTCTTCTTTTTCAATCTACCAGTAGACTCGTCGTCACTAACTACACCCTGCCTTTGTTTCTTCTTTCCATAATTCCAGAGTAATAAACCATATCGGGTCCGGATGGCATCAATATCTTCTATAGCATTAGGAATTTCAATGCCTTCAAACAAGTACTCAGCAAATGCAGCTGCAAAGACACCACAATCCCTGCAACATAGTACAAAGTTAGAACAGTTGCCATTCAGTAAAAAAGGATAAAAAAAATGAACAACTTAATTGACATTTAGTAATAGTTTACGTGTTGTCTTGAGTTGGCAATCCATTGACCATACTAATCTCAAAAGAATTAGCCGCTGGAATTCCTTCAGTCCTACTGTCCCAAAAATTAATACAAGAAAGGAAGTGTGGAAGCAACTCAGAATAAGCTGAAACGGTTCACTGAACAGCAAGTGCACCTCGTGTACCACACAACGAATCGTATACATAAATACATTGATCTTTAAAACACAAACGCGCAAAAATCCAGTGAAACTTCTCAGCAATATTTATTGGGAAAATGACATTATCAACAGTGCACCATGGGGTATTACATCTCATAAAAAACCCAAAAATATACTCAACAATGTCATCATCGACTGTGATAAACGTCACATCTCTATTTTTATCCAGAACAATTAAACCAATAATCTATCATTGTGAATTTAACTTAGCCATCAACAGGATCATACATAGATTTCTTTCGCAGGTAGTAAAAAATTACATCCATATGCAGAAAAATATAAAGAATGAAGGCATATGTTAAAAGTCTACATCTTTAAAGTGGACTATCAAATCATAAGTCAATAACTAACTTATCGAATCAGTTAGGGGTGCTCCTGGATATGCAAGTATGAAGAATCATTCTTTTTTTTTTAACCTCATCAACCCCAAAGTCAAAAGGATGTGATAGATTATTCACAGAATCTGAATAAACAGGACTATAAAAAGAACAAGAAATAGAAGGTTCTTCATATGACAAAAATTTATAGGAAATAACGATAAAATGAATTACAAATAGAAGACTTACTTCCTCTTAACGCGTAATGATCTAGCAATAAATTTGTTAAATGGTGACGTCAACTTAAGATCAAAATCTGTCTCATCAATACTCATCGCAAAAGGATGTTTTATGGAGAAGATTGGTCTACTTGAATGACCTTTCTCGAAGCATTTGACCGGTTGACCTTGAAGCCTACTGCCACCGGAATCAAACTTTGACAAGTATGGTGATTCACATACTGTCGCTGGCTTTCGTGTTCGACGAGGGACAACAGGTGTGTCATCCAAAATAACAATAGATTTACCACCTACAGGAGCCTTACCCTCACTTTTGTTTACCCTTCCAACATCAACGCCTACATCCTTAACCACAACACTTGTATGCTCGAATGCAACACTGTTATGACCTACATCTGCATCACACTTCCCAACAACATCCTCAACCACAATATTTGCATGCTCTAATACAACACTGTCATGACGTACATCTATATCAACCTTTGATGTGTCATGGTTACATGGCACTGTTGATGCTTAAAAAAAGGAAAATATGCAATAACTTGGGTGTGTTTTATTGGTATGATGTGGTTTCTGTCCTAATTTGCAGGAAAACAAGTTTTAAAGGCAAAATGAGCAAAAGAGGAAGAATCAAGCCCAAGAACGAAGTGTTGGAAGAAGAAAGAACAAAAGGCTGCAAAAGAGGAGTAGTCACGCCACAAGTCACGTGGCATGGAAGCCACTTACGCCACGTGAGTGGCTATCGTGACTCAAGCCCAGAGATTGAAAAATCAGCCTGATTTCCACGGCAGGGGTCATGTGGCGTGACTGACACCCACGTGACGTGGAAGCCTGCCATGATCAAAATTCTGAAGACCCCAAGTTGAGCCTGATTCCCATGACATCAACCTACGTGGCGTGACTTGGTTCCACGATACCAAGTCACGATACCGTGGAAGTTGCCGACTTTGTTCTCCTATTTGGTTTTGGATAGGACTAGTTTTGTATCTATAAATACTCCTATGTAGTCCTAAGTGTGAGAGTTGGACAATTTACTACTTTGAGAGTTATTTCATACTGTTTCAGACATATATTTGGTTTTGTATTCACAAACCCTAATTTGAGTTTTATGTGATAATTGAAATTTTGATTTTTCTTTATTCTTGTGAGATCATAAATATGCTTTCATCTTTGAATTATTCTTGTGTTCTTACAATTATGAGCAGCTAAACCTATCAACTAGGGCTGTGTGAACCATGAGGAATTGACGAAATCGGTTAAGTGCAAAGCAATTTTGTACTGCTGTGTATGCATATATTGTTGTTTCCTTCGTTGTGATTGCTTTTCTAATGGTTGCAAACGTTAGAAACTTGCCTGTATTCTAGACTTGCTCGAGAGAGAGGTAGAGATTGGGAAAAGGAGATAACAACAGAGATTTAAAGCTATCAACCTTCATCTAATAACCAGAGCCTTAGCGGGAAAGGTTATCTGAAATCCAGGACAAGGGTTAGTATTGCGACACTCGGAGTCCGAGAGGAGAAGAGTGAAATTCGTCTAATGAAAGTCGAGAGACAGTTAGATGAACCTAACTTGTTAGATTTTGTATGCAGCGCAGCGGGACAATCTTGTTAAGCACAAGTAACCGGTGGAATTAAGGAATCATTGGGGATCACAGTCCTAGTGAATTTCTCTTATTGTTTACAAACTCAATACAACCAGCAATCGTCATTGTTACTATTCATTAGATAAACCCCCCAGTTTTATTTACTTTCCAGTTGTTCCATCCGATATTCTACTCATACTTCGACCTATTCCCTGTGGGATCGACCCCAACCTAGTTAGGTTCTATAGTTGATTCAGCGATCGCATTTTACTTTTCTGGAGGTATATTTTGAGCGACATCAAATTTTGGCGTCGTTGCCGGGGAATACGGTTACGAAGTTGAACATTACTGGTTGGAGTTGATTGGTTGTATTTTTACATACTTGTGAGGGCATACCCCGGTATATGCCAAATACTAGGAGTCAAGGCAATCCCCTGATTCCACTTGATCTTGAAATCGAAAGGACTCTAAGAGCTAATCGGAGAATGGTGAATACTAAAGGAGTCCATAATCCCGCAGCTGCGGCAGACATTCACAACCAGCCAATTCATCCGGCTGGTCAAGAAATAGCGAAACAAACTACTGCTCGATTGACACAAGAAGAGCATGTTAGACAAGCTGCTCTTAGACAAGCAGAAAGAGATAATCGAGCTATGCAAGAAGCAGCACAACGTCTGGTTGATGCTAAAGAGTGACAAAGACGATTAAGAGAACAACCGAGATAACATGTGCCTGTTTATGATGATCCTGAAGATGAGTATGTGGCCTATTTTGAGCCAATCGAGAACGGTGCCATTGTTCCACCTGAGTTACCTCCGGGCACTAAATTTGACATCACTAGTGCCATGATCCATCTCCTGAACTTGAAGGGCGTGTTTGCGGGTCTTCCTACTGATGATCCAAACATGCATGTATTGAATTTTGTGGGGGTCTGCACATCATATAATCTGCCTGGAGTTGACCAAGAGGCGATACGATTGAGGTTGTTCCCATTCTCTCTTACAGGAGAAGCTACGTTGTGGTTGACTGAGCTGCTACGAGGTTCCATCACTACTTGGCAGGAATTGAGAAATAAATTCTTGGAAAGATTTTTCCCACCGTCCAAGATACTGCAGTTGAAAGACGAGATCTACAATTTCAGACAGCTTCATTCGGAAACACTCTATGAAACTTGGCTGAGATTTAAAAAGAAGCTGCAGAACATGCCAAATCACAGGATGAGTGGTCGGAATTTACTTGAAATCTTCTACAGAGCTTTGAATGTCAACACAAAGGGAGTAGCGGATACTATCACTAGTGGAGCATTCATGAGTCTGAGATGGGACCAAGCTTCTGAGATATTAGATCATGTCACTAAGACCAACCGAGGATGGCATACTCTGGAGGCAGATACGCCTGCTGGAACATATACTATTGGGGCTTCAGCAGCTCAAAGGGCTTTGGATGAATCTGTGGCGCAAAAGGTTGCTCAGCTGAGGACAGAAATTGGCCTTCTGGCCAAACAAATAGCGGCCAGAGATGCGGAGAAAGTGCATGTTGTAGGTGCACAAAGTAAATTGGCTAGACATGAAGATAGTAAGTCTGATGAAGAGGAAAAGTATCTAGATTGCGAAGTGGCGAGTTTCCGATCCAAGGGCCAAGGGTCTAATCAAGACTCTTGGAACTCAAGGCAAGGGAATCAAGGTTGGAACTATTATGGAGACAGCTACAACAATCGGGATATAGAGATCGAGAACGGGACCGTGATGGTGATTGGAGGCGGAAGGATGATAATCGAGAAAAGAATGACATATATGTACCACCTGGAAGGCGTGATGAGGAGTCTGGAAATTCAAGAATGGAGGCACTCCTAAATAAATTGGTCAAAGGAGCCAAAAGTCAGGAGAATTGCTTGAAAGAGATTAGGACTGACATTTCGGGCATAAGTCAGAAAGTGGAGTCTCATTCAACTGCCATTAAACAGTTGGAGCAACAGTTTGGGCAAATTTCATTAGCACTGAATCAACGTCATCCAGGCACCCTTCCAAGCAATACCATCCAGAATTCGAAAAACGATAGTCATTGTCTCGCTATTACTACTAGAAGTGGGGAGTGCACGACAGATCCACATATGGCTGCCGACAGTAGTGTGCTTAATGATCTAGTGGTTATCGATGTTGAAACTAAGTTAGAGTCGGATAATGCAAAGGGTGACATAGTTTTGAATCAGCATGATGATAGCGACAATGCAAAATCTGAGAAGAGGAAAGAGAAAGAGGTACCAAAAGTGCTCAAAACTATCCCACGACCTCCTCCTTCCTATCCTCAAAGGTTGAAGAAGAAGGCGGAGGAAGGAAAGTATCAAAAGTTCATCACCATGTTGAAGGAGCTGTCAGTAAACATCCCTCTTGTAGAGGCATTGGAGCAGATGCCAGGTTATGCAAAATTCATGAAAGACTTGGTGACAAAGAAAAGAACGGTCAGTTTTGAGCCAGCAGATAACATTCGTCATTGTAGTGCAGTTGCTTCACGGTCCTTAGTTGAAAAGAAGGAGGATCTAGGAGCTTTCACAATCCCGTATACTATTGGGTCCTACGATTTTGCTAAAGCTCTGTGCGATTTGGGTGCTAGCATCAACCTAATGCCATTAACCGTGTTCAAGCAATTGGGGTTGGGAGCACCAAAACCAACCTCCATGAGACTTTTCATGGCCGATAGAACTATGAAAAAGCCGGTTGACATTTTGTACGATGTTTTGGTGAAGGTTGCCTCTTTTATATTTTTGGCTGATTTTGTAATTCTCTATTGTGAAGTTGAATTTGAGGTTCCCATCATATTGGGAAGACCATTTCTTTCCACTGGTCGTGCATTGGTTGATATGGAATAGGGCAGCTGAAATTTAGATTGAATGATGAACAGGTTACTTTCAATGTCTGTCGGTCTATGAAGCAACCAAGAGATAAGCGAGTGATTTCAGTGATAGATGCGGTTGATGATAGTGAGGTTGTTGTGTCCATTGAAGAAAGGTTTGGAGTAGAACCGCTGGCTGCCGTGATCATGAATTTTGAAGACAATGGTATAGAAGACTATGATGAGATGGTGGTTGCACTCGAGGGTAGAGGAGCATACGCTTATGCTCCCAAGAAACTAGATCTTGATTTGTAGAATCGGGTAACTCCACCAGCTCATCCATCTATCGAGGAGCCTCCAGTTTTAGAGCTTAAGGCTCTTCCGGCCCACCTACGCTACACATTCATAGGAGCCAACAATACCTTACCAGTGATTATTTCTGCGAAATTGGTGGATTGGAAAGTAGAGGCTTTGGTTTCAGTTTTGAGAAGATTTAAGAGGGCCATTGGTTGGTCCATTGCTGATATCATAGGTATTCCACCTGGCATTTGCACTCATAAGATTCATCTTGTTCCTGAGTGCATATCGAGCATTGAGCACCAACGTCGTCTGAACCCACCTATGCAAGAGGTTGTGAAAAAAGAGATCATCAAGTGGTTAGATGTAGGAGTGGTTTATCCTATTGCTGATAGCAAATGGGTGAGCCCAGTTCAGTGTGTGCCGAAAAAAGGAGGAATTACTGTGGTTTCAAACGACAAAAATGAGTTGATTCCAATGAGGTCGGTGACTAGATGGAGAGTTTGCATGGCCTATCGGAAGCTAAATTTGTGGACTGAAAAGGATCATTTTCCTATGCCCTTCATGGACCAGATATTAGATCGTCTTGCGGGTAGAGGATGGTATTGTTTTCTTGATGGTTATTCGGGATATAATCAGATTTTAATTGCCCCCGAAGACCAATAGAAGACCACTTTCACTTGTCCATATGGGACGTTCGCATTCAAGAGGATGCCTTTCGGTTTGTGTAATGCGCCGGACACCTTTCAACAATGTATGATGTCTATTTTCTCCGACTTAGTGAAAGACACAATCGAGGTTTTTATGGATGATTTTTCTGTGGTGGGTGACTCGTTTGAAGGTTGTTTGGCACACCTTGCCAATATGCTACAAAGATGTGAGGAGTGCAATCTAGTGCTGAATTGGGAAAAATGTCACTTTATGGTCAATGAGGGTATCGTATTGGGGCATCAGATTTCAAAGAATGGCATTGAGGTGGATAAGGCGAAAATCGAAGTAATTGAGAAGCTGCCCCCACCTATCTCCGTAAAAGGTATTCAAAGTTTTCTAGGTCATGCGGGTTTTTATAGAAGATTCATCAAGGATTTCTCCAAGATTGCACATCCCTTGTGCAAACTTTTAGAGAAAGAGGTGAAGTTTGTGTTAGATGAAGCATGTCTTAAAGCGTTTGAGTGTCTTAAGGAGAAGTTAGTTTCAACCCCTATTATTGTGTCACCGGATTGGACTAAGCCTTTTGAGGCTATGTGCGATGCTAGTTGAGTGGATTTGGGTGCAGTCCTTGGCCAAAGACGTGAGAAGATATTACACCCAATCTACTACGCTAGCAAAGTGCTTAATCCAGCTCAAAAGAACTACACTGTGACTGAGCAGGAGTTGTTGGCCGTAGTATTCGCTTTTGAGAAATTCAGATCTTACTTGATTGGTACGAAGGTGGTTGTGCATACAGATCATGCAGCCCTTCGGTATCTTATGTCAAAAAAGGATGCTAAACCAAGACTGATTCGGTGGGTACTTCTGTTGCAAGAATTTGACTTTGAAGTCAAGGATCGTAAGGGGATCGAAAATCAAGTGGCTGACCATCTTTCACGCCTTGAGGAGGAGGCCATGCTTAAATTGAAGGATGATCTTGAGATTGATGATACTTTTCCGGATGAGCAAGTACTGGCAGCATCCCAAGACTTAATCCCTTGGTTTGCTGATTTTGCCAACTTTTTGGCAAGTGATCTAGTTCCGGAGGATATGACATATCAACAGAGAAAGAAATTCATGCATGAGGTAAGGAAATTCTTCTGGGATGAGCCGTATTTGTTTAGGGTGTGTGCTGATGGCATAATTCGAAGATGTGTTCCAGAATCCGAGATGTTGAGTATTTTGGAGGCATGTCACTCATCTCCAGTTGGAGGTCATCATGGAGGTGCACGGACCGCCCACAAAATCTTGCAATATGGGTACTACTGGCCCAGTATTTACAAAGATGCTCATGACTATGCTCACATGGAATGAAATACATCTTGGTAGCCGTTGACTACGTTTCTAAGTGGGTGGAGGCAATTGCGCTTCCTAATAACGAAGGGAGAAGTGTCACAGCTTTCTTGAAAAAGAACATATTCTCACGTTTTGGGACACCTCGAGTTATTATTAGTGATGGAGGATCCCACTTTTGCAACCGTCTGTTCAAATCCCTGCTTGAGAAGTATGGTGTCAAACATAAGGTGGCAACACCTTACCATCCTCAGACAAGCGGGCAGGTGGAGGTGTCAAATCCTGAGATTAAGTCCATTCTGGCAAAAACAGTCAATGCAAATAGGACTGATTGGGCTCGACGACTGGATGATGCGTTATGGGCATATCGGACGGCTTTCAAAACACCAATTGGTGCATCACTATATTAGTTGGTATTTGGGAAGTCTTTATATTTGCCCGTTGAACTAGAACATAAAGCTTTGTGGGCGTTGAAAAGGGTGAATTTGGACTGGAGTGAAGCGGCCCAATTGCGACTTGAGCAGATGAATGAGATGGATGAATTTCGTCTCCGGGCTTATGAAAGTTCAGCATTGTATAAAGAGAATATGAAATTGTACCATGATCGTCGGATTGAGAACCGCGAATTTCAACCAGGCGACTCGGTTTTATTGTATAATTCTAAGCTTCGCCTGTTTGCTGGAAAACTAAAATCCAAATGGTCTGGCCCATTCACTGTCGTTCGGGTATTCTCACATGGTGCTATTGAGCTAAAAGAAGCAGATAATGTCCTATTCAAAGTTAATGGACAACGTGTTAAGCATTATGTAGGAGTTCCGGAAGAGATAAGGACGATTGAAGAACTTGAACTTGATGAAGTCTGAGTAGTCAAGTCAGCCATGTCGTGCCGCGACGTTAAATCAGGCGCTTCATGGGAGGCAACCCATGGGCTAGTTGGGGAAGTCTCAGTATCTAAGTTAGCCATATCGTGTCGCGACATTAAATCAAGCGCTGATTGGGAGGCAACCCAAGATTTGTTATGCAGAGATCGAATTATTGAGGAACAGTTAGCTGAAAATCACAGAATTTACCGAAATGGGTGAAATATCATCCACGACATAACTCACGTCACGTGAGGGTATTAAAGCCACGTGGTTGGTATCGTCAAAATCAGAAGTGATAATTGAGTTTTATGTGATAATTGAAATTTTGATTTTCCTTCATTATTGTGAGATCATAAATATGCTTTCATATTTGAATTATTCTTGTGTTCTTACAATTATGAGCAGCTAAACCTATCAACTAGGGTTGTGTGAACCATGAGGAATTGACGAAACCGGTTAAGTGCAAAGCAACTTTATACAGCTGTGTATGCATGTATTGTTGTTTCCTTCGTTGTGATTGCTTTTCTAACGGTTGCAAACGTTAGAAACTTGCCTGTATTCTAGACTTGCTCGAGAGAGAGGTAGATATTGGGAAAAGGAGATAACAACAGAGATTTGAAGCTATCAACCTTCATCTAATAACTGGTGCCTTAGCGGAAAAGGTTATCTGAAATCCAGGACAAGGGTTAGTATTGCGACACTTAGAGTCCGAGAGGAGAAGAGTGAAATTCGTCTAATGAAGGTCGAGAGACAGTTAGATGAACCTAACTTGTTAGATTTTGCATGCAGCGCAGCGGGACAATCTTGTTAAGCACAAGTAACCGGTGGAGTTAAGGAATCATTGGGGATCACAGTCCTAGTGAATTTCTCTTATTGTTTACAAACTCAATACAACCAGCAATCGTCATTGTTACTATTCATTAGCAACCCCCCCCAGTTTTATTTACTTTCTTGTTGTTCCATCCGGTATTCTACTCATACTTCGACCTATTCCTTGTGGGATCGACCCCAACCTAGTTGGGTTCTATATTTGATTCAGTGATCGCATTATACTTTTCTGGAGGTATATTTTAGGCGACATCAACCTTCACAAGAACATCCTCAACCATATCATCTGTAGTCGTCGGTTCAATAAATTTATCAGGTTGAGTGATCTTGGAGATTTCATTGTAAGGAAAATTTGACCAATCAAAGTGTTGGCTATCCTCAAGCTCATCCTTCATACATTGTGCTTTTTCTTCAAAAAAAGGTTAAGTAAATTTAGACACTTCATAATCAGAAAAATTAGACCAATTGTCCTGACTATTTTTACCCTCCCCCACAACCTTATTCCCACTTGAACTTGGTGTAAATTTCAAAACATCAAAGTTAGGAAAGTTACTCCACTCATCACCTGTAATAGTTCTACAAGCAGCTTCCTTATCAACATGATCAGTTATAACAACATTTTATTGTCCAACATCATCAACCATACTATCTCTTATATGATCCATCTTTGGTGTATCATCATTTTGTTGTCCCAAATCATCAATTAGATTAACACCTATGTCATTTCCCTTTGGTATAGCATCAATGTTCAGTCCCATATTATCACCAGTGGTGGCATCCCCCTTCGATGTATCACACTATTTTCATCAATACAAAAATTTAGTATCAAAAGTGTATCTAAATCAAAACAACTACAAGAATACATTAGAAGGTTGCTTTATATGGAGCGCTTGAAAAACTAGCTCAAATGACGATTTCATCAACTCTTTCATTAAGGAAACCTCATCCTTCATTGAGGAAACCTCACCCTTCATTGAGGAAACCTCATCCTTTAGCTAAACAAAAAAGGCAAAAGACAAAACATTAAATTTAAAACACACAACTAATAAAAAGCTGCAAAATAAAGGGGAAAACCACATCACATACCAAATTCAAATCACTTCTCAGAAGTTTTAACTCATTTTCAGAACTCACGGGACTTTCTTCACTTATGTGTTGTTTGCTCGAATCAGGCAAACCTCCAGATTGCATGTTCAGGACATGTTCCTGTTGAGGCACATGTTTAAAAAAAGGCAAATGGAGTATGGTTTTCTCAAGACAAGTTGGCTCAATTTTGTCAACACCACCTACACACAAAAAAATAAATGAATCACAAAAAGCATATTAACGGTATAAGTAAATAAGCATTGTATAGATACATATACAGTAAGTTTTAAAACAAACTAATTATCTGTTCTCGATTTATATCAATAAATTCAGACTTCACCTTCTTGTAGTTTGGTCTGCTCGTTACAGACCAATTAAGTATACATGGCACACTATCTCCCACTCGGACAATTAGTTTATTGTTAACATATGGAAAACACTCATAAAACCAGAACTGAAATACCAACGGAAACCCACCACATCGGTACATACTGTTTCGCTTATAAACCTGGTACTTCATTGATTTCAACATAGCGTGAAAGCACAGTTTCCCCTAGGGGAATGTTGCAAACTTTCCAGACTCAACCAACAAAAAGTCATCTTTGGTTATAAAGTCACCATACGTGATTGAAAAGAGGAAATTGTGAATAAAGTATAAAACAACAATTTGCAATGCGTCCTCGTCAGATTGCCAATTTTTTCCCGAAAAAAAAGTTTTCAATTGAAGCTTTGTAATCTTGGACTGACTTGGAAAGTACAAGTCCATCAGGCGACTGGATTTATTCACATTACACTTTGGTGCATAATCTCTTGTGCACCTTAGTCCACTAACAATAGCAAACTCTGCTAGGCCAAAGCGCAATTTAGTATCATTCACTTTAATCCATATTGCATCGTCTTGAGCAGAAATAACTTCCCTAAGCAGCATGCCATGTATCAACTGGTTTTGGGTGAAAACAGGTGGCAAATCCAAGAAAAAACCAAAACAGGTCTTTTTAAACAAATTCAGGTGCGTCTTATCCAACTTCGATTTCAATTCAGTCACAATCAAACAATTCGTATGCACACTAACATGGGTCTTGTAATAGTCAGCCGGATGAATAACAAAATCCCAAACCTGAAATGAAAAAGGTATCTTTCTAAACAAATCGCAAACATACATCTATTTATAAAACACACACACACATATACATACAAATAATGTTATACATTGCACATACTATTGCATAAAATAAATAATTATACATCGCCTATACAACAAATATACATTATATAGTAGATTAAGATTGTACCTCAACATCAGATTGACTGTAGTTTGCTTTTCTCAGCTGAATGGAAACCTTGCGCCTTTTCTTTTTTGAGGATACAACCTCATCATCTCCATCCTTTGTACGAATGCGTTTCTTTGTTTTTTTCAAAGGAACAACAAGGCTTTCATCAGCCATCTTCTGCTTCCCTTTAGAAGGGTTTTTTGTTTATCTTTTAATGGACCAATAATTTTTTTGCTTTGTGATCGAGTCAATCTCTCAGCAGGAGATTGACTGTTAGATGTGACATTTGGACCATGAGGAGAATTACCTTGAGACCTGGTAACTCGAGTAGATAGAGTAGGTGCCATTGCTTTCAATTTATGAGTATAAGGACTATGAGGATGCTTCAAGTGAAGCCCTGTATTTGATGATTCTGTGAAATCATCATCAGGACCAGCAAAATTGGGGTCAAATTTGACCCCTTTACCAGCTAATTTCAATCTTCCTCTGTTTTTTTCTTTTTCTTCATTATGTTCCTATGCATGCACAATACAAGCACGATAGTTTGCAATGCACAGAACAACAAATAGGGATTTTATTGTTGATAGAATTTTTTTACAGTAAATCAATAGAGGGTTAGAGAAGAAAGTGAATTTGAAAAAGTATAATCAAAAAGGGAAAGTGTATAACGGTCATGTGCATTTAATGGTCCTCATTGGGCCTAATAGCACAGATGGCTAAAATTGGCATTAAAATAGACCGACGGGCCATAGAATGTCCATAGGCCCAAACGTGGGCCAATATATTTTTCAATGGCCAGTCCATGTCCTTTCCCCAAAATGCTCTCCATCCACCTCTGGGCTCTATATTGCCCTTCACATCCACCTTTGGATTCCAAAATGCCCTTTATTTAACAACCCTAATATTAAATTAAAAAAAGATTTCATTAATGACATGTCATCTTTTCGTTGGTCCTCATTTAATTAATTAAAATATTAAATAACCCATTTTCTTTTTTATTCTTCCCATTGTTTTCGTGTTTGATCTGGTGAATAATTATTATACTTATTCTTGATTAATATTTTTTTGTTAAAAATTACACATGGTATTTTTTTGTTTTGTTGCATTTTTTTCTGTATGATTTCGGATGGAATTTTTTTGTTTTGTTGCATTTTTTTCTGTATGATTTCGAATTTGAATTTGATTCTGAATCTTGCTGTAGAAAATATACACCCAAATATTTGAATATTATTATCTGAGTTTTTATGTAATTTGATTGTTTCTTGATCTCATGAGGATTTGGGTTCTATGGATCATATTCAATTTCTCTGAATGCGCGAAAAAGAGTCTCAAACAAGACTGAGGGATTGAATTTTTGAATTACATGAAGAAATTTTTGATCTCTGATAGATTGTGTGTAATTAGCTTTATGGATTTTACATTTTAGGATGAGAAATTTAGTTTTGAGGCGTATGGAACTGGAAGTATTGCAGCTATGGAAAAACAACTTCACTTGAAATATTTCAATGGGTTTAGTCAAAAACAGTAAGTTAAAAACCCTTGATATAAGTACCACTAAATTAACTGAAAATTTGCCTCCAAACATGTGTACCAGTAACAATTTGTAGACATTGATCACTCTCGAAAGCTACTTGTTTGGCCCAATTTCAGAATCTTTGGGTGAGTGTCAATCACTTAGTAGGATTAGAATGGGAGAAAATGATCTAACTAGGTCGATTCCAAAAGGGTTATTAAGTTTGTCGAAGCTTATACAAGGAGAACTTCAAGATAATCTAGATTGGGTCTATTAATTTTTGAGTGGGGTTTTTAATTTTTTTAATTAATTTAACTCTAAAATGAATCAAATTAACTTTTGAAAAAGCGAAATATGACTATTAATTTGGGGCAGAGAGAGTACATTAACTTCAAGTTTTACATGTGAAATGAGATCTCAACTTAACAGTTAGTATTTCATTGCAATTCAAAGTTCATTTTCGCTTATTTGTTTGTTTTATGCGGATAAACCATATATTTTAATGTTTAACATTTAAATATGTATATAATATTATAAAATAAATATATTAGACCAAAGTATATGGAGAGAAACGGATATATTACTCAACTTTGAATTGATGTACAAATGAACTAAATAATGATCCTATTTATAAGAAAAGAAATCGTTGCAAAGCTTTCCAGAAACAAACAAGGTTTTTCAAAAGTTACTTGCAAGCTATCTGCTTAAGCTACTTGTAACTTGTCTGCTTGATTTCAAGTTTATCGAGGATTGTTGCAAGGGTTTTTAGGAAGTTGTTTGCGAGCTGTCTGCTTGAGCTACTTGAAACCTGTCTGCTTGAGCTGCCTGCTTGATTTCAAATTAAATTAAAAACTATGCAATGACCATCCACAATACTGTGTGTATTTATAACATATAAATCTTTTTAATACTTTTTTAAGTGTTAACTTTTGTTATTTTAACAATATTTACCGTAAGACCTCTTTTTGTGCCTTCAAGGTTCAAAATACATAGTAAGTTATTTTCTAAATTTTCAGACTACCAGATCATGTCTTTCTATAAATATTCACCTATTATTACTAGTAAAGTAAAAGTTACCTAATAACGTAATGTAAAAAATTTAGACTCATTAGGAGTTACTCCTAGTTTTTTTTTGTTTTTTTTTTTGAAAAAACAAAACTATTTTGAGTATGAAGCAATTTTTGCCGTATCAAACAGACGTCAAGTGTTAAATTAATTACAGTAAGTACAACTTCTTTTTCAGTTAGTCATATTCAAGCAGTTGGATTAATTTGACAATTATATTATTTTCTTTGTGATATATTTGGTACACCTTGATTCAAAGACGGAGCTATTTTTTATTTATTTATTTATTATTATTATTATAATGCATTCTGAATCACAATTCTTTATGTGTATTCGGTTCGAAACAGAATGTGTTCACATGCTAAATAAATTTGTAAACACAGTATAAAGTTTGAGCTAAAAATATTATTCCATTCATCTAATAATAATTGTCCACTTATAACTCGATATAAATCTTAAAAAATAATAAATAATAGAGATAATTTTACTATATCATTCTTTGAATATAATAAATTTTATACTTTGAAAAATATATCAGATAATGAATAGTACCTATTCATTGATTTTTTAAACTAGATAAATATTATTGTATATTTATTTTTAATACAATAGACAAATAAAGTTGGACGGAGAGAGTAGGTTCATAACTTCTGTCGTACCGTAACTACACGGGATCCACTCAATTTCAATTGGTTTCTAAACAAGTATAATTAATGAATGAAAAATATTTAAAAGGTGCTCTGTTTCTTTTGTAGTGGTCCTTAATGCAAAATTGAAAATAAATCATTGTCACAAAACAGGTGGATGTTTACACGTCAATTCCATTTTTAAAATTTTTCTCACTTCCTCATTCTCTAATTAAGAAATGAGCAATGTAATGTGTAAATATATATTTTAATACTTCACTTAATGTTTGATATTTGTATTAAAATTTGAATTTATGCATTGCCAGACTTATTTTTGGAAGCGATACTTCCATCAAGACCTTTTCTTTTCTTTTCTTTTTTTCATTCTTAATGTTGAAACATGACATTTTAATATTAAAGTGCATTATGTTCATGGTTATAAATTGGCAAGAAAGTATTCATTATACTTGTGTAATTAATGTAACCACTTCTAAGGCCATGATCTACCATTAGTTACCCATCACCAATCTAGGCTCTACTATTGCTATTATTCCACTACTTTGTTATTTAATCTATGAAGAGTTTTACATCTATAAATAGACGTGTTTCTTCCTTGGTATTGTGTATGAGAAATATGAGAAGTGTGAGAAAATATTGTATTGAGTAGTGAGATCAGAATAGTGAAAAAAAAAATTGAGAGAGAAAAATATTCTAAATCCCAACTTATTTATCGTAAAAGAGTATCTTTATGTTGAAGAAAAGTATTTTTTTGATGGAGCTTTAGACTCTTCATTTAATTCGGAGTTATGCGAGCTATATAACGTTGTCGGGTGGTTATATCTTGAAGAAAACTAGTCAAAAGTTATGTATTGCTTGAGTCAGTATATATTATAGTGTAGTGAACTTGAATCTCCTTAAAAATCTGCGTCTTATTTTGAATATTTAATTATATAAATTTTTATTCCTTTTATTATTCAATTATAATTTATAATATATTCACCAATACTTAAAAGTTCAAATTCAACATTTCTGAAATTTCAATCATTTTACCAAAACACATGTTGATACAAGTTGTATATGCTTTGTCCTAGTTATACTTTTCCCTAGATACAACTAACTGCGAAACCGACGAATTTAGCCAAAAAAAAAATACTCGTAGTACATTATTTTATTTTAATTGCTGCCCACCTTGTACTGTTTCTTTGCTAACATTCTTATCCATCCAAATATGTCACATCTATAACACTCATCACCACGTCACACTCCTTAATTGTCTTTTGAAATTAATGTTTTAAATAATTTTTTCCCTTATAATCCTGTGTTCGACAAAGGTTCCGACTAAGCAGGCGTTTGGTCATAAAAATTAAATTTTTTTGAGTTAGAGTTGGAATTATGTTTGATCATAAAAATAAATTAGATTTTTTTTTATTTTTTATGAGAGAAGTAGGAGTAAAAAATAAAAATAAGAAAAACTTGTTTTCAATTTTTCGGAAAAAAAATCATTTTAGTGAAATAAATTTCATGACCAAACACCACTTGTTTTCACTTTTTTCACTAAAAAGAAATAAATTTCTGGAAAAAAGTAAAAAAAAACTTATGGCCAAACGGGTCCTAACTCTATCCATTAAAATTTAAATTTGATAATTTTTAATTCGTCTATTACTTAATAGATAATTGCATGTAATTCTACATGAAAATTGATAAGCATAATCGCATAACATAGAATATATGATAAATAACTTCAAATTATATTGATAGTATAACTTTTTTTTAAAAAAAAGAGTAGCGTGGTGCACTAAGCTTCCATTATGCGCAAAGTTTAGGGAAGGACCGAACCACAAGGATTTATTATAAACGATTTTACCTTGTATTTTTATGAAAGACTGTATCAACAACTTAAATTTTTGACTCTCAGATCACATCGCAATATATAATTAGTGCATATAATTAAATATTTTACTAAGAGAAGATAACAATTTTTGGCGTGGCAATACATCAAAGATTAGCAACATGGATTCCCCACATACATTATGTCCTCATAATAAGTTAATATTGCCAAATATTCCAGGAGATAAAATCTTTTTTAGGTTGGCAAATGATTATAAAAAAATAATAAGCAATATCTAATTTGACTCTTTGAGGCATGGTTTGAATAAGTGATTTTTTTAAAAATGAATCAAATATTAATATTATTCACGATAAATAGTTATCAAATGGATAAAAAAATAGATCCTATACTTTTACCCTTTACAATATATTGAACTAGATTTTTTGCTTTCTGATTTCTTTAGAGTCTAAACTTATTTTAACTTTTAACTTATATTTTCGTTTGACCTTTTGAAATCATGGATAATTGGTTAACACATTTTTTATTCAAACATCTTATTTATTTTTATTATCCTCTTTTTGACTCATCCATATTTAATTTGATTGGCCTGTTTACCACTCCTAAGTGAAACATATTTTTTTAAAAAAAATATAATTTATAATACGTCTCCTCCCTTAGGTAAAATGTGCATTCGGTTGTATGAAAGCCTTCTACTTTCTTCTAGTTAATATATTTAATTTAATTATCATGAAATTTTGTCAAGGGCATTTTAATAAAATTAATGACCTAAAATAAAATTTTAACGAAAGGCCTTAGATATATATAAATACACATAATAATTTACAGTTATCTTTTTTATTTTTCCACTGTTGTTGTTTTTAATATAGTGTTCTTAATGACATAAAAATCTTAGTTAAACGTAGTAATATAAAATTAACGAGTTATTCTTGTTAATAGGATGTTAGTGATGTGTTTGCAATACAGTACCTTAGATTTTGTTGTAAAAACTTTATTTATTAATATAAAGATTTAAGTTATTTAATTGAAAGTTCTAAGATATTTTGTTAAAAGATACATAGTTTTCTTTTTTCTTTTATATAAATTTTGAACTTTTTTGACAATCTTCAATATTGTTTTAAGTGAAAATAAAATCATTAAAATTCACGGTTAAAAGTTTTTGAGGCCTCAATATTTTGGGGGAATAAAACAAATCTTTTACTAGCTTCAGCCTTGAGCCCCACCCCCACCCCCACCCCCTGAATTTTGTTAAAATAATTAGTAAGCTTTAATTTGTAGCCTAGATTTCGCATATCTTGCATAGATTGCATATAATAAATACTTGAACTCTTTAAGTCAAATGCGATAACAAAAGGAAGAAAAATCCCCGAATTGACCCCATAATCTATCTATAGGAACACCCCAAGGATGTATTCGGCATCTAGTCATGGACCGACTATAGGACCGTGGTCCAATTCTTTTCCAAACTTAGAACTCGTTTGGCCATAAAAAAAATTCATTTTTTTTCGAAAATTTATTTCACTTTAGTGAAAAAAGTGAAATTTTGTGGTGTTTGGCCATAAAAATTATTTCACTAAAGTGAAATTTTTTCCGAAAAACTTTTTTCACTCATACTTCTCTCACAAAAAGTCAAAAAGAGCTCTAATTTTTTTTATGGCCAAACATAACTCCAACTCCAACTTCAAAAAATTTAATTTTCATGGCCAAACATCTACTTAGTTTACCAAGTTGCACTTTAACCCGTAGCCTAGATTCCACATATCTAATATTGTTGTAGCAAACATATGAAGAATAATCCATAGTGATTTATATTTAGTGACTATATATTATTTATATCTCATAAAAATAGAGAATATAATATAAATACAACAAAAAAATGAATATTCATTTTAGGCTTATTGGACCACCCATGGAGTAAATTCCTCATATTGTCATTCAACTTAGAAAAATATTTCATTAAAGTCATTTATCTTTTTTCTGTTCTAACAATGTCATTCAACTTTATGTATTTTTCTTAAAAACTAATAATTGTTAAAATTGACTCAAAAAATGAGAAAAAAATGACCAAAATACTCCCTTAAGTTTGAACTTTGAATTTAAATGATCTTTATTCTTTAATAATATGGAATACTAATAACCTTTCAACTATAAAAATTACTTATTACAATTTTCGTTCAACTTCTAATTGTGATATTAAATTTAACGAAGTCTACCAAAAATTGCAATTGGTATTGTTAGAAATATACTTATATGTACTCCATTTATTTGGAAACTTAGGAGTCCAATAATAAAAGAATATTCTATATTTATTCATTTTATGATTAATCTTTATTTTTTTGATAAAATAGTTCAAATTTAGTATTTAGTTCTTCTACTCCAAAATTATTGTAGAAAATTCATAATTCACAAAGAAGACGATGAATTCCTTCAAAACAAAATAAAAAATAAAAAAAATCTAGGGTCTCTAGTCAGTAGAAAAATCATATATAAATATTGTAATGAATTTCTATAAAAAAAATAAAATTAATGCATATTAAAGGACACCATGATAATAACATAAATCATTCAACATCCAATAAAATTAGGAGATTTTGTATAACCATTTTTGTAATTTGAAAATGTTAAAGTTTTAAATATTATTTCAAAGAAAATTATATCACCCCTTCAACTTGGCTGTAAAAACTAAATACATTTCCCAATTTTGGACAATAATTGTTCTTCTTATTTATTTCATTTAAAATATAACTACCTATTTTACGCTCTAAACTAACATCCCTTGTCGTTTTAATTTATTTTTTAATATTATGATTTGTGTCTTTTTAAATTATATTATGCACTTATTGATAAAATATATAAAAATTCTAATCTATGAAGTAAAAACGTAAAAATAATTGGAGGCCTATTAATATTTCATGTCAAAATCTAAAAATCATTTAAATTTAAAGTTCAAACTTAAGGAACTATTTTGGTCATTCTTTTCTCATCTTTTGAGTCACTTTTAACAATTATTAGTTTTTAAGGAAAATGAACAAAGTTGAATGATATTATTGGAATAAAAAAAATAAATAAATGACTTTAGTGAGATATTTAACTAAGTTGAGTGACAATTTGAGGAATTTACTCTCACCCATATTGTGGTAAACCAAAAAAAAAAAAAAAAAAAAAAAAAAAGGAGAATATTCTTAAAAATAGATATTACGTGTAAATGCGGCTATAACCCACCGTTCATTTTGCATATTCCCAAAAAAATTACAAATAAATTTATTCTGAAGGGTCACTAACCCCAAGATGACTTTGCCTTATTTTTCTCCTTTTTATCTTTCATGTCACTAACCAAATTTATTGATTAATATTTTTAATGTATGCTTCATTTCAATTATAAATTATAAATTCTGTATTTTTATGTCATATTTCATGTCACTAACCCAATTTATTTTTAATGTATGTTCCACGTACCCTGAGGATCGCGAATTGGTGAGGTTGGGAGGGATAATAACAACTAAAATTACATATAATTATAATTATGTTATATAATTAAGTATATATAATTATATATGTTATAAAATTACATGATTTCACTATTTTTTTCATTTTTTTAAAATACCACTCTAAATAATAACAAGAGAATAAAGTACGCTACATCATATAGTTTTTCCATAAAAGTATTATCTAATTCAAATGCCATTTGTTTAATTTTTTACTTCATTCGTTCACTTTTATTTGTCATGTATCACTTCATTAACGTTAATTTGATAAATATTCGAAGTTAAATTGAGGTGAATTAATTTAAAATTTAAATATATAAAAAATTATATAAAAAATATTATAACTTACAATTCTCATATTAATATAATAAAAAAAATATATTGTACTTTAGCTCTCAAAGTAAAACGTGACAACTATAAAATAAAAAAGTGTTCACAAGAGGGGGTGTTGATGACGTGGGTGGATAAGTCTATTCAACCACACCTAGACAGGTTTGGACTGTTGTATTGGCTCAAAATTTAGTTCCAATTTTATTTATTTATTTTTTATTATTAAATTTGTGGCTTATATTAAAAATAAATAAATTATGTACTTGTGTAATGTGTTCATCACACTCCAAGCCCTCTAATGCATACATCTGTCTTGCAATGATTCAGCATCATTCTTCTCAAAGACCAACAAGAAAAATAGAAAAAAAAAAAAAGGAATAGTATAAACATATATGAAATTCCATCTAGGAATTAATTATTTTTTTGGTATATTTGGGATTAATTCATGTAAATATTCATAAAAAATCCTATCTAGTTGCATGTCTTTTTAAGAGACCTAATAACACTTAAATACATAAAATATCTTGTTTATTAGGTTTAGATGGGCTTCTCAGCTTTATTTGAAATCAAATGCATGTTTTTTTAATTACAAAAAGGGGTTTCAAGAAATAAATCTCACCATTTTACAACATAAAAATAACAGAAATAATACAAGTTAAGATTGTTATATGAATCATCACTACTCCATGTAATCTCAACTTATGTCATCATACCAAATAAAAATGAGTTAAATATATATAAATAAATGTAATAATAATAACTAATAATAATTTTTATTATCAAAAGTCCTGTAACAAGATTAAACACTATTTTCAACTAGTAGGTATTACCTATATGTTTCTTTAGGTTATTTTCTATTAGTCTTATTTTACAAAATAAAAACATTTTAAAAAGGAATAGGTGGTAATATTTACTACTTTAACTATATAATAATATTCGTAAATGATGCTAATTGGTAAAGATAAAAAGTCTTTGCTTTTTAGCTGCATATACTGTAAATGGTCATTAAAATTGTACTTTTCTTTGCTGGTAATAAAAGGTTTGTTTATAACCACCTCTCTTCTTTGTCACTCTCTGTTGAAAAAATTGACAAGCACAACTCAACCAAATACATACAATTATTGGTGACAAAATATAGTACCAACTGACAGCCAATAGGGAGTTCACTTTTAAAATAGTTGTACTAGCATAAATTTACTTTTGAAGTTAAAAAAAAAAAAAAAAAAAAAGAGAGAAAATTTCCTCATATATTAAGAGAAACTTCTTTTTCCCTTTTTCTAGCATGATAGAAAAAGATAAATGGAATCTCCAAAAAGCAATAAAAATAAGAAGTTTTAACTTAATTAGCCATTCACTCAATCAGTTAAGTTAGCGTTTGAGCATTGATTTTGGGTTAGCTTTTAAAAAATTATCTTCAAATATTTATTTAGCCATGAAATTCTATCGGATTTTAAAAAATTATCTTCAAAATATTTTTAAAGTTTCCGAAAGCTAGCCCAAATAAGTTTTTAGAGAACTCTGGATTCCTCTCACAAAACTTCAAATTTTTTTCTAGTAAAATGCATGTGTAAACACAATTTCAAGTTCTAAAAATCACAACTTCGAAAACTCAATTTTTTAAATTTTAAATGTCAACTTTAAAATCTATGACCAAACAGAAGCTAAATTAAAAATAATCGATAAATATATAATTCGTATATATCAATGTATAATTAATATTCTATACTTTATATATGCCAACTAGTAAAGATAAACAGTGAATCTAGACGGCTATCTGGTAAAACTCCCAAAGATAAGTCTTTCGCATTTCTAAACTAAAAATTGCAAATATGAAATAATAACCATAAATTCCAAAACTCTATAACCAAACGAAAGGCAAATTAAAAATAATTGATAAATATATAATATGTATATAACGGGCTATTATTAATATTCTATACTTTATAAATATAGATTAGTAAAGATAAACAGTGAATTCATACGGCTATCCGGTAAAGATCTCAAAGATAAGTCTTTTGCATCTTTAAACTATAACTGAAAATACAAAATAGTAACCATATATTCTCAAAAATTTCTGACCAAACGGAAGGTGAATCAAAAATAATCTGTAGATATATAATATGTATATACCAATGCATAACTAATATACTACATTTTATAGATTCCGACTAGGAAAAATAAACAATGAATTCGGACGACTATGTGGTAAAGATTCTCATAGATAAGTCTTTCATATTTCTTAAAAAACAATTGAAAATATGAAATAATAACCATATATTCTAAAAATCTATGACCAAACGAAAGATAAATTAAAAATAATTGGTAGATAGATGTATATAGCAGTGTGTAATTAATATACTATATTTTATATATGCCAACTAGTAAAATTGAACAGTGAATCCGGGACGGCTATTCAGTAAAGATTCCAAAGATAAGTCTTTCACATCTCAAACTACAATTAAAAATATGAAATAATAATCATATATTTTAAAAATTTATGACCAAACGAAAGATAAATTAAAAATAATTGATAGAGATATAATATGTACATAGCAATAAATAATTAATATATGCTGACTACGAAACGATAAACAGTGAATCCAAATAGCTATCCGATAACATCCCAAATAAGCCATTTACGTTTCTAAACCACAATTGAAAATACACAAATAGTAACCATATACTCTAATAAAAAATCTGCTACATGTATGACTATTTCAAGATTTTGTTTGCTTTTCTCTCTTTCCAATCACATTCAATTGCTTCATAATATAATAATTCATTATTGGTGGGCATACCCTTAATTCCTCTTGTTCATTCAATACTTTAGATATTTTCCTTCTCACTTGATTTTGCCTTGTAAGCTCTTCTTTCTCATGACACTAAATTATTTTTTTTTAGTATAACTGATAAAGTTAATAACATGTGACAAATAAATCACGAATTTAAGTCATAAAAAATAAGCTAGATTTTTATGATTCAACCCCTTTTTTGAATCTTTTCTTAATCACTCATATAACGGGAAATTTAGTATACTTGGTTGCTTTTTTTGTCTGATTTATTAAATTCTATGTGCTCTTTCTACTAATAAGACTTCGTATAATAAACCTTGCAATCCGGTTCTATTTCAAACCCTCTGTAAGGGAAACATTAGTATATCGGGTTGTCATTTTTCATGAGTGGTTTAATAAATCCACATGCTCTTTCTACTAGGTTCTAGGTACGACTGCATACAAAATTTTTTTTTTATCGAATCCTTTTTCGAATTCTGCTCATAGGAAAAGCTTTAGTATATTGGGCTGTCATTTTCAATGTATGGTTTATTAAATTCCATGTGATCTTTCTACTAGGTAGACTGCCTACAATAAACTCTAACGTCCGATCCTTTTTCCAATCCTGGCCATAGGGAAGTTTTAGTATAACAAGCTGCCTTTTTTTTATTTTTTTTGTGTGGTGTTTATTACGAGTATATTTTATTCTATGTGCTATTTCTATGGTCTTCTTGTTTATTGATGATTTCTTTGTTCTTGTTTTTGTCTAGGGGTTGAAGCAGAAGTTCCCAATTGCAGGCAAGGTATATTATACTAGGTGAAAGTTGTTGACACATGGGATTGGGTTTAATCTTTGTTGATAAAGTTACAGTCTTTGAGCCAAAACAAGTAGAATCAGTATGGAAAAATCACAACTTGCTTTAATTGATCAATCATTTCATGTTAAATACTCAGATGGGGTTAGAGAAGCACTTGATGACTTGCCTGATAGTTTTACTATTACTGATCCTTCTATTTATGGTCACCCTATTGTTTATGCATCAAGGGGTTTCTTGAAAGTGTTTGGTTATACCAAGAATGAGGTTCTTGGGAGGAATGGAAGGGTGTTTCAGGGTCCTAAGACTAATAGAAGATCAGTTATGGCGATTCGCGAGGCGATTCGTGAGGAGAGGGGTATACAAATCAGTTTGTTAAATTATAGGAAGGATGGGACACCCTTTTGGATGTTGTTTCATATGTGTCCTGTTTATAGTGAAAAGGATGGGAGGGTGGTTCATTTTTTGGGAGTTCAAGTGCCTATATTGAGGAGGAGGAAGTCATTAGGTGGTGGAATTGGGAGAAATGGAGGTGTATGTCATGATGGAGGTAATTGTAGGGAGGCTGTGTTTAGGTGTTGTAGGAGGGAGGTTTGCTCGAATTCGATTGTGGGAGTGGATAGAGCATTATCAGTTGATTCAGTTGCAGAATTGGACCATACAGGTATATGTATATTCATTATGCTTCTTGAAAGTTCTCAACTTTTGTTGTATATTGTAGCGGACTTCTTGTTTGATTTTCATAGTAGATATGCACATTAAGATGCTTGGGATTTCGTCTCTGTCATAGTTGCTACATGATTTTGAAATTTGTTGCACTAATCTCCAATCATTTGAGTACTGTAGTCTTTAGCTTATGGTCCTTTCTTTCTTTTTAATGGTTGCCTTCTCTTCTTGGAGCAACGGTAAAGTTGTCTCTGTGTGACCTTCACGGGTTCGAGCCGTGGAAGCGGCCACTGATGGTTGAATTAGGTTAGTCTGTCTACATCACACCTCTTGGGGTGCGGTCTTTCTCCGAACCCTGCTAATGTGGGATGCTTTGTGCACTGGGCTGCTTTTTTTTTTTTGGTTAAGCTTATATTTGTGTTTTGAGTCAATTTCTTCAGTTGCTTGAGTTAGGACTTGGGTTATGCTTTGAGGTGCATACACCTTTCCCATTACGTTGTGGTGGAGTTTCAACGTGCAAACTAGCAGTCCTAGTCAGTATGTATAAAACATAAAAATTTGTCCAGCTACCTTGTACTGCACAACGAACTTCGTTTCCCATTTTTGTGCATTTGGATTATCTCTGTTTCATTTTCATTCTGAAATCCTAGTGTAGAGTTTCATAGTCTTGTTGCTTGAGGTTCATTTCATAGGATTCCTTTCATAAGGCTTATTTATCACAGACGTAGACATTGAAGGGCCTTGTGAAGCAAATGATCAAGAGAAGATACAAGCGAGCATTGTTGTTAACAACATAATGTCCGTGTTGGGAAACTACAGTGAGTTGAAAGGCAGACTGGTCAGTGACAGGAGATGTTGTCAATCCGTAACGAGTCTGCTCAGTTCATCCTTAAATACATCTTTTGGTAGAATAAAACAAAGCTTTGTATTGTGAGTTTTTTTGAAATTCCTAATTTTCTTGTTTTGATGACCATATGATCTGCTCCTGGATGGGCTTAACTCTTTCTCTTGGAATATCTTTCTGAAACGTGCAGAACTGACGCACAGTTACCAGACATGCCAATTGTCTATGCAAGTGACACCTTCCTAAAATTAACAGGTGCTAAAGCTTTGGCTAATTTATACTAGTGTAAACTTGTGTTCATAGAAAGAGCATGAGGGCTTACGCTAACTAATATTGCTAACAGGAACCATTCTTTTCTTCAATAGGATTCGTGAGACATGAAGTATTGGGCCGTAATTGTAGGTTTTTAAGCGGAGAAGATACAGACAGAGGCACACAGCTTCAGGTAATATTTTTATGCTGATCTGCTCTTATTTACTTAATTTCATCCTTTGCATTTGTTAATTGCTACATCTTGGGATAAGAGAATTAGTGCCCTTCGTATTAAGATTTTCTCAATTGGGGCAGTGCTAAGGGAAGATGTGGGGTTGAGCTGGGGCGGAGCTAGGTAGGGGCGAAGGAGTTCATCCGAACTCCATTCGTGAAAAATTACATTACATATACAAACTTATAATTATTTTAATGTATATATAGTTGATGTTGATACCCCTCGGCTTCTTCATATGTTTATTTCTTCATATTTCGAACCCCCTTAGTGAAAATTCTGGCTTCGCTACTGGTTGAGCAGGTGATCTTTATCCTTATTGCTTTATTCTCCTCTTTGCAGATAAAACAATGCATCCAAAATGAACAACCGTGTACTGTACATATCTTAAATTACAGGTTGGTTCCAGTCATTGCATAACATTCAAATAAGGATTGTTTCCTTGTTCTTTAGGCTCAATCTCTTGGTGGCTGCGTGTTTCCTTTCAGAAAAGATGGAAACCCATTTTGGAATTTTCTTCACATTTCACCAATCCGGAGTGCTTCAGGAAAGGTAATATTTTTAACTAATAGGTACATATTTACCATCCCTTATTTTTATTTTTGTGTAAGTTGGCCTGAGATGAATTTAAATAGGGAACATGATCAATAAGGATTCATATAGGCAACCCCAACTTGTTTAAGATTGAGGTGTAGTAGTTGTAGGTACATGTTTACCATCCCATAAAAATCTTAAGAAATGCCTGTTGAGGCAACAGAGGTATCTTTTAATATGTAACTTCTCTATTTTGTTTAAATTTCATTTGTTGGTCTAGTAAGGAGTAATAAATTAATAATTTCATAACCATTAACCACAAATGTGGTATCATAAAAGAACGCCCTTCGTGGGTGTGTTACCATGAACTTGATAAAAACAACAACATCGATTGTATCTTATGGAGCTTAATGAAGAAGTTGGGGGTTCATATAGCCGACCCTAACTTGTTTGGAACTGAGATGTAGCTGTAGTTGTTGTTGTTGTTGCCGTATATTGTGGATGAACTTCTTGAGTTCACTTTTGTAGAGACTTTGGTTCAGTTAAAAAAAGTGAGCCTAATTAATTTCTTATTGTCCTTTTTTTCTTCGCATTAAAGCGAAAGGAAGCATAGCACCCCAGGTGTGGCCTAGTGGTCAATGAATTGGTTGAGAATCATGAGGTCTAAGGTTCAAATGCCAATAAAGACAAAAACACTAGGTGATTTCTTTACATCTGTTCTAGCCTTGGTAGGATAGAGTTATCTCGTACCTGTTGTTGGTGGGAGGTGACATGTATTTGTGGAATTAGTCGAGATGCGCGAAAGCTGACCCGGACACCATTGTTCTCAAAAAAATAAAAGCGAAAGGAAGCATACAAGAAGAAAACTGTTTGTATTTAAACTAGTAGAGTTAAGTTATCTTTACTAAACAAGCTCAGAATAGACTTTGTTATTCCCAAGAGTAAAATGGCCGAAGAGCCAAGACAAGCTATGTTTCAGTAGTTGAGTTTGATCAGAGTTTCCAGCCAATTGTTCATGAACGTCATAAATTAATGGCAACATCGTTGATTTGGACGAGATTATGGTGCTCTGATGATTCCCTCTATCTATCATGGTTATATAGGCTATTAACAGAACATATCCACATATTTTTCTCGATGTAAACAACTTCCACAGGTTCTTTTAGGTTAATGTCATGTCCAAATAGAATGAACACATCTTCTTAGACATGTGTATTTTTTCAGTTTCACAAAAATAGGGGTTATGAATTAGAAATTTATCGGTTTCCTTTTCATACATAATGTCTATTTGAGATATTCGTTTGACGATTTCATGTCATGAGAGATGCTTCAGTCAAGATTCAAGATGTGAATTGGTTCTCTGGCATCAAGATTAACAGATGGACTAAAATTCTTTCCTTTATATTAGGAGAAGTAGATCTGAGATTAGTTCAATGTCTTCCTGAATAACAAGTGCTTGAAAAAATTTGAGTTTTCGTCCATAGATTAATTAACAGTGATGCTCACTATAAAAAATAAAATATCTGTAATATTCTAAGAAGAGAATGTGAAAGCTGGTACGATTTTTATTATGTCCAACTTACTGTGGACATGACCCTAGATAGGAAGGTTTGGAGGTCCACGATTAGGGTAGAAGGTTAATTAATAGGTAGCTGAGCGTTGTAGCACCTTTAGGTGGGAGAGACAGGGGCTAGTCTGTGTAGTACTTGCGTAGTATCTTCTACTTCGTCCATTGTTACATGCTGTTTTTGGCTGTGTCCATCTTGCCAGTAGGCTGCCGTTATTTTTATATTTTCCTCTCTAGTCTGTCTTGGTTTCCGTTGTTAGTTGCTTTGTATCTTAATGGGGTACTGTCATATTTTCTTGAAAACATGCTTCGTTTTTTTTTCTTCTTTTTTTTGAGCAGAGGATCTATCTGAAACAACCTCTCTACTCCCAGTGTTATCAAAAGCGAAGGGCGCAAAAAAGCTCTAAGGTCCGTTGGGGCTTTAAGCGCAAAACACGAATAAAGCGTGGGCTTTAATGAAAAAAAGCGCAAAGGGAGAAAAAGTATAAATATATATGTTTGGTATAAGATAAATAATTATAAGCATGAATGACAAAATATGAACAAAGAAATTGAATAAATATTACGATAAAGTGAAATATCAATTGTTTAGTGTCGCCTCTTCATAAGAGGCTCATTGGCAAGGAAAAGTATGCCTTAGAAAATTTATGACGACACTGAAGTGCACATTAAGCGAGGCGAAGCGCTCAACAAGTTTTGAGCCTCGCTTTAGGGCTTAAGCGCGCCTTTGATAACACTGTCTACTCCACAAAGGTAGAGAGGTAAGGTCTGCGTACATCCTACCATAATGTTCAAAGGAATTAGGGAAAATGGGATCTTTTGATGTCTATCCAGTCTCTGGTAGATAATTACGCACTAAAAACGGAAATAAAGCTATTATGAGTGATGTAGTTATGTGATAGAGGCTGCTCCAAGAGGCAGAGAAGTTGGAAGAAACTAACAGGGAAGAAATGGAAGTACAAAACGAAAACCAGTTGTTAATTGCTTTGATTACGTACGAAACCAAGCTGGCGTTTATGTTGGACAGAGTCAGTTAACACATATTAACCTAATGAAGCTTAGTCTGAATCCACTTTTCAGTATTGGATTGAGACAAAGTCCGAATGGAGAGACAGAGACGCTGAGGATCACATAGCCCACCCCAACTAGCTTGCTATTGAGGCGTAGTTGTCCTGTTGTTGTTGTTGTTGTTGTTGTTGGTGTTTGTTGTTGTTGTTGGCACATAGCACAACTTACGGTACTTCTACCTGCTGCTGCTTGTTGAAAATTTAGTCCTACGTGTGCTAACCCGTTGTAATTCTGTCAATTTGACTTGCATAGGTTGCGTATTTCGTTGGGATTCAGATAGAAGATACTAGCGAGGCTGGGGAAAAACAAGGGCTAAATCCGGAGATGAGGCATCGCAGCGTTGTCGCTGCTGTAAAGGTTGCTGTGAGAGGCTGGTCAATGGGTGCAAGCACCTCCTAGTTCTTGAACAAAGTTGTCTTTCCTTTTTTGTTCTGATACACACAGTGGAGTCTGCTAAAAAATGTACTCTTATAGCTCATTGGTACCAGAAAAAGGGAAAAAATAAACATAAACAGTGTGTTATGGTAATTTAAATCTAATCTTTTCTGTCATATATCCGGATGCCAGTGCGACATTTATGAGGAAATGATCTCTTATGACCCCAGTAAAGAGGTGTGGGAGGTTGGATATAATGGGTATGAGGAGAGTTAAGAGGAAGGTCGAAGAAGTATTGGGCAGAGGTGATTAGACAGGACATGACACAACTTTAATTTACTGAGGACGTGACCTTAGATAGAAGGGTATGGAGGTTGCGGATTAGGGTAGAAGGTTGTAAGTAGTTGAGTTTTGTCTCATTTTTTTTGTGGGATTAGGCTTGGTGGGAGTTTGATAGCATTGTGTTTGTCGTAGTAGTAGTTGTATACTTGCAGTTTCTTGCTTTTGATATTTGCTACCATTTGTCATCTATTATGTTTCGGCTATTGCATTATTTCCGTTGTTACAGTCCTTTTTTGTATGCTCCGTACTGCTTTCCTTATTATTTGACATGTTTTCTTCACTGTCGTACTTCCTTTTTCATCACTACTTGATTTGCTGCACTAGTGCCGAGAGTCTTTCGGAAATAGTCTCTACCTCACAGGGTAGGGGTACAGTATGCGTACAATAATTAGACCCCACTTGTGGTTATTGTTGTTGTTGTTGATCTTTTATAGCCACTTACAAACTGAATAGAAGAAAATGACATTTTCAGATCTCTTAGGTGTAAAAATAAACGTATTTTGTAAAAAGAACATACATCCATGACAAATCCTAATCTCCCAGCACTTATTCACCATACATCTATGGCAATCCCAATTGAGAGGTGCAATGTAGTATCTGTTTATGTTTTTCCAGGTCATAAGCCTTGTCCACAAATTGATAGTGTATTGACCACAAGCTACAAATAAATGATCTCTACTTTCATTATGTTGTCTGCATAGTGCACAAATTAGTTCCACATTGATACCCCAAAGTAGTAGGCTATCAGCCCTCAATAACAATAATAATATACCCAGTGTAATGCAACAAGTGAGGTCTTGGAAGGGTAGAGTGTATGGTTAGACTTCACCACTACCTTGGAGATAGAGAGGTTGTTTCCGATAATTAAACCCTCAGAAGTTAATAACCTCCCATGAAAAATGAAGCGACATAGTAAACACAATTGATCATACACTTAAAAGAAAGATCAATGCAACATATCAGTTGTTCCTTTATCCTTATTTGGATTTGTTTTTATGCTATTAGCTATTTTGTTGATTCTCCTCCAAACAGGAACAATCGATTTACAAATCTATTTCTCACTAAGTCGATGCTTCCCAACAATTGAAAATATATGTCTGATCATACTTCTTTCTAGCCTGTTTTGAGTTGGCACTTGTTCTAGTATTGATCTAGCTTCAATGATTTGCCTGACCATCCAACTTGCATGACTAGGAATAGCCACGGTATAAATAGACACTACTAGAAACATATGTTTTTCCAACCGCGAATCAATAGGAAATTTATGTTATAAAACATGATTTTTCTATTCATTTTCTACCGAACCAGCTCACTAGAAAATTTAACCCATGATGAAAAACAGATTCTCATTGAAACATTGGGAAGCTTCAATTTGTACGAATAGCCACGGATCATTTTTCAGTGGAGATTTCAATGGAAAAATAGTGGTATTTTAGTAGTGAGATTGGTTCGTGATGGTAGTAAGAGTGAATCCACCTAATCCACAATCTATCTTGTTTACTGGCTAGATCCCAACACAATTTAGCAATAGCAACATTATACCATGAGTGTAAATTGGTGAGATCAAGTTCACCAAAAGATTTAGGAGAGCACACTTTGTTCCAAGCTACCAAAACTTTCTTTGTAATCATGTACTAATGCAATGGTTGGTTCATGGTACTAATTTTTTTGCATTATTAATTAACATTGATATAGTTACTCGATATTATTATTTTATGAAAAAAAACAAAAGAATACAAATATTAATAAGTATCTAGTTAAGTTAAAAACAAATAGTAATACTCTTCACACAGACATGAGACAACCCTTGTATAATAGTAGTTCAGCACATAACAATTGATCAACTCTCATATTATAGTTGATCTTATGACAATTTCTACATTATAATTCAATGTATAACTAATCCTTCAACCAAATGATTGCATAGTGTATTCGTCATTATAGAATCACTTTAGCATATCATATAAATATTTGAAACAAAAGTTATTACGTTCACATGAACCTATAACATCTAAGCTAGATCCACCCATGAGTACAAAGAGGTTTATTCGAATACCCTTCATTTGCAACAATGTCCAAATTGTTTATAATATTTGTGTACTCCTTCCGTTCCGTTTTACTGGACTTTTGTTGACTTGACACTCCCTTTGAGAAAAATATTTACAAGAGATTTCTTTTACTAAACTAGCTTGGTTAATTAAGCTTTGAAAATATAAATTTGTGTATTATACACTTTATATAATCATTCAATGGATAGCGTAGTATTGAAAGAACATGATAAACTTTTCTTGATTTTATAAATTGAATAATTGAAATAATTATTTTTAGTAAGAGGGCCAAGTAAAATGAAACGGAGTGAGTAAACCAAAGAAGAATAAACCAACCGCACATGTAAAATGAATTCATGAGAAGACCACAAATCAAATGAGGATGGTTTAATGGCTGCAGCTAGCTACATATTTGCATTTAATTCGAGCATTTTAATAACCATGCTGACCGACAGTATTAAATTTTCTAGTGGACCCTTATATATACCAAATTAATTAGTTCTAGTTGACTTGACTGTCAAAGTTAATCCTCCTGACTTTTTAAAACTATTTAAACCTCCAAAACAGTAACAAATATCTTAGGTAAGTTATGTCATCAAAGAAGAATTGAATCCTTAGATTATTCAGAATTATTTGGATTTGTTTTGTATTTCAAAAATCATTCAACTATATTTAGTTATTTCCTCTATTTCTTTTTATTTGATTTATATTAACTTGATACTCTCTTTAAAAAAATAATTTATTAGGGGTTTATTTTACTAAACTAACCTTATTTATTATGCTTTGAAAATCTGAATTTGACTACTAATACTTTATATAGTCATTTGATGATAGGGGTACTATTGAAAGAAAATGATAAATTTCTCTTGATTTCATAAATGGACAAATAATTGAAACAACTATTTTTAATAATAAGGAGATCAAGTATATAAAAATGAAACGGAGTAATAGTTTTTATAGTCATCCATTTTGCCTAATTAGCTTTCATGATCATTTTAGCTAGAAATACAATTTTTGATACCTATTTAATGACCATAAAAGCTAACTAGATAAAGTTGGATGACCTTGAAAGCTAACTAAAGAAGTTGAATGACTTTCGAAAAACAAAACAAAATTGAGTGACTTTTCTACTCCCCCCGTTTCATATTAGTTGGTCATCTTACTAAAAATAATTGTCTCATATTAGTTGTCCACCTTACTAAATCAAGAAAGCATTAATTAAATTTTTGTAAATAAATTCATATTACTCTTGCAATTAATTCTTTTTGAAAGTGTTCATACTTATTTGTAAAGTTCCCAAGAAGTTTTTAAGGGGTGAATTAATAAAACTACTTTCTTATTTATGATTTCTTAACATGCGTGTAAAAAAAATGACCAACTAATATGGAACGAAGGGGATAATCAATTACTATAAGTTATGTGAGTGAAGATTAGACATTTGACTCCAAAAAAATTCATGCAAAGTTGATCTTAAGACATGCACTGACAGATCTAGAGCATAATTAATTTTTGCTTAAATTCTCTCTCTATATTAAGAAATTCATTAAATATTTGACTTTAAATTCAATTAATATTGTATATCAACTTAATATCGATGTACCAACAAGAGTTGTGGTGAAATAGTAATTACTCCTTCGTTTTTAATCAAAAATCTCGAATTCAAGCTGTAATAGAGTCCATTTTGTTAGCTAGGGAGAGTTTTACCCTCTAAATGTGATACTTCCTGGCGTGAACTCGAATTTAGTCAAGCCACATGTCTGTTTTTTTTTTTTTTTTTTTTAATATTGCTATAAAAAATTTATTAACTTCAAATCTTGAGTCCGCAGCTCGTCCAAACCTTTTTATACTTTTTTGATTGTGATATATAGTTCACATGCAAGTGCTCAATTTTAGGTCTTTAATTTATTATTGGCAAAGGTTCATATGAGCCTTGTGGAAATATCATCTAAAAATAGCTTTCGTGCTCGTGCATTGTGAGCATGGACAAGATGATCATGCCATGGTTGCTTTTATTACAAGATATATTTTATGGAGTTAATACAGACTTTGATAGGAAACCAAAAGCAATGGGGCAATTGTATATATATTGGCAGTATTCAATATATTGATCAACAGTGGTGTGGCACCAACAAGGATTGTGGTGGAGTGGTAAATACTCCTTTATCCTTAACCAGAGGTCTCGGATTCGAGTCCTCCTGGTTATAGAGTCGCCTTTGTTAGGGAGCACTTTACCCTCCAATGTGGGACTTCCCGGTGCGAATACGGATTTAGTCGGGCTCCAATATGGATACCAGACACCGAATGAAAAAAAACACCAAAAAACGTGGTATGGCACTTTTTATTTAACAATTTGATATCTGAAACTCATTTGATTGGTTGATTCAAATTGTATACCATAGGATTTATTTAAGAAAAAAAAAATGTTTCCTCTACCAGAAACAATTTCTCCATTCCAAAACTTAAATCGGAGACATCTGATTGACCTATTGATAGAGATAGAATCAAGATTTAAACTTTATGAATTCTAAATTCTAGCATAACGATGCCAAATTTTAGTAATTGTTTTTTTATTTAATTTTTGTATATATTTAATAAATTTATTAATTAATAATTGCAAAGTGTGAATTAATTAAAATTATTGGATTCGATCAAATCTATACTAATAGTTTAATTAACTCCCATAGTTTGATTGAAGGTGAAATGTTATAATCAACTAACTGGCACTATAAGTTCTCTTTGTTTCGTCCAAATCAAACAGGCTAGCATTGTACTCTAACTAAGAATACCTAACGTAATTGGCAGTAATTAATTAGAGGCAACCAACTGGTAGGAGTGGGTATGGTATGGTATATATTGAATTACCATATCGAATCAAAGTTTTTGATACCGTAGTTTTGGTATTATGGTATTTGGTATGGTAAATGATATACATTTTAAACCTTTTTCATATTTGGTACGGTATTTGATATTTATAAATGACAAATCGAAATATCGAATACCATACCGAAGAATATAGTTGCATAAATAACTTATATATTACTAAAATATTAAAAAGTACACAACTTAGTGTTAGTATAAAGTTAAATGTTTAGACGTTGGAACTTTGGTTACTCTATCTTGATTGAAATGTCTTTTGTATGTAATTGATTAACAAAAAAAGTTGTTTGTATTTTCTTTTGAATATATATTTTTACATGTGTAATGTGTTAGTATGATACAATTAAACCATGTTTTTGAAAAATCGAAGTCATAATACTCTATTATACAAGTATATATTATCGAAGTTGAACAAATTAACTATGGTTACCGATTACCATACCGCAAAATATCGAAACCGAACTTCAAAATACCGAACCATACCGAATTAATATGGTATGATAATGATATAGTATTTTTAAAAATCGAATACCGAAATTACTATACCAAAGTTTTAAATACCGTACAGTACCATACCATGCCCACCCCTACCAATTGGAGTAAATTGAATAAAAGAAAATGATATTTTCAGATATTTTATGTGTAAAAATAAAAATATCTTATAAAGAAATTATAAAATTAAAATGCTACAAAATCAAATCTCCCGAATAAATGGTCCTCCTTCGGGACCATAATAAGTGTCCACTTAGTTGCCTTTTTGTTTTGATCCAAAAATAAGTGTCTATTTATATAAATAATCGGAGAGAGGGGAAATCTTAGATCAACTAAGATCGAATCGAATTGAATTGTCTTTGATTGAGCGAACAAGCTTGCGTTGAGTCAAACTTTAGACACAAGTGCGAGTCGAAAGACATGAAATAGGAGTGAAGTAAGAAGAAATTAAGTTTATCTTTTCGGATTTTCTCTTATCTACATATATCTAAAACCTTTTTAAAATTACTCCAATTTTTTATGCTATCATTAATTAAGGCTAGTTTAGTCAAAAAATTTAAAATATATCTTTTTTTAAGGAATTAATATTTCCTCGAGGAGTGTGTCAAAAACTAAGTACACACTTAATTATGGACCGGTAGAATAACTTATACTTTCTCTGTTCACTTTTACGGTTTTACTTGTCTACTATAATAAAGACAAATAGTTAATTTTACTGTCTGATTTAGAAAATTAAGAGATAATTTATCATTTAGTTCCTAATTATCCTTCTTATTAACTATAGTTATTCTCAAATGCATTTCTTAAACTATTAAATTTATTATATTTAAAATATGATATAATAAAATTATTATTTTATTTATTATTTTTTTAAACTATGTATCAAGTTAATACTGAATAAATAAAATGGACTGATGGAGTAATTACTGACATAAGCTCCACCTTCTAAATTAAAAGTTCAAGAACCAAGATTCATTTTCCTTCTCTGCAAAAGAAGGCAAAATAAAGAGGCAGATAAAAAGTAAATTATCACAGTCCATTTAAGGAAATAAAGATTATATTTCTTCGTTTCGTTTTACTTGTGTCCCTTTACTATATAAATTTATTTTAATTTACTTGTTTAATTTATAAAATCAAGAAAATTTTATCAATTTCTTTCAATGTTATTCATATTATTAAATGACTACAAAAGTATTAGTATTCAAATTTAAATTTTCAAAGCATAATTATTTAGTAAAATAAACTTCTAATAAATATTTTAAGGAGAGTATCAAGTCAACATGGATCAAGTAAAATAAAATGGAGGGAGTATCTAAAGACTCACACTCAAATAGTACTCTCTCCGTCCAACAATACTTATCCACTATTGACTTGACACACAAATTAAGAAACAATAAATAATAAGTGTAATTTTACTATATCACCCTTTGCATAGAATAAATATAATGTCTTGAGAAATGCATTGAGTAGTGAATAATATTTAATATCAATGGTAAAATGGGTAGAAAAAGGTAAATTATTCATTGATTTTTCAAACTGAACAAATATTGTTAGATATTTATTTTTAGTATAATGGCAAGTAAAGATGGATGGAGGAAATAATTGTTGGTGGAAGTCAAATGATGATTGTATAACAAAGCAAGAACTTCCTCTATGGCTCTCCATATATTTAGCATTAACTCATTACTTTCACCCTATCCGTGCATGCATTTCCCTACTCCCCCCTGGCTATATTCCTCTCCCTTCCCACTTGCTTATCCAATTAAACTTTTAAACTTTCACAGTAATTCAATTAATTTGATTCCTTTCAAAACCTATCAAACTACTAGTATTCCTTTTATTACTTATCCACTTCCCATTGTTTCCTCAAATACCCTCAAGAAAACACATAAATTTGAACTTCAAGAAGTACTCCCCCTTGTTATGGCATTCAATAATATTGTTTCTTTTTCTTTCCTTTTTTCTCTCTTCCTCTTTTTCCAAATTTTCCCTCTTTCATATTCATCTTATTCATCACACAAACATGGTACTACTAGCAAAAACAGCCACCACCGACAACATAGTTCATCACTACATAGTATTATTCAGCAACAATCATCATTTTCTACCTCATTTGACTTCAAATCATTAGACCCAAAAACCTCAGATCATACAAAGGGAAAATGGATTCTTCTTCACAAATCTATTGGTGTTTCTGCCATGCACATGCAACTTCTCCATAATAATAAGGTTGTCATTTTCGACCGGACGGATTTTGGTTCTTCTAACCTTTCCCTCCCTCAAGGCCAATGCAGGTATGCTTGAATTGTCTGATCATCTCATCTCGTTTGAAAACTCAACAAGGCGTGTAGACACATACAAATTATTTGCAAATCGATGTTTGCTTTTGCAATTTCGCTCATATTTCAACTTCAAAGTGAAATTGAGAATTTGAAGTTGAAATATTGGTTTGAAAGCATTTCAAGCGAATTAACACTTTTTATCAATTTCCAAATACTCTTTCATGACTAAAGGCGGATTCAAAATTTTAAATTTATTGATTTTGAGCAATAATTTTTTTTTTTTATTTTTTTTTTATCTTAGTGGATTTGAGATACATTATTTACACACATTAACTGAATTTCTTAATACAAATATACGATTTGAGCTGAAGTTAGTTAGTTACAATTTAAAAGAGCACACATTTATTTATTTAATTATATTTTCGACAGGTACAATGATGAAGCCATCAAAGTAGATTGTACGGCTCATTCTATCCTCTACGATGTTGCCACCAATACGTACCGTCCGCTCATGGTTCAGACGGACGTTTGGTGTTCATCGGGTGCCGTTAACTGTAACGGCACCCTTATTCAAACAGGCGGGTACCATGCAGGCGAACGTAAAATACGGTTATTTTCACCGTGTACTAATGAAGAAATCTGTGATTGGACGGAACTTACACAGAATCTCACCGTTAAAAGATGGTATTCTACGGATCATATACTTCCTGACGGACGTATAATAATCGTAGGAGGAAGAAGTGCTTATAGTTATGAATTTTTTCCCCAAAACTCGAATCGTGATGGCGTTTATTCCCTTCATTTTTTGAAGGAAACAACTGATCCTAAAGAAGAAAATAATCTTTACCCTTTTTTATACGTGTTGCCCGATGGAAATTTGTACATTTTCGCTAACCAACGTTCGATAGTATTGGACTACGTTAAAAATCAAATAATTAGGGAGTTTCCCAGTATTCCAGGTGAGAAAAGGAGTTATCCAGCGACTGGTTCATCGGTAATGCTACCGATGAAATTAGTCGCTGGTGAATTGTCCCCGGTTGTGGAGGTGATGGTTTGCGGTGGTGCTAGTGGTGGTGCATTTTTACAAGCGGCGATGGGTGGTTTTATGCCTGCTTCGAAAACATGTGGACGAATGAGGATTACGGATCCGAATCCTAAATGGGTCATGGAGGTTATGCCGGTGGGCCGGGTCATGCCCGATATGCTGTTGTTACCTACAGGTATGGTGTCAAGTGGGCGGGTTGGGTGGAATTTCGGTTTAGTTGGATTATTGACTCAGTTGGACTGAAATGAACAAAAATACGGATTTTAACCTAACTCGCGAAAGTTTTATTGAATTTTTATTGCTTTTTTGTTCTTTTATAATCTTTTTATATCTTATAAAATTATTATTTTTCTTTTTATGATTATTATATATAACATGTTAAATAAAAGAAAATACTTTTTTGAAAATATTTTGATAAGATTTTTCATGAATCAGTATGGGTCAGATGTCAATCCAACATTTGATGGGTTGAAATTACTGAGTTAACGAATGAGCTAGCAGATCAATTAATCAGCTCAAACTTGAATGTGTTGGACGAATTATAATTTCATGAGCTAATTTTGCCACTTCTATCTACAGGAGATGTGATTATATTGAATGGAGCTTCAAAAGGGACAGCCGGGTGGGAGAATGCAATTGACCCGGTATTAAACCCGGTTCTTTACAAGCCAAATGAACCCGACCCGAATAAGAGATTCAGTGTACTCAACCCCACCAATATTCCAAGAATGTACCACTCAGCAGCAACGTTATTGCCAGATGGCAGGATATTAGTGGGTGGAAGTAATCCACATATAAGGTACAACTTTACAGGCGTAAAGTACCCCACAGAATTAAGCTTAGAAGCATTTATGCCACCATACTTGAGTCCACAACAATCTCATCTACGCCCATCAATCATGACCGTACAAGGACCCGTATCATACGGTCAAAAATTCTCCGTCACATTTACCCTCGGGTTTTCTCAACCTACGAAGGAGGTCATGGTAACCATGATTGCACCGTCATTCACCACACATTCTTTCGCGATGAATCAACGGCTGTTAATTTTGGATATCGTGGAAGTTCAACAACTATCAGGGTTCGGCCAAAAGATCACAGTGTATGCGCCTCCATCGCGTAATATTGCACCTCCGGGTTATTATATGGTGTTTGTGGTACACAAAGGTGTTCCTGGACACTCAGCTTGGGTAAAAATACAATAATTATGATAGTCCCATTTTTTATTTTTGTGTTGGAATTGGTAATGTGGAATTTAACAGGTGCATTATTATTTCACTATAGGTATTTGGAATAGGAATTTTGGTACAATTGATAAAGGTCAGCATTTTTACCCAAAGTGGAAAAGAAAAGATTGGTGTAGCTATTTTTCTTTTTGTTGGTATAGTTGCCTAGCTATAGAGGCCTAGGTGAATTATTGTTTTGAATACAAAGAATAATGTAGGGCATGCATGGACCTCTCAATACCAACAATGAGAAGGAAAATTCCTTCTTTCTAGCAATTATGTTTCATTAAGATGTAAAGTTGTTAATATATGATATTGCTTTGATTATGTGCACAAATTCTTGTCCAAATGTGTAATGCAAAGAGAGAGATATGGAAAAGCACCCCATATGAACATACTTTTTGCATTTGACTCGAAATATATGTGTTTGGTGATTAAAATTACTCACTCGATTCTAATTTATGTGATGATGTATGACTGAATACAAAATTTAAAAAAGAAAGAAGACCTGAAAGTCAATCTACATTTCTTGCTTGGACGTTCTACACCGAACCCAATTCAATAAAATTCCTCCATCTGATAGGGCTCTTTATATTAGTGGATGATTGACCTAGTAATCAACATTCTAGAAGCAACTTTAATAGTACTCCCTCCATTTCATGTTAAGTGAATTGTTGGCGGTATGACACACCTCTTGAGAAAAAAATTTAAGGACATAAATTGTAGGCTATTTTTCACTATTATCCTTCTAATTACTCTTAAATTATTCTCCTAGAAAATGTGAAGTACTTAAAAACCTCATTAAATGAAAGAGTAAATATGTAAAAAAGTTTCAACAATTCTCTTAGACTTTGAAAAATTCACTTATTTTAAACTATAAGAAAATCTCAACAATTCACTTAACATGAAATGAAGGGAGTAACTTCTAGAATTTGTGATCTAGAATAATTATGGACAAGCGTGGTTACATATCATTTCTTCAAAAAAAATGAAAATTTTAAAATTAAATTACTTTTAGATAAGGAAATATGATATTTTTGTTGGAATACATTAGGAAAAAACGTTACATGTATTCGATGGCTCCCTATTCGGGGTAAAAAATTACTTACATTCAGTGTTTATATTAAATTAATGTAATTTATCATAATTAAGTAATTAATAAAGTAAAATAAATATTAATTAGTTATAATTAAGTAAAATAAACTTTAAATTCAAATACATTACATACATATATATTAAGTTGATGTAAATAGTGGGTGTGATAAGTTGTTTTTTCCGTATTCAGTGTGCTGTGCATGGTTTTTCTAGTTAACTTGTAGTTTGATCAGAAGAACAGGACAGAACAGAAGAGGAATAGTTGGGTTGAGTGTGAAACTTAACAGGCTGGTGAAATTAATGAGTAAGTTGTAAAGCAGGTGGGAAAGGGACCCTCTAGATTAAAAACACAAATGGGGAGTCCCCCCATCTCATCTTTTGTTTGTATAGGACAGTACAATTGTCAGAAAGCAAGTGTCCCCCCATATTGGACCATTAACAAACCTTTGTGATTTGTGGTGGGCTGTTGGAACAAGTGATGAACAAAGAAAGGAAAAGTCTATACTCAGTACTCATCCCCCACAAGTAGCAAAAGAATGATGCAATAAATTACTCCATCCCTTTTGATTTAGGTGAAGGACTGGTCAGTAGTTAATTGACCACAATTTTTTTTTTTATAAAAATTATTTCAATTTATGTGAGATAATTTAACTTGACATAGATTTTAAGAAAGAAAGAAAGAATTTTTTTTTAAATTTAGAGTCTAAAATAAGTCATAGATATTTGTGTAGCTATAAATCATTTTATCAAGGGTAAAATAAATATTTTAATGTTAAATTATTACTAATTATAAAAATGTGTCATTCTTTTTGAAAATGATTAAAAAGAAAAGTAAATCGTATAAATTGGGACAAAGAGAGTATTTATGATGTGAAATAAAAGCTTTTTGAAAAAATCGTCAGTTTGTTTAACTATTGAATTTGTAAAAATAAATTAAAGATAAATGAACTAAGATTGATCAAGTTCATTTTCTTTTGAGCTAAAACGTCACAATCGTGGTTCAATACAAGAACAAGATCTTCTAAATAAAAAGAAATAGTACAAGTGGGAGGAGGTTTTAAGACCTCTTTTATGGAAGATACTAAAAGGAGGAAGAACAAGTTAATAATAAAAGCTTTATGGAACTTTTTTTCCACTATATATATATATATATTTTTTTTTTGCAAGAATCCCTTTTATAGGCCAAAAAATTAATTGTTGCTGTAATGTGAAACGACTGTACGCTTGGACATTGAAAAGACTATCTCATAGAATGTGCCTATATTCTAACACCTCGTTTGCAGTTGATTGGAGCGGATGGATGCGCAACTCGAGATTGAATTAATGTTGGACTTCTGAGGATCATTATGACTGCTTTCAGTTGTAAGGCGATCTCCCCTATGTGAGGCTTTTTTAAGAAGCCGATCGCGTGCCAATACTACACGGACAGATGTTTGAGACTCTTCACGCTATATCGGGGATGATTTTATTTGTACTCTCCGAGTTGCTTATAACCGTTCCTTAGAGTTTGACTCCACCACGTGTAGTAGTGTGATTCTCTCTTTTTACTAGACTAGATTCGATTTTGCCCTAAACTCAGTAGTAAATATTTAGGCAGTTATAAATCATTTTATTAATGGTATAAAAAATAATATAAAGCATAAATTATTAAACTCCTCAAAGTATGACCTTTTTTCTTGAAATAGATTTTTTTTTTTAAAATATGACACATAAATTAGGATGGAAAGACTAAATAGTAATCACTTCGTTTTATAAAGAATGAACTATTTTGACTTGATACGGAGTTTAAGAAAATAAAGAAGAATTTTAAATCTTGTGGTCTTAAATTAAAGTTATTACAAATATACCAAAATGTCTTTTAATCTTGTTGTCTTAAACATGTCACGTGGAAAGTTGAAAATAAAGTATTGCCCAAAAAAGTAAAGGGGTCATTCTTTTTGAAACAGACTAAAAAGGAAAGTAAGTCATTCTTTTTGCAACGGAGGGAGTACATGAAAGCAAAAAAAAATAAAAAAATTAGAAAAGATTGGTAGCGTTTGACTAGACAAGAAAGAAAAGAAAATTTCTGAAACTTATGCCGTAAAATAAGTCATATATATTTATGTAACTATAAATAATCTTGTTTAAGGTAAAATATAAAATATAAAATTTAAAATTAAATTATTTTTAAAAAAATATATATTATTTTTGGACAATTAAAAGTATTTTTTGACAAATAAATTAAATGAAGAGATCATGAAAGAACAAAAAGAGACAGAACTTTAAACTTTTTACTCCTCAAAGTGAGATTTTTAGGCGTAAATCCGAGTTAGTCGAGTTTCAAAGTGGATACTGAGCACCGAATACCAAATGACAAATCAAAATAAACAAAATAAAGGGAAAAGTTTATCAAATAAATTAGACAGAGGGAACACATGAAAGAACAAAAGAAGTGGAGATGCGGGGTATCGATCCCCGTACCTCTCGCATGCTAAGCGAGCGCTCTACCATCTGAGCTACATCCCCTTATTGGCTTACTTTGTTTAGCATAAAGTACATGTTGTAATATCCATCGAAAGATCATATTTTATAAAGTGGATAGCCCGGTGCACTAAATCTCCCATTATGTGCAGGATCCGAGGAAAGGCCGGAACACAAGGGTCTATTGTACTACACAGACTTGCCTTGCATTTTTGTCAGAGATTATTTTCAAGGCTCGAACCCGTGACCTCCTGGTCACATGACAACAACTTTACCAGTTACTCCAAAGCTCCCCTTCAAAGACCATATTTTATTGGAACGAAAAAGATGGTCATAATATATTGTCAGCAAACTTTCAAATTTTTGCAGTATTCCCTCCGTTTCACATGATATGTTTTGATTTAGTAGGGATAAAATGAAGTGCCCGTTTGGATGGACTTTTGGTTTTTGTCTTATTTTTTAACATTTTAAACCAAAAGTCATAAGTTAAGATTCCTAACTTATGGTTTTTGACTTATTTTAAGCATTTTAACCAAAAACCAAGTGTTTATAAACACTTTTTAAATTTACCCAAACACTTCAAAAGTGCTTAAAAACTATTTTTAGCTTAAAAGCACCTAAAATAAGCCAATCCAAACGGGCCCGAAAAACTTTTAATTAATTTTTTCTTTGATTTTGTAAGTTAAGTGATCAATTAATATGAGACGGAGGTAGCTGTGGCCTGTGTGTAGCAATTTTCCTCCCCATGAGAGCTCTTCTAACGTACACCTCGTACCATGGTTATTGTTGCAATTTCATCCTGCGCATTCTTCTGATTCACGGCCATTATACCTCTTAGCCAAAGGTAATTCAATACTCCTATTTTTTCTGCTTCATTTTACCACATTCGTAATTCTTCGCATTTCCTTCCCATTTCATCATTGAAATACAATGCTTACTTGTTAGTATTAGCGGTTTGTCTCTGTGTATAGACTATGTAACTCTCAATTGTTAACACATTCACTGTACTTTTCGTTTACTCGTTAGTGTGACACCGCAAAACAATAGCTCTGAATTGGACATGTTCGGACGGCGAAACTTGCGGGAGCTATTAAATCTGAGTAACCTGCCATAAGTTGAGTGATTTTAAAACCATAAACTTTACGGGTGTGTTCCGTACGAAGGAAAATGTTTTCTATCTTATTTATGTCTTCGGTACAAGCAAAAAATAAAAAAAGGGCAGTCGGTGCACTAACTTCCCTCTATGTGCGGGGTCAAGGGAAGGGATGGACCATGAGAGTATGTTATTTGCAGCCTTACCCTGCATTATCCTAAAATATTTGTACGTCATGTAGACAAATACTATTGTGGGAATAGGAGTGGTGGGTAGTGCTGGCTACGAGTGTAAGGGTGTAGATGAAGTGTGTTGGAGGGTAGGAAGGATATAATGAATGTGGAACGTTACTTGTGGAACTTGTTTTCCATACTTTCGTTAAGGAAATCATTTTCCCCATTTTCAAGAAACTTGTTTTCCAAAATTTTGACCAATCCAACATGAAAAAATCGTTGTTTACCTCCATACCAAACACACGCTAGGTTCTCTTCAAAATTCTGCTATATCCATAGTAACATTAGTTATGATTACTAATCATCAGACAAGCAGATGTTGCAAAGGGGAAGAAGAGCATCTTGATAACCTTCAGATGATATAATATGAAATGATTGATCAAAAGCTAGTTCTATTTTGACCTCTTTGCTGGCTTATCCCTATTGTATGAACTCCAAGATTCAGCAATTCATCACACACATTTACATTAAGTCTAAAAAAACCATATATTAAAACTAGGACAATTTTCATCTATGCATCTCTACTCCCAACGAAGTTTACTTGCTAGACCTTACTGATCTATACTTGTATTTTGTAGCCCAGAACAGGTAGTGCATAAAGTTTAATGCACTTAGTATGCACATTAGCCAGTAGAACCTCTCTAAATGGTAGTGATTCAAGTTGCTACCCGATAGCCATGGTTTGTGCTTTGAAATACCTGTCACGCTATTGACGATAGACACTATAACCGAGCTGAGGTAGTAGCCTATGGCTAAAGAAGCCCATGACAGAGATGTTGCCAATGATCTCATACTGACTGGTGCTTCTGAGAAGCAGAATTCTAGTAGCCCTGCTAGAACGAAAAGATCGGCTGATCCAAGAAACAAGTACTGAAAAGCGATCCAAAAAAAAGTTATGGGCAATGGTTTGGAAGAGTCGAGAAGTCCTGAGTCAGTAGCTACTCCTTTGCGCTTGATTTCAACAAGGGCTGCGACTGCCATTGCCACGATGGAGAGGAACAAACCGATACCAATACGTTGGAGGTGAGAGATGCCCATTTCTGTTTTGGTTAGTCTACGAGCGAATGGGATGATGAAGTGGTCGTAAACTGGTGCTAGGATCATGATGAATACTACAGGGAAAATGGGGAGCGAAGCCGGAGGGACTTTTAAGGAGCCTAGTTTTGTGTTCATTGTGGCTGCTTGATGGACTGAGAATGTATTTAGTTGAGCTAGACAGCAATTGAGCATGATGGTGCAGACAAAAACTGGGAAAAGTTTCATCACAATCTTGACTTCTTCTACTTGTTGCACTGAGCATTTGAGTGCACCACAAGCCGGTGTGTCTGAAACAGCCCGATTAAGGAAGCCAAGACTTCTCGATGGAGTTTCAATTGATTCTACATCTTTGCTGTTTGTATTTTGACCACCTTCCTTGCCAGTTGGAATTGAAGGAGAAGGACTTGAACCCATACTTGCAATGGCAATACTTGAGTTTCTCGATGCACGAGAATTTAGTAATGCTGCAATTAGAACCTATGCATTATAGAATAATATTAGTTGCTTAGCACAGATAAAACTCAATGCGTGCTTGTGTAAACATGCATACAAAATGAAACAATTAGGTTAGGTGGAGGCTTTTGAAAATCCATACCTTGCTGATTGTTGTAAGAGGGCTTCCACGAGGTATCTTGTTCCGATAGAATGGTGAGCCAGCAAGGAAGATTGGGATTGACAAAAATATAGCCAACGTTGCAATTCCAAATCCCCATTGCCAACCCTTATTGTCTTCCACCCAGACCACAAATGTGACCGCAATGAGACCTCCAAAGGAGAGGCAGAACACAAAGTAATTGAAGAAAGTTGATCTTTTCTTTCTTCCTTGTGGGGTTGCTTCATCAAACTGTTCAGCACCGTGGGGCGGGAGTGATCCCTTTATACCTCCTACACCTAACGCCACTAGGTAGAGTCCTATGAACAACATTGCAGCTTTTGCACCATGAACTTGTTCACACGGCATGTTGGGCACTCCTAGATCGCATTTTGGTGGCTTCAATGAACTGGAACGAGCTTGTATAGTGAGTACTACAAGTCCCTGTTTACACTCAGAAATAGTCAAGTCACAATTACTTCGTATTGTGAGAATTCATATTAAATAATCTACGAAAGTTAAAGGCATGTTCTACAGAATGATTGTAGGACAAGCAATGTTATAAGGAGCAAATGTTGGGTCTCCAAAGTCCAACATATCCACGATATGTTTTCCATAAGAATGCTGATGTAGATGAATGTTCTGTCATACATGATTGGACAAAATAAAAAATGATCACATTCAATTGAAGGCAAAAGTAACATTCAGAGAGAGGATAAAATAAGAGATTGTTTGATCATATCCTGCGTCGTCTTCAAGATGCACTGGTCTACAGGCATGAAATCATGATCATTGGAGGTAAAACAGGACGAGTCACCACCTAAAATCACATGGCAGGAAGGTGTCTGGAAAGACCTATAATGCGGATCAAGCAAAAACTAGAGCACATGGAGGAAAATGATCTATGCATGTGATATCGATAAGTTGGAGCTAAAAGCTTAGATGGTCGCTCAACTTTAGGTAATTGGCTATCATAGTCACTCAACTTTGTTTTGTCTTTCAAAAGTAACTCAACTTTGAGTAATTGACCACCATAGTCACTCAATTTTGTTGTCTTTCATAAGTCATTCAACTTTGTCTAATTAGCTTTTATAGTCAATTTATAGATAAATATAATTTTCGATACCAATTTAATAACCTGAAATCTGTAAAATATAATTTTGCGGTACCTATTTAATAGCGTGAAATCTGTAATTTTTTTAAAAATATTTTAAAATATTAAAATCAATGTTAAAATTTATTTAAGACCCAATACATCATAGACCCTACTGGTCATTCAAAATTATAACTTCTAAAGCATTATATTCTTCTTTACCAAGCAAATTGTGTGCTAACCGAGCCTACTTCTAAACGGTGTACTTCCCCCTTCTCTATGCCACCTTTTGAACTTTGAGATTCAAATAAGTCCTTTTTTATCGTAATTTTTTTATATATCTTTTAAATATTTTATATTGTCAATTATTATGACTTATAGTTTTTTTTTTTATGTAGTTTCTAAATATGTAAATTTTATTTCAAAAAATTTAAAAATTTCATGCCCAAAATATTTACAATCAAAATTAAACTTTTTGACTTTCGAAATTCACCTCCCAAGGTAGTGATAAGGTTTGCGTACACTTTATCCTCTCCAGACCTCACTTGTGGGATTTTACTGAGTATGATGTTGTTGTTGTTGACTCTCGATATTCGAATTCTGCCACGTAAATTGGAGAGGAAATAACATATATGCCTCAAAGATGAAATTCTCAATGGGTTGTTAATAAAATATTGTACCCTCGAAAGTGTCAGTAACATCATAGTGATAACTAAGGATGGCTTAGAAAAATGAAATTTGCACAGTAATGCAATGTTTATGAGCAAATTTTGACATTTTACATAGTTTAAACACAAATTTTATCGTTTTTCTTCTTAAAAAACCTCATTTGTTGGAAAGAAAAGCTTGCCAATGCATGCATGAAAGCAAATCTGAACCAATTTTATAATGAATTCCTCATTAAATTGCGTTCATGATGGCAAATTTTTTAAAATATTTTAATATTAATCTTAATATTTTAAAATATTTTTAAAAATATTTTTTTAAAAAAATTATAGATTTCACGCCATTAAATAGATACCAAAAATTATGTTTACCTTTAAAATGACTACAGAAGCGAGTGACTATGATGGCCAATTATCTAAAGTTGAGTGACTTTTAAAAGACAAACCAAAGTTGAATGACTATGTTGACCATTTATCCAAAGTTGAGTAACCATCTAAGTTTTTAACTTCGATAAGTTGGATTATGTTTGAGTCATACTAGTACTTTTGCTTCAGGTCCAATATTCGCTAGAAATCTTTAGTCTTTGTTATCGACTTATTTTCTAGTAGAAAATACGTAACATTTCTCGTGTTAGAGAAACTAAACTTCTATAATATTGGACTAAGACAGCTGAAATGGAGATACATGGATTCATAAAACTTATCCCAACTTGTTTGGAATTGAGCCGCAACTATTATGGTATTATTCAAGAACAACTAACAAGATCTTTATCAAGGACAGTGAAACTGATGCATGAATTACTCTTTAAAGTTCTTTTTCAAACTACTTATCAAAAAGAATAGTTCAGCAACATCTGATCAATATTAGGCTGTAGCCTTGATCCGTTTTGAACTTCACCTTAGCGGGGTCGTTTGGTAGGCGGGATAATAGGTAGGATATCCCAGGAGTAAATCTAGGATAAAACTTATATTGCGTTTGGTTGATGGTATAAATGTTGCGGAAGTCGAATATATAGAGTGCGATTAAGTCGCAATAACTATATCTAAAGTTAGCTATATAAATAGTAAATGAGAGAACAATAAGAGAACACCAGAAATTTACGAAGTTCGGCAAAATTTTATTTTCTGCCTACTCCTCAGACACAACCAACTACATTTTATTTCACTCCAAAAGAATACAAGTGAAATACTACAAGAGAGAAAGGAGATTCAAATGCTTTCAAAGATGAGAAGGCCAGTGAGAGATGTGATTTACAAATGAACTAAGTACCCCTATTTATAGGAGTGAATTCTTCCTATTGATGTCATCAGTGACATCATCATCATCATCTCGATGTCATCAGTGACATCATCATCATCTCGATGTCATCAGTGACATCATCATTATACAAATGTCAAAGTTCAACGTGTGAAATCATTTAATGGTAGTCAAAAATTTCAACTACAAGTTGAACTTGGACATTTCTTCCCAAAGAAGAATTCCCCCTTTTCAAATGTTCAAAATAGTTCTAGTCAAATGTTCACACTAGTTCTAGTCAAACGTTCACACTAGTTCTAGAATCTTGTCAAATTTAACAAATCACCACCTTGACAAGATTCTCCATTTTCAATTTTCTCTCAGCAACAAATTTTGATTGTGTCTTCAACCTTAATCTTCAATGTTCAACAATGTTGATCAAGTTCAAAACAATGTTGAAACTTGACCGCAGTCACCACTTTCGTCAGCATATTGCCAGTGTTATCTGTAGTCCAAATTTTCTGCACTATGACTCTACCTTCTTCTATAATGTCTCGTACAAAATGATATCACATGTCAATAATGTGCTTCGTCCTTGCATGATAAACTTAGTTCTTTGCTAATTGAATAGCACTTTGACTATCACAAAATACTGTGATGCCTTCTTGTTCAATACCAAGCTCTGTAAGCAAATCTTGAAGCCAAATTGTCTCCTTCATAGCCTCCGTAATTGCCTGTACTCTGCCTCCACGGTAGACAAAGTAATTGTTGACTGCAACGTAGATTTTCAACTAACTGGTGCGTTTGCTAAAGTGAAAATGTAACCAGTAGTTGATCTTCATTTTTCCAAATCACCTGCGTAATTTGAGTCACAATATCCAACCATATGCTGTCCATTCTCCTGCTCGAAAATCAAACCAACATCTATAGTATTACGAATATACCGTAGAATCCATTTCACAGAAACTTTGAATCCTTCTGGCTGAGTCATATAGATTTCCTTTTCCAAGTCTCCATGTAAAAACACAGTTTTTACATCCAACTGAACTAGTTCCAAATTCAATTGTGCTACCAAAACCAACAAAACTCTAATGGAGGAGTGTTTTATGACTAGAGAAAACACCTCATTATGATCAATTGCCTCCTTTTGAGCATATGCTTTGGCCACTAATCTTGCTTTGTAGCGAACGCCATCTTGGTTAGGAAATCTTTTTTTCTTTGCATATACCCATTTGCACCCAATTATTTTCTTGCACTTCGGGAGATTGGCCAAGCTCCATGTGTGATTCTGATGAAGGGACTACATTTCTTCATTCATGACAATCCTCCACTTATCTATTTCTGAACTTTGAACTATATTTTTATAAGTGGTAGAAATACCATCAGCTACAATTGAGGCTGCACAAGCCACTATATCCATGAACCGAACAGGTTTTCTTATTGTTCTTTTGGCTTGCTTGTTGCTATTGATTCAAGTTCTGGTTGAGGTTCCAGAGATGGAATCTCCTCTTCAACTGACTCTTCTTCCCAAGGAAAGTCTTCTATTGTTTTCTCGTTTCCTTGTTGTGTTGGAAAAATTAATTTTCCCTCAAACTCCACTTGCTTTGAAGCACCATCAGTTTGTTTGACATCTTCACCTATTACCTTATTTGTCAAGGCAGATTCATCAAAGGTAACATCCCTGCTGAATATAATTTTTCTCATCCCTAGACACCATAATCGGTATCCTTTGACTCTAGAAGTAATCCCCATAAATATAACTTTCTTTCCTCTTGGATCCAATCTGAACTCTTTTACATGATAATATACAATTGAGCCAAATACGAATAAAAAATCATAATCTCCAACAACTTTTTCATACCATATCTCTAATGGTGTCTTGCTACCAATTGCGGCAGATGGTAGATGATTAATGAGGTGACATGTATATGTTATTGCCTCAACCCAAAATTCTTTGCCGAAGTCAACATTGGACAACATATATCGAACCTTCTCCAGCAAAGTCCGATTCATGCGTTCTGCCACTCCATTCTGTTGTGGTATATTTCTGACAGTGAAGTGTCTGACAAATCCATTATCTTCCCAAATCTTCTTAAAAGATCACTTTTGCATTCTCCACCATTGTCTGTACGAAGACACTTGATCTTTCTGCCAGTTTATGTCTCTATCATCGCCTTCCATTTGAGAAAAATGTCCAACACTTCATCTTTAGTTTTCATTGTATACATTCATAATCTTCGGGAAAAGTCATCGACAAAGGTTATAAAATAATGTTTCCCACCAAATGAAGGTGTTTTGGAAGCACCCCAAACATCAGAGTGAACATATTTCAAAATACCTTTAGTATGATGGATAGGTGTTCCAAATTTAACCCTTGTCTGTTTTTCTTTGACATAATGCTCACAAAACTCCAAGTTGCACATTTTAAATCTTTGATTTGATGAAGTTTTCAAGAATTTTCCTCCAGCATGCCCCGAGCGCATATGCCACAGCGTGGTCATTTTTGCCTCCTTGTCATCACTGGATGTTGCTGCCGCAGTCCCAATAATTGTTCTACCTTGATAATGGTACATGTTATTGCTTTTTCGAATTTCATTCATTACCACCAGTGCACCGGAAAATTTTTTCATCGCCCCATTATCTGCAATGAATTTGAGCCCCTTTGACTCTAGGGCCCTACAGAAATGAGATTTTTTTCAAATCTGGTACGTATCAAACATCTGTTAATGTTTTACTCAATCTATCATGTTTGCTTAATTGGATGGAACCAACACCATATGTGGTAAGAGGATCATTATTTGCGGTGTGAATAACTCCACATTCTTCTTTTTGTAAATCAGTGAACCAGTCCCGATTGAGATACATATGATAGATACAAGCTGAGTGCATCAATCATACTTCAGATGATTTGGATGGTTCCGTTGTAACTAGTGAGAAATCAGAGTCGTCACAATCAGCTACATTTGAGTCCATGACAACCTTTCCGTTGTTAGGTTTGGCCTTATTTTTCAACTTTGGACAATCTTTCTTTCAGTGCCCATTTTCTCTGCAAAAGGCACATTCATCTTTGCTGGGTCTGGATTTTGACTTGGATCTTCCTTTCTTCATTCTCGTTTGATTTTGAGAACGACCTTTTACGGACAATGCTTCTCCTTCTCAACCTTTTTGTTTTTCTCTCTTCCTTTGTTCATAACTGTACAAGGCTGAACAAATTTCCTTAAGAGAAACTTCATCATTCCCATTAAGTAGAGTAGTTTCGAGGTGCTCAAACTCATCGGGAAGTAAACTTAGCAACATTAAGGCCATATCTCCATCACTAAAAGTCACGTCCATATTCTGTAGATCTGTCGTCAACTTATTAAAGCTGGTGATATGATCATTCATTGTGGTTCCAGGAACATATGTGAAGCGTAACAGTCTCTTTTTCATATAGAGTTTATTTTGAATGTTTTTCTTCAACAATTTATCTTCCAATGCATTCCACAATTTTCTTGCAGAAGTTTTCTTCGTGTATGGATACTTCTGCTCTCTTGCAAGGTAAGATCGAATGGTACCACAAGCAACACGGTTGATAATCTTTCAATCTTCTTCTCTTATGTTATCTGGTTTCTTCTCTTCTATGGAAACATCTAGTCATTGTAAGGACATCAAGAACTTCGCCTTGCCATATCCCGAAATGTCCTCAATTGTCAAAGATTTCAATTGTAAATTTCTCATTTGATATAATTTTTTTCATAAGCTAAGATGCCAATGATGACGTATTATTGATACTCGATGTGGATTCTTCAGCTTTCTTGTCTGCCATTTCTACTACAAATACTATTTATTAGCTAACAATACCGAAGACCAAAGTAATTCTTTTCTGATATGGAAGTTAAGACTGTGCTGCAACCACAGAGCATACTCAGATAGAACCTTGACTCTGATACCAATTGTTGCGGAAACCAAATATATAAAGTGCGATTAAGTTGCAACAACTATATCTAAAGTTAGCTATATAAATAGTAAATGATAGAACAATAAGAGAACATCAGAAATTTATGAGGTTCGACAAAGCTTTATTTTCTTCCTACTCCTCGGACATAACCAACTATATTTTATTTCACGCCAAAAGAATACAAGTGAAATACTACAAGAGAGAAAGGAGATTCAAATGCCTTCAAAGCTGAGAAGGCCAGTGAGAGAGGTGATTTACAAATGAACTAAGTTCCCCTAATTATAGAAGTGAATTCTCCTTCTTGATGTCATCAGTGATATCATCATCATCATCTCGATGTCATCAGTGACATCATCATCATCTCGATGTCATCAGTGACATCATCGTCATCTTGATGTCATCAGTGACATCATCGTCATCTTGATGTCATCAGTGACATAATCGTCATCTCGATGTCATCAGTGACATCATCATTATCTCGATGTCACCAGTGACATCATCATTACACAAATGTCAAAGTTCAACGTATGAAATCATTTAATGGTAGTCAAAGATTTCGACTACAAGTTGAACTTGGACATTTCTTCCCAAAGAAGAATTCCCCCTTTTCAAATGTTCAAACTAGTTGTAGTCAAATGTTCACACTAGTTGTAGTCAAACGTTCACACTAGTTCTAAAATCTTGTCAAATTTAACAATAAATTTATCCGGACTTAATCCTGTGATATCCCACCTTATCCTATCAAACTTGGGATTATTTTACCCCATCTCTCAAGTGGGATAAATTAGTCCAGGGGTTATAATCACATAATTATAATCCCGGAATAATTTAGTCCGTGAACCAAATGAACCGAAAAGTTTATAGTGATAAGACTCTAGTGAGACTAACAAAGGAATGTCCCTAATGAGTTCAAAATTCAGACATAAAAAAGTGAGGAAAAAGTTTCTCTAGGTGTTAAGGGAATAAAGAATCTCTCTTCTTTTAAGTTCATTTTTTGACATTCAAAATTCAGGTTGACCTATTGAATTCCTTCTTAAGTTTATTTTATTCACCTAGCAGCACATAGAATCTTTAGAATTGGAAAAATAAATAATGAAAAGGATAACAGAGAAGAAAATAATCTAATATGTTTTCATGAATTCTCTGTATCCATCCACTCTTACTTCAGTATTTGTAGAATTGTAATCTTTAAACTATTTTTACATCGACTGCTGATCTACTACTATCGAAAACAACCTCTCTACCTTTACAAGGTAAAAATAAAGTCTGCGTTCACATTACCTTTCTCAGACCCCACTTATGAAATTATATTGAATATGTTATTGATTGTTGACCTTCAGCAACTCTCCTTTATTTATAATTTATAGAGATAAAAGAGAAAGAGTCCACTAAGCAAAATAAATTGTAATGACCACGAGATATTTTACACACACACAGACATATATATATATATATATATATATATATATATATATTATTTAGACAACAAAAAAGTTGTCGCATCCAGCCATGAGTATTGTCTAGTGGTTAATGTAATGGATTGAGAATCATAAAGTCTCAGATTTAAATTTTAGAGGTAGGCAAAAACACTATGAGATTTTTTTCCATCTGGTCAAACTTTAGTTGATAGAGTTATCCGATACCTATATTGGTGGGAGATAGCAAGCAGGGTGGCACAAACTGACTTAAATACCACGATTATAAAAGGAATATTGTCGCCCTCGTTTCAGATTCTCAAAAAATATATTATTTTTGAAGAATCAAGACACACCGATCGATATTTTTAAAGAGTTAAAAGCAACATAGTTTTACATGACAGCCAACAAAGACAAAACTAGGATTTGATAAAAATCTCAGTGTAGGGAAAAGTAGTGGCCATCTATAGTTAGTGCATCTAGGTTGGGGTGGTCATTATTCACGGTAGTCCAACATATACGCTTGTGACATATACAAACAAAATGTAAACTATTCTAGTGCACATTTTCCACTTTTGATAGGTGTATTAATGTATAATAATAATACTGTGCTAAGTCTATGTTGGTGACATGTGCCCATTTCTAACAAAAATGGAATGTTTCCTGTGGACATTCTTTCCCAATGGAAAGTTTGTGGCTATTTAAAGAAATCCATAGATCTGCCACATTCCCAACAACCACACACCTGTGTTATGGTCCTTGAAAAATATATTATATTTTTATCACACATTTTGGTTAATGTTCCCTAATCCCTTGAGCTTATCCATAAAAAGCAGAAACACCTTTTGATCTTTGGCACTTTACATACCATTTTGTGCAAATCTTGTATTTTAAAATCTTAAAAAGTTATGTTGCTAGTGAGTTGTGTGGATGTTTGTTCCATGTCTATTGGAATCATTTGCTAGGTCAAAGCACACAACATCTCTTTTTGATATCCTAAATCTTGCTATCCACATTATTTACACTAAAAATCTTTGAAATTAGCAACGAATTTCATCACTAATACATCGCTGATTTGCTTGTGGCTAACAATATTTTATTCTAATCCATCACTAAATAAAATTATTGATGGATTTTATTGTTTAGCTACAAAATTAATTCGTTGCTATTTCCTATTGTTTTTTAGTAGTGATAGTTGAAGAAATTGGGTGTACCACTAAATCCCACCCCCCATAAAGAGAAATAATCCAAAACTTGGATTGGACCTCCAAACACCCATAAGTTAAGGTAAAATTCTTGACTAAGGGCCCGTTTGAGATTGCTCGTAGAAAACTATTTATTTGAGGAGTAATTTTTTAAAATAGCTTTTCAGAAAAGTGCTTATGAAACAAAACAATTTGTGTTTGGTAAATTCATTTAAAAAGTGTTTTTGATAAACAGATTATGTTTGGATAATCTTTTTCAAAAAGTGCTTTTGAGAGACAAATGACCAAAAAGGACATGTATGAATAAACTTTACTACTAAAATCATTTTATAGAGAACATTTATTTTAAATATCTATTATAATATTTTTAATTAAAATTTTATTTTTATTTAACTAAAATAATCAATGATATTTTTGATTTTATTTTAAAAAAATGAGTGAAAAATAAATAATAATATATAAATCATAGAATGAAATAAAGAATTATGATGTAAATATGAAGTATAAAATTTTAAAATATAACTTTAATCAAACTTATAAGATATGCTAATTAATTAATAAGAGATATTGTATATATATATATATATACACACGTGCGTGTGTGTATAAGTGATAGAGATATTTTTGTCATGAAAAAAATAATAATTTTCTGCTTCTGCTTTTTTTGAAAAGCAGAAATTTTCTGCTTCTTCCTAACAACAACTACTTTTTAAAATTACTTTTGCAAGTTTATCACACACCCTTCTTTTTTAAAAAAGTGTTTTTTTTAGAAAAAAAAACAATCCCAAACCGGCTATAAGATTGATTACTGTTTCCTAGTCTTAGCCTATACATTTAAATTCACTGAATCTAACAGTTTTGATTAAGATTGATCCCTAATCTAAAGTTGGATTTGCATCTCATTATTGGTTGTAACTTTATCAAGTAACACTTAGGTGTAATGTTTTAATGTCATCAAAATTAGTGCGTCAATATATATTAAGAAAAACATAAGTAGATTTTTTGAACCCCATTTTCACTAAATTATTACCCTCATGTCGAAGGGATTCAATCGTTCATATTTAACCAAAAAGAAAAATAAATCATTCTACTAGTAAAATAATCTTGGGATTATTTGTACAACAAATTTGATTATATATCTATGCTATATTCAATAGTGGATAACAATTTGAAGATTCGTTAATCTCGAGATAAAATAATCAAATGACAAATGGTTTTCTCCTGAAGTTCTTTAAAAAACTTAAGGTCAACTTGAAAATAATTTTTTTTTCTTCAAATTAATCTAGTGTAAAATTAAGTACATATTTTGTATTATATTCCACGTACGTATCTCATTGTTAATCTAAAAGACCAAATATCTACCTAAATACGGGAAAGATGTTGAATATATAAGGAAGTAAGTATTAGACCCTAGTGATGTGTTTTTAAGTCGTGCGAGTCTAGATCCAAAGCGGACGATATTACTAATGGGTTGGAAAGTTACATATAGTATCAGAGTCATTCCACGCGCAACCCTGATGTTGAGCCCCTAAGGATGGTTTATGTAACACCCTAGGCAAATCCCACGTCGATAAAACACGAGAGAGATGACTATATGAGGAAACAAATCGTAGATCCTAATGGCGCATTTTAAAGTTATGGGGCTTAGCACAAAGAGCTGGTAATATCACTAGTAGATTGGACAATTACATGTATCCCACGTATCTCATTCTTAAATCGAAAGAACCAAACATCTACCAACATATTTTATTTTTACAAAATAATTACTTTATTGTTTAATTCCCGTATTATAATCTCCACGTTATAATCTTAATGAAACTTTCAAAGACCAAAATACCCCAACAACTTAGTTGCACGAATGATGTGGTTGAGGGTGGATTGGTGTGATCTTTCCACTAAAAATGTGTCCAAAATCTGATTCTAACTTGATAATTGGCCACCTATGATATGACCATTGCTTTTCCATCCTACAACAATGTTTTACACGATGCCACAACCTTTTTTCCAGCAAATCGAATCATATCAAATTTCAGGGGGTTTCATTTAGTGGGTTTAAAAATCATTGGACAAAATCAAACCCGAGAAAAACAAGTGGTCTCTTTTTCTTTTTGGAAATTATGATACTCGGGTTAATTTTTACGCACCTCGACTAACTTCACGGGACACCTGTTACCTTCCACCAGTAGCCTAACACGTATTAGATAACTCTGAGGTTAAGACAAATAGAAGAAATCACCGAATATTTTTATTTCTACTTAAATTTAAACGTAAGACATCATGATTTTCGACCATTCCATTAACCACTCGACTACATCCGGGTGTAAAACAAGTGATCTCTTTTACTGCCTTTATTTAAAAACTGTGGCCATGTTACTGCCTTTATTCACATTTTCCAACTTTTTTTTCATGAACTGCCTATAATTGCCTTAGCTTTTACTTATTTTATGTCTAGCCAAATCAAAACCTAAGTGCTTTTTATTCTAAATTTAGATTAGAATACAAAAATCATTACGGAGAGAAAACGAAAAAAAATAATCATAGATTGGCAAATAGAAATTGAAAATTTACCAGAAATTCGATGAGTGCACTGATGAGATAAATGTAATAAGTAGTGCAGAAAGCATCAGATAGGAATCCACCAAGAAGTGCCAGTAAAAAAGCTGTGCCCATAAAATTGGTCACAGAGTTTGCTGATGTTGTTGGTGAGAAATGCATGTATTCTGAAAAGTAGAGTACCAAGTTGCTTGCATTTGCTAAAAATGCTAAGTTCTCCAGCACCTCAACACCTGATCATGATAAATTTTCATCCAAAAAAAAATAAAAAAAAATCAATTACTCCAAAATTTGGTAATCTTGATAAAGATTTGATCTTTTTCATAAACCCATATGAGATTTTTTCAAGAATAAAAAGGACAGTTCAGTATACTAAGCTCCCGCTATGCGCAAAATTCAAGGAAGGACAAGAACCATAAGGGTCTATTGTATGCAACCTTATCCTGCATTTCTGTAAGAGGTTGTGTCCACAACTCTTCTTTGAGCCGAGGGTTTTTTTGGAAACAACTTCTCTACCTTACAAGGTAGCGGTAAGTTCTGCTTACACTCTACTCACCCAGACTCCCCTTGTGGAACTATTCTGGATATGTTGTTATTGTTGCTGTTTCCACGACTCTGACCCGTGACCTCTAGTTCATATGGCAACAACTGTACCAGTTACGTCATGACTCCCCTTCTATTGTTTTTTTTTTCAAGAATGAGGTAAAAACAAAAGGTTGGATGTAAAAATGGTGCTAGTAATTTATTTACCTAAGACAAAAGAGGCAGCAAGCAAGCCACCATGGCGATTGGAGATTGCTGGTCTATTTCTCCAATCAACATAGCCATCCCAATTGCTTATATGTGTTTGACTATCTAATTCCTACAACACAAGCCAAAATAAGAATTTGTTAGTTAGCAAAACAAAGATTAAAAGAAAAGAAAGTTAAAAACAAAGGAACTCACCATTATATTTTCTTGTTTTTTCTAGTAGTTAAGTTGAAAGCAAGAAATAATAGCGACTTTATAAGAGTTTGGAGAAGGTGAGAAGAGAGGAAGATATAAATAAGAGTTGATAAAGTATTTGAAATAAAGTAAAGGCTAAAAAGCTCATATTTACATACTAGACTGGGTGGAATTTAAATCTTTTTTCCTTTTGTATTGTAATATAATTATGACATAGTTAGGCAACTATAGTCCCATGCCCATCCTCTTTTTTGTCAGGGGGGATGAAAAGGATAAAGATAGATATGATGTTATCTAGGACTAGGATTTGGTTGCTTACAAATAATTTTATTTCCATGAAAGCAGGAAGAGAATAGAGCATGAAAAACCTCATAACTAGTCAAAATTAGTTAGTACTTCCTCCGTTTTTTTTACTTGTCCATTATACTAAAAATAATAATTTATTTTTATTATCCGCTTTAACATATCATGATAAAAATAATTTCTTTTTTCATGCTTTACCCTTAATATTTGCTACTTATTCCAAATCATTTATCAAATCCATTAAAAACTATACACCATTTAATATGGATATCATGATAAAATATGCATTTCATTTAATATTTCTTAAAGGGTATGTAAAGTCAATTAATTATGAACAAGTAAAAATAGCAGTGGGAGAAAATGAAAGAGAGAAAAGAGATGTTTTAAAAGTTTTATGCACAAAAAATGATAAAATTATTTGAACTATTAGATACCTTTGTGCTTCATATTATTTGACCTCTGTTAACTTGGTACAATTTTTAAGAATGCTTATATTAGGGATATATTTTACTAAATTAACTTTATTAATGATGTTAAATTTGATCAGTACTTCTTTATGTAATTATTTAATATTAAGAATAGTATGAAAAAAAAGTAATACAACTTTCTTGATTTGCTAAAATGGACAAATAAAATGAAAAATCTATTTTTTACTATAGGGATCAAATAATTAAAATGAAACTGATAGAGTATCTCGTTGATTAAATTAGGATATGTTTGGGAGTATCTCGTTGATTAAATTAGGACATGTTTGGAAGGACACATCAAAATTACATGTAGATGCAACTACCTCTATTTCATATTAGTTCGTCTTTGTTGACTTGACACACTCTTTAAGAAAGCTTTAATTAAAAGTGTATTTTACTAAACTGACATTATTAATAATGTTTTAAAACTTTAAATTATATTAATATTACTACTTTATGTAGTTATAATATTAAAGGTAGAGATAAAAAAACATAATAAAATTTTCTTATTTTCATAAATAAGCCAAGTAAATTAAAATAAAAGAATAGTTTGGTATGCTGTTTATTTGACCAAGTATTTTGTCAGCATAAAATTGGGTGCGTAAAAGTGTAACGGCAGAGGAGCAGTTACACTCTTCCATTAGTATTTGATAACGTATTAAAATAATAACAAACTTATTAATATAGATTAAAATATATTAATAATATAAATGATCTTTATGCGATCCATATACATAAATTAAATTCAAAAGAGATCATAAGAGATAATGTGGTCTTTGTCTTGTGTTGTTTGACCAATGAACTAAAATAAATACTAAAGCTTGAGATCTCAATCCATCTTATTTATGGTATATCCAATAATACTTATTCAGATTGAAAATCAATAGATAATTTATCTATTTGTGTCCATTTTATTCTTGATATTAAATGTTATTTATTATTCAATATATTTCTCAAAGTATTAAATTTATTATATTCAAAGGGCCGAGTGATATAGTAAAATTACTTCTATTATTTATTGTTTCTTAAGATGTGTGTGTAACACCCCGAAAATCCAAGCTAAGATCAAAATCAATCTTCAAGGATATATAGAACCATTACAGAAGCATGACATGAGTATTATATTAGATGATATTTAAGATCATAAGGGGTTCCTAACCCAAAGTTGAGTTGAGAACTCCTTTTCCGATTAAGTTCTAGTGTAAGATTCTTCTTGGGTCAACTTCAAACGACCATTGCTCCTAGTATGCGAAGAGTTAGGTGTCCTAATACCTACCAAATTAAAAGTATTTGAATTATCTTTTCAATGCCACCGATCGTTCATAAATTCGGTATCGGAGTAAAAAATTATGACCATTTTAGTAAAGCACTATCAGGCTGTCTGAACCCACGAGTGGTCATATGAACTGTGTGTCTGGGACACGAGTTGTACGGTCCAACCCACAACTCCTGCTACAATTTTTCAGCAACTTCACTGCACGTTTAATGAAGATTATTTTGGTCCTTTTCCAAGCTTTTTAGCCCTATACCAAGTCGTTTTAGGTATTTGAGGGGTTATATCATATAATTATTTAGTATTCTCCCTCATAACAATGATCAAAGCTCCCAAACTCTGTCAAAATTTCCTCAGGTCAAGATGTAACGACCCATTTTGTCGTTATTAAATTATCCATTCCTCAATATTAACTTGAGTCCAAAATAGCCATCATTTTGTTCATTGTATCACCTCAAGTTTTTCGGCGAAGATTTTAGCCTTTCGATGTGTCTAGATAGACTTAAGCCTAATGAATTTAATTATTCATGAATACTAATATCAATCCTTTAATTTGGAAGTTCTTTAGATATTAATTAAGGTCGTACAATATCCTAGCACAAAGTTAAGTTGAAAATATTTTTTAACCAATAGAGTTTCGATATGGGTTTCTATTAGGGCCAAATTCAAACTATCATATCTCCTAGGATATAAGGATTTAGGGGTCCCAATACCTACCAAATCAAAGCTCTCTGAGTCTTCTTTCCAACGCAATAAACCGTTCGTCAATCCGAGTTTGGAGTAAAAAGTTATGACCGTTTTACTGAACACTGTCTGGGCTGAAATGGGAATTTCGCTGTAATGAAATTTCTGGTGGTATTTAAATCAGCTTTAAGCAGATTTTCAGGTCCAAAATCCCAAAACTTCAGTCCCCAACCCTAGAGAGGTGATTTCTCGAGGTTTAGAGCAGAATTTCTTTATTGAGATGATTGATCATTCCGAAGCATGAAGAAAGGGAATGAGCATCCTTGACATGACTTGTTGATTCAAAAAGCTTGACGTCCAGGTAGGCTAGGTTAATGAGTAGAAGACTGTGTTGTTTCATATTTTCATAATTTATAATTGATGGGAGAAAACATGTCTAGGCCTGAAGACATGGAGTTGAGGTGGATAAATACATAAGAACTTTACTTTAATCCCGAAAATTATGTTATTGATTGATTATGTGATATTTATGATATTATGTGTTATGTACCCGAAAGGCAATTGTTGTGAATGAAGTATATGGACATGATGTTTCTTAGTTGTTCTAGTGATGAACCTAATTGAGTTATAAAGGTATAAGTTGCATATTGTGCTATGATAGTGGTGAGGCCTAAGGGATAGATGACTTGAATCATTGTGTGCATTGTATTATGCGGAGAGAGGTAGAGAATAATGATAAGGTTGAATGTGCTAGTTATGGGTGGTGATGCTAGAACCCAAGTTATGGTATTTGAGTAGGTTATGGTTTAATTGGAGTTTAGACTCAATTTAATTGTGTGTATGCTCTTAAATTGGATGCTTGTTGATTGTTCTTCAGACATACTTGAATTGATGATATTTGGATTATTGATACTTGCATGAATAATTATGAAAAATCGAACTTGATCGAATTGCCTTATGATTATAAGTGTACTTGTAAATTTAGTACACCGTGTTGTATCCTGAGAGATAGTATGAAGTTGATAAAATATACATAATATGGTTATGGAGGATCGGGTACCACGCCGATACGGATATGGATGTTGATATTACTTATTTATGGAGGATTGGGTACCACGCCGGTACGGTACATGGACTTAGATTGTTCCCTGCAGGTCATGACTAGTTGGGCAGAAATAAGTTCCTTAGCATGTGTGTACAGACTATTGTTGATAAATGAAAAATCTTGATTCATAATGATAATGTGATTGAAAAGAATGCCTTGAGTAAAGAAGGCTTGTGATATACCTTCATACAGGTTGAAAAGTGAATGATGAATATTTATTAAGAACAGAAAAGTGAAAAGATTGTTAGTAGCAATGTGGCCGATGTTAAATTTCGGTATTGTTGTAAGACGTAATTGGATCGGGTGCCACGAGCCGGCATAGTAATATTAATAATAAAGGAATTGATAATGAAGTGATCTAAAGTGATGAATCCAATGAATAATCTCAAAGAAATGATCCCAAAGTTTCAATAATTGAATTAATCCTTCTCCAAGAGTATCTATAAGGTTTGCTAATGAAACTTGAGTTCACTTGTGTGTTTTACTGAGATGTGAGTTGATTTGTATTCCCTATTTGATTGTATCCTTGAGATTGATTGTGTGACATGTACTTGGAAAAGTGAAACACTGTGCTTACTTACTATATGTTGGTCGACTTACTTTATTTATACTTGGTGTAATTGTGGCTTATCCGATTGGCTAGTTATTATTCTTTAATATTATAATAGAGTGTTTGGTTGTTAGCCCGAGAGTTTAGTGTGAGTTGCCTATGATTACTGGGTTGATCCTATAAATGTGGGTAGTGGAAACGACAATGCGAATAAATGGGTGATAGTGATGGTTTAGTGTTGGATTGTGATGGATGGTATGAATTAATGAGGTTAGAATATGCTAGCGGTGAATATAATCTCGCTAATAGAGTTGGAGAATTGTAAATTATATTGATAAAGTGTTATAATGATATTACAACCTTAGTTGAATTATACTCTATTTAAGATGTCATGATTTCTTTTCTTTGATTCTATTTTATGATTATGTGGACTAACACTGGTCGGCCGATGATGCCTACCAGTACGTGTGTTTGTACTGACCCTACTCTTCTACATCCCTTCTTGGGGTGTAGACTGGATGCAGGTTAGTTTGCAGTTACTAGATCAATGGCGATATTCAGCACTAACTTCTGCACTTCCTTCCTGGCAGATGTTAGTCTTTGTATTATTTATTTTATTGTCAGTCTATTCTGTAATAGGTAGCTCTTGTACATGTCTGACCAAGTCTTGGGGTAGTGAAGGACAATTGTAAGAAGTTTTTGAAAAGTTTATTTATTGGTATTTAATTTACTTTGTTATATTTAATTCAGTATTCTCTTAAAAACAGAAGTCTTCCGCATATTTTTGGTTGGGTAATAGGGGTTCTCCTAGCTACTTAGGATAGCGTAGGTGCCCGCACGGTCCGCTAGTTTGGGTTGTGACACAAGAACATAGGGTTTTCTCCTTAGGCTCAAGAAAAGTCAAGTCTCCGCCAAAGTTTTCAATCTAAAAGCTTCATAATCAAGTATGTGGATATTCAATAAGGGATTCCTTTCACCCTTATGCCCAAAACCTAATTTTCAATTAGGATTCATGAACTCATGATCTAGAGTTCACACCAATTACGTCAAATTCTTGAATTTCAGTTCCCCATGTTATTTTATTTTTATGATTTCCATTTGAAGTTATTATGCATGATTTTCATGATTTTTACTCAGTTATTAAGAGTATTATGATCAAGAAATATATGCTATATCTGTTTTTAAGGCTATTAAGCATTATTATCATGTTTTGATCTATTGATCACATATTACAAGCTATTATAGCATAGTTACGATTTCAGTTTGATCTTACGATTATCAGACTCAGTTTTCAGAAATAGCATGATTAATGATATTGAGCATATCATAGCATGAATTTTCCATAGCTTTATCAAAGTGAGATGAATTATTATTTTTGACTTTATAGTCCTTCATTATAGCAAATAACATGATTTTCACATTATGTATTTAGTTATCATAATTTTAGGATGAAGTTATAGAAATGAGTTATTATGGAGCTCCGGCTCAACCTTACAAATTTTAGCATTAGATATGTTGTTCATGTTATACAGAATTTGGCATTAGATATTCTACTCATATGTGACAGATTTTTGGACATCTAGATATGTCCCACAGTTATGATTGAGCTTCAGTATAGTTCATGTTTTGGGAGTAGTACTTAGCACCGAAAGGACACGGGTTCAAATAACTCAAGCCCTAAACTACGTGTCACCGTAGGTTAAAGGGGTCCTCGCTTGTTGAGAGTGTCTCCCTTGTCCAAATGAGCTCATGAGTGAATTCACGGTAGTCATGGTTCTTACCCTTAGCAAGGTATAGAACATTCCTTCCCCCCCTCCAACTTGGGTTGCAGGTTGGATTCCATGTTTGCTCACATGGTCTATGTCAATTACGAGAACCTCCCACAATTTCAGATTCACTATTTGTACATGACCCCCAGTTCTGTTTTATTTGCTTTTAAACAATGACTTTTCAGATTATCATTGCATATTAGTATATGTGTATTTCATATAGGGTCATTGTACTCCAGTTAGCAATTCAGTACCGTTTTGCAGTATGTTCAACATTAGCTTTAAATTATATGAAATATTTGTGTTTCTATAGCTTTTCAGTTTTCAAAAATATTTTAGCTCATGATTCGGAGTGCATCACAACTTTTACGTACAGATTACAATTTTGTAAACTTTTAACAGTAATGTATTAAAACAACTTATCGCATGATTATGCTTTCACTCAATCATTTTTCTCTTATTCATGTTCATATTTAGTTGCTCATGCATTGTGCCAGTGTCATGGGTTAGCTTGAGATCACTTGTGGTTCTAAGCATCGTGTTACGACTAAGGAGTGGTCTCAGATCGTGACAATGTTTCAAGTCAATAGTGGACAAGTATTGTTGGACGGAAAAAATATTTATTCTGCCCAGCAAACTTTTTTAATCCCAACACATGAAATTTACAAGACTAAGGGGTCGTTTGGTAGGAGGTATAAGATGGGATATCCTATGGATAGGTTTGGGCTATCCCATGGATAAAATTTATACCTTGTTTGATTGATAGTAAAAATTTATACCTTGTTTGATTGATAGTAAAAATTTATCCCAAAATTAATTTATACCATCAATAAATTACGGTATAAAATTAATACCAAATTTCGTCTTGGTATAACCCATCTTATCCCATCAACCATGGAATACCACCTACCATATGGTATAAATGTTGGAACCATGATAGTAAAATCTTCAGCTGCTCAAACTGAATATTATCAAATTATTAGAATACATATAATAAATATATTAAAGACTCAACATAGAACTTGCTTGGCTTAGAGATACGTCAAGATTTTTTGAAGATAGTTGGAGTCTTTCCCACGAGCAAATGGAAGTACAAATGATAACTCTATCTTCGAAATTTAACTAAGCCACTCAGCAAGTAGCATTCAAGAACGTTGCTCTTCTATTCTTGAATTTTTAATTTCAGCTTTTGATCAATGTCTCTCAAATATTTTCAAGGGAATGTTGTTTTAAAAGTACTTTTTCTTTACAAGAAAACAAAAACTATTTATAAGATAAGAGTTTAATTTCATCAATTAACATTTAATAGGTTCATAAATTTTGAAAGATAAGTATATCTTCCAAAGGAACCTAAAACGAATAAGTAAATGAAGTGAAACTTATGAATTCACATTCATTCAATCTAAAAATAAATCTCTTAAAACTCTTATCAAAGTTATTGTTTCAAAATTAATTAAAACATTTGTTCTAACACAAAATAGTCCAAAAATTATAATTTCGAGATAATTATTCCCAATAAATTTAAATTAGGACGCCAACCCTCCAAGTTAGTTTTCCCTGCATGTCCGATAGATTTCTACGATCTTGAGTTTCACAAAGTGAAAATGTTAATATGATCAATTATTTGTTTTCTTTTATTTTTTGGAAATGAGTGAAAAATGTCTTAAATTATACTAAATTGAACAAAAATATCATCCTCTAATAATTTGGTCCCAAAATATCTCTTTCATTAATAGTTTGGTCCAAAAATATCTTTGACATAACAGTTTGGTCAAAAAATATCTATGCGTTAACAATTTTGGCCTAAATATGCTCCAATTGTTACTTGTTTGGATAAAAAATGCTCTTTTCTTGATAAACATATTGTTTCTTTTCTTTTTAAACATATTCTTTTCCTAATAAAAATATCATTTTAAAAGAACTCCTTTCTTGTTTCTTTTCTTTCAAAATTTTCTTAACGAATAAAAAAGTGAGAAGTGATTTTTCTTCTTCTTAATGTCGTTTTATCAAAATCCTAATAATTTTATATACTTTTAACTGATAACATTGGTCATATTAAGAATGCTTAGGCGGATATGGAGGCATAATATGGAGATAAAATTAAGAATGAAAATATCTTGGACGACAAGGTGAGAGTCGTGACCAAAGTGGTGGAGAAGATGAAGAAAGCGAGGCTGAGATGGTTCGAACTGTTGAAGAGGAGACGTGCATAACCTAGCGAGGAGGTGTGATAAGTCTAAACTTTTAATGATAGGTAGAGGTAGGCCGAATAAGTATTAAAAGAGATGATTAGATTGGGCAAGACACTTTTTTCGCTGACCGAGGGCATGGCTTTAGATAGGAGGATATGAAGATTGCGGATTAGGATAGAAGATTAGTAGGTAGGTTAGCATTGTCTTGCTTTCCTACGTGAAAGGCTTGGTGGTACTTTGGTGCACCGTACCTATTTCTCCTTTTGTACGATTAGTATTAGCAGTATGCTCGTAGTTTCTTCTCCTTCAATTTTTGCTACTGTCTGTTATTTTTTGTGCTTCAGTTATCACATTATTTTTCTATTATTATTGTTCCTTTTTTCCTAAATGCTATGTAATGCTTTCTCTATTATTTGCTATATCTCCTTTATTTTTGAATTTCTCTTTTCAAACTGCTTTGATATGTGTTACTTAAATCGAGATTCTTTTGAAAACAACCTCGTTCTCTACCTCCACAAAGTATAGGTTATGATTTGTAAACACCCTATTTTTTTTTTGGACCTCTCTTATGAAATTACATTAAATATGCTATTATTATTGTTATTTCCCTAGAAAAAAAAATATTTAATACCAAGCATAAAAAGAAATTGGAAAATTTGTTACACAAAATATTTTCCTCCATGCCAAATACACCCAAGTTTTTAATATATTTGACGGTTGTCCGTTTTCTTTCCTTTGATTAATTTAAACCAAGTTGCTTCACTAATAAAAAATGTGTAGAGCTAATATTAGGCTTATAACATGCCGACATGCTAATCGATTTACAGCGTCTTGAATATAAACAATGACCTATCACTATGGCAGGAGCGTTAAATAGACGGTTTGGATTGAATTTGGACGAGTTGAAATGAGATGAGTTAAAAATTGAGTGATTATTGATCTGATGAAAAGTTATTTGGCTGAAATGAACTAAAAAATGGGTCATAATCCAATCCACTCTATTTTTATCAAGTTTTAATTTCTTCGTTTGTTCTTTATAATTTTTTAAATTCCTAATATTTTTTTAAATTATGGTTGTATATGCATATCAAACCGAAAAAAGTTATTTTAAAAGTATTTTGACACGATTTCCTATATGTCAACTTGGACTACATATCAACTCAAGACCTAAATAAACTAATTGGACGAATCAATCAATTGGTTGATTATCTGCTCAATCTTAAATAAGTTGGACGGATAGTATTTTTATGAGTTAATTTTGTCACGTCTAAAAAGTGATGAAAAGGATGTCTATATCTCAAAATTAAATTTGATGCTAAATTGCATGGGAAGATCTTTTCTTCACAAAAGAAATTCCTCCGGATTGGAAATTTTAATTTAATTGGTTTACTTGCACCCTTAGGAGATAGTGATTTTTTTACAAGAAAATAGCGATTATTGACTACTTTTTGATTCTATTTTTGAAAAATAACAATTTTTATAAACTTTTAAATTTTATGGGTGAAACTCCTTTATAATTTTATGAAATTTTAAGGTCAAATTTGAAACTTAATACCTTACCTACCTTCTGTCCACCCTCCAAATGTTAGCTATCTTTACCTAAACACACCAAGAAAGTACATTCCTTCGAACTTCAATATTTAATTGGAAAAGAAAAGAAAAGAGAAGAGAATCTAATATATGGAGTATATTTTTTCCCTTTTTTTTTCTAGTCCGTTTAAAAAAATATTTTGGTAATTTTTTAATTTTAACTTTTCATATGACATGTTTAAAATCACAAAATTAAAAGTATTTTCATACATTCCATATGTTTTTATTATAAGACTATAAGATTTAAAAATTTTCTTTGCTTTCTTAATTTCTATGTCAAATCAAAACAAATGAGCGAATTGAAACGGAGGGAGTATATTTATTGGTGTTGTTTGGTAATGAGCTTCACGCCCCTTTGGCAATTCGATTAGAACCTTTGTGCTTGTCAAAGTGAGCCTTACATCAATTTGTTGAAGTGTTTTTATACCACTAAGTTTTATGGTTGTCACTTTCATATCACAAATTCCAAAATTAGATTATTCTAGAACCATGTACAGAGTGCTTTTTTTTTTTCTTGAAATAATTCTTCTATAACTATGATCCAAACTTTATTAAGGACGTAATAGGAAATAATTACAGCTAATTCATCACGAAACTAAATCAAATCTTTGCCGCAAAAAAATGGGTGCGTTTGATATGAAGGAAAATGTTTTTCTAAAAAATAAGTGATTTTTTGTACTTATTTTTTGGTATTTTATAAGTAAGCAAAGCATATTATGCAAAAGTATTTTTATATAATTTAAGCAAATACTACTAATGAGGGTGGGGATGTGGGAAATTGGGAATAGTGGAGGTGGGGCTATGACCTATGGGTGTAGCTTGTTTTTCCTACTTCAAAAAAGTCATTTTCCTATATTTTTCAAAAATTCATTTTTCTAAATAAAATAATTTTCAAAAATTTAATCAATTAACTATGAAAATTTTAAATTTTTTTTTCCTCTATACCAAACACACCCAAAATCACTTTTAACTTTTCCATTTCAACGAACATAAATTACACCAACCGTAGTTTTGATTATAACGTAACTAAAAACCAAAGAATTAAATAAATAAAAAAAAGAAAGCACATATGATAACCTAAATAAAATGTAGGTATATGTGGTTTTATACGTGAGGTCTATCGAAAATAGTTTTTCTACGTTGGATATATTATTGTTATAACAAAATGTTCTTCAATTACTACTCCATGATGATGGTGACCTCCTTTAATTTGCCTTTTTATGAGTTTGGTGAAGTTTTTAGAAGCAATACTTGTCTATTCAAGGGCTGCCATGCACCAAAAGATTTTGTTTCCTTATTAGAAGAAAAAGAAAATGATTTGTCCAAAGAATCATTTCTTTTTTTTTGTTGTTGTAAAATATAACAAAGGAAATTCTTCTCAAATTGAAAAGTTTCTTTCGATTGGGTTTACTTACACCTTTATGAGTTAGTGATGAGTTTCACGCTCTCTGAATCTAACTCATACCATTAAGAAGATTAGTTGTCTATAACCATTACCACTCACACAATTAGAAATATCGTTAACTAGTCAACTTTCGATCTTATCTTTGAAAAAGTGTCACTATTATAAAGTTTCAAATTTCATCGTTCAAAATTTCAGAACTTTTTTCCTTTTTTTGGGGGGTGGGGGGTGAAATGAGTCAATGCCTACCTTCTTAGTGGAAATGAAAGCCCCTCTCCACCTTCCAAATATTAGCTTATCTTTACCTAAACATAACACCGAAAGTACATTCCTTCAATCTTCAATATTTACTTGGAAAAGAAAAAAGAAGATAATATCTTATAATATATATATATATGTTGTCCCTTTCAGATCAACTATTCTAAGTATGAGTATAATTCTAGAACCATATGATTAAAGAGTATTTTTCTAGAAGAATACAATAAGTGCTTTTTGAGTTGATTTCTTATATGGTCACTCAACTAATAGTTCTAAATTATCTAGAGTAAACTTTTATTTTTCACTCCAAGATTCCACGTCAAGCACTCTCTCAATAATATATATGCCAGAAAATAATACTTCTAAAATTATGTATATATCCAAAATCTAAGAAAAGAAAAGAAAATAAATAAATAAACCATCACCAAAAAATTAAAAAAAAACGTCTAAGTTAATCTTTGCCTCATACAACAAAATCACATTGAACTAATATTCCATCTCAATATTGTTAACGTAAATTGATTACAAGCATGATTTATTGAAAAAAATATAATAACTGAAGCTATATAGGTAGAAGTGGTTCCAATACACTTTTCAAGTTTCCAACATCCAATAAAAGGCAGCCTAGTGGAACATATCTATCTCTATACAGGGGTGTGGAGCCAGCTAGGGTCGAGGTTCATCCTAACCCCTTTCCACAAAAAATTACACTGTTTATATATAATTAAAATATTTTTTTATCTCTATACTGGAGCCAGCTAGGGCCTAGGGCTTCATCCAAACTCATTTTGGTGGAAAATTACTCTATTTATACATAAGTAAGATGTTCTTTTAATGTATACATAGTAGTTGAACCCTCTTTGGCTTCTTTTTGTGTTTACGTCTTCATATTTTGAACCTCCTTAGTGAAAATTTTGGGGATAATTTCATTTATATACAGAAAAATAAAAAGTTAACAAAAAAAGTAGCTCATTTTCTATTTACAGAAAAAATAGCCAAAAAGGATCATGGGTTCAATAAAGCTCAATTTGGTCCAAGGTCATTAGGCAATTTTTTTTTTTTTTTTTTTCTTTTTTTGTTTTTCAAGGGTTGCCACCAAAAGATTTTGTTTCCTATATAGAAGAAAAAAATTTGATTTGTTTAAAGAATCATTTGGGTTTTTTTCTTCCTCACAAGCTCATGTTGGATGTGAAATCCTTAAATTAAGTAGATCACGATATCCTTGATAACTAGTTATGTTACTTGTACTCGTTAAAAATATTATTCCATTCATATCTCGTGTTTTCGTAGAAGTACCTCATGTTGTTATTCTTTAAGAATATGATAATACATTTGAAAACATTTTCAAGAGTCTAAGCAGTATCACTTGATAATTAGTATCGCTGTTACTCTCTAACAGAGCAAATTCAAGATTTAAATTAATGAATTCGACTTCTAAAATCCAACGTTAAATTTATTGAACTACTAAAATTTTCAATTCGAAATATAATATTTCTTAATATTATAATAAATTTTCACGTATATGTTCATGTTTGAACTGAAATATCTGTTTGACTGGACCCAAAGCTAATAAGCTAGATGATGCAAGTTAAAGATGAATGAGGAATTGATGATAAGTAGTGAGCTGATGTGGAAAAGATGAGCTGGAATTAAACAGCAGTTAGTTAGTTGTTAGGAATTTAATTCAAAATTCTGTTAAGTACTGAAACACTGTAGCTACAGTACTCGGTTTCCAACTGTTAGTTGGTAGTTAGATAGTTAGTTAGAATTGGCGGTTACCAAGTATTACGCTTAGCTTCCATTTATAAATTCCCACTTGTAAGGATCAATAGCAATCATCAATAATCAAATCAAGTTCTTCTTCTCTTATAATTTTCTTCAACTTAGCTATTCATTTCGGTTAACTACCCTAATTTTAGCTTCCACCTTCCTCGATTCTCGTCCTGGATTGACTATTCTCGCAATAAGGGCATCAATTGGTATCAGAGCTTGCAATCCTTGGCTCGAATGGTGAATCGCAACAAAGGCTCAGATCGACCTGCTGAAGAAATGGATGATCGATTGACCAAAATTCAAGATCAGTTGCAGAAACTGATGGAAGGAATGATGCAGATGACAGAGCGTAATCACCAGACTGATATAGAATTGGGTGAGATCCGGGAAACACTGGGATCCATGGCTCAAAGAGGAGCAGAAAGAGAGCAAACCAGACCTGATCATATTAATGGTAGAGCTAATTCAGTGGAAATGCAGCAAGAAGGCAGGAATAGAGATTTTTCTCATGGTTCAGGTTCTCATGGTAACTTCTTTACCAGGTATACTCGATTGGAATTTCCTAGATTTTCTGGCAGTGAGTTGAGGACTTGGTTGTACAAGGTAGATCAGTTTTTTAGTATGGATGAAGTGCCTTTTGACCAAAGGGTCAAGGTAGCCTCAATTCACTTTGATGGTGAGGCTATAGCATGGCATAGGTCCTACATGAATTCAAGAAGTTCAGTATTAGACCCTACTTGGACTGAATTTGTTATTGCTTTGAATGAGAGATTTGGGGAAGGGTTTGAGGATCCTATGGAAGCCTTAAAGAACTTGCAGCAAACTGGTAGTGTCAGGGAATACCAAGCTGAGTTTGATAAGCTGTTATCCAGAGTAAACTTGTCAGATGAGAATGCCATAAGTTGTTTCTTGGGAGGGTTAAAACCAGAACTTAACAAAGCTGTGAGGATTCAAGCACCTAAAACACTTAGACATACATACATGGTCTCCAAATTGCAAGAAGAGGTGTTTGAGGCTCAAGCTAAGTCTTGGGGAATTAGAGTGCCTGTTAGGAATCAAGGTGGCCTGTTACCTACTCCTACTACTGCCAGGACTTCTTATCATTCTTCTTTCCCTCAGAAACAACCTCACATCGCTCCTGTTTTTAAGAAACCAAGTGATATGACTCAAGGCAATGCTAGTAAACCACTTGGTAAAAGATTGTCTGCTGCAGAGATGAATGAGAAAAGAGCTAAAGGATTATGCTTCTTTTGTGATGAGAAGTACGTCCAAGGACATAATTGTAGAAGTACTAAGCAGTTATACTTGGTGGAAATCAATGAGGAGGATGGACTCACTGAAATGGAAGTAGGGGAAGATACAGAACAAGAGATAGTAGTTGACACTGATGAATTCATGGCAATCTCTCTTCAAGCTTTTACTGGAGCAACAGGCTATCAGACAATAAGGGTCACTGGTTATCATGAAAAAAGACCCTTACAAGTACTCATTGATACAGGGAGTACTCACAACTTTATCGACCAAGAGGTAGCTACAAGGTTGGGATGTAAAGCCTATCCTATTACTGAACAGTCTGTTAGTGTTGCAGATGGTAGGAAGGTGCATACAGCTTCAGTTTGCAAGGATCTCGAATGGCTGTTACAGGGAACTACCTTCTCTTCTGACTTCTTACTCTTACCTCTAGGAAATGTGGACATAGTATTGGGGGTGCAGTGGTTGAATACACTTGGTAGAATTTCATTTGACTTCAGAAACAGGTGCATTGAGTTTATGTATAAAGGCAAGAGACATGTTTTGAGGGGAGCTGGTTCACACCTCAAGTCTACCAGAGCTAAAGCTGTTGTCAAGCATGATGAAGCTCAGTTATTCATGTTGACATACACTACTACTACAACAGACACTGCTCAGTGTTTAAGCATTCAATTACCACCAGGTGATGAACTGAATCTTGATATGAAGGCCTTATTGCAGCAATATTCTTGTTTATTTGAAATGCCTACCACATTACCTCCTCACAGAGGTGTTTTTGACCATAGAATTCCCTTGTTAGAAGCAGCAAATCCTGTTAGCAAAAGGCCCTATAGATATCCTGCATTTAAGAAGGATATTATAGAGAAATTGGTACAGGAAATGTTAGATCAAGGAGTCATTCAGCAGAGTAATAGCCCTTATGCTTCACCTGTGGTTTTAGTGGGGAAAAAAGATGGCACTTGGCGGTTGTGTGTTGATTATAGGAGTTTGAATCAGATGACTATCAAAGATAAATTTCCTATACCAATAATTGAGGATTTACTTGATGAACTAGAAGGTGCTGCTGTGTTTTCGAAAATAGACCTGAGGGCTGGTTATCATCAGTTGAGAATGGATGAAGAAGACTGTTATAAGACAGCTTTTAAAACACATGATGGTCATTATGAGTTTTTGGTAATGCCTTTTGGCTTAACCAATGCTCCCTCATCCTTTCAGGGCTTGATGAATGCTGTTTTCAAGCCTCTCCTCAGGAAGTCAGTGTTGGTATTTTTTGATGATATTCTCATCTATAGTAGGACTTGGCATGAGCATCTCACTCATTTAGGTGCAGTTTTTGCATTGATGAAGCAATATCAGCTTTATGCAAAAATGTCCAAATGTGCATTTGGTGTTGATAGAGTGGAATATCTTGGCCATTATATCAGTGAAAAAGGTGTTGCAACTGATCCTAAAAAGATTGTTGCTGTTCAACAATGGCCAGTGCCTACTACCTTGAATGAGTTAAGAGGATTTTTAGGCTTGGCTGGGTACTATAGAAGATTTATACAAGGCTTTGGTCTCATTTGCAGACCACTTCATGATCTCTTAAAGAAGGAAGGGTTTGTATGGTCTACTAATGCTACTGCGGCTTTCCTTACATTAAAACAAGCTCTTATTTCAGCTCCGGTGCTGGCTTTACCGAACTACTCACTTCCTTTTGTGGTAGAAACTGATGCTAGTGGTAAAGGAATTGGTGCAGTCTTGATGCAGCAAGGACACCCTATTGCTTATATAAGCAAGTCCTTGTCCCTTAGACATCAAGCACTGTCTGTTTATGACAGGGAATTGTTAGCACTCATATTTGCTGTGAGCAAGTGGTCTCACTATTTGCTAAATGGTCACTTCATTGTTAGAACTGACCAAAAGGCCTTGAAACACCTACTGGAGCAGCAAATACACACTGATTTTCAAATAGCTGGTATATCTAAGCTTATGTCATTTGATTTTTCCATTGAGTACAAAAGAGGTTCTGATAATAAAGCTGCTGATGCTCTTTCAAGAATGCCTAATGCTGAAATTTTGGCTATATCCTTGTTATCTTCTAATGATGAGTTATACATCAAGATCAAGGAATCCTGGTCTGCAGATTCCTCCTTACAGCTGCTAATTGCAAAACTGCAGATTCAACCTTACAGGTCATTCACTTGGTGCAATGGTCAGTTAAGATGGAAAGGTAGGCTGGTAGTTGGTGATAATTTTCAGCTAAGAACTCACATAATTGATCAGTGGCATAGCACTCCTCAGGGTGGCCACTCTGGTATGGATGCAACTACATGGAGGTTACAATCACTATTCTATTGGAAATCACTTGTTCAAGATGTAAGGAGATTTGTTAATAATTGTGATATTTGTCAAAGGCACAAGTATGATGCAGCAGCTTATCCTGGCTATTTGCAACCTCTTCCAATACCTGAAGGTGTATGGACTGATATATGTCTTGATTTCATTGAAGGACTGCCTCAGTCTCAAGGTAAAAATGTCATTTTGGTTGTGGTAGATCGACTTAGCAAGTACAGTCATTTCTTGAGCTTGCAGCACCCTTATACTGCTCAATCAGTGGCCAAATGCTTCCTGGACAATGTTTTTAAATTGCATGGTATGCCTGTAACTATGACAAGTGATAGAGATCCTATTTTCTTGAGTTCATTTTGGCAAGAATTGTTTTCCCTACAAGGTGTCCAATTGCAGAGATCCACTGCTTACCACCCTCAGACTGATGGCCAAACGGAGGTGGTTAACAGGACCTTGGAAACATATCTGAGATGTTTTTGCTCTGACAGTCCTAAAGAGTGGGCTAACTACCTACCATTAGCTGAATGGTGGTATAACACCACCTACCATTCTACCATCAAATGCTCTCCTTATGAGGTGTTATATGGGCAGAAGCCACCTATTCATTTGCCCTATCTGGTGGGAGAAAGTGCTACTGAAATGGTGGACAGGTCCTTGGAAGCTAGAGAGGCCATTATTCAATTGCTGAAGTTCCATATGTCCAGAGCTCAACAAAGAATGAAGGATGTGGCTGATAAAAACAGGACTGACAGATCTTTTGAGGTTGGAGAGTGGGTTTACCTGAAGTTGCAACCTTATAGACAGGTTTCAGTGGCTTCCAGACCATTCAATAAGCTTGCTGCTAAATATTATGGTCCCTACATGATTGATGCTAAGGTGGGAGGTGTTGCTTATAGACTGTTGTTACCTAGTGAGGTTCTTATACATCCAACATTTCATGTTTCTCAGTTAAAGAAGTGTCATTCTTTGCCTAATAGTTTCAGCCATCCTCCTGTGCTTCACTTGTCTAGTCCATGTTGTCCATTACCTGAGGCTGTGTTGGATAGAAGATTGGTGAAGAAGGGCAATAAAGCTGTTGGCCAGGTACTTGTTAAATGGACTGACATTGATCCTGAACTTGCTACTTGGGCGTATATTACTGAACTTCAACACAGGTTTCCTTCTTTCCATCCTTGAGGTCAAGGATGTTCTCCACAAAGGGGTATTGATGCAAGTTAAAGATGGATGAGGAATTGATGATAAGTAGTGAGCTGATGTGGAAAAGATGAGCTGGAATTAAACAGCAGTTAGTTAGTTGTTAGGAATTTAATTCAAAATTCTGTTAAGTACTGAAACACTGTAGCTACAGTACTCGGTTTCCAACTGTTAGTTGGTAGTTAGATAGTTAGTTAGAATTGGCGGTTACCAAGTATTACGCTTAGCTTCCATTTATAAATTCCCACTTGTAAGGATCAATAGCAATCATCAATAATCAAATCAAGTTCTTCTTCTCTTATAATTTTCTTCAACTTAGCTATTCATTTCGGTTAACTACCCTAATTTTAGCTTCCACCTTCCTCGATTCTCGTCCTGGATTGACTATTCTCGCAATAAGGGCATCACTAGAACCACTAACCACCGCTCTCTTACTCTCATTTTAATTAGTTGAAAATTTTATATTTTTTTAATGTGCTAAATATATACAAATGTTTTTAGAAAAATTCTTTCTACTTGCATACCAAACACAAGAAAATAAGTAATAGTCAATTTATTTTTCTAACAAATTTTCTAGGAAAACATTTCCTATCTACCGAATACACCCTTAATCTGGCATCTTGAGTTTCATTTCTATATGATACCATTAGTCATAGTTTTAGGAAAAATTAGAACAACAGTTACAAAATTAGTTTGATAAGAAATGTTACATTAAAAGTTTGAATTTTCGAAAGTTGCTAAACTTGTATAGAAATGACGAAAAAAAAAGAAGAAACATTTTCGAATCCAGTGTTTGTACTATTGCATGCTAAACAATTTTTGCCTAGTAATTGAACCAAAAAAAAAAAAACGCTTCTCGACATACCGATTTAGGGAAATAAAAATGTGTTATGTGATAATAGGTGTGTTTGGTAGAAAGGAAAATATTTTTCAAGAAATAAGTGAGATTTTTATTTATTTTCTTGTGTTTGTTATGTAACCAAAAAATATTATTCTAAAAGAATACAATGCAAGATGGGGATGGAGGGGGGGGGGTAGGGGTTAAGAGCGTGGGGTGGCTCATTCCATCTTATCTCTCAGCTTCTCAAATATTGATGTTGACAATGCCTTAGTGAACAGATCTGCCAAATTGTCAGCTGATCGAATTTGTTGAACATTTATTTCACTTTTTTTTTTTCAAGGTAAATCTTGAATCCCTAAACCATTAAGCCAAACTTTAATCTTGTTAAAACAATGTTCACCTTTCTTCTCAAGGTCATGAGCAAAAAAAGAACTTTGGTGAAACGTATTTTGTTTTGTCTTCTTTAATGTATCTTTCCTTTAGCTGAGCTATACATGTAGTATTGTCTTCATACATTATAGTTGGAATATCCCTTTTGAAGAAAAACAACACATTTTCTGAACATGTTGAGTTATTGATCTCAACCAAATACACTCCCGACTTGCTTCATGGATGACTATTGTTTCTGCAAGATTTGAAGAAGTGGCAACTATTGTTTGCTTCATCGAACATCATGATATAGCCGTATCTCCATATGTAAACAAATAGCCCGTCTAAGATCGAGCTTCATGTGGATCAGATAAATACCTTGCATAAGTTCTTCATTCTTTTCTTGAGGTCAAAAAGAATTTTTATTTATGTCAAGCAATCTCATAACCATTAGGGTACTCGAGGGATGTGATTAATCCATTTAAATCACTTCAAATATTTTCAATGTATGTTCATTTATGGACAAATATTTTATTTGTTAAATATTTCGAGTACATATATCCAGTAATACGCATGGCTAGCTGATGCCTCATTAAAAATCTTACCAGAAAAATTTAGTGAGACAAAACCCCAGCTAAGGAAAAAAGAGTACATCATGTATTATATCCGCACAAATTAAAACATCACTTGACTCTTATAAATGATGCTCCTCAATACATAAGTGCACCAAATGCACTAAAATATGGTACTTACTAATCATTTTTATGAGATCAAAATTGATCTTTCTTTATGTTAAGCCATCTTATAACCATTGGGATATTCAATGAATTTGCTTTATAACCTTTTAAATCGTTCAAGGATTTTCGTATAATCTTCGTTGTCTGGCTAGACACGTCAACAATTCATTATACGTATTCAAGATATTCGTTATTGCTAAACTGAAACAAACTTCATTTCATCTACCACAGGAGAACACTTCTCCTACAATAATGTCAGAAACTTTGTGAAAAACCTTTATGCCCCAAGGCACAAGTCGTACTTTATATCTTACGATTTTACTTTTCGATAATAACTCATTTGTACCCCACTGACATTATACCTTGGTCTTTGAATTATAAATTCAAATATTCACTTTTCAAGTGAAATAAAATACTTGAATTATGTACCTTTATTTGGCCAATTATTTATCTGTCCATACTCTTTGATAGATTTATATTCAAGATTTTCGCAACTTTTATAATGTTAAGCGCTATATTATATCAAAGCACCATCGGTGGTCATTTGATAGCAGTTCCAATATGACATAAATTATTAAGATTTCTTCATATCCATCATTATTCAGGTATCTGAACCTTTGCCAAGGTTTTATAAAGTGCTACGTCATGGTGCTTTCTCAAAGCGTCATGGAGTTCTTCAAGGAGTTTTACCTTTGAAACCTATTGATTTACTATGCTTTAGGCATAATATAGAATCTGTTTTTCAAGGACTTTTTTTTTTTTTTGGTAATTAGTGGTTTTATTAATCACCAAAAGTGCAACTTTACAATGTTAACTAAGCCAACACAGCTAGCTTCTCAGTCAGCGTTAACTAAGCAACATCCAAACTAAAAGCTACATCTATCTAACATAATCCTTAATTGAGCAGTAGCACGTACACAAAGCAATTTGCCTAGCCATATCTTCAATTGTATGCTCAGTCTTCTGAAATACTCTAGAATTTCTTTCCTTCCAGATAGCATAAGTGAATTCTGCATAGACCATTTTTCATAACTGAGCCTGATGACTCTTCCCTTTACCCCTGCAGTTGATCCAATGATACATTCCATCCCAGGTGACATGATGAGGTTAACTCCGATCTAACCAATATAACAACCTGATCTAGAGAGAATTTGCAAACCTGCATTCTATGAATAAATTATCCCTACATTTATCTTGCTGTTTACACATAACACATATTGGATCGGCCTGTATACTCTATTTCAACATTCTATCCGCTGTTAGGAATTTGTTTTACAGTTGTAACCAAGTAATAAAGATTGCTTTGGGCCTAGCAGAGTTATGACAGATATGAACTCTCCAGTTTAACTTTGGATGAGCACCTAGCATTTTCAAATAAGTTTGTCTGATGACACTCCTCTTACCACCAGTTACAGTAGAATGCAACAAATGCAAGTTATGTTTAGCGCCAAGAATTTTTCTAACCATCCAACATGCTTGAGTAGGAATTTCTACTTCTTCAAAACTGTGCCCCTTGATATAGTAGCTATGGATCCACTTGATCCACAAGGTGTGTTGTTTTTGCTCAATACTACAGCACATCTTCAGGATTGTAGCCTTATTCCACAGCTTCAAATTAATCAGATTTAGTCCACCTGCTACCTTAGGCAAGCACATTTTATCCCATGACACCTTAGCGTTTTTAGTAATGACATTCACTCTAGACCAAACTAGACCAAATATAGTTTCTACAATATGCTTAAATTGCTTCATCACTTTTGCTGGAATTACAAATAATTTTGCCCAGTAAGCCTACACTCCAAATATCCCTGACCTTACAAGTAGTAACCTGCCAGCATAAGAGAGTTTCTTTGCAGTTCATGATGAGACTTTAGCCACAATCTAATCAATCAGAGGCTGCCACTGCAACAGGGTAAGCTTCTTAGTAGACAAAGGAACTCCTAGGTACTTGAAAGGAAGATCTCCATAATTGTAACCTTGTGCCTGCTATATTTGAGTTTTCACTACATCTGCAACCCCTCCAAAGTATAAGGCACTTTTAGATTAGCTTGCAGTCCAAATGCCTCTGTGAATACTGTAAATTTATCATGCAACAACTTAACTGAAGTATACTCACCCTTAGCAAACATGAGAAAGTCATCTGCAAAGCTCAGGTGGGTGATTTTTAGCCTACTACACATAGGATGATACTCTTTTAAGGACTTTTCATTAGAGCATTTACAGCTGAATTATAACATAGGATCAACAAACACATCTACCAATTATTTTTACAATATTTTGCAAATGAATTATCTCTTGAACTTCAAGTTCATTTTTTTTCGAGGATCTAGATAATTCATTCCAGTCATAATTTTCAGCTGTCAATCATCTCTTCCCCTAATGTTAGGAAATCTAACATTTACCCTCAACCTCATTTGAGGATCTATCTCTGTGCATTGTGGTGGAGCAATTGAATCATATAATGTAAATTTAAATTTTTAGATGGAAATTATTTAGTTCATGACTATGAACCAATTGTAATAGGAGAGCCTTATTGGCTTGATGCATGCAAGTGTTGCTACATTTTAAATAACACATCTCATATCAAATTTTTTTGAGAGATTTGTTCTCATAACTAATAGTTTAGCTATAATCGGAGGCATATAATTTCTGCTAAATCAATTAATATTATTAACACAAATTATAATTTGAAACCGTGCTCTTAATTTAATAATTAGAGCAAAAAACCTTGTAAAAATCAAATTGCAAGTTGATAGAAAAGCGCATGTGACCATTCTACAGATGCATCTATTAAACCATATAATAGTAGGTCCACATGGCAGGTGAACGGGCTTTTATTCATCTTTTTATACATTCCAAAAATTTTATGAATACAATTCAACCTTAGTTAGTAATGATCAATTTATTATGAGAACAAGCAACACAAGAGGATTCAAGAAGAACTTTCAATTTCTTCAATATATAATCGCAAGAATTCTCAATTATTTTTGCATCACATTTGAACCAGGATGTTCAATCGGTTATCCCAACTGTTATTTATTTCAGTAAACTCTTGTTTATTATCGCATGTGATTCTATCACCATGTCCATAATTGTGTACTGCAAATAGAAGAAAAAAACGGGTAATCTTTTACATAAATATTTATAACCCGCTTCAATTGTAATAATATGAAGATATAAAATCTTTTCATAATTTATAATCTCAATATAATTCATCTTCGGTCAATGCCTTTGAAACTTAATGAGTTTATTTTGAGACTTATTACAATCCCAATATAATGAACAATTACATTCCCCCGAGTAGTAACACGTTAGTTCGTCTGGAGCTCTCAATTAATTGTGTATACTACTACATAAATTTATACACCATCCGTATGGTGAAAATCTCCTTCAAGGATAAAATCATATAGTTATGGTCATGTTCATTCAAATATTATAGGTAAGACTTGTTTCTTACTTTTACCCTTTCGTAATTCATGATAAGACATGCTACAATTTTAATGATGTACTAAAAGTACGTGATCAATGACTTTTGTGCCAAAATTAATTTTTCTTACCTCTCAATCCTATCGTAGAGGTGAGATGTGGCATTCATTCAATCATACATGAGCATGTCCTTATTCATAATTTTTTTAATCACATCTTGACACATTCACTTTCAAAAATGTTCGAGCATCTATGATGTTTATCACAGGTCTCATTCTTTTAAGGAATGGACTATAATCATATGTATTTGCTTCATAAATTTTCATAAGAAGCTCATTCTTATGCCATGAAATTTATCATATTTACATAATGCACCTCAACATCACATTGAAAGGTCAAGTGTTGTACCACTTTATATTCTATTATTTTGATGAAGAATTTATAAAACTTACCAAATTAGGTCGCATGACAATCACGTGCCCAATGACCTTTCATACCATTGCCCATTAATGGTGAAAATTACATTCACCTTTTGAAGGATCATTTTGAGAACTCACAATGTTCTTTAAAGAATCTTTTAATTCTTTAATATATGTTGAATAATACTCAATGTGCACATCTTCAGGATGAGAAAATCATTCATGCCAACTTATGAACTTAATTATTTGTACTAGTAAACTCCAAGTTTACCATGACATGTGTTTTTTACTTTAGTAAATTTCAGCTTTACTATTACATGAATAAATTTTCAAATTTACTATTTCAGAGTAGATTTCAGAATATTTCTTCTCAATTATTCTATCTCTTCTGAAGGTGTTACTCCTATCACATTCACCTAGAAAATGAAGTTGTACTTATAACAATCAAAATTTTCATCACCCAGGAATGGTATATAATCGTGCTTTAAGCCTATCAAATTATGATAACTTAGAATCTCTTTCAAGATATTGCTACTTCAGGAGCAAATCGAGACATACATTCAATCACTTGTCTTCTATGCACTGCTACCATATTCACTTCGAGGAATAAAGCATATACTGTGAAATAGAGTTCTTGACTTTTCATCAGAAACACATTATTTTTGCTTAATAATCATTACATCATCAATATGGTGCATTGATTCAAACTCAACATCTTATCCATATAAAGGCGTCTTAGGCCATAAATTAATGAAATTTGAACCCAACATCTTATCATCATGGTGCATCGGGACTCTAATCGGATGTCTTACCCTCTTAATAGGATGAGATGTAAATGGATCATCATACTCTCAAATGATGACATAATAAGTCAAAGTGTAATAAGATTCACCCAAATTTTATCACATCAATTCCAATTATCTTTTTGAAGTTACATCATTATAGATGAGATCACAAATGACAAAATTACACCGGTGAAAAATAATGACCCCATATACTAATGACCTCTAAGCATGGAAAATATTAGTATTGACATGAAGAGCAAGATCATTTAAAGTGATAGAGACATAGATGCTATAGCTGAATACATCATTTGAAGTAGGGGCACATCTTACAATTCAGTCTTTTGGTTGTCTCTTCAAAATATTGGTTGAACAGTTATGAGATCTGCGAGACTTTTTATAGATCAGCTAAAAGGCTTTATGCAATTTTGTAATTAGAAATCAAGGATTTCACTAGTTTTAAAGAGCATGAGGTTTTCACCGTGGCGAATGATAAATGACATTATTTATTCTCTTATTCAGGTATTGAAAATGAAGGGAAGAAGAAAGCGGTGAAGACTTTGATCTATCTTAAAAAGATTTTTGGATTGTTAATAGATGTTCTAATATTTTCTTGTTATCGAACATTTTGGAACTTATCGTAATTCTTGAAATCATGTAAAACTTAATCACTTGGGTTCAAGTACATTTTGCTTTTAGGGGTATATTATTCTAGCTTGTTGGATGTTTTGAAGCAGAATATTTATGAAAAATTTTAATTTGTGATTTATATAATATTATCTACACCGTTGCAATAGGCCGAAAAAGATATGTGAACCATTGCATTAGGTTTTTGGAACCATCGCAATAGTTCACATAAAACCGTCGTAATAGATTACGTAAGCCGTTGCATTGGCAATAATGTGTCTTTGATAGTTTATTAACCCAAAACAACCATTCCAATAGAATTATAGACCGTTACAATAAAGGTTTATAGCAACGGTTATACACTGTTGCCATAGACATATATATTCGTCACACTAGAAAGAAGAATAATTGTTGCTCCAGTTGTGTCAATTGCAATGATTTTTACCACTCATTGCAATAACCATTGCTATATATCTATAGCCACGCGCTGGTGGAGTGCTTTGTGAACCGTCGCAATAGATCTATGGCAACAGTTTATCAAACTATAACAACGATTTTTGTTGCGTTGCCATAAATCTGTTTTCTAGTCGTGGTAATTACACTGATAGTGGTCGGGGACAATAGTTTTGTGAATATTAGTCTTTATGATAGTGAACATGTAGTGGTTATTGTTCCTACCACTGATGGTGTTCAATGTTCATAGATATATCTTTTTAAACAACCAAAATTGAAGGTTGGTGATGAAGATTTCCTTTGCTGGTTTTTATTCTTGTTTTCCTCTTGATTTCCTTTTGGTATTGTTATATTTTTCGCAATTCGCATACTTCCTTCTATATTTTTTGCTAAAACATTCTCATTTTATCCTAATTTCACACCCTTAGTAGAATCAACATGTTCGTACAAACATTAAGTAACACCAATTCAAGTCAAGATATAGAAAATGAACTTTGATGAAACTAGCTATAATTAATAACAAAATGCAGCCATTTGTTTCAACACATTACCTTGATTTTTGTTGTCAAAAATCTTTCTGATATATATGCAGATTTGAATAGTTTAATATAAAGCTCAAAATTATTTGGCAACTTTCTAGTTTTTACTATTGAAAATAGAAATAAGAACTTAGGGGTTGTTTGGACATCAGTTTTAATTTGTTTTCTTCCTTTTTATCAAAAGTTTTTCAAAATATTGTTTCGTTATGCAATGGAAGATTATTTTGGAGTTGAGTTTTCTCAAATTTGTTGGCCAGTTTCCAAGTACTTTTTGTTTTCAACTCACAAAACTTGAACATAGTTTCAAGTGAAATTCATTTTCAAACACAACTTCAATTTCAAATACTATTTTTCTACTTCAATGTTAACGACTATCTTTTCAAATATCACGCAATTTATCTCCAAATGCATACTTAAATCGTTGGATATAAGATTCTTACTATATTGCTAACGTAATGACCATACAAGAAAATAAGAAATATTTATTTATCAATTGGAAAGGGTCAAATAATGAACACAAGATAATAATGAAGTTTTTTAATGATTAATTGTAATTATAATTGTATTCCACATCTAATGCACTTATAAAGGACCATAAAAAACTCAAAACAACATTTTGTGTTGGAATTTCATGTTTATTTATATAATAGTAAGATAATATTTTTTTTATAAGTATCATATAACAAAGTTTAATATCTAATTTTCTTTTAACTTTTGTTAAAATTATTTAAGTGAGTGAGTAAATTAAGTTAATTTCATCTCATAATCACATAAGTTAGTACATTTACAAATTTCGTTAGTTTTTATTTTTTCTTATACTCTGACTAATAAGCGTATGAGTCAATATATGAATTTGAAAAATGAACGTATCAAGAGATGACACGTGGTGTCCGAAGTGTAGCCAGATACAACTCAGAGACAACATCGGTCAAGGTATACAACCACATCTGAATGACAATATGCTAATTCATTTTGGACCCTGTACGATGATGCTAGTCGGCTAAGTTCGGCTAATTCTATCATTGTCCATTGATTTATCAAGTTCAAAATCTATTATTCAATATATATTTTTTTTAATCATATTTAGCAATAATGTTTTAGCGATAAAGTTTGATTAAAGTTATTAAATTCGGATAAATCTGTATCTTGTAGATTATACATAATACATTCTATCCTGGCTAGGTGCAGCTTACCTTTAGCTATTGTTTGATGTCTTTGCCACATTATGTGGAGCAAAATAATAAGTTTAAGAGTGATCTAGATAGACATAAGATGCTCAAATTAGTCATCCTCAAGCAAGTTACAATTGACAGAATTCAATGCTAGATTTATAAATACATTGAATATAAATTTTAAAACAAAAAAGTCACGAATAAAATCAAGTCTTATTTTTATTTTTCAAAAAATATTCTTTTAAATTCAAAAAAATAAAATAAAATTGTCTTCTTGGGATAAAATGATATATTCTTCCAAGACCAAGGGTGAGGTTATGAAGTCATGAGCATTTAACAAGGAGGAGACATACATTTTGTTATTGGATAAAAAAGTCAAGAGAATACATATATATAATATGAATAAAGGGCAGTCCGGTGCACTAAAGCTCCCACTATGTGTGGGGTTTGGGGAAGGGTCGAACCACAAGAGTTTATTGTACGTAGTCTCATCTTACATTTCTGCAATGGGCTGTTTCCATGGGTTGAACCAGTGACCTCCTGATCATATGACAACAATTTTGTCCATTACTCCAAGGCTCCCCTTCACATATAGAATATGAATGTTTTGGATTAAAAAAAAGTATGATGATCCACAAAATAAATTGAAAGATAGAATCAATAGACTTATTCTTCAATTTTGTCGCTCAAAATAAGAAAAGAAAAACTTGTTGTCTAGCTTAGAGCAAGTACCAAATGGAAAGTGAAAAAGAAAAAAAAAATAAAAGAGAAGAATTTAGTAAAAGTGACACTAAAAGATTGTTCAAAGTAATTGACGCCGCATATAAAATTCTTTTTCCACCGAAGATAGAATAAAATGGTTAATTCAGTGTGTACATTAAAATATCATTCGTAGGGTAATGGGCAATATGACTTAGGTTGGAATATTAATGTTGGAATTGTAGGGGCAGCCTTTGTTGTTCTCTTATTCTTATTCTTCAATATTTGCCCCCTTCCCCAAACAAACCATGTGTTACAAAATAGATTCCATAAAAGGGAATAAATAAATCGAATTTGATATATATTAGGGTTTAGCCATGAAAATCAAATTAGAGTTAGTGTTGTATTTGATCATAAATATAAATTGGAGTACGTGGCTTTTGAATTTTTGTGAGTAAATTTGAGTGAAAAAGTGAAAATAAATTTTACTTGTTTTTCAAATTCCAAAATTCAAGTTTAAGTTGAATTTCAGAATTTTCCAAAATTCAAGTTTAAGTTAAATTTCAGAATTTTCCAAAATTTTATGACCAAACACATTTTTCAGAATTCAACTCCGAAAAAAAAAAAAAAATTCATGGCCACACGCCCCCCTAGTATAATTGCTATCTTTAAGAAATTTAAGTTTCTCACTTAATTGTTGTAGGAATGGTGACAAAATTCCTCCAAAATTTTACAAAGCTAATACGATTATAAAAAGAATTACACTATCAATGCAACCTACTCCGTAATTGATTATAGCAAGTTACTATTATGTTTTTATGTTACCATATAAGGCTAGTTTTAAGAAATTATCTATTATTGTACACCAATTTTATCTGACACACTAAAATATTTATAAAACGCTAGTGGATAATTTTTTTTTTTTGTGTTATGTAATATAAAGTAAGAAGAATGGAGAATAGAGAGACTATAGGAGATATCTTATATCAGTTGAGGATGATTTACAATGAAGAGAGCCCCTCTATTTATAGGAAAAATTCCTCCTAACTTTTCTCTAAAAGATAGATATATATCTTGATAGATACTCCCTATATCTTGATAGATATTCTTGATAGATATTCAACTATATCTTGATAGACATGCATCACAAAATGATATACATCAATATCATAACACTCCCCTTTGAATGTCTAATAGATAATATGCCTCATTAAAACCTTGCTAGAAAAAAAACTCAAATAGAAAAACTCTAGTGAAGGAAAAAGAGTACACATATCTAATAATACGCATATAGGCTGCCTCATTAAAAACCTTACAAGGAAAATCCAGTGGGACAAAACCTCGTAAGAGAAAAAGAGTACAACGTGTATTAACTCCCCCTAATGAGAACATCCTTGAATCTTTGCATCCCGATCTTGTGCACCATCTTCTTGAAAGTTGCAGTTGGAAGAGACTTGGTGAATAAATCAACCACATTGTCACTTGAATGAAATTGTTGTTGCACGTTAATTAATATCACCATTCTTTTGGAGCTCATGTGTATAGAAAAGCTTTGGCGAAATGTGCTTCATTCTATCTCTTTTTATGAATCCTTCCTTAAGTTGTGCTATGCATGCTGCATCATCTTCATATAAAATCGTGGGTACTTTGTCACATCTCAAATCATATTTTTCTGGAATGAGATGTATCATGGACCTCAACCATACACATTCTCGACTTGCTTCACGAATAACTATTATCTTAGCATGGTTCAATGAATGGCTACAATAGACTGCTTTGTAGATCTCCAAAATATGGCAGTACCCCCACATATGAACACATAGCCTATTTGAGATCGAGCTTTACGTGGGTCAGATAAATACCCAGCATCAGCATAACCAACAAGATTGGAATTGCAATCTTTAGAATAAAATAAGCCTATATCGGTAGTCTCTTTTAGATACCACAATATGTTCTTGATCCCATTCCAATGTCTCCTAGTAGGAGCATAACTATACCTTGCTAACAAATTAACTGAAAAGGCTATATCAGGTCATGTAGTACTTGCAAAATACATTAGTGCACCAATTGCACTAAGATACGGTACTTCAGGACCAAGGATTTCCTCATTCTTTTCTAAAGTTAGGAATGGATCCTTATTCACATCAAGTGATCGAACAACCATCGAAGTACTTAATGGATGTGCTCCATCCATATAAAATCTTTTCAATACATTTTCTCTGTAGGCAGATTGACGGATAAAGATACCATTTGTCAAGTGCTCAATTTGCAAATCAAGACATAATTTTATCCTTCCAAGATATTTCACCTCAAATTCCTTCTTTAAATAATCAATTGCCTTTTTAAGCTCTATTAGAGTTACAAGAAGATTTATGTCATCAACATAAACAACAAGTACAACAAACTCCGATGTTGTTTTCTTAATAAAAATACATGGGCAATTTCATCATTTGTATAACCTTTCTTAGATAAATACTCACTAAGACGGTTATACCATATGTATCCAGATTGTTGAAGATACTGATCAAGCAGAAGATAAAGAGAGTGTACGTTAGCTGATTCTGTTAGAGTTAGTAGAGTTAGTGTTAGCCTATGCTTTGCCTCTGTAATTGTACTGGTATTGTAGTTGTAGTAAACATATAGTTGTATATGTAGTTGACTAGTGATACAACTCTAAGTCTTCAGTATTGGTATAGCTAGGACTATTGTAAGTAATCTAGGACTCTACAACTACATTGTATTCAACTCCTATAAGTAAGAGATGTACTCGACTCCTTAATCATCAAAAATATACTTTGATTCTCTTCACTATGCTTGAGAATTCTACATGGTATCAGAGCATTAAGCTCTTTCCACTGATTAAGTATTAAAGCCAAGTACTAAATATCTCAAATCCTGAAATGGCTCCTTCTACATCCTCTACCAATACTCTTTCCACTTCTTCTCTTCACCACCTCATTGCTTCCTGTTCTATTAAACTTAAGCCAACAATTTATCTCATGAGGACACAAATGATGCAGTTGATCCAAGTCATGAGATTAACTTATCTCATTAAGGAGAAGGAACCAACTGTGAATGAGCTAACTACTGGCAAGGCTGCTGAGAAAGTTGTGGTCACAGGTACTAAGAAAGATGAAGAAAATAGTAAAAATACTGATGGATAGGAGGTGAAATATGTACTGCTGAGGAGATGTGGGAATGCTTTGAAGAAGCCTATCTTCAAGAAACAAAGGACAAGGAATTTTAGCTCAAACGAAAATCGCAGAGTGTTAGGCTAGGAAACAAGAAGATTGATGAATATATTAAGGAGTTCAAAGGCATCGGTGATGGACTTGCAACTATACATAAGCCTATTGATGAAGATAGTAAAGTTATCAACTTTGCTCGAGGCTTAGGTCTCAAATATAAGACATTCAGGACTGTCATGTTAGGTAAGGCACCCTACCTATACTAAATAAGTTTGTCAATGCACTCAGGGGTTTTGATATGAGGGAGGATGAAGAAGAGCTGCCACAGCCAAACCCCAACATGGCATTCTCTGGTGTTTCTAGTTAAAGAGGAAGAGGAAGAGAAAATTTTTCCAGAGAAAGAGAAAATAATAACTTTAACTCCCAAAGGAAGGGGTTTTAGACCTGCTACATCATATAATCAGACTAACTAAAGCTATCAGGGTGGAAATCAAAATGGAAATCAGAATAAGGAGAAGAATGCAACTTAGTCATGTCAAATTTGTGGTAGGAATAACCACTCTGCTTTTAAGTGTTTTTACAGGTGGGACTATTCTTACCAGGCTGCAGATGAACTTCCACAAGCACTTGCTGCTTTGAATTTACAGAATAGATCAAGTGGTGATGATACTTTGTATGTGGACTGAAGTGCTACTAGTCACATGACAAACAACTCAGGTACTCTATCTGATCTTAAACACTATAAGGTTTTGCTAAGATCACTGTTGGAAATGGATCTTAGTTAGATATTACACATGTTGGCAATATAGTCAGATTAGGGTTGAAATTACAAAAAGTTCTTGTAGTACCTAAGATTGCTAAAATTCTTTTCTTAGTTAGTGAAATTGCAAAAGATAATTTCTACAGTCTTGAATTTGATGAAACTAATTTTATTGTAAAGGACAAGAAAACAAGGACACTATTGGCCAAGGGATCTAAAAGAGATGGACTCTATGCCTTGGAAGACAAATATCTCTATACATTGACTACCACACAAGATTGGAAGACCTCAGACAATATTTGGCATAATAGATTAGGACATCCTAGTTTGAATATTTTAAAGATTTTGAGTAGTAATAGTTGCATTAGTGTTAGTAGTTGGAATGAAATGCATACTGTCTTTTCTAGTTGTCAGTTGGGCAAAGGTTGTAAACTACCATTTGGCTTGAGGAATAAAATTGAGAAGGAACCTTTATTGAAAATTTACTGTGATCTTTGAGGTCCTTCACCTGTTGAATATACTCCACACATAAGATATTATATAGTGTTTGTAGATGATAACACAAGATACACGTGGCTTTATCCATTGAAAAATAAATTTGAATTTTTTTGATGTATTTCTCAAGTTCCAAAAAATGGTATAAAGGCAGTTCTCTAAAGTTATTAAGATTTTTCAACGTGATGGAGGTGGTGAGTTCATCAAAACAAAATTCATTAAGCATCTGAAAAGTTGTGGTATTGTCAAACACATCTCTTGTCCTAATACACCTGAACAGAATGGAATTTCTAAAAGAAAACGCTGGCACATAGTTGAGAATGGATTTACTATGCTACTTCATGCTAACCTACCTCTCTTTCTATGGGTAGAGACCTTCTTAACTGCTGTGTTCCTTATTAATAGACTACCTTTCTAAGTACTGAAAATGGTAACTCCTTTTGTCAAGTTGTATGGTTTACAACCTAACTATAATAACTTGAAGGTGTTCAGATGTAGATGTTTTCCATACATTAAGAGAGATACCAAGTTCAGCCTAAAAACTTATCCATATGTTTTTATAGGATATAACAGTCTACATAAAGGATATAAATGTTATCATCCTCTAATAAGGAGAGTTTATGTGTCAATACATGTCATTTTTGATGAGTGTACATTACCTTATGTGCAACCAGTACAGTCCCAAGCTAAAGCTGATGTCTCACCTCACCTAGCTACCTTTGTTGAGTTTTTTACTAACTCGCAGGTACATAATTCTGATAAAGTCACTCCAGGAGAAGTGTTGCCAGCTATTGTGGATCAAGCTACTCATATAGTTGATCAAACATCACCTGCTGAACCTGTGCTACCAACTGTTGCTGACCAAACAACACCAGCTGAGCCTATTTTAGCCACTCTTGTAGATGATGACAATAATTCTAGTTCCATATCTACAGTTGAGTCTTCTAAAATGCTTAGCATCTCAAATGTTGAAGTAATAGATATGCTTCTGAGCCACTTAGCATACCACAACCTGCATCACTCTTAGTGTCTAATCCATAAGGGACAAAACCAGATGTTAATCCCTCCAGATGGTTCAATGCTGAGAGCCAACAATTAGAAGCAGTTGCAACACCTATAGAAGATAGTGCAGCTCAGACATCACCAAGACCACAGAGGCATTACATAATCACCAGCTACAAGGCAAAATCAGTTGCTTTGCCTCACATATCTCTTGTTGCAGGCAAAGAAGAGATCATGAGAAAACCAAAATCAACAAATGAAGCACTGAATTCACCACATTGGTTTGCAGCTATGCAGGATGAGATAAATGCTCTACACAATAATAAGACCTGGATACTAGTACCTAAACATGCAGGAATGAACTTGGTTGGCTCTAATTGGGTGTTTAAGACTAAACTGTAGGCAAATGGAGAAGTTGATATGTACAAAGAAAGACTTGTTGCTAGGGGTTTCTCTCATCTTAAAGGAATAGACTTTAAAGAAACATTTAGTCCTGCGGTTAAGGCTACAACTATTAGAGTGGTTCTGTCAGTAGCTGTTAGTTCAAAATGGAATATCAGACAACTTGATGTCAAAAATTCATTTCTACATGGCCACTTGTAGGAAAAAGTATACATGAGTCAACCTCTAGGATTCATTGACCCCAGGTATCCAACTCATGTATGTTTGTCAAATAAGGCATTGTATGGTCTTAAACAGACACCTAGAGCCTGGTTTGACAAAATTAGCATGTATTTGCTTCACCTTGGTTTCACTTGTAGTAAGGTAGATCCTTCTTTGTTTACTTTACATGGTAACAGAGGGACAGTATTATTATTAATATATGTGGATGATATAATTATCACATGAAGTGATCAAAAGCATGTCTCAGGGGTGGTTGCTAAACTTGGGAGAGAATTCTCTATGAAAGATCTTGGTCCTCTACATTTCTTTCTAGGAATTGAGGTCAAGTACTTCCTAGGTAGACTTCACTTGAGTCAGGGGAAGTATGCTGTTGAGTTGCTTGATAAGATTGATATGACTCAGGCAAAAGCAATGAATACATCTCTTGCATAGAAACATGGCTTACATGAAGCTGTTGAAAGCCCTACTAATGCATCTATGTATAGAAAGATTGTGGGAAGTCTTCAGTATTTGACACTCACAAGGCCTGACACCACTCATGTAGTAAATCTAGCTACTCAATTCATGTCGAGTCCAAATAGTGAACTTTTTCAAGGTGTTAAAAGGATCCTCAGGTACATCAAAGGTACATTACATCATGGACTTAGAATAGTATTTGGGTTACATCATGGTCCAAATAGTATTTTCTGGCTGAGGATTCTCAGTAATGTTTGGAGAATCACTAGTTTGCACTACAATCATCTTTGCCTGAATCATCAGCCTTAGTAGAGCCTCTATCAATCAGCCACTAGTTTGCACATCAACCTTAGTGGAGCCTCTATCAATTTTAGTTACCTTTTCTTGAGAATTGAGAGGATTGCTACATTCTTTGTCATGACATATCATCTCAATAAAGTGTACGTCATTATTTGTTGGCTGAGGATTCTTAGTAATGTTTAGGGAATCACTATCTTGAACTACAATCATCTTTGCCTGAATCATCCCTTCCACTTTTCTTTTCAAAGATTGATATTCTTCAGTACTGTGCCCTGGAGCATCAAAATGGTATTTATAAGGTGCAACAAGATTGAAACCTTTTGAATATTGATCTGCAAGATTCTGAGGGATAGTTCCTATCATGTTCAAACTTTTTAATTTCTGGAACAAGCTTTCATAAGACTCTCTAATTGGTGTGAAATTATCCCTAAGCCCCTGATTTCCTCCATATTCATGACTTGAACGGGGGTTGTAGGGGGCTTGAACATTTGGAGAATAGGAATGAGGATTTTGATATGTTGGTGTACGCCATTGGGGATAAATTGATGGCTGGACATATGGTTGTGCACTATAGACTTAATACTGAGATGGGACGATAGAGTATTGAAGGTCTTGCATGATCATTGCTATATTATCATTTTTTTTCTTGACCCCAAAGTGTCCTGAACCATTCTAAATTGCTTGAGTTGTAGCCTTAAGGGCTACTTGACTTACAATTTTTCCAGACTTGATGCCATTTTCAACCATTTCTTCAATTTTTATTACTTCAGCAAATGTTTTACCTACTGTGGAAAGTAGGTGATTAAAGTAATCAGACTCTTGTGCTTAAAGGAAAACATCAATCATCTCTGTCTCTTTCATTGGTGGCTTGACCCTAGCAGCTTGCTCTTTCCACCTAATAGCAAATTCACTAAAATTTTCAGTGGTATTTTTTCTCATGTTGGCAAGTGTGGTACGATCTGGAACTATGTCAATATTATATTAAAATTGTTGGACAAAATTCCGAGCCAAGTCCTCCCAAACATGTCAACGAGATATATCCTGATCAATAAACCATTCTGAAGCTATCCTCGTTAAAATATCTCCAAAATAAGCCATAAGTAGCTCTTCCTTTCCCCCTGCTCCTCTTAGTAGATTACAAAACCTTTTCAAATGAGATAAAGGATCACCATGGTCGTCGTACTTGTCAAACTTTGGGATTTTGAAACCTAAGGCAAGTGGACATCGGGGAACATGCACAAATCTTTGTAAGAAACACTCTTGTTCCCTCCTAGTCCTTGCATGTTCCTCATACTTTACTCCAAACTTCTCATTTTTTTTGCCATCTCCTCTTGTTTCTCAGCCTTCGTCATTTTTTCGATCACAATAGGGGAGTTGTGCAGATAAGTAGGATCGGAGGATTTCGGGTCCTTAAAAGTTACTCCAGTGGAATAGAATTGATCACGAGGTAGCTCACCAGCAGACTTCGATATCAACTTTGGTTGAGGATCTATAGTAGTTGGTAATGCAAAAATGAAGAGCGGGTTATTTGTGAGATATGGATTTTAGGGACGCACAGTGGAGGTCCCAACTATGCTAGGCACATTAGTATAGGGGCCGAATCCTGGTTGGTAAAGTGGATCATCAGTTTGAGCCTGAGTGGAAATTGGGACAATCATGTTCAAAAGTCCAGGAATTGAGGAAGGTGGTGCTTGCCCTTTTATCCAGGCTTGATACATTTCTGTCATCTGTTGTTTCAATAACCTATTCTCTTCTATCGATGCAAATTCTTGTTGAATCAACTGATTTTGGTCTTCTTCGCTGTCAGACTCTATCCCCTCTTTGTATGTTATTTTGCCCTTTCCTTTAGATTTGGTATTATACAGATGAGATGCCAGTGTAACCACAAATCAACCACCTTACAAATTTTAACCTATTCTGTGACAAGTGGCAAATGGGTAAATGTTGCACATTTAAAATTATATAACACATAGTATGTTATGCCTCTAAATACATTTTTCATCTTAATGTGGGAGGCCTTATGTTTCATCTCGGCTTATTTAGGCGCATTTTCTTTTTCTATATACATATATATTTTTATTTATTATTATTATTATTTTAATTTTTTTTTAGGGCCTGATTCTCGCCTATACCAACCTTACATGGACATTTTTCAAAGATAAACCTCTATATAATTTCAACAAGGAGTTTGGGGGAAAAAAGATGCAACCAAGTGTTTTTTTTTTTTTACAAAATAATAATAATAATAGTAACTTATAAGAAAAACATAATTATTTTATATATTTTTTGCAAAACTTAACTTCATGACCTCTAACGGTTCAGGATTATTAAGATACATGCATATGGAAATTTCTTTAAAACTCAACCTCACGACCTCTAAAGGTTCAGGGCTATTAGGATATATGTATATATAATACATTTGAGGATAAGAAAATAATAATGAAAGTAGTCATATTTTCAAAATGACCCTTAATTGATGGGAGATCTTTTTTCGTTTCATTCCTCAAAAATATATATATTTTAAGAAAAAGGTTATAAGAGTTAGAGAAAAAATTACTCTTTTCTATTTCATTAAGTTGCCTAAAGTCGGTCAACAATCGAACAGGCCTTCCAAATAAATGTCAAAGAGTACATAGAATGTACATGTTGGTCATATAAAGAGGGAACCTTGTCCTAGACGGACCCGACCCCTGTGCCGAGTCCCTCTAAGTCAAATACACATGATACAGATAAAATGAAGCCTAATAGGGATAGCCACGTCAGAGTTTCAGTTCTACTAGGTTTAACCTGATGGAGATAGATGTCTAGACTGGCTTACTCGAGCGGACACTCGAGTCGGGGAGGGGCAACGTGTTTGGTAGCAGTGCTACTCCGCCTTAGTTGCTAGTCTAAACCCCGCCTAACATGTGTGACTAATAATCTTTCACCAGGTGCCTTGGCACTCTGGATTTATCTCAAAAAGAAAGTAGGATGCATGCTTTGCATTCCTTCTATCCTATATTTTAGAGATTCAGAGGGGTGCATGAGAGAAAACAGTTTATAATACAATTCAACAATATCAAAGAGGTAAAGGAGCGACAAGTAGCACGTTAGGCCAAAAAACACAATATTCAAACAATTAAAGCAAGTATAAGTCAATATCATAAAGCTCGAATTCTAGTTAGGGTCCCCAACGGAGTCGCCACATATGTCACACCCCTTTTTCGTCGTTCGTGTCGAAGGATTTTCCAATTAAAGTAAAGATTTTGAATAGGGACTATTTTTATTTATCTACAGAGTCGCCACTTAGAATTGAATTATAGTGTTCCAAGTCACCTTTTTGAATCCCTAGTCAAAAGGAAGTTGACTCTTTATTGGTCTACGAAAACAGAAGATTGGGTAAGGAATTCTGTTGACCGAGGAGAAGGTATGAGGCACCCCTCGAGTCCCGTGGTTCTAGCACGGTCGCTTTTATCAACTTGTACTTAACTTAAACTATTTTGGATGATTGTGTTCGTAGGCCTTGATTCACACATTTTTAATGTTGAATTTTTACTGGTCTCGACTTGGATGCATAGCTGCACTCTAAGTCTTGACATATAACCTTCTTCACTCAAGTGCACCGCAGCTACTAATCTCTGTCTATGTGTCTTGGTTTGAATTAATTATTAAGACAATCTTTTCCTAGGTGCATAATTGCATCCTTGAATTTATTTATTTGTTATTAAGCGTATCAAAAAAGATGCATAACTGCATTCTTAATTAAACCAAATTATTATCGTGCCTTAAAATTATCTTGCGTTAAAAGCATCCATTCGTCTCTTGTAAACTAGAGACAACTTCTTCTTATTCATTTTTACGATATTTTCACTCCTTTTACAACGAGTATTGAATTAATCCGCAACTCGTCTCACTACCTTACAAATATTAATTTTTTTCCTCTCTTAGCCTCTATCATTTGTGATTGGTCGTGAATAAATTTGCAACCCATCTTATTTTACCTCACATTAATAATAACTAGGCCTTAAATTTAATCAAGGCCTTAATTTTTGACACTTAGAATCCCATTGTGAGGATATTAAGTATGCATGCAACATATATTAAAAGAAAAATAATCTGCCAAACATTTCAAACAGACATGATTTTACCATTAACAAAAAAAAAAAAGAGTTCAATTTCAAAACTTTTGAATATATTAAGCTAAATATGAAAGAAAAGGAAACTATCAAACATGCTCATTTTTCTTAATTTAATAACAAAGAGCTCCTTTTTTTTTTAATTAAAAAAAATGAACAATAACCTAACCTAACAACAACAACAAATGCGATATCATTTTTTCTGTTTGTTAAAATAAGCCAACAAACTAAGACATTCATATATCAATCCAACCTATAAAATAACTAACACACATTTACATTCAACAATTTGAACAAAAGTTATGTGAATATCACTTGAACCCATTTAATTGATTCCTCAACTAAACTTGATCATATAAAATGCTTAAATAGAAAAATGATAACGGGGACGAACCTTCACCTTCTTTTGATTAACAATAAACTTGTAATGTACAAATTTTCATAGCTAGCAAAACTAACTTTCAGATCCACAGTTCGAAACCGCAAACGTAAACCTCGAAACTCCGACCTCAACCTCTCTCTGTCTCTTTTTCGTCCCGTTCTTATTTTCTCTCTTTGATTTTGTTTGCTGCTTTTGGTGTTATGTACTGTATGTTGTTGTGTCTTTTGGGTTATGTATGATTTTTTTTTTGAGACGTGAGGGAGTAATTATGGGTAGCTTTTTCTTCTCTTTGTGTTCTGTGTGTGTATATATAGAATTTTGTAAGTGTGGTGTTATGTGGTGTGTGCTGTGCATATGAGGGGAATGAGTAGAAGTGGGGAATGGGGGGAAAACGTGAGGGAGTTTTAGGTTAGTGGGAAATTGGGGTGGTTTGGGTAGATTAGGATTTTCTTCTTCTTCTTCTTCTTTTTTTTTTTTTGAAAGATAAAAAATAATAATAATAAAAATACTAACTAATTAATTTTTTATACTAAGAAAATATAAGAAAAATTTATAACTATACAAAAATATAATATAATTAAGAGAATATTAAGATTACTAGCTTATTTATTAAAATCTAAATTAAAGAGAAAATTTTTTTTTTGAACATTTTCTTTTCTTTTAAAAACTAAAAACAAAACTCATCCTAAAATATGACTATTTTTGTCATCTTTTTCATAATTTTTTTCAAAGAAAACCTACTAAACATGAAATAAAAACTAAAATAAATATTAGCTAAAAATAAATATTTAGTGCTAAAAATAGGTTAAAACTCGGGAAGGGTCAAAAATCACGTGTCTACAACTAGGACTCTTGTAAGTAGTCTAGGACTCTACAACTACATTATATTCAACTCCTATAAGTAAGAGATGTACTCGACTCCTTAATCATCAGAAACATACTTTGATTCTCTTTACTATGCTTGAGAATTCTACACAGATTGCTTCAAACCATACAATAATCTTTGCAATCTAATGGAATACATTTTTCGAGTGTCGACACCTAATTTTTGCCCTCCCCATTCCAAATTAGTTTTCGAGTTTCTTAATTTCAAATAATTTTAAAATAATTATTTTTTTAGGCTTTCTTTTGAACTTTAGATGAAATTAATGTATTCTATGTTTAATTATATCGAATTACATAATTTTCATTTAAACAAATGTTTTAGAACTTATTTTGAGCGAAAAGTTTGTTTAAATTGCAAATATTTTACTTTTCACAAAAATAGATCGAAAATAGGGAATTGACGATATAATTAGTTTCTTAATTTTTAAATAAGTAATTGTGCTTTATCAAATATATATTTTGAAATTATTGAATTTAAGAAGCTCGTTAAATAATTAGTTTCGTCTCAATTTGGTCCGTTTAATTAATTGGCCATTTCCTAATTACCTAATCTAGCCCAACACTTGCAAACCGACCCAGCCCAAATCAGCCCAAACCAACCCATTCTCTTTAAAAATCTGCCTGCCCCAGCCCAATAATAACCGACCCGGTCCAGGCCCAAATCCTTATTACTCCTCTTCTCCAACACAACAACAACAATATCATCGAACATCAGCAACCAGCAACTACAACACCCAAACACAACAACACCAAAACATCGACAACAATGGAAAAACCCGACCTCAACACAAACCCATCGAATCTTTTCCATCGCCCCTTCGGTTTGTAAGCCACGTGAATGCCACACGAGAATTCGTACCCGAAGAATCTCGAAGCTTCTAGAAAAGGTACAGCTCACCCTCACCAACGTTCAAATTCGTACCATCGTAGTACGATGTTGTTCAATTTCTATTGGCTATGGGGGAATTTGTTTCCCCCCCCCCCCCCCCCCCAAAAGCCCCAAAAAATTCACCTCGAACTTGACCTTAATTCGGTCCAAGTTCATTGATTCCAACCTGAACGATCCATACCTTATCCCCAATTTCGAATTTCAAAAGTTTTTGTTCGTTTACCCATTTTACCCTTTTCGTTTTCCCCCCATTGGCAACCCTAATTTCTTCTGTAAATAGATAGTAAGGGTTAAGGGTTAGGAGAGGAATTTTTTGGGGAAAAATTGGGGATTCTGGAGGCGCGTGCTTCTAATCCCACGTAACCAAAAAATCCGGGTAGAAACAAGACTCGAAAACTCAATTTCGGCGAAAAAGATAAACTCCGACAAGTTGGAATTAAAACTCCGGTAGTCGAAATCCGTCGCGATAAGCTCGTTGTCTCAGTTCCTGCCCAGAAACAGGTAAAGACTTCATCTTTTTGCACTTCTCTGTTGAGTTTTAAATTTTTATTGGCGTTATGAATTCTGTTTGCGATTAAGATTGGTTAAATATATGTGAAATTTTGATTGTTTGGGCTGAGGTTTCATTATTGAGAGCTCAAAATTGGCATTTTGTTGAGATTGTTCATGTTCCTTTTTAGCATCGAGGTTAAGAAATCTTTAATTATATTTTCTTGGTTGATTTTAACATAAAAGGATTGCTTTCTTGTCGTATTTGAAAATCAGCATACGTGAATGAGTCTTGTAATGTCTCTTTAGTCTTACCGTGTTACATGGGAATGGTCCTGTTCGAACTCATGTGGTAGTAATAACTGAGAATTTTCCTGACTGTATATTGTGTCATTAAAAAGGGTCCAAGTTTTGAGACTTTCCTGGTATCTCTTGCTTATTTGTTCATAAGATGATGGGATGCGAAATGAGCCTTTATCGTGTCTAGTTTTCACTTTCCATTTTTCATACTAAAAGGACGGTGTTAAAACAGCCTCTTTGTGGTCTTAATATTATTATAATCAAGACTTGTTGCTAACTTGTTTGCCAAATAAAGGATTATGTTGATAACATTTCCCGTTTCCTCTCTTTAACTTGCCAAAACAGTGCATATATATACGTGGTAACTGGTCGTGTTTTCTCCTTCCTGGAAAGAGGAATGTGGTTTGATATTTCTTAACTATAACAGTGGCTACCATGGAACAATAGGGTCTGGTGTTGAATTATTTTGATGTTTGAGTGTGTTGAGTGTATAATGTTGTGATTTGAACCTTAGTTGAGGATTTCCTTGGCTCGTAATGTCAAGTAAGGAGGGGATGAAGCTACGTTAATTTTTCCCTTCAAGAGCTACTGCCTAGATTTTCCATGTGAATGTCTTCTTGCCTTGGCTAAGATAATTTCTGCTGCCTAGATTGTGAAATCAGGAACGTTGTGATTTTTATCATTCTCAAAACAACCCCTTCAATTTTGCCTCGCTGGCCAGGAAAGCTAAGGCTCGAGCCAAATTCGTATCGAGAAACTAAACGCGTTTGTGTTTTGCTTAGGATCAATCTTTCATGCTGCCCGATTAATGTTGTTAGCGACCTTGTTAGATTAATTCTGTCTTGCTTTACACATAGTAATACCCATGAACTAGGAGTTAAGACTATATGCTAAAAAATACCACGGACTGGAGGGTCCATGACCTGCATGATCAGAGTTGGCTCATAACCTCTTTGTTAGTGTGAAAATGTTGTTTGCATCCCTCTCTTTCCTGTGGTTTTGATTTTCCTACAACTATTGGTATGATTGAATAGTTTCGTCCATTTTTGGTCTATTTTGCTCTAGTTCAAAGCTACTGGACAGATATATTTTATATACGAGTGACCATATCATTCATGTTTGGAATTTGTTCTATGAAATAATGATCAGAATATATATATATATATAAGTTTGGTATCATTGTTGTATGTATTTTACCTTCCATTTCTTCAATTTTAAATATTTGGTGTGACTTTTGTCTACTTGCGCACTAATTCTTATTTTGTTTGCTTGGCATGTTAACATTTGGTATGAGTCCATGGGGACTCTAAATTCCCTCTTGCATATTCCATAATGGGCCAAGGAGGCCCACATCGCATCGAGTCAAACCTCAAGACCCAAAATGGGTTCAAAATCGGATGAGAAAGGGAAGCTAGTATATAGTGTTGAAGACGAAGTGGAAAAATTGAAATAGGCTAAAAAGCCTATGAAAATTGAGGATTAAAGCCGGGCAGGTCCAAACGGGTTCAAAACCCGTTTTTGCTCAACTCTTCTCTTTTATTTATTTTGTAAATTTATCCTTGAATATTTGTATGTAATTAATTCTCAAGTTCGGTTAAAATCTAGATAATTTCCCCTCCGAGTTGATTATTTTGTTTTACCTTTGTATTTTCCTTTAAATAATCACTTGTCGCATAGTATAATAATTGGAGTCAATAAAAATAAGTTTTCTTTACAAAAAAAAAATAATAAAAAATGAATCTTCGAGAATCAAAATGGCATTTATTTTGTTCATGTTGCAAGTGGTTTATTTAGGTTAAAGTGACCTTTTCCAACCTCAAAAATTAATTCTCTCGAAAAAATCCGAGTGTTTATAATTAATCGGATACTTTTCTCAATTTAGCACTTTCTCATAAATAGGCTTATCTTGCAAATATTGTTTTTCCTTTTGCCTAAAAAATTGACGCTTTCCTAATTTATTTTTCATAAAAGAATGTACTTCTCTCTTAAGTTCGGTAAAAAAGTTTAAATTTAGGTCAAATAGACTTTTCTTTAATTTAAATAAACTATTTTCCACATGAATAGAATAAGTGTCATGTTTGCAAATGAGTTTAAGATGTTACAAAGTTAATCATGTTTTCAAAATTGGTCATTTTTACAAATCAGTCAAATAGTCTTTTGGTCAACCGCTTTCGCGGACGTTTCTTGAGTGCCTTAAAAACCTTCTCAAGGCGTTACCAGAATCCTTACCCATTTTATCTAATTTTAAAGATTTGTTTCTGTTTTCGAGTCTTTAAAATTCTTTAAGTTTTTTCTTGATATTTTTTTATAAAAAATCAAGTGGCGACTCTGTATTTTCTTAAATTGTTTCAAAATTTTCTTTAAAGTTTTGAAATAGTTTGAAAAGTCAAAACCAATGTTTTTCCAACCCTTTGAACCTATAAAAAGGGGATATAACATCGAGTCTTTGAACTATATACTTCAGGAATCTTAAATCCTTCAGAAATTTTCATACATATCTCATTATCAAGTGATCCACATATATAGGCCATAACCACATCCATTAAATGCATTTCAAGTCTCTCATGGATAGTGAAACTAATAAGATAACACAATGTTATTGCATCCATAACTGGTGAATATGTATCTTCATAATCGATACCAGGTCTTTGTGAAAATCCTTGTGCAACAAGGCGTACCTTATACCTTTGTATTTTATTTTTCTCATTCCTTTTTCGCACAAAGACCCATTTATAGCCAACAAGTTTAATACCACGAGGTGTTTGAGCTATAAGTTAAAAAACTTCATGTTTGACAAGTGAATTCAACTCTGATTGAATTGTTTCTTGCCATTTTAGTCAATCATTTCTTTGTCGACATTATGTGATAGATTGAGGTTCAAAATCCTCACAATCTTAGATCGAGGTTAATTCAAAATCCTCACAATCTTGCATGATTTTTGTTGCAACATTATATGCAAAGACATAATCCACAACTATTTCAGATCGATTCAAATTAGTTCCAACATCACTTGAATTTATAGATAGTTCCTAGTTTTCTTGAGTCTCAGGCTCATTGATTCCTTTCGGGATATCAAAATTGCTCAAATCTTGAACTTTTATATGAGGATCTTTCGTAGTGTTATCTTGACCATTTGTTTTTCTTTTTCTAGGATTTCGATCCTTAGAACCCAATGGTCTACCACGCTTCAGGCGTGCTTTGGACTCATTAGCTATGACACTAGTGGATGGTACTTTAGGGATATCAATTCTAATTGCGACATTCTCCGCAGGAATATGTGATTTGGTGATCCTTTTCAAATCTGTAAATGCGTCTGGCATTTGATTTACAATTTTTTGCAGCTAAATAATCTTTTGTATTTACAATTTTTTGCAGCTAAATAATCTTTGTACTTCTTGCTCACAAATAGAAGCATATGGATCAAGATGAGATAGTGATGGATTTTTTCACAATATTTCTCTTTTGATGTCACTATATTCTCCCTCTAATTTTGGAAAAACTATCTCATCAAATCGATAATCTGCAAATCGAGCAGTGAACATATCTTCCGTTAATGGTTCAAGATAGCGAATAATGGAGGGTGATTCAAACCCAACATAAATTTCTAACCTTCTTTGGGGGCCCATCTTGGTACGATTTGGTGGTGCTATAGGCACATATACAGTGCACCCAAAAATTCACAGATGGGATATATTAGGCTTTTGACTCAAAATCAATTGCAATGGAGAAAATTTATGATACTTTGTCGGTTTGAGACGAACAAGTATTGCAGCATGCAAAATTACATGACCCCAAACAGAAGTGGGCAATCTAGTTTTCATAAGCAATGGTCTTGCTATCAACTGCACACGTTTAATTAATGACTCAGCAAGGTCATTTTGAGTGTGAACATGAGCCACAGGATATTCAACTCTTATCCCAATCGATAAGCAATAATCATTAAATGTTTGGGATGAAAACTCTGCAGCATTGTCAAGTCGAATAGATTTAATCTGATCAGGAAACTATGCCCGTAATCATATTATTTGTGCCAATAATTTTACAAATGTCAAATTACGAGATGATAATAGGCACACATGAGACCATCTAGAAAAAAGCATCTATTAGGACCATAAAGTATCTAAATGACCCACTAGGTGGGTGAATAGATCCACAAATATCCCCATTTATGCTTTCCAAGAACGCGGGAGATTCAATCCCAACTTTTGTTGGTGATGGCCTCATAATTAACTTGCCGTGATAACAAGCATTACAAGAAAATTCACCATTTGAAAGAATCTTCAAGTTCTTTAATGGATGCCCATTTGAATTTTCTATAATTCTTCTCATCATTATAGATCCAGGATGTCCCAGACGATCATGACAAAGTAAGAAAGTATTGGAATTAGTAAACTTCTGGTTTACTATAGAATGTGTCTCAATTGCACTAATCTTTGTTCAATACAAGCCAGAAGATAAAGCAGGGAACTTTTCTTTAACACGTCTGCCCAGAGACATTCTTGGTGATACCAAGATATTCAAGATTCATCTTATCAATTGTCTTGATATGATAACTATTTTCATGGATATCTTTAAAACTCAACAAGTTTCTTCGAGACTTAGGAGAAAACATAGCATTATTTATGATGAGTTTAGCTCCCTTAGACAAGATTATAATGGCTTTTTCAGAGCCTTCAATCAAATTGGCACTACAAGAAATCGTAGTAACATTCATCTTGCCCATGTTTAAATGAGGGAAATATTTCTCGTATTTGAATATCGTATGTGTTGTGCCAGAGTCAATCAAACAAATGTCTTCATAATTGGAAAACTTGCTTTTAGAATTATCCATATCTTCAAATGGATGACATATACATAGTAAAATATATATTAAATCTTTGTACAAAGTGAAAGTTTAATACTATAATAAATTATTAATCACCTTTTACTAAGAAATCAATAAAGTAATGTCCAATTCCAAATCTCCCAATTTTCATATATCTAATGCACTTAATACTTTAATAATTTTAAAAATAATTTAATATAACAGTGGCACTTTGTTATCACGTGACCTACTTGGTAACCAAATTGATAAATCCTAGTGTTTAGGATAGGACAAAACTAATATTCATCATATCCCCCCAGAAAATATTGTTTTACTGTTATATAGGAAATGCGTACATAGCATAATGTATTACATGGTTTATATTAATTAAATAATATAATTCGTTGGTACCTTTTTTCCCCCCTTCTTTCCAGTAAGTAAAGAATTTAATGATACTACTTAAAATATTATAGCTAAAATTAATATTAAGTAGTCTTCAGGAGCAAATTGAATTTAATTTCACGACGAACTACGACAATATACTAGAACAATTAATACTAATTAAAAGAAAAACTTGTACTCATGCAAACAACTATTTTTACATGATCTTTTATTCACTAATTAAAAATTGCTCATTCTTCCATAGTCACAAAACCATCATCAATCAAGAGATCAATCTTTTCTTCAGGGTACTCGAAGAAATCTGCTACATCCAAGCATGTGATGTCAACATGATTTTCAGAAATAAAATTAGCCTCAAGATTTTTATTTTTCTTCTTTAGTGAGGCTTGATAAAGATCAACCAAGTGTTTGGGAGTACGGCAGTCATGTGCATAATGTCCTTTTCCACCACATCGGAAGCAAGCAATTGCTCCATGTTTCTCATCTTTTCCTTTTTTTCTTTTGATGATGCTTTCTGTTTGATGAATGATTAACACCAGGAACAGGATTTCTTTCATGATCATCACGACCACGACCACATCCAGGGCCATGACTTTTTCCATGCCTAGCATGGTGGGCATACACCTCATTCACTTAAGAGAATGGTGCAAATCCAGTAGGTCGATTCTCGTGATTTTTCATTAACAAGTCATTATTTTGTTCAACCACGAGAATATAAGAACTCAGTTCAGTATACTTCTTGAAACCCTTCTCTCGATATTGCTACTGCAAGAGAACATTCGAGGCATAAAAGGTAGAGAGCGTCTTTTCCATCATATCATCATCATTGACAGTCTCACCACATAGTTTCAACTGAGAAAAAATTCTGAACATGGCAGAATTGTACTCATGAATAGACTTATAGTCTTAAAACCTCAAATGCATCCATTTATATTGTGCTTTTGGAAGGATTACCATCTTCAGGTGATCATACCTTTTTTTCAGGCTATTCCACAAAATAAGTGGATCTTTAGTAGTGAGATATTCGATTTTTAGATTTTAGTCAAGATGATGACGAAGGAATATCATAGCCTTAGCACGATTTTGGTTAGATATTGTATTTTCTTTCTTAATGGCGTCTCCAAGACCCACACCCATGAAAGATAGTTCTTGTCCGAACTTTGAAGGGCAATGAACTCAAGTTTTGTAAGATTATTAGCTATATGAAAAGAAAGAAAAATAATACTTTAGCCTTCAAATTTGAGATGGTATAGTCTCGTGCTGATAACGTGTTATGAATTATAAAGTAAGAAGAATAGAGAATAAAGTGAAGAGGGGAGATATCTTATTTCAGTTGAGGGATGATTTACAATGAAGAAAGCCCCTCTATTTATAGGAAAAATTCCTCCTAACTTTTTTCCAAAAGATAGACATATATCTTAATAGATACTTCCTATATCTTGATAGATATTCTTGATAGATAATCAACTATATCTTGATAGCCATTCATCACAAAATGATATACATCAATAACATAACATTTTGTTTGTTTTTGATCCAATATTTGATACTTATATTGGAGCATTGATTAATCTGACTTGTATCACATATGGCCATTTAAAGCGTGAACTGCTTTCTATTAGAATTTTTTCATACTTTGAGGTTGAATACAAAATTTTTGATTAATCTTGAAGGAATCATATATAACCACATCTAAATGACAAAGTCTCTAGTCAAATCCAGCTCAACAGACACAACATCGGTCAACGTATACAACCACATCTAAATGACGATGCGAATTCATTGTGAATCCTATATTACGATGCTAGTCGGCTTAGTTTCAGGGTGGCACGCGTTGAGTTCATAATATTTTGATGATTGACAAAGACATGGAACAAATTCACGAACCAGGTTAAGACACATGTTTATGTATCCAGAGTCCAATTTATCAAAGGACTCTCTGAAATGAAGTAGTCTTAAGAAGCAAAAGATCCTAATTCTTTACAAGAGTTTATCCATGGCAAGAGTTCACAGAAGTAGAGGTTCAACCATCCTAGCATAATGGGAGTCCATTGGAAGCAAGAGTTCTTGGTGGATTGAGAAGCACGACCAAGATCTATAATTGAATACACAAGGTTTTTCAAACTGAGGCTCACACACTTATACTGAGAGAAGGTAGACCAACACTCATTAGCAAGAGCAATATTTGAGAAAATTCTGACTACTTATTAAAGTGCAACCTGATACAAAGGATCAGATTGAAGAACCTGTTTCATTGTCATATAATTTACAGTTTTTTCAGTCTAAGTTATTATGTATTAGGAAGTTCTGTGATTGAGTCTCTATTTTTAGGGCTTGAACCCAAAATTTCTTGAATATATGTCTAATTTACGTCAAATCTTCTTGATTATCTAAAAAAAATATCAAAACTCCCTTCTATTACCTACTTTTTCTCATTTCTTCGGTATAAAACAAATTGTCATGTGTTTGTTCATTTAAAATCAATCCAATCAGCAATATATTAACTTAATCATCTTTTTGTATATTTATTACTTTACTCACACTTCTGAATTTTCAGCATTTTTATTATATTAAAATTATATTATTTAACTGATAGAAATTATATCTGGCAATATTTTTAATACTCTTAAGTTATTGGAAAATAGAAAAGGCTAATTATAACCGGACAAGATAAGTATTGGCATTTAAAAAAACACGAGTTTGCCACAAATGCAAGACATTTGTTATGTTATCAGCACATGTTTGAAATATTAATAGTCGATAACAGGAAGAGATGGATCCAAAATTTGTGAGTAATGCATTAAAGGATGCCACAAATACAAGACATTTATCATGTTATCAACACATGTTTGAAATATTAATAGTCCATGATAGACTGAGATGGATTTAAAATTTATGAGTAATGCATTAAAGAATCACTTATCCATCCCGCGCCAATATAATCTCATATGACACAAATAATTACATCATGTTGCACTTTAGAGTATATATATATATATATATATGAAAAAATGACTTGAAGTTATATTCTCGTACATGTGTTGGTCTAATGAACGTACCATCACTTGAAAGAGATAGTAGGATATTAAATTAACATTAGTTGAAAAGAATCTCAGAATTAATTACCTGTTGATTTCAGACTCCTTCAAAGAAGTAATTCTAAATTTTTTAAAGATCATTGTAAGTGGACTTCGATTTCGTGACGAACTTGTGCACCACATTGAGTGCCAATATTTATCTGTAACATTACAAAATTGATTTTATTTTTTTTAACCAAGTGTATTCCATTTGTTACAAACATCTTCTACTAGAAATTTAACCAAAAAGAAGTGTAGATATCGAAGAAGTTTTGTGGTACTCTATCAGACGAGTCCAATTATATTAGGGCGATTTATGCTAAACCCTAAATCATGTCTATTTAGAGGGTGGTAACATAATCTCGAATATCCCATAAATTCTTGGGTGTTCATAAAGAGATCAATACATAACATCTCGAAATCCCTTAAATTCATGAAATAAAAATTCATAATAGATCTTCATATATTCGAGAAATACGCTACTAACAGCCCTCTAATTACGAATAATATTCAGAGAGAAAAACCAAGAAAACAAATAAAATTATACTTTTTTTATAAAAAAATAAAAATAAAAATTGGGGGTAGGGGTAGGGGAATAGTAAAAGTTACATAAATTTCAATCCTTTTGGAGTTAATTACTCCCTATTCCAACTCTTTTCAATATTACTAAAAATCTCTGATTTAGTCCATACGGACACACCACATTCTTTCGGATACATCACTTAATTTTACACGGATACATCATATTCTTCCAGATACATCACTTAATTTTATACGGATTGTTGGAAATAATAATTCAAAGTTGGAATAGGAATCCTTAGTTGTTTAGGATTTAATATATTTGGTAATCCTTAGTTGTTTAAGACTTAATATTTTTGGTATTTATTTAAATCATGTTTAATTAGGATTAGGATTTGTTTGTCCTAGTTCATATAGGAATAGGTTTTCTAGTACTAGTTTAATTTGGTTATGCCCTATTATAAATAGGGGTGCTTGTTACATATTTTCTTAGTTTGTGAGGTAATCAAATATAGAGTAGAATTTCAAGAGTTTATTTGAGTTATTGAATAAACCTCCTACCTCTTGTCTCTTGTTTAATTAATTTCTTCTATTTAGTAATTGTTGGGTCTTTCACTTGTGCTTATATTATTTTTTTGAGTAATTTTATTTTCTTCAAATGGTATCAGAGTCAGGTTGAGATCCTGTTAGAGCCTCGTGTGAGATTCGATATATATAGAAGAATATGGATATTCCATATTTACCGGATTGTCCTGTTTTTGAGTTTGATGGAAAAAACTTTGAGAGCTGGTATCAACAGATGAAGAATTTTTTCAAGGCTATTGGATTATGGTCCATTATTGAGGATGGATTTGTAGAGCCTTCGGAAGGCACGATATTAATGGGTGGAGCAGCTACTCAATTGGAGAAAAATAGACAATTGGATTAGAAGGCACTGTTCTATATTGACTGCAAGGGCGAATTGCATGTATCCATCAAATTGCTATATGTAAAATCAGCAAAAGAGGTTTGGACAATTTTAGTGAAATAGCATCGACGTACTGCTGACGTAAAGAGAGAGAAACTTCAAGAGCTTTGGAGACAGTATGAGTTGGCCCAGATGAAATCAACTGAATTTGTTAAAGAATTTTTTACAAGAATTAGAGAAATTATTAATGATATGAAGGTCAATGGAGAAATATTGGAAGAAGTTAAAGTTATTAAAAAGATATTAGAATCTCTAAGTTTGAAGTTTCATGACAAGAAGACAGTCGTGGAGGCTACTCAAAATCTTAATACTTTGAGACTTGATGAGCTAGAAGATGAGTTGGTGACATATGAGATGTCCTTAAACCAAGAGACAATTGAATTAATGGAGGAGACATTGCAGGCAAAGTATGATCAACCAACAGAAAATGAAGAGATAACAAATCAGGCAGAAATAGATGAAAAAAGATCAAAATTCAGAAACAGTGAAGAAAAAAAAGTGAAGGTAAAGATAATTTTTGTTGTGGTATAGAGAACTTTGAGTGCAAAGAGAACTCCAAAAATGTCCAAACTGATTTGCCAATAATTCTTGAGATGACTAAAAATGATGATTTGGTTGAAACTAATGCTCTTTCAATAGAAGCTAGTAATTTAAGTCATGAGAAGGGTAATAGACATGATTGGTCTATACAAGGTGAGGATATTAAAAAAGAAATACCAACCGTTGTTGCACAAGAAAAATTGTGTTAAAATATTGAATATGAAGCTTGTAATGAAAGAAGCAAAAGTGTTCACCAAGAGCAAGTTTTTGATGATCTACCCAAAATTGAAGCAGAAACAATTAAGCGTTTATATTCGCAATAAAGTGCATGATTATGGATATTGAAGATAAAAGAAAATTTGAGACATTATTCAAAATTGAAGATTTTGAAGAGCGTGACAAATTGATTGTTGATGATATTTCTCTATCACATACAAAAAGACAAACTGAAGTCGAATGGGCACGCAAGACCAAGTATAAATCAACTAGAGAAGCTGGTGATTTTAAGGCAAGAAAGAATATTCAAGATTACAAGAAGAGGAAAAGATATGATGATGACATGTTGAAGATGTTTGACATGAAGAAAGTCAAATTGACTTTAGATCGCGTTGAAGAAAAATTGAAGCTAACTAAAGATGACACTCGTAATTTCGTTGATGCTACTTATTTTAGAAAATTGATGGGGAGTCTAAGGTACTTGACTTCTACAAGATATAATATTATTCAAGGCATGCTCAAATTTGAAGATCTTGGTTTAAGGGAGGCTATGTTGGAATTAAACCAAGAAATTGAAGGTTGTAGAGTAATTCTCCAACACAAACAAGAAATTGAAGATTGGAAGAGAAGTGCTCAATACAGCAACCCAACTTTGAATTACGGGAGGATGTTGGAAATAATAATTCAAAGTTGGAATAGGAATCCTTAGTTGTTTAGGATTTAATATATTTGGTAATCCTTAATTGTTTAGGATTTAATATATTTGGTAATCCTTAGTTGTTTAGGATTTAATATTTTTGGTATTTATTTAAATCATGTCTAATTAGGATTAGAATTTGTTTGTCCTAGTTCATATAGGAATAAGTTTTCTAGTCTTAGTTTAATTTGGTTATGCACTATTATAAATAGGGGTGCTTGCTACATATTTTCTTAGTTTGTGAGGTAATTTCAAGAGTAGAATTTCAAGAGTTTATTTGAGTTATTGAATAAAACTCCAACCTCTTGTCTGTTGTTTAATTAATTTCTTCTATTTAGTAATTGTTGGGTCTTTCACTTGTGCTTATATTATTTCGTTGAGTGATTTTATTTCCTTAACGGATACATCAGTAGGGCTGTGCAAATTTCGGGTCAAACTGATAACCCGAACCGATAATTTAATTATCGGGTTAATGGATCAGTTTATTGTATTTTCGGGTCGGCTCTCGGTTTATGTTTTTTTGATATTGGTTTATCGGGTCGGTTCTCGGGCTATTGAGTCCGGGGTTCGAAAATGGAAAGCACGCGTGAAAACGGAGAAAAAACGATGTTGGCACAAGTAAAAACCTGGTTAGGTTACTATTGAGTCTAGCTACATAATTCGATGCAGAAAATTACACTCTGCATATAGAGTAAAACAAAATCTGTCATATATATATATATATATTAAAAAAAATTGTTCAACACTGTTTACATAAGTATAGCAACAAAGATGGCTCAAAAGAATTGCTTAACTTTGTTGGTTCAATCCCTTGTTAGAATTCCTGCTTTGAGTCAAAGGCAAGAGGGCCGATGATCGCGGGGTTTTTGAATTTGATGTTTTCTTTCCCCTCTAGACATATCTTCCTCTGTTGAAGACTCCACAAGTTCTTGTCAATGAACTTGCACAGCAATGATGACATCTCTTCGAGTTGTAGAAATGACACATTTGATGTTACTTGCTAGAACTTACTGATCTATACTTATATTTTGTAGCCCAAAACAGGTAGTGCATAAAGTTTAATGCACTGAGTATGCACATTAGCCAGTAGAACCTCTCTAAATGGTAGTGATTCAAGTTGCTACCCCAGAGCCACGGTTTGTGTTTTGAAATTCCTGTCACACTATTGACGATAGACATAATGACCGAGCTGAGGTAGTATACGATGGCTAAAGAAGCCCATGAGAGTGATGTTGCCAATGATCTCATACTGACTGGTGCTTCTGAGAAGCAGAATTCTAGTAGCCCTGCTAGAACGAAAAGATCAGCTGATCCAAGAAATAAGTACTGAAAAGCGATCCAAAAGAAAGTTATGGGCAATGGTTTGGCAGAGTCGAGAAATCCTGAGTCAGTAGCTACTCCTTTGCGCTTGATTTCAACAAGGGCTGCTACTGCCATAGCGATAATGGAGAGGAACAAACCGATACCAATGCATTGGAGATAAGAGATTCCCATTTCTGTTTTGGTTACTCTACGAGCACATGGGATGATGAAGTGGTCGTAAACTGGTGCTAGGATCATGATGAATACTACAGGGAAAATGGGGATCGAAGCCGGAGGGACTTTTAAGGAGCCTAGTTTAGTGTTCATTGTGGCTGCTTGATGGACTCAGAATGTATTCAGTTGAGCTAGACAGCAATTGAGCATGATGGTGCAGGCAAAAACTGGGAAAAGTTTCATCACAATCTTGACTTCTTCCACTTGTTGCACTGTGCATTCTAGTGCACCACAAGCTGGTGTGTCTGAAACAGCCCGATTAAGGAAGCTAATACTTGTCGATGGAGTCTCAATTGAGTCTACATCTTTGCTGTTTGAATTTTGACCACCTTCCTTGCCAGTTGGAATTGAAGGAGAAGGACTTGAACTTTACTTGCAATGGCAGTACTTTAGTTTCTCGATGCACGAGAATTTAGTAATGCTGCAAGTAGAACCTGTGCATTATAGCATGATATTAGTTGCTTAGCAAATAAAACTCCAAGCTTGCTTGTGTAAAAAGTGCATATAAAATGAAACAATTAGGTTAGTTGGAGGTCTACGAAAATCTTTACCTTGCTGATCGTTGTAAGAGGGCTTCCACGAGGTATCTTGTTCCGATAGAATGGTGAACCAGCAAGGAAGATTGGGCTTGACAAAAATATAGCCAAGGTTGCAATTCCAAATGCCCATTGCCAACCCTTATTGTCTTCCACCCAGACCACAAATGTGACAGCAATGAGACCTCCAAAGGAGAGGCAGAACACAAAATAATTGAAGAAAGTCGATCTTTGCTTTCTTCCTTGTGGGGTTGCTTCGTCAAAAAGTTCAGCACCGTGGGGCGGGAGTGATCCCTTTGTACCTCCTACACCTAATGCCACTAGGTAGAGTCCTATGAATAACATTACAGCTTGTGCACCATGAACTTGTTCACACGGCATGTTGGGCACGCCTAGATCGCATTTTGGTGGCTTCAATGAACTGGAACGAGCTTGTATGGTGAGTACTACCAGTCCCTGTTATCACTCAAAATTTCAGGAAGTATTCAGAAACAACTACTTTGTTTTGTGAGAATTCATCGTAAATAATCTACAAATATTAGACTAGAAAGTTAAAAGGCATCTTCTATAGAATGGTTATAGGACAAGTAATGTTATAAGGAGCAAATGTTGGGTCTCCAAAGTCCAACATATCCACGATATGTTTTCCATAAGAATGCTGATGTAGATGAATGTTCTATTATACATGATTTGACAAGATAAAAAATTATCACATTCAATAAAATGAGAGATGGTTTCATCATATCCTGTGTCGACTTCTAGATGCACTGATCTACATGTGTGAAATCATGATAATTGCAGGTAAAGTGGGACGAGGTACAACCTAAAATCATATGGTAGAAAGTCGTCTGGGAAGACCTATTATATCTTGGAATCCATGCGGATCAAGCAAAAACTATAGCACATTGAGGAAAAGGATCTATACAGGTTATATCAGTAAATTGGATTTAGTTTGAGTCATACTAGTACTTTTGCTTCAGGTCCAATAATCGCTAGAAATCGTTTGTCTTTTATCATATTGGACTAAGACCGGCTTAAATGGAGATACATGGATTCATACAACTTACCCAACTTGCTTAGGATTGAGGCGCAACTATTATTGTATTATTCAGGAACAACTAACAAAATCTTTATCAGGACAGTGAAACTGATGCATGAATTACTCTTTAAAGTTCTTTGTCAAACTACTTGTAAGTTGTAAAAACGAATAGTTCAGCAACATCTGATCAATTTTGGGATGTAGCCTTGATCCATCTTGAACTTCACCTTAGTTCTCTAGGGATTATCCTTAAGGGGTCGTTCGCTACGCAGGATAAGGGGATATACCAGGATCAATTCTGGGATAAAATTTATATTTCATTAGGTTGATGGCATAAATTTGTCCAGGCTTAATCCTGAAATATCCACCTTTTTCCATCAAATTTGAGATTATTTTATCCTAATCCCAGGATAATTTAATTTGCAAACCAAACGATCTCAAAAGTTTATATATGAGATAAATTAGTCTAAGGATTATAATCCCACGACTATAATCCTGGAATAATTTAGTCCGCGAACCAAATGACCTGAAAAGTTTATACTGATAAGACCCTAGTGAGACTATCAAAGGAATGTCCCTAATGAGTTCAAAATTCAGATATAAAAAAGTGAGGAAAAAGTTTCTCTAGCTGTTAAGGGAATAAAGAGTCTCTCTTCTTTTAAGATCATTTTTTGACATTCAAAATTCAGGTTATCCTATAGAATTCCTTCTTAAGTTTATTTTAATCACCTAGAAGCACATAGAATCTTTTGAATTGGAACATGAAAAGGATAACAGAGAAATGAATAAAAACAATCTGATATGTTTCTATGAATTCTCTGTATCCATTCCGCTTTATTTCAGTATTTGTAGAATTGTAATCTTAAAACTATTTTTGCATTAATTGTTGATCTTCTTCTATCGGAAACAACCTCTATACCTTCACAAGGTAAGAGTAAGATATACGTACACAACACCTCCCCAAACCCCACTTGTGGGCATTGGGTGCCCTAGTACAAATCTCCTTTTCTATTAAAGAGATAAAGAGAAAGAGTACACTAAGCAAAATAAACTACAATGAATAGGAGATATGTTTACATCTGTATATATTGTTCGGACTCAACAAAAAAGTTGTTGCATCGCAGCCATTAGTGTTGACTAGTGGTCAATGTAGTGAGTTGGGAATCATGAAGTCTCAGGTCCAAATTTCAGCGGAGGCAAAAACACTAGGTGATTTTTTTCTATCCATTCAAGCTTTTGTAGACAGAGTTATCCGATATCTATGTTGGTGGAAAGTAGCAAGCAGGGTACCTTGTGGAATTAGTTGAGTGCAAACAAATTAACTCGAATACCATGATTATAAAAATGATATTGCCGTACTCATATCAGATTCTCAAAAAATATATTATTTTTGAAGAATTGACACACACCCGTTGAAATTTGTAAAGTTACATGACATGCAACAAAGACAAAACTAGAATTCGAAAAAATCAAAGATAGGGGATAAGTGGCCATCTATAGTGCATCTAGGTTGAAGTGGTCAATATTCATAGCAGTCCAACATATAAGCTTGTGACATATACAAACAAAATCTAAATTATTCTAGTGCACATTTTCTACTTTTGATAGGTGTATTAGTGTATAATAACAATGCTGTCCTAAGTCAATGTTAGTGACATGTGCCCCTTTTTAAACAAAAATGGAATGTTTCCTGTGGACATTCTTTCCCAATGGAAGTTTGTGGCTATTTAAAGAAATCCATAGATCTGCCACATTCCCAACAACCACACACCTGTGCCATAGTCCTTGAAAAATATTACTTCCTCTGTTCCAATTTATATGACATATTTTTTTTAATCAGTTTCAAAAAGGATGATACATTTTTATATTTAACAACAATTTAACTTTAAAATACCCATTTTATCCTTAATGAAATGATTTACAATCATACAAATATCTATGACATATTTTAAATCACAAGTTTCAAAAGTTTTCCTTTCTTTCTTAAACTCCGTGCCAAGACAAACTACATCACATAAATTGAGACGGAGGGAGTATTAGTATTTTTAATCACCATTTTGTTTAATATTCCCTAGTCCTTTGGGTTGCACATAAAAAGCAGAAACCCCTTTAGATCTTTGGTGCTTTACATACCATTTTGTGCAAATCTTCTATATTAAAATCTAAAAATGTTATGTTGCTTGTGAGTTGTGTGAATGTTTGTTCCATGTCTATTGGAATCATTTGCTAGGTCAAAGCAGACATCTCCTTTTGATATCCTAAATTTTGCTATCCTAAATTTTGCTATCCACATTATATACACTAAAAAAATTGAAATTAGCAACGAATTTCGTCACTAATACATCGCTAATTTACTTGTAGCTAACAATATTTTATTCTAGTCCATCACTAAATAGAATTATCGATGAATTTTATTGTTTAGCTACAAAATTAATTCGCGGCTATTTCCTATTGTTTTTTTAGTAGTGATAGTTGAAGAAATTGGGTGTACCACTAAATCCCAACCCCCATAAAGAGAAATAATCCAAAACTTGAATTGGCCCTCCAAACACCCATAAGTTAAGGTAAAATTGTTGATTAAGATTGATTCCTGTTTCCTAGTTTTAGCCTATACATTCAAAATCACTGAATCTAACAATCTTGATTATCATTGATCCCTAATCTAAAGTTGGAGTTGCATCTCATTATTGGTTGTAACTTTATCATGTAACACTTAGGTGTAATTTTTTAATGTCATTAAAATTGATGCGTGAATATATTTTAAGAAAAACATAAGTAAATTTTTGAACCCCATTTTCACTAAATTATTCCCCTCATGTCGAAGGGATTCAATCGTTCATATATAACCAAAAAGAAAATTTGGGATTATTTATACAACAAATTTGATTATATATCTATGCTATATTCAATATTAGATACGGAAATTTACATTGTTAATCTAAAAGACCAAATCTACCTAAATTCAGGAAAAATGTTGAATATATAAGGAAGCAAGTCTTAGACCCTAGTGATGTATTTTAAAGTCGTGCGTGTGTGGGTTGGGATGTTACATATGGTATTAGAGTCATTCTGCGGGCAACCCTGATGTTGAGTCCCGAAGGATGATTTATGTAACACCCTAGGCAAATCCTACGTAGACAAAACATGGGAGGGATGTTAACTATATAAGAAAACAAATCGTAGATCCTAGTGTCGCATTTTAAAGTTGTGGGGCTTAGCACCAAGAACGGAGAATATCACTAGTATATTGGGCAAATACATTATCCCAACGTATCTCATTCTTAATCCAAAGAACTAAACATCTACCAACATATTTTATTTTTACAAAATAATTACTTTATTGTTTAATTCCCGTATTATAATCACCACGTTATAATGTTAATGTAATTTTCAAAGACCAAAATAACCCTAACTACTTAATTGAACCAATGATGTGGTCGAGGGTGGATTGGTGTGATCCTTCCACTAAAAATGTGTCCAAAATCTGATTCTAAATGGTGGATTGGTGTGATCTTTCCACTAAAAATGTGTCCAAAATCTGATTCTAACTTGATAATTGGCCACCTATGACCATTGCTTTTTCATCCTACAATAATGTTTTATACGATGCCACAACCTTTTCTTTCGACAAATCGAATCATATCAAATTTCAGAGGGTTTCATGTAGTGGGTTTAAAAATCATTGGACAAAAACAAACCCCAGAAAAACAAGTGGTATCTTTTTCTTTTTTGATAATTCCAGTGTCGGATCAAATTTTGCACACTTCCACTAATTTCACGAGATACCTATCACCTTTCATCAGTAACAACCTAACATATATTAGATAACTCTATCTACCAATGCTAGACAAATGAATAAAATCACCAAGTACTTTTGTCTCTATTGAAATATAAACATAAAACAACATGATTTTCAACCACTTCATAAACCCAACCCCGAGATTACATCCTTATATTAGGTGCAAAACAAGTGATATCTTTTACTGCCCTTATTTTAAAAAGTGGATGTTACTACTTTTATTCACATTTTCCAACTTTCTTTCATTCAGAACTGCCTATAATTGCCTTAGCTTTTACTTATTTTACGTCTAGCCAAATCAAAACCTACGTGCTATTATTCTAAATTTAGATTAGAATCAAAAAATCATTACGAAGAGAAAACGAAAAAAAAAAAAAAATCATAATTGGGAAATAGAAATTGAAAATTTACCAGCAATTCAATGAGTGAACTGATGAGATAAATGTAATAAGTAGTGAAGAAAGCATCAGATAGGAATCCACCAAGAAGTGCCAGTAAAAAAGCAGTGCCCATAAAATTGGTCACAGAATTTGCTGATGTTGTTGGTGAGAAATGCATGTACTCTGAAAAGTAGAGCACCAAGTTGCTTGCATTTGCCAAAAATGCCAAGTTCTCCAGCACCTCTAAACCTGATCATGATAAATTTTCATCATAAAAATAATTTTAAAAAATGAATCAATCACTCCAAAATTTGGAAATCTTGACAAAAAAAAAGTGTCCATTCCCAGAAAGGGCCGGACCACAAGGGTATATTGTATGCAGCCTTACCTTGCATTTCTGCAAGAGGCTGTTTCCATAACTCTAACACGTGACTTCCTGATCACATGGCCACAACTTTAACAATACGCCAAGGCTCCCATGGTGTACTCTACTATGTGCAGGGTCTGAAGAAGGGCCAGAACCACAACAGTCAATTGTACGCAGTCCTACCCTGCATTTATGCAAGAGGCTGTTTCTACAACTCTGCCTTGTAACCTCCTGATCACATGACAACAACTTTACTAGCTACGTCAAGACTCCCTTTCTAAATTTTTTTTCTTTCAAGAAAGAGATAAAAACAAAAAAGTTTGGGTGTAAAAATGGTGCTGGTAGTAATTTATTTACCTAAGACAAAAGAGGCACCAAGCAAGCCACCATGGCCATTGGTGATTGCTGGTCTATTCCTCCAATCAACATAGCCATCCCAATTACTTATGTCCAGAGACGGATCCAGAATTTGAAACTTCCGGGTGCTAAGCATACACGTCCAGTAGATCAATCTTGAGCTTCGGTTCCGCAAAGTATACAAAGGATAACTTCTTTAATAATATTATTAACATAATAAATATACGTCATTCATTTATAATATCCCTCAACGACAAGTTTTCATATTTTGATAATGGCCAATAATGGCATCATTATTTATATGTTATATGTATCAAACTAAACAATCATTTAAATATTGATCACTAATGCTGCTCCGCACTTCATTTTTTATCTGCTGCATAGATAAGAATTTTAATTTCTCCGCACTTTAGGGGTGTGCAAAAATCGAATTAACAGATAAATCGAACCGAAAATACGTTATTGGTTTATCGGTATTGGGTTATTGAGTTAACGGTTTTGAATTTTTTTTTATTGGGCTATCGGTTCGATTTTCAATTTTAAGGTTTTAGTTAATGGTTAAATTAAACTGATAACCCAATAACATTATATTAAAATTATATTTTTATCCCTAGTTATATAATAATGACTTTTTTAAAATACATACCCTATTGTTTTTTATATTTCATAATTATTGTATTAGTGTTGTTATTTTCTTTCTAAAGTCGTTGGCTTGTTAGAGTTCTACCCATTAGTATAAACTATAAACCTACATTGATTTTCTTTTTTGACAGATCGCTACTGCATTCAAGTTCGCTACTGAACCAAAAAGAAAACAAGTTTGTTTTAGTAGTAATGTATTTGAATTTGCTTCTACTTGTAATTTGTGTAAGTTTTAATGCATGAAGGTAGTGTATATATGAACATATGAAAATAAGAAAAGAAGGGAAAAAAAATTGGAGGAATATTTTCTTATCGGATTAACCGAAAGCCGAATCGTTAAGTACCAAAAACCGCTAAATCAAAAATCGATAACAAATATCTTATTGGTTTGATTATCGGTTTAGCGTGTTTACAAAATGAAAATCGATAAATCGAACTGATAATACACAAAACCGAACCAAACTGACCGATGCACACCCCTACCGTACTTCATCAAATTTTGTTTTATCAGTGTAACACTTTGTTAATGAAGTTATGAAAATGAAACAATATGTAAATATTCTTTGTAAACAAAAAGGAATCATCCTTTGATCAAAGATTAATAAATTAAAATAGTCAACAATAATTCTACTAAGTAATATTAAGTTAACTAAAATTAGTAGAAAGGAAAAAAAAAAAAAAAGAAAGAGATTGTACACTACTTTGGTGCTAAACCAATCAACTAGTTAATTAATTAAAAAATTGAAAAAATGTGTTGTCCCTTGGAGAGGGTTCAATCCCGTGTCTCAAAGAGGGATTCTCGGCCTTTTGCCAGTGGCACCAAGGTGCCTTCTGATTCTGTGGGTGCCAATTACACTCTTCAATTAGTAAATCATAACGTATTAAAATTATAGTAACTAACTTATTAGTATAGATTAAAATATATTTAATAATATAAATGATCTTTATGCAATTCATATATATTACTTAATTAAACCCAAAAGAGACACTATAAAAAATAATTTGGGCTTGTCTTGTGTTGTTTAATTGACCAATGAGCTAAAAAAAAAAAGGGGTAAACAATATAAATCTCAACTATCTGCTGCCTGATTACAAAAAATTCCGACTGTTTTCATATTTATAGAAAATCTCGATTTCATAGAACGATACTCAGCCTCTGCGGAGCTAAGAGAAATAGAAGTTTGCTTCTTTGACTTCCAAGAGAATGGAGAACCCCCAAGGGATATATAAAATCCACTAACAGATTTTCTTAAATTTGGATATATACCCTAATCCAAGTCATAAAAAGCAAGCAGCTCAAAAGAAGATGAGGCATAGAGAAAAAAGGTCCAAACCTGGTTCCTTTGATAAATAACAAAGAACCCATAATGTGGCAGTGAGATGAGGTAGGCGGGGATCTTGCATGAATTGGCTAAGATGCTAAACAGTGAAGGTAAGATCCGACCTTGTGTGAGTAAGGTAATTCAACTTTCCAAGAAGATGTCTTTATACAATGGAATTAGGAATAGCATCCCCATCACTTAAACTTAGCTTTACTGTAGAATCAAGAGGAGATAAAACAGGTGACATATGTGTGACATCGAATTTCTTGAGGAGATCGACTGTGAACTTCCGTTATGAAAGTATGATGCCATGAGGTTCCCTCAATACCTCCATCCTAAGAAAAAATGTAAATCCCCCAAATCTTGGATTCTAAACTCCTTATGTAGAAAAACTTTAATGCGTGCAACTCTGTGTTATCATTATATGTCATCGACATATACTACTACTATTGAAATAGAGAAGTCAGATTTTTTCACAACCAGAGAATAATCATTAAGAGAATGAGTGAACCCTTTAAATTAAGAGCAACTGTGAGCTTGGAGTACCATTGCCTAGAGGCCTGACGAAGCCCATATATAGATTTCTTAAGTTTGCAAACATGAGATGGTGATGGTAGAGTTTTCCCATTAGGGAACTTCATATAGACCTTCTCATGGAGATCTCCATGTAAAAATGCATTATTAACATCCAGTTGATAGAGCCCCCAACCTCTTTTGATAGCTGTAGCTAGAAGACATCGGATAGTAGTTATTTTGACAACAGGAGAAAAAGTCTCATTAAAATCAATACCTTCCCTTTGTATGTCTCCTCTGATCACTAACCTAGCTTTTAACCTTTCAATGTTCTCATCATTATGTTGTTTGACTTTGTAAATCCACTTACAAGTAAAAGCCTTTTTTTTTAGGAGGGGGGGGGGGGGTAGTTGGACCACGTCCCAAGTGCTGTTCCACTCAAGAGCCTGAAGCTCTTTATACATAGCTTCTTTCCAACCCCTATGCAATACAACTTGATTATAATTGACAGGTTCTTGAATATTAGACAAAGAATTCAACATATGTTGATTATTGGGAGATAGATTTGTGACAGAGAGAGACTGCGGAGATAGGAGATGAGAAACAAGAAGAGCTAACATGAGCTAGGTGCACAGAATTGCAAATATGGTGTCGCGCCTCATTTTTCTCGGGAAAAGTGGGATTCGACGTGATAACTCTTTTTGGATGATTTAAGTGAAGAGTCGCCACCTAACGAATTAAGGTGTGTTAGGGCACCATTCGAGACTAAATTGCGAACTTATTTTAATTATTTAGTCTACATCAACCAGAAATTCGGGTGATGGTTCATGTTACCTCGAAAGGAAGGTGTTAGGCACCTTTCAAGGTCCACAAATATGGGTCCCGGCCGAACTCATATATTACGTGGGGATTTTACGTGATAAACAAAAGTCAATTGATAATTAATTAATCTAAAATAACCAAGTGCCTATAGGCATGCGATATTTAACTTAATTATTCTAGATGAAGAATAAAATCAAGTCAAAAGTAACAAAAAGATGAATAAAAAAAACCTTACAAAATACATGCATTTTAAATACAAACACAACTTAAAATTACCATACAAGTTGACATACAACCTATTTTATAACTAAATGAAGTACTCATTCAATTTTCACTTAGTTACATTATACGAGCATAAAGAAATGAAAGAGATTAATTAATTTAATTAGTTTATACTATATAAAAATAATAATTGCAAAAGACGAGGGACTTACCTGGTTGTGGAGCATCAATTTAATAAAGAATACCAAAGTATTCAAAAATGTTGAGTTACAAATAGTAATGGGAGTCTAATAAGCCAACTGAGATTCTTGAAGAGCCCTCAACTTTTCTCTATTCCGCATAGTGTTCTAGACCCCTCGTAAATTATAACATCTCAAATAAGAAAAAAAATTGTTAGTAAAATGCGTGTCACCTTAATTTGGTGACAAATATAATGTAATAGAATGGATAATAAATTAACAATACATAAAGTTAAGGCTAAGAGTGAGAATTTGGGATCAGGGTATGACAAAGCTGCTACGGGCCCGATGCGATGTTTCATCCCTCTTCTCTATTTTTATATGATCAACTCTCTTAAACGCCTCAAGACAAGACAGATATAATTCTTAAAGAAACTTATTTAAGAGTACTAAATAAAATATTTTGGCATTTAAAAGTCATGTAAAGCAAAAAATATGTAGGTATAATATATAAATTATATCAAAGCATACAATTAGTATAATTGTAAAAGTTGTCAAGTCTTTGAGACTTTTAAAAGGGTGACATGCAAAAATTAGAGAAGAAGGGAGTAACGAGGTGCTTTATATATTTTTAATAAAGTTCTATGTGCTTCATACGAGAAGTCAGCTATAACCTGTCTTTTTCTCATCATTTCCTAAACGTACCTGACCCCCGTTGGGGCGACGTCTCTATTTGAGCTCCGCTTTGCGCTTTGACTCCTCGACTTGCCATGATTGAATTCCAAGTGACGTCATTCCATTGTAGTGTAAATGTAAAAAATATTCAAAGGATGAGAGTATGTCTATTCTTAAGGTTTAGCTAATCAAATCAAAAATAAATAAAATAAAGTAATGAAGACTCTTAATCAAGTTAAGCACATAAAAGGAAAGAGTTTAATGAGAGAGATTCCATCTCCTTTACCCTGCAACGAGATTAGAAATAATTTCAAATCCCATCTCGTTTTTCCTCATATGATTTAGTCTATTAAGAGTGATTTATCCCTAATATGAAGTAGTAAGCATGCTGCCTGGTTCAAACTTATATATCAAATCTTATATCTAATTAAGACAAAATATATTATTAATTAATAAATAATCATGCTAGCCAAATAAGCAAAAGAGGGGTAAAATAGCAGAGAATAATTAAAATCTCACCCCCGGTAGGCCTAAAAATGTTCACTATTCGGTAAAAAATATAAAAAAAAATAAGCAGACGAGGGTAAAAAAAAAAATAAAAAAATTGTGAGATATTCGCCTTTATAATTGCCAGACAAAACCAATAGCAAACTCTAATTACACATATGCTCGTGCAAAACCCGAAGCAGAAGAGAAAAATAAGTAAAGGCAATAACTCTAAATCATAACAATAGATTAAAATATCTAAAGCATCAACAAAGATATGACCTCGTGCTAAAGAAAAATATATTTGGTTAAATGTAATACTGAATACATGGATCCAAGTTAATAAACATGTGTACTGGATGCAAATGTTTTAAAAGGAATACCAATATAATAATATTAATAGATCTGTATTTCTCTACATCTAAATGAGAACAGAGACAAAAATTTTTATCTAAAAGCTAGTAATTGATTTAATGCTAAAGGAAATCCAACACATAAACACCTTCTTGATGAAACTAAACCAAAGCATGATAAAAGAGATACCTGATCCGATTAATTATTGGATTTACATTACAAACACGGGTAAACAGTTTCTTAGCATAAGATAATTATAAGCTTTAAAACTATATTCCCATGAACACATGAGAGCGGTGCTATTTACTAATCAATTCAAGTATACTCAAACTAAATCGAATCATTGTGGAGAAGAAATGCACACGCAGTGAGTACATGGACAGATTCATAGCAGCACACATTTAGTATTAAATCAAAACGTAGAAAATTTATGGCATGACTAGGTAAAGAAAAGGATTGAAGAAGATTGACCTCTTTGGAGACTTAAAAATTTTGTTGTAACGCCCTTTGTTGCTTCTCGATCGCAACTCACTCTTTGTCGTCTCTAGCGAATGCGTAGAGTAAGACATGTCCGAGGAGGATAAGTAGAGAGTGAGATAGTGTTTGTGTGTGCTATATGTGTTTATTTGTGATAGCTACATGGGTGATGAAAATAAGAGTGAGGAGTGTTTGTGTGAGTGACGTGAGGGAGTGCTTGTGTGTGTGATCTCTGTGTGCTCCTCAATCTAAGTATCCATATATATAGAAAAGAAAAAGGAACGTTGAGGAGGGAATCCAGAAAGCAAAAGATTGATTTGGTAGGAGCAATATTTGGAGTATTAACATGTAAAGGAGTTTTTTATAAAAAAATGATTTGGGAAGATTTTTGAGAATAATAATATTCTTCTACCTAAAAAAAAATTTTAGGAGGATTTTATGGATATGGAAAGATTTGAATAAATTTGAAAATTTCAAATTCAAACTTGTTTTGAGTGAAATAAAGTTCTACCAAAAATATATAAAATGAGTATTTATTAGATAGTAAAATAAAAGTGTATGTAAATAAATAAAATTTCTATGCAAATGAAGATTTGTATAACTAATAAATATACTAATAGTAATAATAATAATAATAATAATAATAATAATAATAATAATAATAAAGATATTAAAATTATGTAGATAATATTTAATCGCGCAAAATCTTATAAAAATAAGTAAAATAACGGTTTTGACCTCGTAAATAAAATAGATGCCCAAATGAATAAAAAATAATAAAATGAGGGTCAAAATTGGATGTCAACATATGGTCTTCTAGATAATTAGGAACTTTGTGTTCCCGAGTTGATCTCCTAAGTAAGAAAACATTATCTGTTGGAGGAATAGGAGGATGTACCTGGTTCATGACAATGAGATGAACAAGAGGTTCTACTTGATTCATGACAGTAGGAGGAACAAAAGGTTATACCTGGTCCACAGTAGTGGATACATGAGGCAAAGTAGAAGTGATAGATGAGGGAGATCGGATGCTTTGATAAGTGGAAAGATCGTCACCAAAATCAGTAGTTGGGATTTATGTATGGTCTGGGAAGTAGGAATCATTAGCTTTAGAAGAAGCAAAAGGAAAGACATTTTCATGAAACACTACATCTCTAGAAACGATGATTTTCTTAGTAGCAAGAATCAAAACTTTGTAACCTTTCTTTCCATAAGGATATCCCAAAAAGACACATGCAGTAGTCCTTGGTCCCAATTTAGACCTTTGAGAGGATATAGGGGAGACAAAACATAAATATCCAAAACATTTGAGATTAGAATAGTTAGGTGTGGTTTTGAAAAGGACTTCAAAGGGTGTTTTATTTTTCAAAATTTTTGAAGGAAATCTATAGATTAGATAAGTTGCAGTCAAAAACATTTGGGTAGATGTGACTGGTATAAAAGAGCTCTAGATGTTTCTAACAAATGTGTGTGTTTTCTTTCTACCAGATCATTTTGTTGTGGAGTAGATACACATAAGTTTGATGTTGAATCCCTTTAGAAATAAAATATTTTGACTGTGTTGTGTCACTTCCTAACTCAAGAGCATTGCCAGATCTAATTATTTTGACCTTGATTTGAAATTGTCTTTCGACCATAGTTAAGAAAGATTTGAGGATTGTAAAAGCATTTGATTTATTATTTAATAAGAAAGTTCATGTTCCTCTACAAAAGTCATCCACAGTGGTAAGAAAGAATTTATATTCATCATGTGTTGGTTCTTTATATTGTCCCCAAGTGTCGATATGTATTAACTCAAAAATACCTCTTGTTGAGATTTTACTTGTAGGAAAATGTAGCTTAGCTTGTCTTGCCATAGGACAAATTACACAAGGAGTATCAAAATTTTGACAAGAAGAGATGGAATGGAAAGGAACATTTTTCATATCACTCAAAGGCATATGCCACAATTTTTTCTTTATTTTGGAATCAAACAAAGCAAAACATGAACTAAAATTGGAAATCCTATTACTAGAAACTGAATTGAAACCTAAACTTGGATTTGATATCTTATTGACTGGGGCACTTGAAAGAATATCTAACTGGCTTGATTTGAGTATGTAGAGCCCTCTTTTTTCTCCACCAATTTCTAGTGGGCTCCTCAGAGAAGGGCCCTAAAACATGAAACAAGAAGTAGGAGTAAATAACACATAATTATTGAGTTGTTTACACAATTTTTATATAGACAAGAGATTGAACTTGAAAGAGTAACACATTGTGCTACACAAGATTTGGCAATGCACAGACTGTTCCTGAGTGGGTTATCCTCACTTTGTATGAATTAGGAAGACTCACTATGAGAACTCTAGGTAAAGCTTTAAGATTTGAAAGAATTGATTTATTGTGAGTCATATGTTGAGTTGCTCCACTATCTAATAACTAAGAATTATTGTCAATGTTAACTAGGTATGCATAAGAATTGAAAAACTTAGCTTTACCTGCAAAACTCATGTTGGCATAAACTTTAGGAGTATCCCCATCTTGTTTTGTAGTATTGATTTGCTGAAGAAGCTCCAATAGATGTCCCATATTTTTCTGAGTCAAGGACCAGATGTTTGGACCATTACTGCCTACCTGTTCCTCAGCAGTGTCTAAACTGTTGTAGACTTGAGCAGTTCCTTGAAATTTTCTCTGCTTTGTGAACTTAAAATCAGCAGGAAATCCATGAATTATGTAACATTTATCCACTGTATGACCTGTTTTCTTACAGTAACTAGAAATAAGATCATTTTTCTTAGGATTAAAAACAGACTTTTGTGCTTTGTAATCATTGAATTTCCTTCCTCCTGGTTGATTAGAGCCAAGAAGAGATGATGAATCACCAGGATAAATTGTTGGAATATGAATTTCCCTTTGTTTCTCATCCTGAATTATTAATGAATAAGCCTATCCAATAGAAGGCAAGAGAGAAGATAACAATATATTGTTTCTCACACCTATGAAAGCATCATTCAATCCCATCAAGAATTGCAACAATCTTTCTTCTTGGTGTGACTTTCGTCCCTTTTCCTTAGCACCACTCTCACAATGCAAGGGAAAACAGAAAATGTATTGAAGGCATCTAAATCATCCCATAGGCTTTTGAGTTTAGTGAAATAAGTTGAAACACTTGTGCTTACCTGAGTGGTTTCACTTAACTTTTTTTGAAGTTGGAATAACTTGACTTCATTTGTTTGACCAAATCTTTCTTCAAGGTCCTTCCATAAATCCTTTGCACTGCTAGAATACAATACACTTTCTGAAATTACCTTGGAGACGGAGTTCAGTAGCCATGACAGGTCCATGTCGTTACAACTGTTTCAAGCACTATGCATATTTGAATCTGGGGAAAGAGCTTCAGTAATCGATCAGTGAACTCCAATTTGTTCTTGGTTGAAAGAGGTATTATTATTGACCTCCTCCAACCTCCATAACCTTTACCATCAAAAGTAGTGGAAATGAGATTCATCCCTGGGTAATCCAAGGGATGAAGATAATAAGGGTGGCTTTGATCAACTACTTTGATCATAGAAGATTCAGTAGTTGGAACAACACCATCGACCAGTGGTTTCTTTGTTGTACCATCAAAGAGTTGAGCAGTATTGGTCATGATAAAAAAAACAAAAATTTAAAACAAAGTGATTGAAACAAAGAACGAAGATGAAAATTTGAGACAAGTTGATTGAAATCAACCTTGCTCTGATACCATGTAAGAATTGAAAGAAAATTACGGAAAAGAAAGACAAAAAAAAATTGCGGAAAATTTTCTTCTCCTTTTTCTTGAATGAATAATAACTTTGTACAATGTCCTATATATACAAGTAAAGGAACCGACTTAAAAACTCCTAAATAAGGTACAAAATAACTAAGGGGATACACTTCTAAATAAGGTAGGAAATATTACTAAATAAGGATACATAAAAGATTTACCTAGGGTGTACAAAAATAATAAAGTAATATGTACAAGGGTTTGCTGATTTGGGACGAAATCAGCATGTTAAGGTAGGCCCAAGCCATGTACTCCATCAGTTGAATAATATTGAGGCTTGCCCAACCCATGTACTGCAGTAGACGAATGATGAAACAGGTGAACCAATATGGTCCAATGAACAGAATATAGTGTTATCTTAACACAAAGTGGAAATGATAAAGATGAGCAATTTTTTATTAATTTTGACCAGTAAAATTTTTTAGACTAAGACTAAGAGCAATTTTTTACTCCCAACACTTTAAACTAATAAAGCTAATTAATAGATTTAGACTAAGACGCGAATTTTCAACTAGAAGCTAGTTTTTTCTACATGTATAATAAATTTTCTTTCTTCAATCTTGACTTTTACAAAATGGGAATGTTAAGATGAGGAATTATTTATTTTCTTTTCTTTTTTTTCTTCTCTTTTGCATAGGAAGAGCTTTCTCTCGACACGTTAACTAACAAGACTAATAGGTTTAGGTTAGGGCGCCAACCCTCACTAGAAGCTAGTAATTTTTCCTACATATCTAGTAGCCCACAAGGGTATGGTTGAGTGGTTGGGAGGTGGGTCTTGTTAGTATCCTGTGTTCAAAATAGTAAACCAGAAAAAATAAAACTAAAAAACAGAAGAACAAAGAACTTAATTAAACTTATCTTAGTCCACAATTTTCTTGTGTGCACTTAAGGAATTTAATCCCTTCACTGTACCCGAGGTTATGGATTACTTCCTCCCAGCATAAAACGGATATACCTATCGATGGAGTAGTGGTACCTCAAATGCCAACGACTTCATCGAACGCAAAGAAGGGAAACAAATCACACAAAGAATCTATATTTATTTATTTGTAAGAAAATATGCAGAAGAAGTTTAGAAAATTCGATACTGAAAACTGAGGCTAGTCCTATGAATTAATAGCCAACGAAAAGGTAGTATGAAGAGGTGCTTATTGTGCCTTATCAAAAAAGTCACAACTTATAGGAAAAGTCACAACCTATGGAAAAAGTCACAACCCATCGAAAAGGTCACAACCATTCAAAGTGAAAAGATGCCTATTCAAATTGCACCCTTTGTCTTGGTGTCTTTTCAAAGAAAACACTTATTCATTTCTCATTCACACCTCTTAAAAACCCAACAATTCCCTACATGAATAGGGAATGGCTATATAATGAAAAATGGTTATATGATGAAAAACATGCATGAAAAAACTATGTGATTCATAAGTAAGGATTAATCGCATCTGGATAAGTAGGTTTTTATTTGAACTTTCCGTAGTGAACATATGTCGGATATACTCAGTTACTTGGTAGATTTGATATCTTTGAATCGTCGAGCTTTGGTGTATAACTAGACAACCATATGTCACACAATCAACCCTTGTACCGTCTTTGGTTCTCATTATTTTGTTCGTTTCATCCATGAACACTGCCGGTTTATAAGTCCATAGACAATTGGCCTTACAGAATTCTCCTTGAAGTGGATTAAACTTCACGCTTACATAGGTGATTCCACAATGTGTCATCCCATAGATATACTATTTGATATAGCCCGTTCAAACTTAGAAACCATTAAAAAGTTTTAACATTTTATCCTTGATACTGAACATTGTCTCATCATGAGAATGGACCAAAACGTTATTTTGACAATGTTGAACCGTCATTAATGACTTTGTTTGATCTCCTTGAACCTAGATCTTGGGATCTCCAGTATTCTAGGTAGAGTTACTGCCACGATGACTTGTCCTCGACTATAGTCTCACTCTCTTCGATGATCTTCAACCACATCTCTAGTTAGCTCTTTTGTACGTGGATCCAACACGTTATCTCTTGACTTTACATAGTCAATTGTTATAATTCCTCTAGAGAATAGTTGTCTAACAGTATTATGTCTTCATCGAATATGACGAGATTTTCCGTTATACATCACGCTCCCAACTTTTCAATTACCGCTTGACTATCGCAATGTATGTATACATGTGTCAAGAGTTTGATAGAATTTCTTTCAAGAAATTTTGGAGCCATTCAACTTCTTCACCGACCTTGTCTAAAGCTATGAACTTAGACTCCACTGTGGAGTAGGTGATATGTGTCTGTCTTGACGATTTCCATGACACTATTGATCCTCCACCAATGGTAAGAGAATATCCACTTGTGGATTTAATTTAGTCAATTTGGTTATTCAATTTGCATCACTATATCCCTTAATTGACTGCGGAATAATTATTGTAGTGCAAATCACACTTAGAAATTAGGATATGTTGGGTTCTAAGTGTATTGTAAATGGAAAATGGAGGGAAGAAAAATTGGAGGGAAAGTGAAATGTGTAGTTCACTTTTAAGATGTAAAGTTCTCCCACATTGGTGGGACAAAGAAACATTTTTATGCATATATTGAGATGCATTCCTTCATGTAGATAGTGAGGCAAGAACAAGACAAACTTAACGGCGGCGTCTTCGTCGCTCGCTCGGCTCGGCTTCGGCTTCGGATTTGGATTTGGATTTGGCAATCGATCGAGAGATTATTTTTTGGACAAAATTCATTTGAAACTTGAAATATAGTGATATGTTAATCCAAAAATCCAATAAGAAATGATTCTTCTCCATTTGCGGACGCACATGGCATGTGCGGATGCATGTCACAACGCATCTCGAAGGGACGCATCCATTCGAGTAAGAGACGCACTGGTTGACCTCTGAAAAGCGACTTGCGCGTGCACCTTGGCGACCTGCGGGTGCAGGTGGCACGCAGGCCACAAATAGATTTTGGAAAGTGTCGAACTAAGCACCTGCGGACGCAGGTGGGCCACCTGTGGGCGCAGTGACCGCGACGGTCTGAAACAGTGCTTTTTTTCGTGAACCAATGCTTCTCTTCTGAAGCAACACCTTTTAGCTATAAATACTTGAATTATTTCTCAGGTATTGGTACGAAATTTGTGAAAGAAAAAAATATTCTTCTTCTTGAAAAACTCAAGTGTGATCAACAAATCATTGAGTGCGTTCGAAGTTTGGTAGAATTTAAGGTACCACTATTCTACTGAAGTGAATCATTTTATCCTGGGAGGAAAGATTCCATAACCTCGGGTACTTGAGGGGAATAAATTCCTTAAGGACACACCGTGAATTCGGTGGACTTGATTCTAAATTTTCTGTTTCATCTTCTTTCTTATGGTTTTGCTATTTTTCAGAAAATAGTAGAAACTTCATTTTGATAGTTCATTATTGTTGAACTTGTGTTTGAAGTTGTTGAACTTCTATATTGTTCTTGAACTTAAAGGTGAAGTTCTTGTTGATTAAATACAGATATTTGTACCCGGAAACAACAGGATATACCGTAAACTGATAACTACACTTAAAGTGACGTCATTATACCAATACTTGTGGATTATTAACCTCAGTTGTGGCCATAACTTTTTAACAATATATATTTCTCAACCATTCCACTTCTTTTATGTTTACTTCTTCAAAAATCCAACTAATAGCACATTCACAAATGTGAAAATCCAAGTTGTTATCGATTTTTATTCTATAGAAAACTGCCTTTAATGAAAAGATATATGATAAACCATCAAATGACTAATTCAATCAACTAGTCTTTACTAAGACGAAACTAGTTAAGTGAGAAATTTCACTAACTACCATATCATAGGTTGACATAATACACTAATGTCAATAACCAACATTTTCTGATTCTATCAAAAATCATTATCCTTTACTATTGGTGGCATATTCTATAAAAACCCAATCAATATTTTTCGATTCTATTTTACCCTTTTGAGTTTAAGAACTTGCACTTTGGCGAAACACCCCCACACTTTGAAGTATTCAAATAGGACTTTCTTCCTTTTCATTTTCCTATGGAATATATTGTGTTTTCTATGAAGTACTCGATCGAGTATTCGGCTAGCTGTAAGGACAGCTGCCCCCACAAGTTCTAGAATAAACCAAAACTTTATCAACAAAAACTAATTATTATTAATGATTAATTGATCGTTGTTTTGTTGACCGACAAAGGCGAATAACCTTTTGCCAATGTTCATGTCTATACAAATAATTGTATTTTAACAGACACATCTTTTCATGTATAGTCACAACATTTCAAGTGGCACACTTTCATGAAAGAAAATAACTCCTTGAACAAATATATATTCAATTATCAGTTTGATGGTTTCATAAACTAGTCATATACTAGTAAAAAGCTAAACGATCACCATATCGAATATACTCCAAGGATTTGGTGAGTTTGATATAATACAAGAATGTCATTAAATTTCATATCTTACTCTTTCAAATTAAATTAAACACTACGTCTAGTATTGACTTTACCATAAGCCAAAAACCCCACATTTTAAATATTATTTCATGATGTCAAGAATATTTCCAAGTTTAACGATTTTGAGCAACTCAAAATTAAAGTGCAAAACATGCACAAAAATGCCCTCAATCACTTTGACGTTTGACATGTGTACGTTGCCAACAATGATGTCTCCAAAATGACACCCTTTACATTGTTATTCACTTACTCTGCAAGTGTGTTATAGATTTTATTTTACTATGCAACCCACCAATCACCGTTTCTCACAAACGGTGCCTTTTGATTCTCAGTCAAAAAACCCAATTTCACTAGCAATTCTCTGGAAAACAGAAAATCAGAATAAACCAGAAATTTATCAAACCTTGGAAAGGTTTGCTGTGATAAAAATAGCTTGTGTCATTTCATTTTGGAAAGTGCCAGGCGTGTCGATCACATCTGGTATTTGGCCATTTGGCAATTGGGTTCTTAGGACATCACAAGTAGATATAATTCCAGCAGATTGGGCCTTCGATCTAAATGCCTTTCTTCCAAGAATGCTATTGCATGTTGAACTCTTACCATCTTCGGTACGTCCAATTAGAACCACAACATAGTGGACACGTTTATTTTTATTTTTATTTATTTATTTATTTTGACTTTTGTGTGAGACTTCACTGACATAGACAACAATTAGAACCATTTTCTGGTTCACTATCTACACTTCTTTGCAAACTCTCCATTCCAATTTCACTAGACCAAACGGCCTATTCATTGCCATGAAGTATTTAGCATCAACTATTGAAGATTCAACAAATTCTAGATGCTAACCATGAAGACTCTTGGTCACAGTTGATTCATTCTCCATTTCCAATTCCTCGTCGACACGAGATGACCACATGTTTGAATATATAATAGGAAATGACACAAGATTCCCATTTTCTTGCCAAATGTCGGATTCAATTAACAATCATCATCATATATATTCCAAATCCATATAATGCACAGCCCAACGCACATCTACTGTCCATCTACCATATCTTGAAGCCCACTCACATTCCCTTGATATATTATTGTTATGAGAGATGTTTTAGTACGCCTAAAGTCAGGCTTGGATCTGAGCACAGTACTGAATAATTGCTTACTGACAACAATTGAACTTGGCTTTGTTCATCGAAATAGCCTGATTCAATTCCTAATCATTGGCATATCACGATGCTACAATGACGCACCATACCAGCATATATGTAGTAATAGCAACAATTGTTGATATGCTCAACATCCCTACTCCTCTGCTTATCACTCCTTGGTGTCGTCTATCTTTCTGTTTCCTTAACTAGATTTAATAAAACGGTGAAGTTTTTATATCTTCAAACCAAATTACAAATAGGGTATATTTAATTGGTGAAGTTTTTATATCTTCAAATCAAGTATGAGTAGAAAGTCACTAAGACTTTAAACTAAATAACAGAATAAAACATCTAAAGATCTTTAGTTTCCAAGCCGAGGGTAGAAATCACTAGTCTCCCATGAGTAGAATAATTCATGAAACGCCACAAATTTTCAAGTGACACATTTTCATGAAAGATACAACCTCTTTTTTTTTTTTTTCTTTAAAGAAAAAATTGGTTAGACCGTATCCCATTGGCTCTGTAATATGTCTTTACAGAAACTTAAAATACCCCTGCTCATAATCATTAATTCCATTGAAACAAATAATCAGAACAGCAGTAAACTCGTACCTTTTGTATTTGTCATCCCCAAAGATATAGCCACTTGGAAACTCATTCTCATCTCCAATAATGCAGCATTTGTGATATCAGACATCGGTGGAGACCCAAATCTCACCCATTGTGAATTTATCATCACAACACTTCTGTCGAGCACCAGTCGGGAAATGAGCTCGGGTCTGTACCATGGCAGGGTACTCTCTACCACTAGACGTCACATTAGATGTCACAAAAATTCTAGTCGCCAACCGGGAGTAGAAACTCATAAGAATTTTAGTCACACGACAGAATATAAGGTAAACTAAAATATGATAAAAAGTTTTACCAACTTATTTGAAGAATAAGTACGCACCTCTAATGCTAAAGGACGGGAATAATTCATCCCACAAAACATAATTCACATAGTTACTTTTATGTGAAATCATATAGTTCCAAATTGTGCATTTACCGGTATAAAAAACTAGATCGCTACTTTGAGGTACTTCAAATGAACAGGTACATTGTATTCTCAAATGGGCACCTCTTTGCTTAGACAACTTCTACAAAATTATGTCGGCTGGGCTAGTGATGATATAACCATCCATGCTATGATGCCATCTTTCCGATCATACTTACCAAATTTCATGTGCCAAACACTCTTAGCCTTTAAATTGAAGATATTGTGATACGTCATTCCACTCCATGTTTTTACTTTATCAATCATTTGAAACACAAAATGTAAAATTATAAATTCATTAAGATTGTTAGTATCCTGTGTTTAAAATAGTAAATCAGAAAAAATAAAATTAAAAAATAGAAGAACAAAGAACTTAATTAAAATATTCGAGTCCACAATTTTCTTGTGTGTACTTAAGGAATTTAATTCCCTCATTGTATCCGAGGTTATGGATTACTTCCTCCCAGCATAAAACGGATATACCTATCGATGGAGTAGCGGTACCTCAAACGCCAACGACTTCATCGAACGCAAAGAACGACAACAAATCACATAAAGACTCTATATTTATTTATTTGTAAGAAAATATCCAGAAGAAGTTCAGAAAATTCGATCCTGGAAACTAAGGCTAGTCCTCTGAATTTATAGCCAACGAAAAGGTAATATGAAGAGGTGTTTATTGTGCCTTATCGGAAAAGTCACAACCCATCGGAAAGGTCACAACCCATCGGAAAGTTCACAACCACTCAAAGTGAAAAGGTGCCTATTCAAATTGCACCCTTTGTCTTGGTGTCTTTTCAAAGAAAACACTTATTCATTTCCCATTCACACCTCTTAAAAACCCTGCAGGTCTCTCATGTGGGAGACTCAGGATCGAATCCAGTCTCCAGCTGCCATTCAGCCATGAGCTCGTCGCATGGGGCTTGCTTAGTATGGTTTACATCTTCTGTGTGGGTTGCGAGTTATTGCATAGTGAGTAGATTACCAAAAAGTGCTCACCGATAGGCAAAGATCGTGGCATAGGTTGTGGATGTCCGATAAAATTTCTTTCAATAATGTTGACTTTTACTAGTAGAATAGTAAAATTAAAATTGACTAAAAAAATGCTAAGAGGTAGACATTACTAAATTAAATGGACGGATTGGTTCTTTCTTTCAAGCTCAAAATAGGTTGTTTAGTGTTATATCTCACTCGTGCTCTCTCCAGGAATCACATTATTCTGACATAGTAATCCAAGGGAACTCAATTCTTATAAGTTTTAATTGATTTGTTTGTTCTTTTATAATTTTTAAGTTTCTAATTAAAAAAAAAAATTATGTTATGGTTCTATACAATAGATCAAGTCTAAAAAATGTCTTTTTAGAAGTATTTTGACATAATTTTTCATAGGTTAATTTGGCCGACATATATTGGGCGAATCAAAATGAACTTAGTCGATAAATAGTTGGATCAATTATCCCTTCAAATTTAAAATGAGTTGAACGAATCATATTTTTTATGAGTTAGGTTTATCACCCCTAACTACAAGTGATCAGAAGGTGTCTATATCTCAGAAATTAAATTTAATGCTAAAAGACTTTTTTTTTTTTTCACAAAAGAAATTCTTCCGGATTGGAAAATTTAATTTAATTGGTTTACTTACAGTTACACAGTTACGAGATAGTGATCTGTTTTATAAGGAAATACTAGTTGTTATTGGCTAGTACTTTTTGATTCTATCTTTGAAAAATAATATTTTTTTTATAAATTTTCAAATTTTACCGGTGAATCTTCGTTATAAATTGCATTAGTATGGTTAAAGTTACAATTGTCCCTCAAAATCTTTTCTACATCATTTCCATCATATTTATATAGGATATTTTTGTAAAAAGTAATTTATTTTTAGAAATTATGCAATTCATATTATTTTTAATATATCAAACCAAACACTGCATAAGAAAAAAGCAAGCATAACTAATGCAAGTATAACTAACACAAGCATTACTAATACACCATATTTTACACTATTCTTATATACTCTACCAAACGACCCCTAAGTTATATGGTTGTCAGTTGTCACTTTCATATCAAAATTCCAAATTTAGATTATTCTAGAACTAAATACAGAGTGTTAATTTTTCTGGACATACTTCTTCTATAACTCTGATCCAAACTTTATTAAGGAAATAAAAGAAATAAATAGCTAATCCAACTCAAAACAGAACCAAATATTTGCCACAAAAATGGTTGCGTTTATGAAGGAAAATGTTTTTCAAGAAAATAAGTGATTTTTTTGTACTTTTTGATGTTTTATAAGTAAGCAAAACATATTATGCAAAAGTATTTTATATAATCTAAGCAAACACTAATGAGTGTGGGGATAAGGAAATGGTGGAGGGGGATGGGGCGTGTTGGAGGATGAGCTGAATGTCATTTATGTAATTTGATTTTCCTAATCCAACAAAAAATGTCATTTTCGCAATTTTTCAAAAACTAATTTTTTTAGACAAAATATTTTTTTTCAAAAATTTAGCCAATTAAATATGAATTTTTTTTAAAAAAAAATTAATATTTTTCTCAATACCAAACACACCCAAAATCACTTTTAACTTTTCCATTTCAATGATAACGTAAATTGCACCAACCGTAGTTTTGATTATAACGTAACTAAAAACCAAAAGAATTTTTTAAAAAAAAAAAGGAAAAGAAAAAAGAAAGCACAGTCACACATATGATAACCTGAATAAAATATAGGTATATGTCGTTTCCTTTTTTTCTTTTTTTTTTTGGTTTCTCACCAGATGTCCGGTATCTGTATTAGAGCTCCGACTAATCTGGATCACGCACTGCAGGGCCCATTCTGGGGTTGACGCTACCAACAAGATTTTCTCCATACTCAGGGCTCGAATTCGAGATCTCTGGTTAAGGGTGGAGCAGTCTCACCACTGCACCACAATCCATGTTGGTAGTATATGTCATTTTATTCGTGAGATCTATCGAAAACAGTCTCTCTATCCGATAAAAATAGTGGATAAGGTCAACATACATTTTATCCTCCATAGACTTTACTTATTAAATTATACTGAATATATTATTATTATTATTATTATTACTACTACTACTACTACTATTATTATTATTATTATTATTATTATTATTATTATTATTATTATTATTATTATTACAACAAAGTGTTCTCAATTAGGACTCCATGATGATGGTGACCTTTTTTGCCTTTTTCTGAATTTGGTGAAGTTTTTAGGTGCAATACTTGTCCATTCAAGGTATGCCATGCCCAAAAGATTTTATTTCCTAATTAGAAGAAAAAGAAATTTATTTGTCCAAAGAATCATTTGTTTTTTTAATTGGAAAATAAAACAAAAGAAATTCTTCTCAAATTGGAAAGTTTCTTTCGTTTGGTTTACTTACACCTTTACGAGTTAGTGATGAGTTTCACACTCTCTAAATCTAATTCGTGCCATTAAGAAGATTGGTTGTCTAAAACCACTACTACTCACACTAGTAGAAATAGCGATAACTAATTAACTTTCAATTTTATCTTTAAAAAAGAGTCACTATTATAAAAGTTTCAAATTTCACCGTTAAAATTTCAGAACTTTTTTGCTTTTTTTGGGGGGGGGAGGGGGGGGGGGGGGTTTTGAAATGAGTCAATGGCTACCTTCTTAGTGGAAATGAAACCCCCTCTCCACCCTCCAAATATTAGCTTATCTTTTCCTAAACATAACACCGAAAGTACATTCCTTCAATCTTCAATCTTTACTTGGAAAAAAAGAAGAGAATATCTTATAATATATGTGTTGTCCCTTTCATATCAAATATTCTAAATTTTATTATAATTCTAGAACCATATAATTAAAGAGTGTTTTTCTAGAAGAATACAACGAGTGTCTTCTCTATTTGATTTCATATGGTCACTCAACTAATAGTTATGAATTATCTAGAGTAAATTCTTATTTTTCACTCCAAGATTCCACGTCAAGCACTCTCACAATAATATATATGTCTGAAAATAATACTTCCAAAATTATGTATATATCCGAAATCTAAGAAAAGAAAAGAAAAAAAATAACTAAACCACCACCAAAAAAAGAAAAAAGAAACATCTAAGTTAATCTTTGCCTCGTAAAACAATATCACATTTAACTAATTTTCCATCTCAATATTGTTAACATAAATTGATTACAAGCATAATTTATTGAAAAAATATAATAACTGAAGCTATATAGGTAGAAGTGGTTCCAATGCACTTTTCAAGTTTCCAACATCCAATAAAAGGCAGTCTAGTGGAACATATCTATCTCTATACAAGGGTGTGAAGCCAGCTAGGGCCGAGGGGTTCATCCGAACTCCGTTTGACGAAAAATTATATTATTTAAACATAATTAAAATGTTCTTTTTTATCTATTCATGATAGATATTGAACCCAGTTCAGTTTCTTCTTGTGTTTACGTCTTCATATTTTGAACCTTCTTAGTGAAAATTTTGACTCTGTCACTGTCTCTATATACTATATACACTTATTATATATTGAGAGTTATAAGCAACAAAATCTTCTTCAATTAGTATTCATGATCTCTACTCCATGATAATGATGGTGACCTTCTTTTCCTTATTCTATGTTTAGTGAAGTTTTGTAGATGTAATACTTGTCCATTCAAGGGTTGCCACCAAAAGATTTTGTTTCCTGTTTAGTAGAAAAAAAATTGATTTGTCTTAAAGAATCATTTGGGTTTTATTCTTCCTCAAAAGCTCATGTTGGATGTGAAATCCTTAAGTTGAGTGGACCACGATAGCTTAGATAACTAATTATGTTGTTCGGACTTGTTAAAAATATTGTTGCATTTATATATATCTCGTGTGTGTTTTTGTGGGACTATCTCGTGTTAGATTTTTAAAAATATGTTATTCTCTAAGGGAATGTGCTATGAGGTGGAGTGAAGTTGAGGTGTGTTGGAGGACGGAGATAATACAATCAATGTGAAATGCTATTTGCAGAACCTGTTTTCTATACTTCCACTAAAGAAACTATGTTCTTCATTTTTAAGCAACTTGTTTTTCAAAATGTTTTTAAAAAAATTGACCAATCGAATTTGAAAAAATTAAAACAATATTTCCTCCCTATCGAACACCATCTAATATATTAAGCATGAATACTTTAGAAATAAGGACATAATTAAGTTCTTCCAAAATATTTAGATTTGTGACCATTGACCAAAATAAAAGAGTACATTTGTTTATACCTTATGTCATTTCCCAGTAAAATTTCCGATTTAGATAATCTTAAATCAGCAAATAGTTAGATAATCAAAGTTATATTTCTGTTAAGCATATTTGTCTTCTCTCAACAACTTCCATACTTTGTGTTGAATAATTGGACTTCGACTTGGCTTTTTAAATTTTTATTCCATTTATCTTGGATTGAAGTAAAGCATTCTTAATTTCATTTATTGAACAATTCAACAAAAAAAAAAAAAAAAAAAAGCACTAGTTATGTGATACTGCTAGATATGTGCTAGCTAGTGTAACACTACGCTAGAGCGTTACACTTCAAATTTAAATTCTATGGTTTCGGGTTTGAACACACAATTCTATCATTGTCCATTTGATTTATCAGGTTCAAAATCTATTATGTAATAATTTTTTTTAATGATATATATTTAGCGATAAAGTTTGAATTAAAACTATTGAATTCGGATAAATCTGTGTCTTGTACACTACCCTGGCTAGGTGCAGCTTACCTTAAGCTATTATCTGATATCTTTGCCACATTATCATACCCCATCATGGTCAATTCTTTTTAATTTTTTATACATAATATATTAAATTTTTTTGTTATTTTTGGACCACTTGTGGTCGGTTTTTGATTAAAAAAATTTTATGTTGGTCGGTTTTTATACATAATATATTAAATTTTTATTTATTTTTTTTTTATAAAAATGGACCACAAGTGGTCAGTTTTTAATTAAATTTTTTTTTAATGAAAAACCGACCACTTATGGTCTGTTTTTGATTCCCAAAAAATTAATATAAATAAAATAAATAGACAACGTAAAACCTAATATATTTTTAAAAGATATTAAATATTTTTTTTAATTATATCGACCACTTGTGATCGGTTTTTTATTTAATAAATACTAAAATCAATTAATATTAAAAAAATCGACCACTTGTGGTCTTTCTGTAAAAAGAATTAAGAAAAACCTATCACATGTGGTCGGTTTTTGTAAAAAAAAAAATATTAAAAATAAATCAAGAAATATTAAATATATTAAATTAAATAAATAAATAACATAAAATATAATCTTTACTTTAATATTGTCTATCGAGTATATATATACATATATATGCGTATATCTCATGTAGTTATTTACGTAGTAGTCAAAATCTAATTGAATGTATACAAGTATATTGAATATGTTGATATCATACGATCGAGGTAATAATATATTGTTGGAGTTATAATAATGTAAGGTAAATAATCTATAATTCATCAGAGTATAAGGAATATGTTGTATTATGGGATAATATACTAGTGCATGTGATGTATACGTATATCTCGTGTAGTGATGTACGTAGTAGTCAAAAGTTAACTGAATTTATCCAAGTATATTGAATACGTTAATATCATACGATCGATGTAATAATATACTGTTGGAGTTATAATAATGTAAGTTAATTAACCGATAATTCATTAGAGTATATGTAATGAGTTGTATTACGAGATAATATATATATTCGTGTATGTGATCGTATATAATACGTATTCAGAAGCTGATCGTCGATGCAGTATGTATATATATGTGCATATCTCGGGTAGTGATGTACGTAGTAGTCAAAAGCTAACTGAATCTATTAAAGTATATTGAATAATACGTTGATAGCATACGATCGAGAAAATAATATATTATTGGAGTTATTATAATGTAAGCTAATAAACTGATATCCCAACATAGTATATATGTGCATAGAACACGTATTACGAGGTAATATACTCATGTGTGTGATGTATATCATACGTATTCAGAAGCTAATAGTTGATAGAGTATATGTATATATACATATATCTCGTGTATTAATGTATGTAGTAGTGAAAAACTAATTAAATCTGTCCAAATATATTAAATACATTGATATCATATGATCGACGTAATAATATATTTTTGGAGTTTTAATAATTTAAGGTAATTAACCTATAATTCATCGGAGAATATATGAAATACGCTTTATTTTGGGGTAATATTCGTGTATGTGATGTATATAGTATGTATTCAGAAGTTGATAGTCGATATATCCAAGTATATTTAATACGTTGAGATTATACGAACGAGGTAATATATATTGTTAGAGTTATAATAATGTAAGCTAATTAATTAATCGATAATTCATCAGAGTATATGGAATACGCTGTATATATGTATGTATATCTCGTGTATTGATGTACGCAATAGTCAAAAACTGACTGAATATATCCAAGTATATTTAATACGTTGACATTATATGATCGAGGTAATAATATATTGTTGGAGTTACAATAATGTAAGCTAATTAATCAAAAATTTATCAGAGTATATGGAGTACATTGTATTACGAGATATATAGTTCAAAAGATAATTAACCAAAAACCCATCCTAGTATAGGAAATACATTGATATTATTATAGGATTGAGGTAATATACTACCCGTATTAATGTGACGATGAATTAACTAATTATTCAATTTATATAAATTGTATTAAATTATTTTGTATGTTATTATAAATATTATGCAAATGATTATGTTTTTTTTAATTTTTTTAAATAAAAACCGATCACAAGTAGTCGGTTTTTGAATATTTAATTATTTTTTAAACAAAATCGATCAATTGTGGTCGGTTTTTGGTCAAAAAATTTTAAAGATTAGGGCAACACTTACTTCTCTCCCCTATTTTCCTCTCTCTTCTCTCGCGTCTCTCTTCTCTTTCCATCGTTGTTGTCACTGTGTTGCCGTCACCGTTTGTTGTTGCCGTCGTTGTTTGCTGTTGCTACCGTCGTCGTTCGCTGTTGTTGTCGTCGCCGTTCGTTGTTGCTGCTGTCGCCGGTCGCTGCTCCTGCCGTCGCCGTTGTTGTTGCTCCGGTAGTGGCTGTTGGATAGTTGCTTTTGCAGCGATTCTCTATTGATTGCCCTAATTTTGAAATTCTTCGGAAAAGGTAAATACCTTTCTCTTTATTTTATTTTATTAGCTACTGTTATAGTGAGAATGATGGGATTATTTGTTGTAGAATGTCTTGAAAGACATAGGTTTTGTGTGAAAGATTATGGTTCAGTGTTTAGTTTAGCTTAAATATTTGTGCTTTTGTTTTCTTTCGATTCAATGTTTTGGCTCAATATGTTTTGTTTCAAGATTTTAGCTCACTGTGTTGGTCTCAATATTTGTTTGTTGATGTTCTAGTGCATTGATTCTCAATATTTGTTTGTTGAACACACCCATAAAGAAGTGAAAAATTACAAGACAAAATTTGACTTGAAGTACCAAAAGTGAGGATTGGTAACAGATTAGGGCTCTATCTTTCGAATTGTAAAGCAGTTACTCCATCTATTGATTGCCCAACGGATGAAGATGTATTGGTTGAGCCACGTACAAAAGCTACACATGTAAGAATTACATTGGTACTTATGATTTTTTTTTACTAAAGTTTACATTATTTAACTATGAATAGTTTAGTATCTTTTTATTATTAATTTTTTACTTTACTTTAAATATAGGACAAATATGTAATGAAGATTACTGAATTACGTGATACTCGGTCTCCTAGAAGTCGGGAGAACCCAATACCTCAAGATGTAGAGGAAAAGTATTGGCTAGAGTATGCGGGTACTCCGATTAGAGGTGTAGCCTACGGCTACCCCAAAAAATACTTTACGGAAAATATTAGGTCTTCGCATTGTAGATCCTCCTCTACCCCACCAGTTGATAGAGAAATCGTTATTTCGTTACAGAATATGGTTTCTCAGCTCACTCGAGAACTTGCTGCACAGGCTGAGAGGTCGAGGAAGAAAGAGGAGGAAACTGCTGCGCAAATGAAAATGATGTAAGAGCAGATTCTAAGTTTTCTTCATTCTTCAAGGATTCTTCCTCCGTGTCCCGGTAATACACCTCGGACTGCGAGAGGCCTAACCCACTTGACGATTACACTACGGAGGAAGAGGATAAGGATGGGGATGGGGATGGGGATAGGGATGGGGATGGGGATGATGAGACTGAGTTGTAGCTTACTCTTTATATGGTTTAGTGGTTTGTAGTTTATTTTTGATTTGTAAACTTAGATGTTTGAATGATTTGATTATGATGTTTGAATGATTTAATTTTAATGTTTGAATGATTTATATCTGAATTGGTGGGCTGTAATATTTAAGTAGCAGGTTTTATTTGAAAATGCAGCATATATGCTGCAATTTTTTTTAAAAAAAATACCAGAAAAATCGATCACTTGTGGTCAGTTTTTTAAAATTTACCAGAACAACCTACCACAAGTGGTCGGTTTCTGGAAATTTACTAGTAAAAACCTACCACTCAGAAACCGACCACTTGTGGTAGGTTTTTTTGGAAAATTTTTAAAAGTGGTCGGTTTTATTAAAAAAAATAATTAGACAAAAGCGACCACATGTGATCGATTTTAATAAAAAAATTATAATAATTAAATAAAAATGACTACTAATGGACATTTTTTAAAAATATATAATCAAAAAAATAATCAATTTCTTTTTAAATAAATTAACTAATTAAAGCAAACCGACCACATGTGGTAGGTTTTTTTTAAAAAAAATTAATTACATAAATAAATAAAATCGACCACATATGGTGGTCAAAATTTTTAATTTTATTTGTTTAATATAATAAAATTATTATAAAAAATTATTTTTAATAAATAATATTGATTTATAAATACATAAATAAAAAATTAGAAAAACCGACCACTTGTGGTCGATTTTGCAAAAGCTACCACTATTTTACCGACCACAACTTGTGGTTGGTTTTGTGGTAGGTAAATGGACAAAACCGATCACATGTGATAGCTTTTTGTGGTCGGTTTTCCAATTTTTTTAGTAGTGATATTAACTAACTCTACATTACCGCTGGCATCTAATCAACTAGCAGCTAAATGCTTATCATAGTCATACTCCTCAATATAAGTTAAGAGTGATCTAGGTAGATATAAGATGTTCAAAGTAGTCCTCCTCAAGCAAGTTCTAATTCAAAGATTTTAATGCTAGATTTATACAAACATTGTGTTGTTTTTCGGGTTTGGTAAAATCTGTATTTTCCAACAATAACTTCAATCACATATTTAAACTAAATAAGAACAATCACAGGAAGTTGTAACTTTGTATTTTGCAACTTTAAACCTCAAAAAAGGTTCAACTCAACTCATGAACATCAACTTTAAGTTCAAGAACAAGTTCAAGAACTACAAAGAGGTTCAACAACTTCAAACACAAGTTCAACAACTATGAACTATCAAAATGAAGTTTCTACTATTTTTTCTGGAAAATAGCAAAACCGTAATAAAAAAATGAAGACAGAAATGGAGAATCAAGTCTATCGAATTCACGGTGTGTCCTTAAGAAATTTATTCTCCTCAAGTACCCGAGGTTATGGAATCTTTCCTCCCAGGATAAAATGATTCACTTCAGTAGAATAGTGGTACCTCAAATTCTACTGAACAACGAACTCACTCAACGATTTGATGATCACACTTGAGTTTTTCAAGAAGAAGAGAGTGTTTTTCTTTCACTTAAAATCGTCTCTATACCTGAGGAAAAATTCAGGTATTTATAGCCAAAAGGTGTTGATTCAGAAGAGAAGCAATGGTTCACGAAAAAATCATAATGTTTCTATACGTCGCGACCACCTGCGCCCACAGGTGGTCGACCTGCGTCCGCAAGTTACTTTACTGCATGAAGCAGAAACTTCTGCGTTGGTTTGCGCTGGCACCTGCACCCGCAGGCCGCCAGATGCGCGCACAGGTCACTGCGTCGCCTCCAACCAGTGTGTCTCTTGCCTCGAAGGATCACGTCTCTTCGAGGTGCGTTGTGACATGTGTCCGCACTTGCCATGTACGTCCACAAATGGAGAATATTTTCTTATTGGATTTTTTTGGGTTAAAACTTCACTAAATCTCAAGTTTCAAATGAATTTTTTCCAAAAAGATAATCTCTCGATCAATCATTTGACAAATCCAAATCCAAAACCAAAGCCGAAGCCGAACGAGCGACGAAGACGAAGGTGCAAGGCTTAACTTTTTCTTGCCTTCTATCCACTTGAAGGAATGCATCTCAATATATGCACAAGAAAGTTCCTTTCTCCCACCAATGTGGGAGAAACACTCTTCTTCAAAGTGAAAACACAATTCACTTTTTTCCTCCATTTTCCATTCATATTTCATCACTAGAACCCAACAATCCCCCACATGAATGGGGAATGGCTATTTCATTTAAAAATATTTGGACAAGTGTGTGATCAGCAAGCAAAGACAAATTGCATCTGGATAAGTAGGTTTCTTTTTGAACTTTTCGTAGTGAACTTGCATCGGATGCACTCGGTCAATCGGTAGATGTGATATCTTTGAACCGTCGAGCTTTAGTGTACACCTAGACAACACAAGTCACACAACTAGCCTTTGACCATTTATGGTTCTCACGGTTTTGTTCGTTTTAGCCATGAACACGACCTGGATTCATGAGAGCGTACAGAATAGGACTTTACTATCATTCTCCTTGAAGCGGCTTCCCCTTCACCCTCACATAAGTGATTCCTAAACGTTTCAATCCTATAGATCAAACTATTTGGTCAAATCTGTCAAACTTAGAAACCATTAAAAGACTACCAACCATAAGTCTTATCCTTGTTTCTGGAACATTGTCTTCATCACGAGAATGGGTTGAGTTTATTGACAATGTTGAACCGTCAGTCACAACTTTGTTTGATCTCTTTCAACCTAGCTCTTGGGATCTCCAGCCTTCTAGGTAGAGTTACCGCCATGACGACTTGTCCTAGGCCGTAAACCCATGTCCATCAATGATCTCTCAACTTACTTTCTAGATAGGCCTTTTGTAAGTGGATCCGACACATTATCCTTTGACCTTACATAATCAATTATGATAATTTCACTAGAGAGTAGTTCTCTAACGGTATTATGTCTCTGTCTTATATGACGAGATTTATTGTTATAAATCATGCTCCCTGCCCTACCTATCGCAGCTTGGCTATCACAGTGTATGCATACTGGTGCCAAAGGTTTGGGCCAATAAGAAATATCCTTCAAGAAATTTTGAAGCCATTCAGCTTCTTCACCGGCTTTATCTAACGCGATAAATTTAGATTCCATTGTAGAACGTACAATACGTGTCTATTTGGATGATTTCCAAGAGACTGCTCCTCCACCTAAAGCAAACACATATCCACTCGTGGATTTTACTTCATTTGATCTGGTGATCTAATTTGTATCACTATATCTTTCAATTACAGTAGGATATTTGTTATAATGCAAAGCATAGTCTTGAGTATGTTTTAGATACCCCAAAACTCTTTTCATTGTCATCTAATGAGTTTGATTGAGATTACTCGTGTACCGACTCAATTTACTAATAGCGCATGTTATATCTGGTCGCATACAATTCATGATGTACATCAAACTTCCCAACACTCTTACATACTCCAATTGTGAGTTACTTTCACCTTCATTCTTTCGAAGTGCATAGCTCAAAGTTCAGCCCTTCCTTTCTGCAATCCCATTTGATTGAGGTGAGTATGGGGTCGTAGTTTGATGGAAAATTCCATTTTCCAAACATATCTCCACAAAAGAAGATTAATATTCTCCACCCGATCACTTCTTATCATTTTGATTCTTTTATCCAACTAATTTTCAACTTCAATTTTATATTGCCTAAATGCATCTATTGTCTCATCCTTACTATTGAGCAAATAGACATAACAGTATCTAGTGCAGTCGTCAATAAAAATTATGAAATACTTTTTTCCACCACTAGATGGTGTCGACTTCATATCACAAATGTTTGTGTGAATTAAGTCTAAAGGATTGGAATTCCTTTCAACAGACTTATACGGATGCCTAGTATACTTCAATTCAACACATATTTGAAACTTTGATTTACTTCACTCAAAGTTAGGCAAAACTTCCAAGTTAATCAGTTTTTCGCAAGGTTTTGTTATTGATATGGCCCAAACGTTCATGCCACAATTTATTTGACTCAAGCAAGTAAGAAGAAGTCTCAACTTTATTCTTTTCAATAGCCATTACATTAAGTTTGAAAAGACCCTCAAAGAGGTAGCCCTTTCCTACAAACATTTCAATCTTGCTTATTTCAACTTTCTCCAAAACAAACACACCTTTAAACCCGTTTTTAACGAGTAGTGTTATCGACACTAAGTTCTTCCTAATAGTAGGAACATGGAGAATATTGTTGAGAGTCAACACCTTGCCGAAAGTCATTTTTAGGAATATATTCCCACTTCCTTCAACCTTGGATGTTGAATTATTTCCCATAAAGATCACTTCTTTGGGACCAGCGGTATCATAAGTAGCAAAAGCTTCTTTGTCCGCACAAACATATCTAGTGGCTCCTGAATCTAACCACCATTCATTTAGATTTCCAACTAGATTATATTCTGTGATAATTGCACACAGATTTTCTATCTTTCCAATTGCTTCCAACATGTTTATCTTATTTTTTCTCTTTTTCCTTTCTAGAACTTGACAACTTAAAGCTTTATGGCCAACTTTACTACAATTGTAGCACTTGCCTTTGAACTTTTTCTTGTTCTGCTCTTTCTCTTGTCTAGAAGAATTCTTCCTCTTCATATTATGTGCAACATTATCTTTAACAAGATTTACACACATCATTGTTGATTTCTCACGCAATTTAATATCCTCTTCTATCTTGAGACGAATCACAAGATCTTCTAAACCAAACACTTGGTTTTCAAACATTATTTTTTCTGAAACATGGGGATATCTACTTGTGAACATTTTCATTTCAAGTTTGGTTAGCCAAAAGAACATCATTTGCTGTCATTCTTTGAAGTTCACACCAGAATATTTTTTTGGTTTCTCTATCGTTTCCGTTGCTTCAGCAATGTCTGAATGACTTAATGACGCAACATTGGTGGCCGTTGGGACAACACCAATCACAACCGAATCAATTCGTTGTTCAGTTTCATTCGTCATTTCCTTGTCAAGCTTTGTATTTTCAGAATACTAATAATAAAGATTTTAATCTTTAAACACTTGTTTCTAGTCAACAATGAAGTTTTTATGTCTTCAAATTATCAACGAATGAACTTTGAAATTTGACAAAGTTTTTATATTCTTCAAATCAAAAACAAATTCAAACGGAGTAAAAATCCATAGATTTTAAACTCCAGAAACTAATACAAAGAGTTCAATGAATCGGTGAAGTTTTTATATTCTTCAAACCGAATTCACTCACTGATTTCTCGATGAAGTTTTTATATTCTTCTAACCGAGGGAGTAGAAATCAAAAGACTTAGTCTCCACAGAATCAGAACAAATTACCAAGTACTTATAAATTCCTTAAGATTGTTGTTTTCCGAGTTTGGTAAAATCTGTATTTTCCAACAATAACTTCAATCACATGTTCAAACTAAATAAGAACAATCATATGAAGTTGTAACTTTGTATTTTGCAACTTTAAACCTCAAAATAGATTCAACTCAACTTATGAACATCAACTTTAAGTTCAAGAACTACAAAGAGGTTCAACAACTTCAAACATAAGTTCAACAACTATGAACTACCAAAATGAAGTTTCTACTATTTTTTCTGGAAAATAGCAAAACCGTAAGAAAAAGATGAAGACGTCAATGGAGAATCAAGTCCACCGAATTCACGGTGTGTCCTTAAGGAATTTATTACCCTCAAGTACCCGAGGTTATGGAATCTTTCCTCCCAGGATAAAATGATTCACTTCAGTAGAATAGTGGTACCTCAAATTCTACCGAACAACGAACTCACTCAACGATTTGATGATCACACTTGAGTTTTTCAAGAAGAAGAGAGTGTTTTTCTTTCACTTAAAATCGTCTCTATACCTGAGGAAAAATTCAGGTATTTATAGCCAAAAGGTGTTGCTTCAGAAGAGAAGCAATGGTTCACGAAAAAAATCACACTGTTTCTGTACGTCGCGACCACCTGCGCCCGCAGGTTACATTACTGGACGAAGCAGAAGCGTTGGCCTGCGCTGGCACCTACGCCCGCAGGTCGCCAAATGTGCGCGCAGGTCACTGCGTCGCCTCCACCCAGTGTGTCTCTTGCCTCGAAGGATCACGTCCCTTCGAGGTGCGTTGTGACATGCGTCTGCACTTGCCATGTGCATCCACAAATGGAGAATATTTTCGTATCGGATTTTTTTGAATTAAAACTTCACTAAATCTCAAGTTTTAAATGAATTTTGTCCAAAAAGATAATCTCTCGATCGGTCATTTTCCAAATCCAAAGCCGAGCGAGCGACGACGATGGCGGCGCGAGGCTTAACTTGTTCTTGCCTCAATATGAATGTTGAGATTTAAAAAGTATGATGATGCACAAAATAAATTGAAAGACAGAATCAATAAACTTATTCTTCAATTATGTGGCTCAAAAATAAGGAAAAAGAACTTGTTTAGCTTAGAACAAGTACCAAGTGGAAAGTGAAAAAGAAAAAAAATAAAAGCGAAGAATTTAGTAAAAGTGACACTAAAAGATTATTCAAAGTAATTGACGCCGCATATAAAATTCTTTTTCCACCAAACATAGAATAAAAAATGGTTAATTCTGTGTGTACATTAAAATATAATTCGTAGGGTAATGGGCAATATGACTTAGGTTGGAATAATGTTGGGATTTGTAGGGGCAGCCTTTGTTCTTCTCTTATTCTTATCCTTCAAAATTTGCGCCCTTCCCCTAACAAACCATGTGTTAGAAAAATAAATTGCAGTCCAGTACATTAAAGCTCTCACTATGCACAAAGTTCAAGAAAGGGTCGATCACAAGGGTTTATTATGCGTTGCCTTAACCCACATTTCTATAAAAGACTGTTTTCACGGCTTGAACCCATGATCTTCTGGTCACATTTCAACAACTTTACCAGTCATTTAAGAAAAAAGGAATAAATAAATCGACTTTGGTGGTGTAATTATTGTCTTTAAGAAATTTGAGCTTCTGATCACTTAAATTGTTATTGTAGGAATGGCGACAAAATTCCTCCAAAATTCTAAAAGCTAATAAAACTCAAATTTTCAGCAATTAACTTGAATTAACTTGAAGGATCATAGGTTTTTTTTAAAGAGTAGTAATAAGTTCTATGCACTTATTGTTTGTCCCTAAATCTGTAATTTGGGATAACAATGAAATTTATAGTTAAGGATTAAGCACACACAAATTTTAAGAGTGATGAAGGACTAAATAGTTCTATGCTGTTGAATGGATTGGCATCGTCATTTAGATGTGGTTGTATACCTTGACCGGTGTTGTCTCTGTCGAGCTGGATCTGATTAGACTTTGTCATTTAGATGTTGTTATATATGATTCCTCCGAGCTTAATCAAAAGTTTTGAATTCGAGCTTGAGGTATGGAAAAAAATTATGATAGAAAGTATTTCACCCTTTAAACGGTCATACATGATAAGAATTTGAATTAATCAAGAATCCAATACACCTACTCTAGGGGGTATAGGTCTACCTTTGATGACATAAACAATTGCATCATGCTTAGAGTATATATATGAAAAAATGACTTGAAGTTATATTCTCGTACATGTGTTTGGATAATGAACGTAACATCACTTGAAAGAGATATTAGGACAATTAATTAGCATTACTTGAAAAGAATCCTAGAACTAATTAACACGTTGATTTCAGAATTCAGACTCCTCCGAAAAAGTAATTCTAACTTTTTTAAAGATCATTGTAAGTGGACTTCGATTTCTCTGGGTGACAAACTTGAGCACCACAATGAGTGCCATTAATTATCTGTAACATTACAAAATTAAATTAAAAAATTAATCAAGTGTATTCCATTTGTTACAAATTAAACATTTTGGGTTCAGAATAAAAGTGAACCACAAGAATTAATTGTAAGCAGTCTTACCTTGCATTTCTGTCATAGAAGTTGTTTCAAACATCTTGTGATCCTAAATTAAAATTATGACAAATATATCAAAATGTCCTTGAATCTTGTGGTGTTAAACATGTCACGTAAAAAATTAAAATTAAAATATTATCAAAAAAAGAAAGAATTATTCTTTTTAAACGGAGGGAGTATAAGATATTTGAGTTGTTTGATCATCAAAAAATATATATTCCTTTATATAGGCGTGAGCTAGGGTTTACGATAAAATAATTCCCAAGAAACCCTTATGGACCTTATAATTTGAAGATAATTATTGAACGCATCTTACATAATCCTATTTTAAATCCCGTAAAATTTCGATGTCTACAATTGAGTCTCCACGGTAAAGGGTGAAGAACTAAGAACTCCAGACATTTACTGAAAACTCCAGCTTTGACCCCTTCGGTCTAATTATGTTCTTATGTTCTTAAGAAAACGACTCATCCGGGGTTCGAAAACAGAAAGCACATGCGAATATGGAGAAAAAGATGTCGGCACCCAGTCGGCCGTGGGCGCCAAGCGACACTTCTGTAACCTGCCGAGATCCCTGGAAAGTCGGTCGTGCGCGCCAGGCGCCCATTCTTACGATTGTGTGAAAAACACTCAAAACAATCTCTTTTTTTTGTTTTCCACCAGATCTAGTATCTGTTGTTTTCTGGATTTTCTGTGAAGAACGTTGATAAACTAAGCATACAGATTTTTGTTCTAAGTCCACAGTTAGATTGTGTGTTCTTAAAGAATCTAATCCCCTCACTATTATTCGAGGTATGAATTAATTCTTCCCAGGATAAAATAAAACTCTATTCTACAATATCGGCAATGAAAATTGTAGAATTTCGTCAAACTCAAGAACGGATTATTCACACACTAGCTGAATTTATGTTGTAGAAGAAGAGAGTTTTTAGTTGGCCAGAACTTTGTTTTTCTACTTAATACTTACTGAATACCTGATAAAGAAAAATACAGGTATTTATAGTCAAATACGCACTGTTTTAAAAGGATGTACTGCTTCGAAAAGTTGCGTTCTGGAAATAATGCATCGCTTCTGGATTGTGGCATTGTTTTTGGAATGGTTGTACTATTTTGGAATGATGCACTGCTTCATGAACAGTCGCAAACGTGTCCAAAAAATTAGTCTCTCGATCATTTGCCAAATTCAAATTTGAAGCCGAGTGACGACGATGACGGCGCGAGGCTTGATTTCTTCTTGACTAACTATCCATACAAAGGAGTACTTCTTAATATAAAGGACAAAAAATTTCTTTTTTCCACCAATGAGGGAGAAATTATTTTTCCTTCTATAAATTGACTATTCACCTCCCTTTGTTTTCACTTTATTTCCATCATTTTTCATTCATATTTCATCAAAACCTAACAGTATCCACATTGAGGCCCAACTAATCCAAATTCACTTCGAAAGATCCCACCATGGGCACTCAAAACAATCAACACACTTGAATAGCTCTTTTTCCTTTTTCTTCTTTTGTTCTTTTTTACCTAGAATCTTTTTTAACGTATTGGAAGCAAATATATGAAAATACCAATTATCATGAACCTGGTTAAGTCCCATTTTTAAGTAATTAAATCTGAACTATTAATGTCCCCATTCAAGTAGCTTATTATTGAGTATAGCTGCATAATTCAATGGAGAAAATTATACTGTGCAAATAGAGTAAAACCAAAGTTGTCATATATATAATAAAAAAAATTGTTCAAACACTCTTTACATAAGTAGAGCAACAAAGATGGCTCAAAAAAATTGATTGACTCCGTTGGTTCAATCCTAGGTGTGACATTCTTGCATCTTTTTCGAATCCCTTGTAAGAATTCCTGCTCTGAGTCAGGCAAGAGGGCCGATGAGTCGCGGGGTTTTTTCCCCTCTATACATAACTTCCTCTGTTTAAGACTCCACAAGTTCTTGTCAATGAACTTGCACAGCAATGCTGACATCTTTTCGAGTTGTAGAAATGACACATTTGATGTTTACTTGCTAGACCTTACTGATCTATACTTATATTTTATAGCCCAAAACAGGTAGTGCATAAAGTTTAATGTACTAAGTATGCACATTAGCCAGTAGAACCTTTCTAAATGGTAGTGATTCAAGTTGCTACCCGAGAGCCATGGTTTGTTCGTTGAAATACCCGTTACACGGTTGACTATAGACACTATAACTGAGCTGAGGTAGTATCCGATGGCTAAAGAAGCCCATGACAGAGATGTTGCCAATGATCTCATACTTACTGGTGCTTCCGAGAAACAGAATTCTAGTAGCCCTGCTAGTGTGAAAAGATCGGCTGATCCAAGAAACAAGTACTGAAACGCGATCCAAAAGAATGTTATGGGCAATGGTTTGGTAGAGTCGAGAAGTTCTGAATCAGTAGCCACTCTTTTGCGTTTGATTTCAACAAGGGCTGCGATTGCCATTGCCACGATGGAGAGGAACAAACCGATACCAATACGTTGGAGGTGAGAGATGCCCATTTCTGTTTTGGTAACTCTACGAGCAAATGGGATGATGAAATGGTCGTAAATTGGTGCTAGGATTATGATGAATAGGACGGGGAATATGGGGAGAGAAGCCGGTGGGACTTTTAAAGAACCGACCTTTGTATTCATAGAGGCTGCTTGTTGGACAGAGAATGTAGAGAGTTGAGCAAGGCAGCAGTTGAGCATGATCGTACAAGCGAAAATCGGGAGGATTTTCATCACAATCTTGACTTCTTCCACTTGTTGCACTGAGCATTGTAATGCACTACAAGCTGGTGTGTCTGAAACAGCCCGATTAAGGTAGCTAAGACTTGTCGATGGAGTCTCAATTGATTCTGCACCTTTGCTGTTTGAATCTTCGCAACCTTCCTTGCCGGTTGGAATTGGAGGAGAAGGGCTTGAAGTCATACTTGCTATAGCACTAGTTGAGTTTCTTGATGCACCAGAATTTAGCAAGGCAGCAATTAGAACCTATGCATAAAGATCATCATTTTTAGTCGCTTAGTAAAGATGTAACTCAAAGCGCGCTTGTGTAAAGTACATTTTAAAGTTATGTTGCTTGGAACCTCCAAAAATGAACAGCGTTTGGAGGTCCCGCCACACCAGCAGTATTTTTGAAGAGTCTGAGCAACATATTTTTGTACTGCGTAGAATGTGAAACAGATTATGAAATATTGAGGCTTTATGAAACTCTATACCTTGCTGATTGTTGTAAAAGGGCTTCCACGAGGTATCTTGTTCCTATAAAACGGCGAACCAGCAAGGAAGATTGGGATCGACAAAAATATAGCAAACGTTGAAATTCCGAATCCCCATTGCCAACCTTTATTGTCTTCCACCCAAACCACAAATGTTACAGCAATGAGAGCTCCAAAGGCAAGGCAAAACACAAAGTAATTGAAGAAAGTTGATCTTTGCTTTCTTCCTTGTGGGGTTGTTTCATCAAACTGTTCAGCGCCGTGGGGCGGGAGTGATCCCTTTATACCTCCTACTCCCAATGCCACTAGGTAGAGCCCTATGAACAACATTGCAGCTTGTGCACCGTGAACTTGTTCACAAGGCACATTCGGCGCTGCTTGAAGGTCGCATTTTGGTGGCTTCAACGACCCCGAACGAGCCTGTATGGTGAGGACCACTAGCCCCTGAGAAATGATGCATAGAAGTTCTGTTAGAAATTTTGAGCTTCAGTTGACATTCCATGTCTAGTTGGAGTAGCATAACTCGGATCAGATAAGAATCTCATTTTTAGGTAGTACGAAGGGGGAATTATCCCAAAATTGGCCCGGGATCAAGATGTTGTCGGGCGCCTGTGGCTGACTAAAGCGCCCCAAAATCGCGTGAAATGGTCGGCTATTACATGGCTCACTGACTGCCCGGGGTGTAAGTACCTCTTATTTGTCAGCAGGAATATACAGGGAAAAGATATGTATTTTTAAATGTTATTAGTGCTAAGATCCAAGTAGGACTAATCAGGGCGGAACTAGAATTTCGACTTCAAGTTCAGCTGAAGGAGTAGTTTCGGTTCAAACTCTGTATTTGTATTAAAAAGTCATCAAATATGTACAAATTATTAATTTAGAACTCAATAACTTATGTTCTGAACCTATAAGCTTCAAATCCTAGCGCCGCCTCTGGGACTAATTAAGACAGGAGTGAACCTAAAGAGCTCATACATTAAAAAAGTCATGGAAAAGTTTCCCTGGCTATCACAGGAATAAAGAGACACTCTCCTCCTTTAAGCCCACTTTTTGACATTCCAAATTCAGATACCAACTCTACAGATTAATTAAATCTATCAAAAGTTTGTTTTAATACCTACCAACAGTAGAATCTTTCCATTAAACCCACATATAAAATTAAAATTAAAATTAATGACAAAAATATGTTCACATGCAATATTCATCCTTAATCAAATATCTCGTGTTCGAGCCCTACTAGATACAGAGTCTCCTTTTTTAGAGGGCGCGTTACCCACAATGTAAGATTTTCAGCGCGAATCCAATTTTAGTCAAGTCCTAATAGAAGTACCGAACGTCGGGCGGAAAAACCCTCAAAAGAACATGGCATGCAACAAAGGGAGAATTAGGATTTAACAAGAAAGTGAGGCTAAGTGGCCCCTTATAGTTTGGGTCATAAAAAATAAATAAACTATTCTATTGCACTATTTCACTTTTGATAGGTGTATAATCAAGCATTAATAAGTTGCTATAGTGTCATTTGCCCTTTTGCCAAATGAATATAGTAAAATTGTTCCCTATGGGCATTCTCTCATAATGGAAAATTTGTCTATTTAAAGAAATTAATAGCCCTGCCACATTACTAAAAACCACACACGGTAAAAACTTACCCGCACCGAGTGTTTATACCTAATCTATAAAGAAATGACATTTGTCATTTTTTTTAACTTCAATTGTCAATACTTAACTATAGTTAGTTAATTACTATGTATTTGCATATATCTTAAATATATAAAATAATATTAAAATAACTTAACATCTTCTTAACAGTATGTAACTATCTTTTGTTATATAACTTAGCCAACTTTCAATATTTATATACCCTTAATACTAATAACAAATATAAAGATTAATAGATGAAAACTTCATATAATTATACTTACCTGTAAAATTTAACTCCCATAATATACTTTGCTTTGAGCTCTTAGTAAAAACAATTTACATTAATTTTGACGTTGTATCATTAACAAAATAAACTCAACTTAAATAGATTATATGTCCGTTAACATTTGTCTTTGCCTATAAATCTATACTTCCGATTATGTGCCTGTCATTTGAGATTTATGAAAAAATGAAGATTAAGTGTGGCAGTGTTTGAGAAGAAGAAGACATATAGAAAACTAAAGTAAGAAAAGTTTTTACCAATTCTAAGCCTTTCCTCTGTTAGCTACTATAACTTTACTTCCTTTTAGGTTAATTAATATTTATTGCCTTTTAAAATTTTCTTTATTAAAATATATGACTTATATGATTAACTTAACTTCATTGGGTGTATACAATCGGTATGGGTAAGTTTTTGCCACCACACACCTGTTACATATGCTTCCTAAAAGTTAATTTATTTTATCACCACTTATGGTTGATATTCCCACAAAGTTAACCATAAAAAGCAAAATCCTATTGCTATATGTTCACTTTACATATCATTTATGCAATTCTTCTAATTTAAAATATCCAAAAGTGATATGCTAATTGTGAATTTTTAACTTCTAAATGTTTCTATTTAAGTCTCCTTGGAGTCATTTGCTAGGTCAAAAGCTAACAGCATTTCAAAATTCATAAAACATATAAAGTCATGCATGACCACATAGATTAATTTTTTTTAAAAAAAAAAAAGAAGTAAACATGGCCTCCATACTCCATTGAGAAAAACAAAGACATTAGAATATTCATCTTTTTTTAATTGAAATAACCTAATAAAAATTCAGAATATTTAAAGAATTTAATGACTCTTGGATTTAGCTTTGGAAAACAATTATAGAAAAAGAGATATCTTGATAGTATTTTCTATTTTTGAAACACAACCAAAATTTGATTTCTAATACAACCACAAATGTATTTTATTTTTTGGTAAATGTTTTCAAGAACTTCTCTCATACAAACAGGACTTAGGTGTTAAAAAAAAAAAAACTTTACTATACTTTCTATTGTAGTACTAGTTGATGATTATTTATGGTATTTCTTGTACTTGAATTCCAAGTCATATAGTTAACAATTTGGGTATTTGCACAAGGCAAGCCACCAAAAAGGAAAGAGTTGATCCAAACTTTGTATTTGCCCATACCACCATTAACACCAAAGGTGATGCAATAAGGATAATAAAACAAGAGCTACCAAACCAAAAGTCACACAACATAACCAAAAAAGAGGAGGAAAAAGAAAAAGAAAGAGTAAGAACATATTATGAAGTACGTATTCCTTGACTACGGATAACGGACACTAGGTGAAATAGTCGAGATACGCGTAAGGTGGCACAAACACCATCATTATACGGAAAAGAGAAAAAAAAGTCGCAAAAATAGGATTTGCATCAAGAACTCATGAAGATGCTCTTTCGTGTTTGGTTAATACAATAATTTATATATATACATAAAATAATTTAATGTATTTATGAAATCTAATTTTTTCGATAAATGAGATTCAATTGAACCCTTCTATCGACACCACCACCAATTTATAAACGATATAGTCATATGTTGAAATGTAACATTGCATTTGCATGTGTACATTTTTGGTGTAAAATTAAATTATTTTTTTTATTGTATGACATAAGTAAAAGTGAACCATCTGCCAATGGCTGGTGAGGCGCTATTACTGGTTGACAATTTGAGGCAAACAACTTGAATGCTAACAAACAAATATTGTTACATTGGTTTTCCAACAAAAAATTTAGATGTTGTATTATAGTTTTTTTGTCTATTTGCTAATTACCACCCCCACCCCCACCCCCACATCTAATTCCAACCAATCATTATCCCAAACGCCGATCGACGTAAATTCTCGTTAAAGATTGATCCATAATATGCAATACTATCTATCCGTTCAGAATTATTTACCGTAGCACTTATTTTCTAATTGAATTTTCATTTTTACTTATCATTTTTGATATATAAAGAAAAAACAACATTTTTTTCCTTTTGTACCTTTAATATTAATTATTTATTCTCTAAACTAATTTTAAGACACAATAGTAACCATCAATTAAAAAGGGTACTATGATAAAATAGTCATATTAATAATTATTTTCTTAATGAATGTGTCAGTAAATATGTGACAAGTAAAAGTGAACGGAGGGAGTAGATCTTAACTCACATACTCTTGTGGTTGATTACCGGCCCCCACCTCCCCGTCTATATAATTTTTTTATGAAAAACTTGTTTAAATGTCTCTTCGCCTATTTAGTTAATCAATATGATTAAAATATACACTGTATGTACACTTCGATGGTATATATTATCAGTGGCTAAAGCTAGAAATTTAGCTAAGGGTGTTTAACAATTAATGTATATGTATATGAAAAGTGATTTCTGACCTATTTACTTTGTACATTTTTTTTGTATAAAATATAATATTTCGAAAGATGTTCAACTAACCATCCTTCATCATATATGGCTACACCACTGTATTCTATGTATAAATATGTATATTTAGTGAAGGTACTATAAACTACCTATACTATTATACATGATATACATATTTTATAAACTAGATAGTCGAACCCATAATGTATGTTGACCTATACATCACGCGTTAACTATGCACAATATTTTTTAGTCTACTGTCACCATATATTACATAATGACAAATGTAAAGTGCGGGAAAAAAGAAAGTAGTTAAATCCAAACGAAAAAGGTTATGAATGTAAAATGGGTCCCTAGAAAATGCAAACTGAAACTAGATACGTTGCATGAATAATATTATGTGGGGAAAGTTGGATTCTTATAATGATCTTCCACTAAAAAAAACTGTACTATCTAAAAATTGATTCTAATTCGACGAAGATCTTTTCATCCTATAAAGTTTAGTTTTCCATGATGCCACAATTTATTTTTATTAGAAAAAAAAAATAAAAATAAAAAATCGAATCATATCAAGTGGTCTCTTTTCAAAGTCATAGTTCATGGGATTTCTTTTGGAATTTTAAAGAATAACTGAATAAGAATGACCAAGAAAAAGGTCCATTAGGGGGTCAATATTAATTGAAGAATTAACCTAAATAGCCATCTACCCAACTGTTTAAACTAAAAATATCCAGTGAATGTATAATATATGTATAATCCAAGTATAATATGTGTGTGATAGTGTATAATGAGTGTATAATTTGTAATATTAGCTATAAAAAGTAAACAGTAAATCTGTTCGGCTATTCAGGTAAAGATACCATATTAATTTTCCAAATTTCTTCGTTAACAAGTTTGGTGTTTGGTTTAATGGATTGGACAATGAAGGGAAAAAAAGAAAAGAAAAAGAAGGAGACAAGAGAAGATAAAAAGAAAAAAAGCAACCAATTCCCAAGTATCTTTTAGTCATACTAATTGTCAACTTGCATTACTTTGCAAGCAAGTTGCATGCCCTTGTTGCAATTTTAACACTAATCATCACTATCTTTAGATGCTTTTCCTAATAAGGTTATTGGATTGTTATATTGTATAGCTATATCCATTAAACCATTACTTTATATGAGTAATCACTAGCTCACTATGCATACTTTTTTTTTTTTGGTTTTCCATCGAATGTCTGTTACCTGTTTGAGCCTCGACTAATTTGAATTTGTGTTAAGTAAGGCTCATTAAAAGGGAAGTGCCTTACTTAGATTTTTCATTCCCAAAGTTCGAATTTGAGATCACACCTAATGATTGAGAGATCCTATCCATCCATTACAACTCTTAAAATATTCTTGGATTCTGATTTAATTTGAGTCCTTATTATATTTGATTAAGAATATTTAATTTTTAATATTAAAGACGATCACCCTTCATGTTTTCTACCAATCAAACAATGCGACTATAGAGTATAATCAAAGTCTTCAGAGCAAGAAATAGCAGAAGCAAAAGTAATGAAAGAACAAAAATTAAAGAGTAAACTAACATAATATCTTACTTCAAAAGTAATTTGACTTTTTCTTTCTTTTGTTTGTCAAAGTACTACGCTATCATTTATAACAGTTTAAGTATATTTTAACTAAACAAAAAACAATATAGTAATTAATAAAAGAACGAGTGATTCTGAAAATAAAAAAAGAATTTTTATATTTAAAAAAAAAAAGAAAAGGAAAAGAACTAAGAGGGTGAATGGGTGCATCAAAAGCGTGGCAACGTTACTGCCTTTGATCACATTTCCCAAGTTTGTTTCATTGAATATTGGCTACATTTGCCTTAATTTCTGCTCATTTTATGTCTCACCAAATTAAAATCCACGTGCGTCCTCTTCAGTCAGTTATAAATGTCAACATTTTTCACCCTGGCACAATTTGACTCGACAATAATAACAATAACATATTCAACAGATAAAATCGAAAGAGAAGAGTGTACGAAGACTTTATCCCTACTTCGTAAAGGTAGAAAATTAAAATTTTGTAATTTGAAAATAAATCATCATATCAGCACAGGTAGAGTTATATCGGGAGGACTAGTATCATTTTTAAATATAAAAAGATGACATTCTTCTAGTAAAGACAAGACTAAAATAAAGTATACGTCTTAGTACCCTTTGACATGTTATCAATTAATAATGATCATGATCAGCACTAAAATGTACATATAATTTAGTACTTTGTTTAATCACTTAACTATATCATAGTTCATAAATCCTTAACTCTTCTTTTATTATACTTTGTCAATTAAAAGGTTAATCAAATTTACCAACACCGAGAAGGAAAAGGAAAACTAGAATGATTGATGAACACATAGAAAAGTCATAATAGTTTCAGTGGAGTGGTAAGTATTTTTTTATCCTTAATTAGAGGTGTTGCATTTGAACTTCGAACATCAACTCTCCTTTGTTAAAAAGTGTTTTATCTCAATATGAGACATTTTAATGCGAATTTAAATTTAGTCGAATCTCAATACAAATATCTTAATTGAGAAACGAAAATGGAAAATTTACCAGAAATTCGATGAGTGCACTGATGAGATAGATATAGTAAGTAGTGCAGAAAGCATCAGATAAGAATCCACCAAGAAGTGCCAATAAAAATGCTGTGCCCATAAAATTGGTCACAGAATTTGCTGATTTTGATGGTGAAAAATGCATGTACTCAGACATATACAGCACCAAGTTGCTTGCATTTGCCAAATATGCCAAATTCTCCAGCACCTCCACAACTGTTATTTTTTCACCACCAAATAAAAAAAAAGAAACACAAATCAAATTCTCTAAAATTTCACATGCAAGCAAAAAACAGTCAACTCGATGCCCTAAGTTTTCGCTATGCACAAGTTTTGAGAAAATATCGGACCACAAGGGTCTATTGTGTGAGACCTTATGTAAGAGATTGTTTTCACAGCTTGAATTGGTCATATGACAGCAACTTTATCAGTTATGTCAGGGCTTTGCTCAAATTTCACATGCAAGACTGAACCAACAATCTTGAAGATTTGATCTTTTCCACAAAAAAAAAAAAAAAAAAAAACATATAATTTTTTTTCAAGAATATGGTTTTTTAGCTTTTACCTAAGACAAAAGAGGCAGCAAGTAAGCCACCGTGTCTATTAGTGATTGCAGGCCTATTTTTCCAATCAACATAGCCATGCCATGTGCTTAACTGGCTTTGGCTCTCTGTGTCCTGCAATTCAAAACAGAGTGATCAAAATATGAAGAAAAATGAAAAAAAAAAAAAAAAAAAAAAAAAAGTTAGACGAAAAGAGAGAGGAAAATACCATTATTTTTTTTTCTTTTGGTTGTTTGATTTGTGTGCGTTTTAATCTCAACTTGGGTTTTCAGAGGTTTAAGTTGAGAGATTGAGAGTGTGAGGGGATCTTAGGAATGTAAAGGAATGAGATAGAAATAAGAGTTATCAAAGTTGGGTGTATTTAAAGAGCTACAAGAGAAAGGTGTGGACCCTTAGGCTTACAAAGCACCACGAAAAAAAGGGGTGAAGCGGAATGGACTGCTCATTTTTTAATTAGGATTTTGAGTTCTAAATATGAAAAAGTTCTAGGAACGGAGCACTTTCCTAAATTTGAACTGATTAAGCGTTAATATAAATATCAAACACAATGAATGAGGGAAAGCAAAGGCTAAGGGCACAGAGCTAGAATTTTCAATTTATGCATTCTAAATTATATAAGTATTTTTATTTGATTTAGAATATAATATTTATACATATTAATTAGTTTTTAAATTTAAAATATAAGCATAGAATTTGAATCAAAATTACTGAATTTTGTTAAACTTAAGGTTGGTCCACCCTTAGCGAAAGATTTCAAAATTATTTATCCACACTCTGATATATATATATATATATATATATGTAAAATCTCTCTAAATTAATATTGTTGAGACCATGAAATATTATTATTTTATAAAGATATTATTTAATCAATAAATTAATATATATTAGTTTAAAGAGTGCTTTCAAGGTTCAAGGTAGAGGAGTGATTTTGAGTATCTTACTAATTTATGAACTAGTGAAAACGACATTCATGAACTTGAGGTTATGATTAATGATTTTGGTTACCACAATAAAATGATGACAATAGCCTGTTGGATTACTTGGGTGAAAATGATACATGTTCAGAGGTCCAGAGCTTAGAAGAAATTGTGGATACGATAAGAGAAAACAGTGTTGATGATGAAATTGAAAACGGTACAATATCTTTGGAACTAGTTACTCGTAAGGAAGCACTTGTCGCATCTAGAACTCTTCACAATTTTTGGTACAGTTCGAGAAAACAATACCAGAACTTTTGGATGCAATAAAAAAAGTTAAATATGAGCTTCAACTAGATTTAAACTTTAACAAAAAATAAAAACACTAGAATCATATTTTACTAAATTGTCTTAGATATTTTTGTAATTTTAAAGACATTAATTTATAATACTAATGGGATCATATATTTATATAGGGGTCTTTCGAAAATATATTAACTTATTATCTTATCAAAATCGATAATTTTTTCCACTGTCCCAAGTCGGGACTGGAGAAAAATATTATCTTTAAGAGTTTATTAATTTATCGAATATTAATTTAGGAAGATTTTACTATATATATACTATATCAATAAATAAGACATACTATATCTTTTGTATACTTAATGATTAAATAAATTATATGTCCATTTTTTTAACCCTTCCTTAGGCCTAAGAGCCCCTATGTTTTTCGTTTCCTTAATAACTCACACCAATATACTTAAGCTTAACGGTAGAGAATGTTTATCACCTGAACAATCTCTCTTTACCTTCCATTTTATTTTTAACGTACTAAAGTTAAATTAATTAATTTGATTCAAAAAGCCGGTGTATGTGCACCAAAAAGTCATCCAAGTATGTGCACCAAAAAGTCATCCAAGTCCTATAGAATAATTAGAAAAAAATTCTTTTCTTTATATTCAATCTTTGTTCTTTTTTAAATTCCAATTATGACACAATTCCTCTAAGGCACTTAGGCTTCCCCTCCACCCCTCCTATTGTCACGGGAGAGATGGATATAATGCTACTTCCAATAATATTTGTTCACTATTAACTTGGAACGCAGATTAAAAAATAATAAATAATAGGAATAATATTATTATATTACTCTTTCAATATAATAAATTTAATTATTTGATAAATGTATTGAATAATGAATAGTATTTAATAGAAAAGATAAAATGGATAGAAAAAGATAAATTGTTCATTGATTTTTCAAATTGGACAAGTATTGTTGGACATCTATTTTTAGTATAGTGGACAAGTATTTGCACTGAGTGAGTAGTAAGCTATGATTTGTTGCTTTATAAAAATAAGGAGCCGTTTGGTTGCTTAGATGAGGAGAATTAATTTCCTTGTTTGATTGTCAAAATAAATGACAGTAATTTCGTATCTTCGTATAAATAATAAATAATGTCTATATAAGTTATTTATTTTGTCTCAATTTATATGAAAACTAAATTTTGAGATTTTAAATTCTTAAACTTCGATTTTTTCATAAAAGGAGATTGCATATGAAGAGATGCTCGGTGGAGAGAGTAGAGAAAGGTTTGAAATTATTTTTTTTCTTTAACAAAAAGGAAAAAATTGAATTTTTTCATGAAAGCTATTTTTTATTATAAAAATAAGTGATGATATGTCATTAATTTAACTAGGGGATCTGATATGTCCTTCATGGCAAGGTAAGTGAGCAATATGCGGAGTTAGGGGTGTTTAAAATGTCCGTTTAAACAAGTATATAAGGCTCTCAAGCCACTCCACCAGTATCTTTTACAAATCAATATATATATATAGCTTGTATATTATTTGTTACATAATAACTTTTCTCACTAAATTATATATGGTTAAATGGTGTAGATTTCTCACCTTAATTCATCACATAATCGCGATAAATTAGTGTGATTTGATGTAAGCATTGATCGCAAAAAAAAAAAAAAGACTTGCTTTAATTTGATGTTTTTCCTCCTTTCTACTCATTTTCAGTCCTCCAACACAAACATAAACAAGTACTCCTTCTGTCTCAATTTATATGACACACTTTTCTCTTTAGTCAGTTCAAAAAAGAATAACACATTTCTACGTATAGTAATAATTTGACTTTAAAATGTCTATTTTACCCTTAATGAAATGATTTATAACTACACAAATGTCTATGAATTATTTTAGATCACAAGTTTCAAAAATCTTTCTTTCTTTCTTAAACTCCGTATCGAGTCAAACTACATCACATTAATTGGGACGGAAGGAATAAATATTTTTTAACAATACCTAGCTACCTTCCAAGTCAGTGTCAATATTTGAAACCCTCTCTCTAACCTCCAAATCTTAGCTAACTTTACCGAACATAACACCGAAAGTACAAAGAAAATTAATCCTTCCAACTTTAATGTGTTTACTTGGAAAAGAAATAAGTGAAAAGAGGATCTAAACTATACATCTCTTGACTTAATATAATGTTGGTTGGTTCTTCAAGTTAGGGTGTGTTTGGTACTAGGAAAATGTTTTTCACGGAGAGCTGTTTTTTATTTTAAAAAAGTGTTTTTCTTAAGTTTAATATTTTTGGTATTGATAAGTAAACACAACATATGATCCCAAAATCATTTATATAATCTAGGCAAACATTATGAGACAGAAAGTCATGAGGTAGGAGCTAAGGGATGAGGGATGGGGGTGCAGGTGGGGATTGTTACTGAACTCACAACTTGTATTAGTTACTCATTTTGCAACTAAATATTTAATCATATTTAATCGATTTCATTATATAAATACAACATCTAAGCAAAAATTATATAGCTCATCCGAACCCACAGTTAATGATCTAGCCCTCCGAGGTTTAGGATTGGGGTGCAGGGGAAGATATATATAATCATCATTATGAAATATGTTTTTTCTATTTTCACTAGATAATTAAGTTATTTTTAAGGAACTTGCTATTTTTGTAGAAAAAATAGTTTCTAAAATATTTTGATCAATCAAACATGAGAAAATTGAAAAAAGAATCTCTATACCAAACACACCCTTACATTTAGGAAAATATTCCATGAGACTAGACTTTTGGGATTGTCAAATTAACCTAACCTATTATAAAATTTACGTTAGTTTTAACACTATTATAGTCGCATCATCAGAGCATAAATTCTAAATTTGACGATTCTACTTCATGAGATATGTGGTTCATATTATCTATTCACACCCTTTAGCAGTGGCGGAGCTAAAATATTTACTAAGGGGTTTGAAATATATAAGTAACATACAAAGAGGTCAAAGGGGGTTTAACATCTATTATATATGCGTAAAACATAATTTTAATCATGTATAAACAATGTAATTTTTCTCCGAGGGGGTAGACTCCCTCGTCCCTTGCTAGCTCCCCCTACCCTTCGGTGCGGTTCTTTTCTAGACTCTGCTAATATGGAATGTTTTGTACACCAAACTGCTCTCTTATTTTATGTTTACGGACACTAATTCTTCGAATATATTTGTAAGAGTTCCAAGAATACGAAACACAAGTGAATTGAGTTTTCACATTAATATAAGTAATAAAGTTTTAATAATTTGGTTTTCCATTGAAGGATTATGCAAAGGTTGTATTTTCCTTTTCAGAAGAAAAAGTGATTGATTTGTTTGTTGAAAGAATCATATACTTATTTCTTTAAAAAACATGCCGCTGTTTCATAGTAACAACTAACAACCCTATATATCCTGTGGACTGTTTTTTATTTTTAATTTTTTATATAAACAATTTCTATAACTTATTATTATAATTACTAGTAGTATTTATTTTATTATTTTTTAAATATAAGAGCATATGTTTATAACCTACCTCATTCTCCCAGTATTTTCTTGACTTAGAATTAATGCATCTTAAATGGTTATATGATTCAAGTTGTTTCTGTTATGTAAATTCGTCTTTTCTTTAATAATTAGCTTCCATGCTTTGACTTTGAACAATAGAACTTCTTGTTTTATTTTATTTTTTTGAATAATTGAACTTTGTTTAGATATATTATCAGCGTTTTCTTGTCATTCGTCATATGTGTCTAAATATTAAAATAAACAAGTACTATACGTTTTTATCCGAAGCCAACTGCCTAAACAACCTCCACGTATGTTTTTATAATATTTCCACTATTACAAGGCTCACTTTTTTAGTCAACTTTCAATATTTTATAGTCACTACATCATATCAATATCCCAATTTTTAAAATTCTTTTTGGGTTGTAGGAGAGATGAGGTGAAATAAGAATTTATTTTGTAGTTAACATCACATTAAGAAATACAAGATATTGAAGATGAGGAGGACCTATCGTGTATGGACGAGTGGTTGTGAAACTTGTGATTTGTAGTTGGGGGACGATTTGGATGGAGTAATGGATTTCAAATAGGAAAAATTATTTGGTTTGCCAAACATATATCTATAGTATACAACACATAAGGATAATTTCACAAAATTATGAAAACATAGCTACACTTTGAGTTTTATAGTATATTTTTAAAATCATTTGTTCTAGAATCCGCCGACTCAACCTCCTTCCCTAGCATCGCCAACATTGATTTGGAGATACATTGATTTAGGAATCGACTAGGGATTCAATTTTTATGCTCTTTTGATCTTCAATGGAGATACATTGATTTGGGAGAAACGAAGAAGAAGACCCCAAAATCATGAGAGATTACTTTAATCCCCTTCCTAATTTGTGCTAAATATTTTAATCGTCGCCTTCTTCTTCAAGTTATGTTGTATGTATCTTCAATGGCTCATAATTGTATGTTGTTGTATAGATATGAGTCGTCGTCTGGATCTTCTTTTTCTTTGTATGTATGTCTCTTAACTGTATTTTGTTATATGAAAGAGAGAGAGTGAGAGAATAGCACAGAATTTGGACGTCGTCTCTTTTTTGATTGTATGTTGTATGTATCTTTAATAGCGGGTGATTGTATATTGTATTTGTTGTTTCCGGGTACAAATATCTGTAATTAATCAACAAGAACTTCAACTTTAAGTTCAAGAACAATAAAGAAGTTCAACAACTTCAAACACAAGTTCAACAATAATGAACTATCAAAATGAAGTTTAGCAAAACCGTAAGAAAGAAGATGAAACAGAAAGTTTAGAATTAAGTCCACCGAATTCACGGTGTGTCCTTAAGGAATTTATTCTCCTCAAGTACCCGAGGTTATGGAATCTTTCCTCCCAGGTAAAATGATTCACTTCAGTAGAATAGTGGTACCTCAAATTCTATCGAACTTCGAACGCACTCAATGATTAATTGATCACACTTGAGTTTTTTCAAGAAGAAGAAGATGTTTTTCTTTCAATAATTTCGTACCAATACCTGAGAAATAAGTCAGGTATTTATAGTCAAAAGGTGTTGCCTCAGAAAAGAAGCAATGGTTCACGAAAAAACGCATTGTTTCAGACCGTCGCGACCACCTGCGGTACAGGTGGTTGACCTGCGTCCGCTGGTGACATAAGGCCTGATGCATAAGCATCTGCGTTGGCCACCTGCGTCCGCAGGTGACGACCTGCCCGCGCAGGTAGTCTTTTTCGTGTGAAACAGTATGTCGTCTGCCTTGAAGGGTCGCGTCCCTTCGAGGTGCGTTGTGACATGCGTCCGCACTTGTCATGTGCGTCCACAAATGGAGAAGAATCATTTCTTACTGGATTTTTGGATTAACATATCACTATATTTCAAGTTTCAAATGAATTTTGTCCAAAAATTAATCTCTCGATCGATTGTCAAATCCAAATCCAAATTCGAAGCCGAAGCCGAAACCGAGCCGAGCGAGCGACGACGACGGCGCGAGGCTTGTCTTGTTCTTGCCTCACTATCCACATGAAGGAATGCATCTCAATATATGCATAAGAATGTTTCTTTCTCCCACCAATGTGGGAGAATTTTACATCTTAAAAGTGAACTACACATTTCACTTTCCCTCCATTTTCCATTCACAATACACTTAGAGCCCAACAATCCCCCACATGAATGGAGAATGGATATTTCAACAAAGAATATACGGACAAGTGTGTGATCAACAAGCAAAGACTAATTGCATCTGGATAAGTGGGTTTCCCTTTGAACTTTCCTTAGTGAACTTGCATCGGATGCACTCGGTCAATCGGTAGATATGATATCTTTGAACCGTCGAACTTTAATGTACACCTAGACAACACAAGTCCCACAACCAGCCTTTTACCATTTATGGTTCTCACGGTTTTGTTCATTTCAGCCATGAACACGACCTGGTTTCATGAGAGCTTAGAGAATAGGCCTTTACTAGCATTCTCCTTGAAGCGGATTCCACTTCACTCTCACATAGGTGATTCCTAAACGTTTCAATTCTATAGATCAAACTATTTGGTCAAATCTGCCAAACTTAGAAACGATTAAAAGACTTCCAACCATAAGTCTTATCCTTGTTTCCTGAACATTGTCTTCATCATGAGAACGGGTTGAGTTTATTGATAATGTTGAACCGTCAATCACAACTTTGTTTGATCTCTTTGAACCTAGCTCTTGGGATCTCCAGTCCGCTAGGTATAGTTACCGCTGTGACGACTTGTCCTAGGCCGTAAACCCATTTTCTTCGATGATTTCTCAACTCCCTCTCTAGATAGGCCTTTTGTAAGTGGATCCGACACATTATCCTTTGATTTTACATAGTTAATCGTGATAATTCCACTAGAGAGAAGTTCTCTAACGGTATTATGTCTACGTCTTATATGAAGAGATTTACCGTTATACTATTGCCGCTTGACTATCATAGTGTATGCATACTGGTGCCAATGGTTTGGGCCAGTAAGGAATATCTTCCAAGAAATTTCGGAGCCATTCAACTTCTTCACCGGCTTTATCTAATGCGATAAATTCAGATTCCAAAGTAGAGCGGGCAATACAAGTCTGTTTGGATGATTTTCAAGAGACTGCTCCTCCACCTAAAGTAAACACATATCCACTCGTGGATTTTACTTCATTTGATCCGGTGATCCAATTTGCATCACTATATCCTTCAATTACCACTGGATATTTATTGTAATGCAAAGCAAAGTCTTGGGTATGTTTTAGATACCCCAAAACTCTTTTCATTGCCATCCAATGAGTTTGATTGGGATTACTCGTGTACCGACTTAATTCACTAATAGCGTATGCTATATCCGATCGTGTACAATTCATGATATACATCAAACTTCCCAACACTCTTGCATAATCCAATTGTGAATCACTTTCACCTTCATTCTTTTGAAGTACAAAGCTCACATCTAATGGAGTCTTGGCAATATTGAAATCCAAATACTTGAACTTGTCAAGTATCTTTTCAATATAATGAGACTGTGACAATGCTAACCCTCGTGGAGTTCTATGAATTCTTATTCCTAAGATCACATCTGCAACTGCAAGGTATTTCATATCAAACTTGCTCTCAAGCATTCGTTTCGTAACATTTATGTCAGAAATGTCTCTACTGATGATCAACATGTCATCCACATACAAACAAACAATGACTTGGTGATTTGGAGTGTCTTTAATGTAAACAAACTTATCACATTCATTTATTTTGAATCCATTTGCCAACATGGTTTGGTCAAACTTTGCATGCCATTGTTTGGGTGCTTGTTTTAGTCCATAAAGTGACTTAACAAGTTTGCACACTTTCCTTTCTTTATTAGGAACCACAAAACCCTCAGGTTGTACCATGTAGATTTCTTCCTCCAATTCTCCATTTAAGAATGTTGTTTTCACATTCATTTGATGGATTTCAAGACCATATACCGTGGCTAATGCAACAAACATCCGAATAGACGTTATCCTTGTTACTGGCGAGTATGTGTCAAAATAGTCAAGGCCTTCTTTTAGTCTAAACCCTTTCACAACAAGTCTTGCCTTGTATTTTTCAATAGTACCATCAGCTTTCATTTTTCTTTTGAAGATCCATTTAGAACCTAAAGGTTTATTGCCTAGAGGAATATCAACCAACTCCCAAGTATGGTTGCTCAAGATTGAATCAATCTCACTATTGACAGCCTCTTTCCAAACGGATGAGTCCGCAGACGAAATCGCTTCTTTAAATGTTAGAGGATCATTTTCAAGAAGAAATGTTACAAAATCTGATCCAAAAGAAGTCAACGTTCTTTGACGTGTACTACGCCTTGGATTCTCTTCATTATGTCCATTCTCCCTTGGTTCATCCCTAAGTCGTTTATACCCTTCACTAGACAGCTCATGTCTATTCTTATATGGATAAATGTGTTCAAAGAACTCAGCATTATCTGATTCTATTATCGTATTATCATGGATATCCGGATGTTCGAATTCAAAAATTGGCATGCTTTACTATTTGTAGCATATCTGATGAAAACACAGTCCACAGTCTTTGGTCCTATTTTCACCTTTTTGGGTATAGGAACTTGGACTTTCGCTAGACACCCCCACACTTTGAAATTTTTTAAGTTGGGTTTCCTTCCTTTCTATTTCTTATATGGAATAGATTCTATTTTTCTATGGGGCACTCGATTGAGTATTCGATTAACTGTAAGGATAGCTTCCCCCCACAAGTTTTGCGGTAAACCTGAACTTATTAGTAAGACATTCATCATTTCCTTCAATATTTGATTTTTCCTTTCCGCAATCCCATTTGATTGAGGTGGATACGGGGCCGTAGTTTGATGGACAATTTCATTTTCCAAACATATCTCCGCAAAAGGAGATTCATATTCTCCACCCCTATCACTTCTTACCATTTTGATCTTTTTATCCAACTGATCTTTAACTTCAGTTTTATATTGCCTAAATGCATCTATTGCCTCATCCTTACTATTTAGCAAATAGACATAACAAAATCTAGTGTAATCATCGATAAAAGTTATGAAATACTTTTTCCCACCACGAGATGGTGTCGACTTCATATCACAAATGTCTATGTGAATTAAGTCTAAGAGATTGGAATTCCTTTCAACAGACTTATACGGATGCTTAGCATACTTAGATTCAACACATGTTTGACACTTTGATTTACTGCACTCAAAGTTAGGCAAAACTTCCAAGTTAATCAGTTTTCGCAAGGTTTTATAATTGGCATATCCTAAACGTTCATGCCATAAATCATTTGAATCAAGTAAGTAAGAAGAACCAAAACTTTTATTCATATCAATAGTCATTACATTGATCTTAAAAAGGCCCTCGGTGAGGTAACCTTTGCCTACATACACTTCATTTTTACTAATTACAACTTTGTCTGAAACAAATACACATTTGAAATGATTCTTAGTCAGAAGTGAAGTAGAAACCAAGTTCTTTCGCAACTCCGGAACATGAAGGACATTATTTAGTGTCACCACCTTGCCTGATGTCATCTTCAAGCAAACCTTGCCTCTTCCTTCAATCTTTGCTGTAGCGGAGTTGGCCATAAATATCTTCTCATCCTCTTGAGCCGGTGCATATGATGCAAATAGTTCTTTGTTGGCACACACGTGGCGGGTGGAACCTGAATCAATCCACCACTCTCTAGGATTTCCGACAAGATTGCATTCCGAGAGCATAGCACACAGATTGTCTATTTCTTCTTTGGATTCAGCCATGTTTGCTTGGTCCTTTTTCTTGCCCTTCTTCGGAGCCCGACAATTAACCGACTTGTGGCCAGCTTTGCCACAGTTAAAGCAATTTCCTTTGAATTTTTTCTTAGGAGGATTGCCTTGTTGTGTTTGTACTTTCTTTCTCTTCTTTGATTTGTTGAGATCTTCTTCCACAATGTTTGCTCCATTTATTGTAGAATTCCCACGAGACCTTTTCTCAGCTGCCTTATTGTCTTCTTCAATCCTCAACCTCACAATTAGGTCTTCAACTGACATCTCCTTTCGCTTATGCTTTAAGTAGTTTTTAAAGTCCTTCCATAAAGGTGGTAACTTTTCGGTTATAGCAGCTACTTGAAAAGCATCGTTCACAATCAAACCTACAAAGAAGGTTAAGTGAACATTAATAACATTCTTAAAATGTTTAACAAAGGCATTATCTAAAATTATACCTTCTGCAAGGAGGTCGTGAATAATGACTTGCAACTCTTGGGCTTGGGTAACTACAGCTTTACTGTCTACCATCTTAAAGTCCAAGAATTTGGCAACAATGAATTTCTTTATTCCGGCATCCTCTGTTTTGTACTTCATTTCTAAAGCATCCCAGAGGTCCTTTGAGGTCTTCATCATGCTATACACATTGTATAGATCATCTTGTAGGTCACTCAATATGTAATTCTTACATAAAAAATCCGAGTGCTTCCAAGCTTCAGTTACTACAAAGCGATCCTTTTCCGGAGTATCCTCCGGCAATACAGGAACACTTTCTGTGATGAGCTTTTGCAGACTCAAGGTAGTCAGATAAAAGAACATCTTCTGCTGCCAATGTTTGAAATCAACACCAGAAAATTTTCCTGATTTTTTCGCCGGTGTCATGGCATGAGCAGCATTCGTATGACCTGAAGTAGCAATGTTTGTTGCTGCAACATTCGTCGTTCCATCATTGACTTGAATTTCACTAGTCATTTTGCTGTCACAAAGAGACAACCAATTTAGTATTTTAAATACTAACAACAAAGTTTTTAAACTGTAAAACAACTTGTTTCTAGTTTAACGACGAAGTTTTTATATTCTTCAAATCGTCAACCGAATGATCTTTGACTAGTGATGAAGTTTTTATATCTTCAAATCACTATCAATTTCAGGCAGAGTAGAAAACCAAATGGTTTTAATCTCCAGAAACCAAAAAAAAATACAGATTATATAAATTCCTTAAGATTGTTGTTTTCGGGTACAAATATCTGTATTTAATCAACAAGAACTTCAACTTTAAGTTCAAGAACAATAAAGAAGTTCAACAACTTCAAACACAAGTTCAACAATAATGAACTATCAAAATGAAGTTTCTACTATTTTCTAGAAAATAGCAAAACCGTAAGAAAGAAGATGAAACAGAAAGTTTAGAATCAAGTCCACCGAATTCACGGTGTGTCCTTAAGGAATTTATTCTGCTCAAGTACCCGAAGTTATGGAATCTTTACTCCCAAGATAAAATGATTCACTTCAGTAGAATAGTGGTTCCTCAAATTCTACCGAACTTCGAACGCACTCAATGATTAATTGATCACACTTGAGTTTTTTCAAGAAGAAGAAGATGTTTTTATTTCAATAATTTCATACCAATACCTGAGAAATAAGTCAGGTATTTATAGCCAAAAGGTTTTGCTTCAGAAGAGAAGCAATGGTTCACGGAAAAACGCACTGTTTCAGACTATCGCAACCACCTGCGGCGCAGGTGGTCAACCTGCGTCCGCAGGTGACATAAGGCCCGATGCAGAAGCATCTGTGTTGGCCACCTGCATCCGTAGGTGACGACCTGCGCGCGCAGGTCGTCTTTTTCGCTTGAAACAGGGTGTCGTCTGCCTCGAAGGGTCGCGTCCCTTCGAGGTGCGTTGTGACATGCGTCCGCACTTGCCATGTGCGTTCGAAAATGGAGAAGAATCATTTCTTATTGGATTTTTGGATTAACATATCACTATATTTCAAGTTTCAAATGAATTTTGTCCAAAAATTAGTAGGCGTTTGGCCATGAAAATAAAATATTTTGGAGTTGGAGTTGGAGTTGTGTTTGGCCATGAAAATAAATAGTGTTCTTTTTGACTTTTTGTGAGAGAAGTAAAAGTAAAAAAAGTGAAAATAAGAAAAAGTTGTTTTCACTTTTCCGGAAATAAATTTCACTTTAGTGAAATGCATTTCATGAAGTGAAATGCATTTCATGGCCAAACACCACTACATTTCACTTTTTTTACTAAAGTGAAATTTATTTTCGGAAAAAAGTGAAAAAAAATCCATGGCCAAACGGGCCCTTAATCTCTCGATCGATTGCCAAATCCGAAGCCGAAGCCGAAGCCAGAGCCGAGCCGAGCGAGCAACGACGACGACGGTGCGAGGCTTGTCTTGTTCTTTCCTCACTATCCACATGAAGGAATGCATCTCAATATATGCATAAGAATGTTTCTTTCTCCCACCAATGTGGGAGAACTTTACATCTTAAAAGTGAACTACACATTTCACTTTCCCTCCAATTTTTCTTCCCTCCATTTTCCATTCACAATACACTTAGAACCCAACAGTATTATAGATATGTATCTTCATTGTGTTCAGTGTATCTATGAATGGTGAACGATTGTATGTTGTATGTATGTATAATTATCCAATGATGTGTGGACATATAAATTGTGAATTGGAATTAATTTGTTATATAGGTTGTCATGCTTTTTTTCTGTGATTTCTATATGATGTTTACGTATTTAACCCTGATCGATCGATGCTACCTACCAGTATATGTGGTTATACTAATACTACTCTTACTATAGCCTCTTTAGGGTATAGTTTGGTTGCAGGATCAATCGATATTTCTTATATGATGCGGTCAGAGATCTTCAGCAGCTTCTGTCTTTTCATTTTCATGGTGGAAGTTGGTTCATGTGTTTTCCTCCCTTTATTTTAGAAGCTCTTGTACATGTCTAGACTAGGTCCTCGGGGAGATATTTTCTTTTATTGCATCTTTACAAAGATTGTAATATTTTTGTAAGTAATTCAATTATGTAATAAATTGATTTATTAACGACTCCGCATATTAATTGAATGGATGGTAAGGGTTCTTCTATTTAGGTGGATTAGAGTAGGTGTTCGCATGATCCGGTTAGTTGGGTCGTGACACTTGGCTCCGAGCAGTCTAGCCTTAGAAATTATGTCCAAGGCCTATTTTTGTTTACACAATCGAAAATATCTTAGTATTAGGACTTTTATCAACCTCAACTCTCATAAAGTACTTCAAAATGCTCAAATCCTTCCTATGGAAACACTTGTGAAGATAATCTTTGAAATGTTTAATATCACCGTGTTCATTCCCAAAAATAATGAATTCGTCTCACATTGATCAAGACATTAATCTACACATTTATTGGTTGTAAGGTATAAAGAGAATAATTCAAGTATGATTATTTAAATTCATACCTCCTCAGAGTATTTGACAATTTTGCAATCAACAATGTGACATCTGTTTAACCCATAAAAAGACTACCTATGGCAATTTTATATACACTTCCTTCTTGAGATCCTCGTGCAAAAAGACATCATCATGAACATCCATTTGATTATGCAATTCTTAATTTTATGTTTTCGCAACGGCAAAAATGTTTGAATGGTCATCATCTTATCAAACGGAATAAAGGTTCCGTTCTAATAAAGTCTTTCGATCAAATTGATGCCGAAGTGACACTTATTTTGAGACGAAGGAAGTACCAATCATATTATCAGCATAAGACTTAGTCATCTCGAACTAATACCTTGAAAGCATTGAATTATCTTGTTGCTATTATTCTCTTCTTTATTATCTTCAGTGTGACTACTTCATTGTTGTTTCTCCTTTTTCATACTTGATTTATTATGCTTTATTTAAACCGAGAATCTATCGAAATCAACTTCTCTATCTTCACAATATAAGCATAATATTACATGCACATCATCCTTTTCATACACCACATATAAATTACATTGAATATTATTATTATTATTATTATTAATATTATTATTATTATTATAAATTTCATTTTCTAGCTCATCTAGCTTTGAGCACTTGGAGGTGAAAAATTCAAAGAGATGATGATAGAGCTTAGGAGGAGGTGCAATAAATGAGACATGCACAGAAATAGGGAAAGACAGCTTCGAATAACGTAAGAACAAGACCCCAATCATAGTAAACAGAGGCATCCTCTTTTTCCTCACATGATTTTCCTCCTCTACTTTTTTCTTATAAAAAATTACACTTTCTTATGTATTTCTTCGTCTCATATTAACTACCAAAATTCTTTAAAATATTTTATCATTTTATAAAATAAAAATAAAATTAATCTTTTTTATTTTATCTCTAGTATTAATTTTCTTTGAAAATAAATAATATAATTATAAAACATTGTTTAACAATATTAGTCGTAAAATTAATTACAATTGTCTTTGCTTTTGCCGTTAGCCTTTCGTTTACATACCATTTGCCCTAACGAAATTAAGGATTACAAGCAAAGTACATGAGTAAGAGAGCAAATTTACTTATATATATGTATACTTTCAAAGGAAGGCTAAATTTACCTTTATTTTAATATTTGTTTATTTATGTTTGTGTATATATATAAAATGTCAAAATTGGTTTTAGGATGTGTTTGGTACGATGGAAGATGTTTTCTTGAAAAACAAGTTAGTTTTTTTCTTATTTTCTAGTGTTTGATATGTAAGCAAAAAAAAATTTATCTCAAAAGCATTTATATGTAATCTCGCAAAAACCTATAGAGGTGGGAGGGGGTGGGGTGTGAAGCCACAGGGTGGGGGCAGGGGTTGTGGGTGTTGGGTGGATGGGAGGATACAATATACATAGAATGTCACTTATAGAACTTGTTTTTCCTACTTCCATTAAGGAAGTCATTTTCCTTATTTTTCCTAGAGAAATGTTTTTCAAAAATTTTGTCCAACCAAACACGAGAAAATAAGAAAATATTTTCCTCCATACCAAACACACCCTTAAACTGTTTCACTCTATACTCAAAATGTGAATCTTGGCACATGAGGAGTCCCATTAGACACGCCACAAAGCATGCGATGCGCAACTACAGCCTCAGCTCTAGCTATTTGTTCCTAAAAATTGGACATACGACTATTTTCTTAATATTTAAAAATAAATTAAATTTTGTTTTTTAAAAAAATTAGTTTGCTCTTATTAAGAGGATTCACAGTCACAATAAAAAAAGTTTCGTTTCTTTTTTAAACTTCATACTTATCAAACAAACAGTTCATATGAATCGAGATGAAGAGAATATTATTGTTAATGTTTTATGACCTCTATTTGTTAGGTCATATTTGGCGATCCTTGAACCACCAATATTTGTGATGGAGTGGTGTACGTATTTGTCCTATCTTTAATTAGAAGTTCCGATTTCGAGTCTTGAACATAAAACTGCTTCATTAAAGAGGGCTTTATATCCATTATGGAACTTTTCGATGAGTCGACGTGAATACAAACTGATCGAACCCCAAAAGTAAATACCAGACATTGCGCGGAAATCAAAAAAATATATGGCGATCCTTGTGGTTAAAAAATAAGATAAGTAGAGGTCCACAAAATACGTATGCAAAAGTTATCCAAGATAATTGGCGCCGAAAAATAAAATTCTTTATTCGCCAAAAAATAGAATAAGAATGGACTCTTCTATGTGCAATAAGATCATCATTGTAATATTGCAATGGGCTAAGGTTGGAATAACGTTGGAATTTGTCCCACCAAATATTTTTTTATTCTTATCAATCAAATTTCTACTCCCTGTTCATCTTTCAACAAACAAATTTAGCCATAAGGCTTGTTGTAATAACAAATGATTTTAAAGAATATTCCATCTATCGCATTTATGTGAATATTTACACAACTAGAAAAAGAGGTGGGGGTTTTACACCACGAATTAATTGGAAATTTGTATAGTATTCCCTCCATTACATATTAAAAAAATTGATGAGATTTTTTTTATAGTTCAAAGTTCAAGAGAATTGTTTGGACCTTTTTCCATATTTTCCCTTTCTTTTAATGATGTTCTTAATTACTTTACATTTTTCTAGGAAAATAGTTTGGATAATCAAAAGGATAATAGTGGAAAGTAACCTTAAATTTATGTCCTTAAATATTTTTCTTAATAGGTGTGCATTAATTCAACAATTCAATTAATATGGAATGAAGGGAGTAATACATAATTTTTCCGGCACTCATTTTCATCCAAACAACTCATTGGGATTTGGGAAAGCGTTTGGTATATAGGAACATATTCTCATTGAAATACTTAGAAGTGTTCGCAATAAATTTTCAAAGTACCGAAAATTAATTGTAACCAAAGATAAATAAAAGAAAAAGTAATTTTTATTAATGAATCTTATGAGTATAATTTCGTAACTCTCTTGATTCTTCTCTCCTAAGCTTTTCCGCGATTCGAGGACCGTCGGTAGCGTGTTTCTCGAATGTAGGACAATTCAAATCTCCTTGAGATGTGTTTGATCTTCGGGGACATCGTGCAGTACTTCAGCGTTTGGGGTTGATCTCCGGACAGAACTCCGTTGACCACTCCTTTGAAGAATTGTGTAGTTGATGTTGTGGATTTCTCCAATGCTTGTTGAAGTGTTTTTAGAATGTGCTTAGAATGTTATGTTACTCCCCTATTTATTTAGGGTCAGTTTGGAAAGCCACCTGGTAATTAGAATTGGTGTAATTACGAGGGTAGTAATTACACAGCCTAGTAATTACGATGACCTGTTTGTTTGCCACAATGTAATTACAGTGTAATTACAAGTGTACTGTTTGGTTGCACAATTATATTCAATTTTTAAAATAAAATTTAATTATCAAAAACTAAAAATTTATATTAGACAAATAAGTGCTTTTATAGAGGGTGAAAATCATTTACACCCCCAATTTTGTCTTAAAAATCAAACTCCCCCCTCAACTTTAGAAAATAATCATTCTCCCCCCTTTTTCCTAATTTACTTTTCTAAATGCCTATGCTACCCTTACATTATCAATCTTTTGTCTTCTTTTTTTTTTTTTTTAACTTTCTTAAAATTATGATTTTTTTTTGTTTTTTAATTTATGTAATAAATTGTCTATAAAAATAATATGTTTGTAGAAAAAAGAAGAAGAAGAAAAAGAAGAAGAAGAAGAAGAAGAACAATAACAATAACATACCCAGTATATTCCCACAAAGTGGGATCTGGGGAAGGTAAGTGTACGCAGTCCATACCACTACCTCAGAGGTGAGATAGAAAGGTTGTTTCTGATAGACCCCGGCTCAGTATATTGATTGAGCATAAAAGCTAATGGCGTTAATGAAATAAATGAACAGAATAAAAAATTAATTTTATTAATAATAATGAAAGCTATAATGTGACAACTTTATAAATATATTTTGATGCAGGTAATACAAAATTCTTAACAAAATAACGGAATATTTTATAAAAAACTCATACAAGATTATTTATTTATATTGAAAATAAACTTTAAATTATAGTAATGTAGAAAATATTTCATTAATAGCACTCAAAACCCGTTTATATATATAGACAATAGAGAATAAGAGATAAGTGAAACTTAAAGGAAATATGCATGTATCCATACATACATATACATATTTTCATACTTAATGCATGTACTATTAAAATAAAAATTATAAAAAATAATATTTGATTTTGCAACAAAATTATAGAAGGGTTTTTCTACTTATAATACTAATGAACTTAAATAAAATTTTATAAGTACCTAGATTAAAAAATAAAATATTATATATAATAATAATAATAATAATAATAATAATAATAAATTAAAAAAAAAAAAAAAAAAAGATTTTACATAGATGGAGGATTGTAAAAGTCAAGGATAAAATAGACATTATATAGGGTAAGGGGGGGAGGATGATTGTTTTTCAAAGTTAAGGGGGGATTTTGATTTTTAAAGCATAGTTGAGGGGTGTAAATGATTTTCACCCAAAATATAAATAATATAAAAAAAATATTTTTTAAAAAATATTAGAATAATAAAAATAGCAAGAATCTAAAATAATAGAAATTTAAAATAAATTAAAACAAAAAAAATAAAAATAGAAATAAAAGAAAGAAATTAAAAAGTAATCAGTTTGTAATTACACCATGTAATTACCAGCAATTCACAGCTCCCTCCCTATGAATTAAAGAGTGTAATTATCCTCTCCCAATTACATCCAATTACCTGTTGACCAAGTAATTACCTGGCCAACAAACATGTCAGACAGTGCAATTACACCAAATCCAATTGCTAGGTTAGCTTTCCAAACAGACCCTTATAGTTGTAGGGAGTAGATCGGGTTGCTTGTGATTGACCGAAACCTATCATTTTGACAATTGGCAGCTTTTGACTGGTTCTTGAATTTGAATGAGATTTTCACATCATTTGAACACGTGGCGTCATCTTGTTGGTCTTGAATTTGACGGGAATGCCAAGTCACCCTGACACGTGGCATGAATTTGGGCTTCAAGATGTAATGGATCTTGGTCTTGAATTTAATAAAGGGAAAAGGACACCACATGTCTCATCAAAAAATAAATAGCTCATGTTTGGGTTATTGGACATGGGGTGGCCAATCGGCCCAAACTAATTCCAAAAAATGGCCAGTCGGCCCAAACTAATTCCAAAAATGGCCAGTCAAAACTGTATCAATATGGTATATGGGTTGTATCAATATGGTATAAGGAGTGTAGTAATATGGTACATTGACTGTATCAATATGGTATAAAAATTATATCAATATTATGAATTATATATGCATATGTTTTTCTGTATAAACTATATGAATGTGGCATGGGAACTGTATCATTATGGTATATGAACTGGAAAAAAGAAAAAAAAAAAAAGGCACTAGCAGCGACAAAAAGGCCTAAAATGGCTACCTTTTGGAATTGCAAAATCAATGGCTATTTCGTGGAATAGTTTTGAGCGAAGTGACATTTATGTCCTTTTCCTTTTAATAAAATGGACTAATTAATTTGTAAAGCCCAAATTAATTAATCAACCCAAATGAACATGAATTAAATCCAAATTTTGTATGAATTTAACCCGATAAAATTTATATGTTTACAGGAAGCTTTCTAATTTTTCTGTATGAAAACATTATTACTGTTTATTTTTCTTTTCTCACCTAATTCAATTAAAATATCTGTGGAAAGAGTCAAATAGCCACTGAACATTTTTCAGTGAAAAATTTCAATCAGAAAATAGTGTTATTGTAAGTAGTGTTGGCTGAACATGGAGTTTAAAAAATAAGGATAGATTATGAAATTTATGATCTAAAATAAGTCATACGTATGTATGTAATCATAAATCATCTCATTAAGGGTAAGCCAAGTATTTACATTAAATTGTTACGGAAATAAATATAGAAACATGTCATTCTATTTGAGTTCAGACTAATTAGAAAAGAGTGTCACATAAATTAGGACGGAGAGGATAAAATAGTTTCATATTTCAATTTTCATTTATGATTTCAACCAAACTACATGTTACCCTGCTCTTGTAATTATAATAATATTATTTTGTTCTATATACTTCAAGTCCAACCTATTTGGCTGGATATTTTAAATAAGTTATCAATAGTAATGAGAGTTGACTGACCACCAAAAATTATCGCAGCGTAGTATGTACTTATGTGTCCATAATCAGAGGTTTCGAATTCGAGTTTTGAGTATGAATTGAGTCGTCTTTGGTAGGAAGCACTTTACCCTCATAGTGGGACTTTTGCTGCAAATCTGTATTAGTCGGACTTCAATATGGATACCGGACATCGGATGAAGAAAAAAAAAGGAGTTGACTAATAGTGATGAGGAGAAAACATTGGAAAATTATTGGCTAGGTAACAACGTAACCCTGCTAGATTTCAGAAAGTAATTGGCCATCTTATTAATTATACTTAATCCAAGGATTAACAAACAATATTTGGTTCATATCGGTGGATTATAGCTCAATTTATGTTGATTTTGTTTGATGATTTAGTACAGTTGAGGAAATTTAGGTTTGATCAACAACTACTCTATGAAGTTTACTAATTAATAATATTCAGTGGCGGAGTCAGAATTTTCACTGAGGAAATGCAAAATATAAAGAAGTAAACATATAAAGAAGTTGAAGATGGTTCAACATCAACTATTTATACATAAAAAATAATTTTAACCATATATAAAGTATAAACAATGTAAATTTTCGTTGAATGAGATTTGAATGAACCCCTCGACCTTACTTAGCTCCGCCATGTATTCAAGTCAACTGAACAAAGCTTCAGGATTACTCATTTATTTAATTAATGAGTAAAATATCAGCCAGCTCATTTGCTTTAATTAATCAATGATTAAGAAATGATTATGTTGCTAAATTATTTGTGTGCTTATCTAATTGTTTTTGTTTGGCTGAGGTTTAAGTTTAAAAGTCAACAGGTAATCCATCAGTCTCATATTACTTGTCCACACTCCACAATATTAAAAATATTTATCCTAAATTAAAAAGGTTTTGGATATTGATGAATACGGCACATATTAGAAGAGTTAAATAGTAAATTAGTAAAAATAATTTTTTTTATGTATAATTTTTAAGGAGCATGTAAAAGAGGAAAAGTGATAAATAATATGGAAAGGAGGAAAGAAGGGAGTAGTAGCGTAACTCTAAAGAAAATGTTTTAATTCACATAATTAGTGGTACAAGAAATAATAATGAAATTTGTGTATCACAATTGTTTTCTCAATTTATGTACTGTCCTATTCTTCTAGAGTTTTTTTTTTCCTTTTTTTTCGAGTCAACTTTGGTACTTTACCTATCAAAGAAAACAAGCAATTTTTGTGTATATGCACATGTTCATTTCCATAATATACGTCAGTATTAGTCATTAGTAATTGATTAGAATGGTTAGGTGACTTTATCCTCATTTATTTTTATTAAGATTTAGATGTTTCATTAAGAGTAACGTCAGCTTGTATCTTATTGATTTCCTATGCACTTCCATATGCTTGGCCCAAAAATGTATGGGGAAAAAAATAATAACAATGAAATACTTAAAATCTATTATTTTGCTATTTATGAATTTAATGGAATTATATTGGTTTTTCTGATTAATTTTTTTCCTTAAAATCTAGTAAACAAAATTTGTTTGGACGAAAATCAAAATTGTTCACTTTTTGAAAGAAATTAGAGAACCAAAACTACAAATAATATATTTACCGGACCACTTTGTCATTTTCTTTCACATTTTAGGCTAAATTTCACAAAATTAAATTATAACTACTTTTATAATAATTGGAGTAAATTAAGATATTAATTTTTAAATAACCAACTAAATAAAGAATAATACTTTTAAGTAATGAACTTAAACCATATCTTTTTTTATTTGTCTTTTGTAATATTCAGACGCTATTGAACAGCACGCTAGCATCTTACACTTTTTAATTTTTCAAATTTAGGATGATGAGTATCCTTTTTTGTTTACTCTATTCTTCACTTTACATAATGATACAAAAATTATTCCAATTGTTCATGAAAGGAATAATTAACCTGCATGAAGAAAAAAAAAAGTGTGTTCACTTTATCTAAATTAATAGTAATATTTATACTTCTAGTGGATAATCATGAGAAGAAATTGTCATTCCTTTTCTAGGCAGAGCTAAAACTCTGAATACGAATTCGATCAAACTCAATAATTTGTATCAAACAATATACAAATAATATATTAAGAATTCAGTTAGTGTCATTTGAAATCGTCATTTTAAAACCAAGAAATCTTAAAATTAAAATTTTGACTTCGCCTCTAATTTGTTCATGGTCTTTCATCCCATCTGATCGATCCAATCTTCAAAGAATAGATAAAGGATATTATTCAATGCTTGCTAATGTGACAATAATTTAACTTATATTCCAAAATAGAATGAATAATTTTGACACACGAGTTGTTCAAATATCATAGCTTTCTTGTAATTATTTAAATTGTATTTATTTGCGTTAAGAGCAATAATTTAAATTAAAAAAATACTTATATTTTAAAAAATTTAACCACTTAATGAATGTGAATAAATATCAATCAACCATGAATAGAGTCTTAAAATTATTAAAAGGCTATCTAAAGATTTTGCTAAGAATTCAGAGGCAGACCTAGACTCCAGAAAAAATAAAAGAGAGACCTAGACTATTGAGGCTTGTACATGGGTTCACATAAACCCAATAACTTTTGCTCATGTCGTCGGATATATATAAATCAAAAAATTACTTAATATTTGTTTGTGGACGTAGTTATTAATTATTATAATATTAACTTGAGTTTGTTAGGATTTTTGTCCTGATTTTCTTACCAAATTTGAGTATTAATTTTCTATTGAAGGAAAATAAAAGTAATACCATAATTACTTTTACTTTTCTTAAAAGAAAAATATAAAACTCTTCCATATTTGGCTAACCTCTTTATTGTAGAAAAGGTTTTGGACCTCTATAAATAAAAGACCTCTCTTCTCATACCATAACACAATAACATCCATAATGTAGCCTTTAAAGAGTCTTGTTTAAGGGGAGTTTTCTCCCAATAGGCTTTATGTTTTTTAATATTAGTTTTTTATATGTAGGTCGTTTGACCAAATCATATAATAATATTAAGTTTTTTAGTATTGTTTTATGTGTCATCTGATTTATCACATTGATGGTTTGCAAACTATTAGCTTCCGCATGACGCCCTCTCGATTTCGAACCCAACAGAGGTTGACATAAGAACACATAAATTTCAAATTCTAAATTCGTCTCAAGCTAATTAGATGACCTTTCGCAACCACTCACCATCACCATCTACCACTGCACAACCAATATAACAATTGTCAACCACCACCATCCACCACCATATATCTATCAATCAGCACCAGTTGTCACCGGCATCACCAACCTCTACTATCAACCATCTATATCATCGAAATCGCCACCATTATCACCTATAACCACGATCACTAGTCACTTCCACTATCACAACTATATCACTATTGGCAATCACTATCACCACCAGGGGCGGACCCACATAGGTTCAAGTGGGTTCATATGAACCCACACTTCGTCAAAAAATTACACTATATATATATGTATATATATATATATCAGCCTTTAACAGCGTACAAGGTAAATATAAAATTTGAACCCACTTTGCACATGTGAAGTGCTTGACCTAGTGACAAGTGGGTTCAAATTTTGGCTCTTTGTGCCAGAACTCGTGTGTTCGAACCCCCACAGCAGCGCCTCTTTTCTTTTTTTTCTTTTTCCCTGTAGGGATTCAGCTGCAGCCTATTGCTACTTAATACTAATATTAAAATTAAAAATTACTTTTTCTCCCAATCCCAATACCCATTATTCCTCAATACCCCAATATTCTCTAATTCCCCCAATCCCTAATCCCCATTATTCCCCAACAGAACATGTGAAAAAAAAAAAAAAAAAAAAAAAGAAGAAGAAGAAGACAAGTCAATCTCACATCAACATCAAGAAATTTATCAAATTTGTTCTTTACTCTCTATTCTTACTTTCAGTCTTTTATATATACAAAATTATTTCGGTTATTTTTTATTTCTTCAACTTTAAAAATCCTTACTACTTAAAATTGAAGAAAATTACAATTGATTTTTTCTTCAATGTTAGTCACTTTTTTTACAAACTTTCAAAATTCAAATGCTTACAATGACTCTCAGTTTTCTAATGAGACTTTTAATTCGGCAATACAGGTTCTAAATTCAATGAAGAGATATTTTGCTCCGGTATCATCAAAGTTGCCACAATCAAGTTCATCCACTCAAAATACTCCTCGCGTGGAAGATAACTTGAATCAATTAGGCGAGCATATATCCAAAGAGGTCCTCATCAACCTCGAGTTCGCGAGTTTCCTCAAAGAGATATTTCTGAATTAAAACGTCGTTTTAATCGTAAATGATTTAAAATATATCATGATTGGTTGGAGTATAGTGAGATTGAAGATGTCGGTTATTGTTTATGTTGTTATTTATTTCAAGATGAAAGCATTCATCAAGGTGGAGGTGAAGCATTTTCAAGTATAGGCTTCAGAAGTTGGCACAAAAAAAAAAGATTAGAGACGCATGTTGGAGGGCCGAACATTGATCACAATCAGGCAAAGAAGAAGTGTGAAGATCTAGTGCGACAAGAACAGTCAATTCAAGCCGCATTTGTGAAGCCATCCAATCAAACCAAGCTTGAATACAAAATTCGTTTACAAGCTTCTGTTGATGTGGTGAGACTCCTTTGAATCAAGGATTGGCATTCCGTGGACATCATGAAGATGAATCATCATTAAACAAGGGTAACTTTCTTGAAATTCTTTCGTGGTATGCAAATCGGTGTGATAAAATTAGAGATCTTGTGTTGAAAAAGGCTCCAAAAAATAATCAGTTGACTTCTAATAAAATTCAAAAGGATATTGTCACTGCATGTAAGCTTGAAACGATTAAAGCTATTATGGAGGATCTAAATGGTGACTATTTCTCATTGCTAGTTGATGAATCTTGTGATGTGTCATGTAAGGAGCAAATGACAATTGTTTTGCGATATGTTGATAGGGGTGGATCTGTTGTGGAACGGTTTATAGGGATTGTCCATGTTCATGATACTAGTGCTTTATGTTTAAAAGAAGCAATTGTTAACTATCTTACTCAGCATTCTTTGAGTTTATCTTGTATACGAGGGCAATGCTATGATGGAGCAAGCAATATGCAAGGGCATCTAAGTGGCCTTAAAGTTTTGATTCAGCAAGAAAGTAGATCAGTTCATGCAATTCATTGTTTTGCTCATCAACTTCAGTTGACTCTTGTTGGTGTATCTAAAAAATGTCTTCAAGTTGGAGAACTTGTATTGTTGATTTCCAATGTCTTAAATGTAGTGGGGGGTTCTTTTAAACGTATGGAGGAACTTCGGCAAGCTCAAGAAGAAAAAGTTCAAGAGGCACTAGATATGGGCGAGGTTGAAACTGGTAAGGGCTTGAATCAAGAACTTGGTCTTGCTAGAGCTGCTAATACTCGTTGAGGTTCACACTATAAATCGTTTAAGAACTTTATTAGTATGTTTGGTTCTATTACTGATGTCCTTGATACTATTGTTGTTGATTCTGAATTTGTTGAAGAAAAAGCCAGGGCAACAGGATATCTCAGAGCTTGTCAAACATTTGAGATTGCTTTCATATTGCACTTAATGAGAGATATTTTAGCAATCACAAATGAGCTTAATGAATCCTTAAAGAAGAAAGAACAAGATATTGCAAACGTCGTTCTACTTGTTAAAGTAGTGAAGAAACGATTGCAAGATTTAAGGGATGAAGGATGGGATCCACTTATCAAGAATGTGTCTGCATTTTGTGTTAGGTATGATATTTTGATACCCAATTTTAATGAGCTCTATGTTAATTTTATAAGATCTCGACGAAGAGTTACTGAGTATACTATCTCACATCACTATCGTGTGGAAGTATTTTTTAAGATTATTGATTGGCAACTTCAAGAACTCGATGATCATTTTAATGAGGTGAGAACAGATTTGCTTATTGGGGTTGCTTGCTTGAATCCAGTTGACTCATTTTCTAGTTTTGACATCAATAAAATATTGAGAATGGCTAAATTATATCCTGATGATTTTGGTGAAAATATAATGATTACTCTCAAGAATCAGCTAGAGACTTATATTGTTAATGTTCGTGACATTGATGAAAGGTTCTCTAATCTAAAAGGACTTGATGACCTTTCTGAGGAGCTAGTTAAGACAAAGAAACACTTTAATTATCCTCTTGTGTTTCGTCTTGTAAAGTTTGAATTGCTCCTGCAGGTTGCCACTGCTACAGTTGAAAGAGCCTTTTCGGCAATGAAGTTGATCAAGAGTGAATTGAGAAATCAAATGGATGATGGTTTCATGAGCAGTTGTATGGTGCCTTATGTAGAAAAAAAAATATTTAATACTGTTTCTGATGAAAGTATTATGAATAGGTTTCAAGAAATGAAAACTCGTAGAATAATATTGTAATAATATGTTTTAGTTAATCAAACTTTATTTTGTTTGCTTCGTTGCGTATTTATTTTTTATCTATTGAACCCACTTGGTGAAAAGTCTGGGTCCGCCACTGATCACCACCAGCGGCAATGTCAATCAAGATGATCTCTACCATCACTATTACTCATTATCATCGACCACCATAGCCATCACTTTCCCTGTTACCACAATCACAAGTCACTATCGCCGATCGCCTCCACCATTACAACCATTACTATTATCAACTGTCATCATATATCTATCAATCACCACTAGCCATCACCGGTCACCTACCACTATCAACAAACTATATCATCGGAATCAATACCATTATCACTTTCAACCACAAACCATTCACTTTCACTATCACTATTATATTGCTATTGTCGTCAATCAACTATTACCACCTACATCAATGTCAACCAAGACCACTAGAGCTATCATTATTGATCACTATCATCAACCACTATTACCAACATCACAACTATCACAAGCCACTACTACCAACCAACTTCACCATCACAATCACCATTATGACCAACCACCATCATATCGATGATTAATACCAACATCATAATCAGAAGTCATTACCGCCAATCGCCTCCATCATCCCGACCATCACTACCATCATCACATTTCACTTGCTATGAAAATTAATTTTGCGCTGTTAGTAAATAAACATTAAACACATTCAAAAATACTTGAATGCTCCCACTTTTACAAAGTAGAAATATTATGACTGACCACAAGAAAAGTTCTGGCCCTTTAAAAAAAACTCTAGTTCACCACAAATTGCAAAACATTTGTCATGTTATCAACACATGTTTGAAAAATAATAATACCAAAACACAAAAATGTTACATCATTACGTTGCAAAGTTAAAAGTATAGATATGAGAAAATGACATGAAGATATTCCTATTCATGCGTAGCCTGATATACATGATATATATAAAAGGTAGGCATCATTTGAAAGAGATAGGATCACTAATCAACAAAATACAGAACTAAAAGTAGAAAAAGTTATAAAATTATTGTAAGTGGAGTTTGATTTTACGGGGTGAGGAATGAATGTGAGGGCCACATTGAAAGTGCAAACAATTAGCTGTACCATTATACAATTAAATATAAACCAAAGTATATTCCATTTAATGCCAATTACATCCTCTACGTGGAACTTTTTTTATTTATTTCTCACTCAATGTTGGATATTTTGGTCCCTACTAATTTAACATCATAAGAGTCCATTAAAAAGAAAAGCGTTTTCGATTAGGATTTTTTTCATTTACAAAATTTGAACTCAAGACATATAATTTAGAAGAGGGAATAATCCTATCTATATCATAGGGCGAGTCAGAATTTGAATTTTATGGGTTTTAAAGTTTAAAATAACGATATCAGATATTAATAACTGGATTTTTAATTTAATTTTTATACATATTTAATAAATTCTATAATTTTTAATATAAATACAAGATTTGAAGTTTGACTAGAGCTCATGATGGGTCAAACTCGTACATCGACTTCTAATTTCACCCCCTGATCTATCCCACTATAACTTGGTAGTATACGCGTAATTAATAACTTTATTAAATCCTAACAATGATGCAAGAAACCAGAGTTTTTTTTTTTCCTTATATTTCTGTGTTATTATGATTTATCAAATGGATTATGGCTGTTGTGATAGGTACATAAGTTAGTGGGAAATCTAACACGAAAACAAAGTAGGATTAACAAAAGATCTAGAAAATTACACTTCTGGTCAACAAATGTCCAGATGGTTCCTTTTTCTCTTTTATTGATTGATAAGGATTTAGTATTGTAACAATCACATTTGAAGTTTACATTATATATACCCACGCCAAAAATAAATAAATAAAGCAAACACTTAATACCAATCCCACAGGATTAAATATAATTTCATCAAAGACCTTTTATTTTTTTTCTCTTTCCTTTTCACTATTCATGGAATCACCCCAATCTTAGTAAAAATTACACCTCAATCTCAAACAAGTAGAAGCCAATAGACTATGCAAAATCATTATAAATTGGATTACTTTTACATTAGTTATATGTCAACCTACCGTGAGGTTTATGACGCTCCTCTTTTATTTAGATTTGAAACCGACAATCTTGACAAATTCACACATGCAATGTTTAATCTCATGTCAAATGGATTTGAAAAGAAATATACAAACCCCTTGCGTATGGAGGTTGCGACCGTAAGCTAAACCTAAATGTGAAAATTTAAAAAAAAAAAAAAAAAAAAAAAAGAGAGAGAGAGAGAGAAACGGGGTCTAGTTCAGACGGACCAACAGATAGAGGTCAGGGCATCCGATAACCTCGAAAAAATATTTGTATATTATATTTTATATAGTGTATATATTTATGCAGTGGTGGAGCCAAGATCTTGACTAAGGGGATTCAAAATCAAAAAATGTGAACAAAAGAACTAGTCGAAGGGAGTTCAACGTCTACTATATATATATATGAAAAATAATTTTAATCTTATACAAATAGTATAATTTTCCGCCGAAGGGATAAACCCCCTCACTATTAGCTGGCTCCGCCCCTGTATTTATGTATTGGCACCAGTACTAGCAACAAAGGTAAAATGGTTTCGATTCTTTGATTGATTAGAGATGTACAAGTGGATATTTAGTGGGTTTACCTGGGCTCGATTTGCAACTCAGCATTTTCTATATTTTATATTTTAAAAAAAATTGACGTTTTAGTAGTTACGACTCAGTATTAAGGGGGAAGTTATGGATATATACACAGTTCGACCAATTACTTTACTAATTAAAATATACACAACCTATAAATTCATGATTATGTATAGATATGAATATTTAGTATAATTAGTATTTAGTACACACAAACTATACATTTTATACATATTTTATAAGCTAATTGACCTAAGTGCTTAAAGTCGTAATTATCTCTTCTTCGATTTCTGTTGCTTTTTTCTTAGTTTTCATAGAGTTCTACCTCAAACTTTGTAGTAACTAATTGGCATATCCAATTATCTATGTTATTTGAAGAAAATCTATATTAAAGATAATGATACTCCCAACACTTTCAATTTTTGAATCCGTCTCTGATCTAGTCAATAGACAAACCATTGATAGTGAAAGGAACCTGATTTTGTTTTCGAGCAATTATTTTACAAATGTGAAAACGTAGAAAAATATTGGAAGAAATCTTACCTAATTGGATGCATTCGAATAAATCTCGATTTAACAATTAAAGGTCTTCTTTGTCAGCCATTTCACATACTCAGATAAGTCCATGTCAACCAATTAACTAGATCACTTTAGCACGTCGATAAAACATGATAAATATCGTCATTAATTCTTTAATTAAGTAGTAAACCATATTTTAATTTAACGCGGTTTGTTGGAAAAGATCAGAAAATAAATTCCCAAACAATTCTAAAGGTGAAGACCCCGGTCTATATCTAGCTAGTCAAAAACTCCTTCCGTTTATTTTTACTTGTTACGTTTAACTTGTCAAGAGTCAAACTGCATGAACTTTGACCAACATTTTAAGATATATTTTTTCATCATATTATTATAAGAACAATTGCAACTTATAATATTTTTCATATAGTTTTCGAACATCTAAATTCTAAATTTAAAACTTAAAATATTGAATTATTCTAATTTCATTTAGCTTTAAAAATTAGTAAAATTGACGCTCGTGAAGAAATGTGACAAGTAAAAAGAAACGGAGGGAGCAAGTCTTAACACATCTTGTTAGAGTAAAATTCTGTCGGAAATTTCCGGGTTTTTTTTTAATTTTTTATGTTAGGGTATGTTTATATATAATAACACCATCGTTCGAAAATAAAAGTCTTTAGGATCTCAAATTAACATACAAGTTAATTGTGATAACAATTTCGTCGTTCCTGACCTTGTTATTTAAACAAGTAACAGTTCTGTCTTGGTCCGAATGGGGAATTATACTAAATTCTGCATGTGCCACTGCGTTTACACCTATATTACTACAGTATTATTTATACTATTTGATTCAAAAATATTTATCTGGGAGTTTAACGGTGGGTGTTTAGTCTTGTCACATATGAACTAAATTTAACTGGTTAATTCAAATAATCCATTTATGCATTAATATTCCCCATAGATTATGGAATATTTGTTTTTTCTATGAGGCAAAATATTGAATTTTAGCGAAACTAGCAAATGACTATACATATAAGAACTCCACAACGTGAGATGTATGCACATTAAAATTAATAGGAAAAACATATATACTACTAACACACTTTCTGAAAAATATGAAAAACGTGTTTATTTTTGGTTTCTCACCTCGTATTTAATACCTTCATTGGAATCTGATTAGACCAGATTTGCGTTTTGCAAAAAAAAAAAAAAAAAGACTATAAGAAGTCCACAACGTGGGATGAACGCATATTAAAAGTAATAGGGAAAGCATATATACTACTTACTAACTCACTTTTGGAAAAATATGAAACACATTTTTCTTTTGTTTTTTTCACCTCGTATTCAATACCTGCATTTAAGTCTGATTAGTTTGGATTCGCGCTTTGCAAAGCCCATTTCTAAGAACAGCGCTTTTAATAGGATTTTTTTTCCATATCCAAGACTCAAAACAGGGTATGTCCAGATCGGACCGACGGAACCAGGAATTCTGCTAAGAGAATTCAATTAAAATATATATGACTGACACATTTGAGATTTGCAATCTCTATCTATACAAGACTTATCCTATTAATTGTGTAGTACGAACGGAATTCAATTGATTCTCTTCCAAATAGGTTGGAATTTTAAGACGAAATAGTTAAAATATGTATTCTCTCTCTCTTTGTGAAAAAAGCCCATTCATGATATGGCTATTGGGCCTGATGTTATAGAAGTACAAAATCTGGAAGAGGGCCTGAGTTGTAGCCCAACAGATCTGAGATTAGTGTAGAAATAACCCAACGGGTCACTTTTCAGTCTCGTCTTTAAAAAATAGTCACTATCATGAAATTTTTTCATGACAAATGTCAAAGACACCCGCAAAATCAAAGCACATACTAAATTACTTTGGAGATTCGCATATTAGGCTATTTTCGTGTTACTATTTGAGTTTTAATCTTGTTTAAATAATTTGTGCAAGATTTTAGGTCAAAAATTAGCCCCAAAATACTTGAGAATCTCCGAAATTTCGGATGAATGCAACTCATGGATACCACTAGGATTTTAGTACAATTGTTATGTTTTTTGGTGGATGAGCTTGCCATGAGCTTTGACGGATCACCAAGACTTATGTTGTAGCTTTAGAATGCCAGGATTTGCCCAAAATATCATCAACATTATTTTTCCTTCAAAATGAGTCTAAATCAACTCCAAATAACTCAAACTTTGTTATTTAACAATCTAATATCAATCCAAACAATATTCAATAGTTAAATTCAATCTAAATCTTCAAAAATCAATAGACTTACTTTGTCTTTTTTACAACAATAACATACCTAATGAACTTTCACAAGTGGAGTCTAGGGAGGGTAGAGTGTACGCAGACCAAATTACCTCTAGCTCGTGGATGTAGAGAGGTTGTTTCCGAAGGAACCTCGGCTCGAGGAAAGCAAATCAAAGTAGGTGTGCAAACATATTAAACATAGCCACTAGTTATGGAAATAGTAACAACAACAATATAGTGTGATAACCGAAATACGATACAAACATATGAAGATAGAAATCAAAAGAGATACCCTACAAGAATAAGTCTAGTTCTATGACAGACAATACTTCATTATCTACTAATTTTCTACCAAAATCTGCGACCTTCACCCCTTCCTATCAAAGTTTATGTTCTAATAGTGATATTTTCAAGTATCTTCAATCAAACCAATCCAAATCAACTACAAACAAATACTCGGTTTTTAATATTTTACAACACACATAAATTAAGTTGGGAGGAAAAGAAGAAAGGAGGAGGAAGAGAGAAAATTTTGGTAGTGACTGTATCCTCATTGAACCAGAATCTTTGGTGGGCCTGGGGAGCATGGCCCAGTGCAGCATGTGGGCCCTAAATGAACAACATAATGTTTAGGAATCATCACCTATTGGGCTATCCCACTTTCTTACCAATGAGCAACTATTCATGGACCCAAATCCTACTGACAGCTGGGCCATTGGGCTGTATAAATATGAGACCTATAAAGGGGGGGGGGGGAATCGAAATATACATCCTTAGGTTGTATATTGCAAGTCATAACAATACTTCTTAGATTGCAATTAATAATAACTTTTAAAATTAAAAAAAATGATTTAAGAGCAATTTTAAAACAAAAAAATAGAATATCAATCACCCCCATATTTCCTTCAACCAATTAAATACTAAAAAAGGATAAATCATTTTAAAAAAAAATAGCATATCAATCACCCCATATTTTTCTCAAAACAGTTACTTTCTTATTCTACTCTTTCACAATTAAAGCAGATTCTTCTTCTTCATTCAAATTTTACTTCATCAATGTCGGCCAGATCAGAATTAAGATCGAAAAGCAACCCAAGCTCTCCCAAATTGTTGGTCTTATTCCTCGAAAAAAAAAATTCATTAAAATACAGATTTACTCATTTAGATTGCAATGAATCATTGTTCCATATCCATAAAACGATTGATGTTGTTTATAGATTTAGTGGGCTCCATATGATTCATCATTTTGACTTTGAACACTTGTTGTATATATAAACTGGTTGATTTATCATTTTCATACACCTTTTGCATAACACTATTTTTTGATATGAAATGTATATACAAATAGGATTCATACTAATAAGTTAAGCTATTTAGGAACTCCATATGATTTCACCATTTTTTATACATTAAAAACTGGTTTCATACTCTTTTGTAAATTGATTTACCATTTTCATACACTATTTTTGTGTATATAACTGATTTATCTTTTGCATACACTTTTTTTTGTGTATGAAATGTATATACAAATTGATTGTATACTGATAAGTTTACCTACTGTGTGAATTCCATATGATTTATTATTTTCATACATAGAAAATAAATTTTAATATTACACCGCTGCTATCTACTCCAGAAATCAGATAGTTGACTAGAGAACGTCGTCGATCGAAAACGGAAAGTGAAGGAGTTATATATAAAACTGAGAGAGAAATGTCAACACAAATCCAGATGAAACAAGATATAAAGACAAAAAACCTATAAATTAAAATCACAAAACTCAAAATCTGATGAAGATTACACTTGATTTGAATATTCTTAGAAAAGAGGAAAGATGGAGAGGAGTAGAGAGAGAAGTAAAAAGATGAAATACGGAGAGAAGTAGATAAATAGAGGAGAAAGATCTGATTGAAAAGAGATCAAATACCCACTTTTTACTCTTCTAATGAATATTTATATGTTAATTTATGATAAAAAAATTAACACAATAAAAATAAAATTATTATTATAATTTATCAACTCTGCTATGACTTGCAATTAAAAACACAATTCAATAATTATAAAAAAGTACAATTATAACTTGTAATAAACAATCTAAAAAATACATATAAGCTAATTTTCACTATATATAAATACAACAAAAATAAAAAGGACTGGGATTGGTAGATGACCGAAAATCCTCGTCCCGCCAGTTTCAATTAGGATTGATAGATCAGAGGACTAAAAATCCTCATGTTAACGATTCTAATTCGGTAGACTATAAAACTGGAAATCCTCATGTTAATAGTTTCAATGGATTGATATAGGACTGAAAATCCTTGTGTTATCTGTCCCAATCTGGGTTGGGATTGATAGAGAACTGAAAATCTTCTTATTACCAGTCCCAATCTGGATTGGAATAGTTGGGACTCAGGACAACTCAATTGATAGAGCATAGAACTGAAAATTCTCGTATCACAAGTTTCTTTACTTTTAAAATAGTCCAGTATTTGCACTCTCATTTTTTTAGGGGTAGTTTGGTGAATAAATTGTGTTAAGAGTTATAATATGTAAATTGAATAATGATGAAATTATTTGATAAATATTTAAACAGATATTATTGAATAAAAAATGATGTATAAGGTATAATATAAAATATAAATTTAATTTAAATGAGATGAACTCGAATAAACTACGATATTGTTTTCTAACACTATCTTTATTTTAAAAAAATGTGTACGAAAAGTTCTGAAGAATGATGATGAGTCATTAATTGTTTTATTAAGGAATCAGCAATTACGGACTTGTTATCTCAGATAAGTGTGCAATGAAAATGATATTATAATTATAGTAGAACCAATTCCGAAATTATTACTACCAATATTAAAACTTAACACAAACATATGATAAAATAACTAATAAGTACATCAGATGAGTAGCTTGTTTAAATCCTAGTCTTATCATAGTGGTTGTATTAAGATTTTGAATAATATGTGCTACTTTTTCTATTAACAAAAAACGAAAGAATAATTGATATGAGTTGTGATATGTTTGTTAGGTCTCTTCATTATTAATCAGACGTCTCACATTTGAATTCTAAATATAATAAAATCATATTGAAAATTCCACTCTAAGAAATAAACTTTACAATACGTAATTCCGAATTAATCGGATTCTAATGTCATTACCACTAAGTGAAAAAATATAGAAACTGAAATAATTGAGAGGACAATTTGGTTTTCCCAAGAAAGGTTACTACTTTTTCTTTCATAATTCAGGTGCACACGGGTAATTTTTTATGACAAAAGTGAACTGAAGATTCGTTCACAGACAAATATCCTTATTAACGAGGAACAGTACTTATACAGATTTCTCATTCATATTTTTCTATCCTACCAAAACAGAATTTTCAATTATATATATATAAAAATAATAATCTTACATATACATTATAATTTCGAACAAAAGATTTGAATAAAACCCCTTTTTTGTATCTAGCTTTTCTGCCATTTGCCTAACTTTGTAAGTAGAGGTGCACTCAGGATTCGATAGTAATGGAGGCACTACATGTGTGTGGCTATTACAAGGATGCAGAAGTGAGAATCGAACCGACACTTGCACTTTAACACCATGTATCAAGCAGTGTAGCTATCCGACCTTTGTGAAAGAAGGTGCCTAGCTATCAAAATATATATTGTACCTCATATTAAAGAGACACATATTTCGAGGTATTTTAGTGATAGATGGAACGCCTATTTCAAGGTTATTAGGGGCATGTGACTTTCCTACGCAGGTCCGCCTCTATTTGTAAATCCTAAAATAGCAATATAATTATGATTGTTCAGAATTAAATCGTAATTAATAATCCAATCATAAAATAAATTTACGGAGTTTATTGATATCGGACTTATGATTAATAGTTTGAAACTTTATAATTGACTATTTATGGATGATGAGTGTGATTTGCTCGATTTCTTCATCGATTTAACCATAACCCGTTAGTTATACTCTTATCTCTATCTATATAAAGTTTTCTTCAGGATTATATTGGTCCTAATTAGAAGTTGTTGAGATCGAAGATACTAGCTTTGGGGATGAAAAATAAAGTAGAAATGGGATGCAGAGGGTCATAAAAAAATGAGTAACATTAAATATTTATAACAAGATCAGCCATTATATTAATGAGAGGTACGAAATATGGGAGGCAAAGAGCAGAAATTATTGGGGACAAAGTCTGTCTGTTTCTTAAATTCATCAATCTTCTGTTTTTGTTTTTAATCCTCGTGAAATTTGTAGCCGCTATCCTTTGGATGTGCATTGGGTAAACTCGCTCATAAGAAATAGCTTGCAAATTATATAGAAGATGTAAACCACAATAAGCAAATCCACAGTGACGAGAAGGGAAAATCAATCCATCTCTAACTTCCCTTATAGGATATCACCTGCTACACCAACTCAGTCATACTTGCGAGTAGTCCATCAAATCTTTAACACCCATGAAATCTCAGTTTCTTATATATGGTATTTATGTGGCGCTTCTCATGAATGATGTATCTTCTTACCATCCAAACATTCACGTTTCTTATAGTTCTGATGATTCTATTTTGTGTTGTCCATCACCCTACCCTAATTGTCTGATCATAACATTTGTAAGTAAGACAACACTGGTTATTATATAGTTTACGACCATAAATAAAAGGTATCATCCACTAGAAAAACTAATTATTGTGGCTCACACAGTGGCGGAGCCACCTTATTCTAGCTCCGCCACTGGGCTCACACGAGGTAACAAAAAATTTGCTGATCTATTTTATTGAGTGTGCAAACAAAGTTTTATAACACTAGTAAGAAAGGAAAAGGAAGCAATACATGCATAAGGTGCGAAACTTTTGAGGAAAAATTACGTGGACTTGGCCTAAGACGGACATCTCATTAATTATGTTAAGAATGTTTTTGGACTGATTTAGCCTACAATTAATATCAGAATTTATAATTTAATAAGACGAGTATGAAAATAACAGAATGATGATGTGTGACTCAACTACTACGTTTACTAGCTACGCCAAAGGTAGCTTAAAGACATGCAAGAAGCTAGTGTAATTTACAACTTACAATTAACATAAAATATGTATGCGGACGATGCGGATAGCACACTGTTAATATCCAGATAAGTTCATGTGATGATTAAAAAAAATAAAAAAATAGATAGCATAATAACTTCAATTGATAGAAAATTCTACTTATTTTTTATTCACATTTTTCACTCTTCTTAACAAAAAAATGTGAAATTGATAGCTAATTAAGTTACTTTTGTGAAAAAATGTGATAGTTAACTTACCATCTGTGAAATTTATCCATCAAGACAGCTAAAACAAAGTCTCCGATCTTTTCTCAGGGAGTTTTTTTACTTTGCATATGATTCTCAAGTTTAAAATTTTCCTCAAGTTTTCCCCATCACAATCTTAAGCGCACACACCTCATCGATTCTTCCTCTTTTCGTTCCTTTTATTTTGGACATCGAGATGTTCTAATTTTGGTAAGGAACACTTCCTTCTTTGATGATTTTATACAACACAAATTCAGATTTATCACAGGCACAAATATAGATATCGGACATAGACTAGTGAGGGAAGAAAATGCATGAGGTGTTTCAACAAGTTGAACTTTAAAGTCTAAATTGGTGCCTAGTTGAAAATTCTGGGATAAATTTAAGTGGGTGACTATATATGTACTTGAGGAATCTCAAATATGTTAGATATTATTGGAAATCATGATAATATTCTGAGTAACTGACAATTTTGAGACAGTGGGGGACCTATATGCATTTTTTTCGTGCTCCAGCACTCGTTAAATCTGACGCAGATTTGGTATAATTATATAAAAAAGTATAAAAATTGGTATAAAATTTAGAAAAGCACACAGGAAACCAAAAAGATAGTTGGGTGCTTTGGTTTTCAGGTGGAACGTAACTTTAAAGCTTTGGGTGTCAATATATGTGTTTGAACCTCCCAAGCACCACAACCTCTAAATCCTGGGTCCGCCACTGTTTTGATACGTAATGGGAGCAAAAGCTTCAATTTGAGAAACATTATCGGTAGAGTAAGAGGATCCTCACATCGTTTAACTGACAATTTCGCCCTAGTTCAAATGATCTTATGTTTTATCCCAACATGTTTATCCTTCAGTATGATAATTAACTAGTATATATCTGTCCACCTTAAAAACAGAATACTTTCCTTTGTTGGTCATCGTGGTGGAAATTTTAATTGCTATAAGCGGTTTCGACTTTCGACCAAAACAAGAAAATCTTATTTTGATTCCTAATCCTCGATGAGATATTTTAAGATTAAATTTGAAATTAAAAATATACTCTGTTTGATAAAAGGTATAACTAGTATCATGATAAATTTATAACTCAAACTTAATGTGTTTTTTTTTTTTTCATCTGAGAGATGAGATAAATTAGTTCAAAAATTATAATTATAGCACTATAATTTAATAATAACTTTATTCGTGAACCAAACTACCTCCAAATATTTACCATGCATAACTCAGATTCAATCGTGCATGATTCAAATATGGCGTTAAAAGATTAAAGTTTCAATCTTATATATGCTAAAGTTAGGTACACCATCGTGCACACTTCAATTTTAAGAATAAGGGTCGGTTGGTACATGTGATGGGATATGTAGGAATATCCCATGAGATGAGATATCTCATGAGATTATTTTATTCCATTCTCTGCATGAGATAGTAATCTCACTACTTTAATATAAATGGTGGAATAAAATAATTATGCGATTAAGTAATACCTCATATCAAACATGAAATAAAATTAATTTTAAATTTTATTCGAAACTATTTTTTTATCCTTTGTACCAAACAACCCCTAAAAAGGTATAGTCTGTTGCATGCATAAGTCGATACCAAAAAAATAAAAATAAAAATGCACAAGTTAGTTTCTATTATGATTTTAAATTAATATAAAATATAATTAAATCAGCGGAAACCCATAGGTTACACTGTATGCCCCTATTTATTATTGCACCCTCGCTCAACAACATTGATTAATTATTATTTTCTTTGTATCAATATATGTTAATACATTTTTTGATATGTTACTATATATTCAGTAACAACTTAAGTACTTTAAATTTTTTATTTTATGCTTAATGATATGATTTATAATCATACAAATATTAACATCTTATTTTAAATCATAAATTTCAAAAACTTTCCTTTCATTCTTAAGTTCCATATCTGATCAAATAAATTCATATAAATTGAAACGAATTCAATAATTTTTGCAAATAATAAACTAATAGTAATAAAACTTTTGTAAATTAAAAAAATATTAGATGCAGCGGTTCGACTGTAGGGGAAAGAGGTAAGAGTGGTGAGTCATCAACCTTATGAAAGTGATTGATTGATAGGACATTGCTTTTGTTTTTATTTCTCCTCGTTGTCATCTTTATTTTCTCCCTCATTTACCCTTTTGCCCTTCCAATTTTTCTTTTTGTTCCATCAAAATAATTTCCCATTTCAAAAAAAAAACTTTTTTGGGATTGGGAATACTTCCCATTTGGAGGAGAAAAAGTAGAAGAAGCTATGATTTTTTTGTGTGATACTATCAAGGAACTTCAATTAGTAATGAGGGGTGAATTTTTAGAATTTAATAGATTTAATTTTTGAGATTGTAATTAATAAATTCATTATACAATTAAGATTCTCCATACTCGATCAAAAATTATGAATTGAACTCGTAGTCAAAAGGTTATCTGTGTGTCAATTGTCCCACATCGGATAAATAGAGAAATGTTAATTGGTTTATAGGCTAAATGAGTTCTCCCATTTATCAAACTAATTTTTTGGGTTGAACTCTCCCGTTTGGTTTATAACATTAGTGTTTTCATTGAGAGCGGACAATCCACGCGTGGATCGTGATTCGGAGCGGTGGCCTGGACCCAAGAGAGGTGCCAGTCGGGATCAACTGGGCGGAGCCTTGACCAACGAGGTCGTTGGTTCTCAAGCGAGGATCCACGTATGAGGCCGCGACTCAGAGTGGTGGTCTGAACCCAAGAGGGTACAAGTCGTGAACAATTGAGCACAGTCGTGATCAATTGGGCACAACCGTGACCAACGGGGTCGTTGGTTCTCTAACGAGGGCGATTGTCATGTGTCAGTTGTCCCACATTGAATAAACAGAAAAATGCTAATGGGTTTATAAGCTAAATGGATTCTCCCACCTATTAGACTAATCTATTGGGTTGGACTCTCCCGTTTGATTTATAACACAATGCTAACTATTATAACATGTTTGGTCAGGATTTTAAAATTTGCTCATTTTAAAAATATTTTGATGTATTTTATATGTAAATGTACAATTAAAACATATAAGGACCAACGTTCTAAAATTTACTTATGTTGAGAAATGTTTTTTAAACTTTTGAAGAGTAATTTTAAGGAAATGATTTCCTATAAGCATTTACAATTTGAACGAAAGAAAATAATATTTTGAGATCTTGTGAATTATTTTCATATCTCTTATATGAAAAAAATAAAAATATCTTCAACGAAAAACTAAAAATAAATTTGTAAATGACCACAAAATTAATTTCACTTTTATAGAGATTTTAAAAAAAAAAACTGACAAAACTTAAATACATAGGAGTATATATTACAAACTTTTTTTAATTACTTGAAAAGTCATTTTCTTCTGTTCAAATCATAAGAGGTTAAGAAATCTTATTTCCTCTACTATGACTCGATTTATTTCCCAAAATTGCATCGCATCCTTATTTTTTTTTCCAAAAATTAGACATGTATTCGACGTCTATCATGGTGTTTCTCCAACACCATGCATTGTAGCACTGCATAATTGACTTCTCCAAACATAACAAATCTTCCATTATTTTTATCCTGCCTTCCTCATTGTAATTGAGTCATTTACTTCTCTTTATCTTTCCTATTTCTCAACTCAAAATAAAAGCAAGCACCACCGTCCATGAAAGTATTGCCCCTCATCATTGAGTGAAAACTTTGTAAATTATTATGTACAATCATGGATCTCAATCAAAATTACGAGGATAATATATTGGTGTTTGGTGAAAGCCAATGCCTTTGCAGCCGCATAATGACAACTAACTTAAAGTGGAAATGAATTCTAAAATCATCTATTTTTGCACCTATATATTTATTAGGTGGAAAATAGAGCTTCAATAATCTCTAAACAATTTTAATAGCCTAGAGAAGAAGATGATTGGACATTTGCACTCACTTGTGCAAACAAGATCCAATTTCATTAATGAAATATGTTTAGCACTCTTGGATTTGGTCGTAAGAGATAAGTTGGAGTAGGGGGAAAACAAACCATGGTTAAAACTACATCTTTAATTGAAGAATCATGTCCATTCAATTTAAGTGAGACACATGTCAAGGATCTAAGGTCCTATTGAACAAAACTGGACATAACTTTACTGGAGGGGATCTTAATCCCTTACATTAGCAGGCACACGCCTTAACCATCGGCCAAAAGCGACGCTAATTACTACTCTCTCCATTTCAAAATAATTGAATTATTGAGGTAATACACAAATATTAAGAAAAAAAGAGTAAGACATAAATTAGTCATTTTTATTTTTTTTTCATTTTTGCCCTTTTTAATTAATTGTCAAACTATTTTTGAAAGTAAAAACATTAATCAAAACTACTCCCAATACTCACTTATGTGATCAATTTATTCTTAGCGCAAAATTCAAAACGTGGCTCTTAGAATGACTAAACGTCTTAATTGAACAAATTTTTGGGGGTAAAATCTTAAAAATTTAGATTGAGCCAAATTTAAAATTTAAATTTCCCTCTAATTTTTTTTTTATAAAAAAGGTTTACTTTAACATGATTCTTAGTTAATTGAACATTGCTACAACACAATTTGATCTAAATATTCTATTTGATACAAATGAACTTCCTGACCTCAATGTTGAAGTAGATCACAATGTTGATGAAAATTCAGCCACATTAATATAAGAAAGTTTCAAGAAAATTAAGTTTCTTCGAACTCATAACCTAGAAAATTAAGTTCAAAACATTAATCAAGAAAATTAAGTTGTAAATGAAGGGTAAATATGGAAAATGGTCTAAAAAATTCTCTTGAACTTTAAATAATTCAATTATTTTGAACTATAAAAAAAGTCTCAACAATTCAATTATTTTGGAATAGAGGGAGTATTTAGTATCAAAGTAACTATCTACCTATCCTCTTACCAAAATAGCACTCACAATTATTACTATTATTTTTAAAAAATTACGGGTAGGGAAAATGGAGAGGAGATTACAATGTGGGGAATCGAACCCACACCAACGAGGTAGAAGTTCAGATAGCCAACCAACTAAGTTAATAAGATTCCCCCCATTCACAATTATTAATTTCATCAATCGTTAAAGTATTTCATATTCTTTCCGACCACTTTATTTATTCATTATACTAAAAAAGAAATGTTTATTTTTGTTTGTTCAATTTATAAAATTAAGAGATAATTTATCATTTAGTTTTAAATTTACTCTTGTTGTTAACTATAGTCGTTTCTCAATGTATTTCCCAAACACATTGAAATTATTATGTTCAAAACCTGATATTGTAAAATTATCATTATATTTATTGATTCTCAAAAAGGTATGCCAAATTAATACTTAAATAAAAAATAAAGAAGGAGTACATAGTTAAATGTTAATCGAGGAAAATATACCTAACTATTTTAGTATGTAATAGCAATAGGAAATTAATTAGAACAACAAAATTTGTAATCTTGTAAGGGCCGGTTTGACACGATTTGAAATTAGGTTGATTTAAAGTTACACATTTATTTGAATATATAATTTGGATAACATAAATTATATTTTTTCTCTATGAAAATTCTATAATTTGTGAAAACTATTGAAATTTACCCTTTTTTTTTTTTTTTTGCTCACAGTTCATAATAAAGTACAATATGTCACTAGAATGCCTTTTTAAAAATACAACATTTATTGATTAAACTTTAATCCAATCAAAAGGAAAATTGAAAAGTAAATTATAGTGTAACTACTTTTTAATATAATTCTCTTATATTGTACGGATAATTTCTTCACATCAAATATATATACATTTTCCAATCAAATGATATAGAAGACCAAACAAAATTATTACTTGAGTTGATTGTTGGTTAGTGTCATAAACAAATGTATCATCGTTGCACAAGTTATGACCATGCTCACCTGAGTGTTAGGGGTCGTTTGGTAGGTGTATAAGAATAGTGCAAAATATTGTGTATTAGTAATACTTGTATTAGTAATATTTGCGTTAGTTATGCTTGCATTTTTCTTATGCAGTGTTTGATATGGTGTATTAAAAATAACATGAATTGCATAATTTCTATAAAAAAATTACTATTTTTTTACAAAAATATCCTCCATAAATATAGTGGAAAGGATGTGAAAAAGATTTTGAGGGACAATTGTGACTTTAACTATACTAATGCATGCATTAGAATCCATTGTATTACTAATACCATGAATTTTCATGCATTAGTAATACACTCCTTAATACCAAATAGAGTATATAATTAATGCAAACATTAGTAATAAATAAGATGAAAAGTGTATCAACCATGATATTAGTAATACACAAAGATAATGCAAGCATTATTTCTTTTAATATACTCTACCCAGGGGCGGATCTATTAGTGGCGGTGAGGGTGCCACGCCACCCGGAAACATAGACGGAAACTCTATATATGTAGAGTATATATAGAGAGAATATGTATAAATAATAAACTTGCCACCCAGAGAATCAAAGTGGTGTGTGGCGCCAGTGGCAGAGGGTCTCTGATTTCGCCCAAGGGGCGCATGTTCGAACCTGTTGGTAACATAATTTTGAGATGTTTAATTCGTTATGTTCCTTCTTTGACCTTTATTTTAGTTCTTATTCTTATTAATTAGTGTTTGTTTAGTATAAAATTAATTAGCATTTATTTAATATAAAATTAAAAGATGAACAAGCTTTGTTCTCTTTCTCTCTCATCAACTTTTTAAAAATCATCCATCTTTTCCCTAAACCGGCTATGCCAATCCCGCACTTCTTGCTTCTTCTCTCATTCTCCACTCCGTAAAATTTCTTTATCATCCCAGCCTCATCACTCCGTTGCTTTTTCAATGTCCACAACCCTTTGTAACTTTGGAATATTTTTTTGTTTTTCTCTTTTAGAATAAGTAAAAGAGCTGAAGCAGCCAAAATCTAAGGGGATTCAAAATCAAGAGAATTAAACATACGAACTAGTCAAGAGGGTTCAATAGCTACAATATATATATAAAAATTAATTTTAATCATGTATAAATAGTATAGTTTTTCGCCGAAGGAGGTTCAAATGAACCCCTTGGCCATAAGTTGGCTCGTATTTAGGATTTGGAGTCTCCGGTTGATTTGATCGATGAGTCTACTTGGCACCCGGAGACTCCGAATCCTGAATCCGCCTCTGACTCTACCAAACGACCCCTTAATGTCATAATAGTTTATTTGTTGTCTCAATAGTTTAAATTTATTTTTTCAAGCTCCAAAAGTCAGTTAGATAAAGTGAAAAGTAAAGTATGTTGGATAATTACTTTTCCAACAAACAAATGGGCATCTTTTTGCCAAAATATAAACTTAAAGAGTTAAGTTTTAAATGTTAAAAGAATAAAGTTATTGAAATTTAAAATTTACTTTTTTGAAGGATTTGATATTTCAAATTATGATATAAAAATGAAGTTGACATTCTATTCACATTTATAAACAAACGTGAATTACAACTTAAAACTATATTTAAACTTTAAATCTTATGACCAAACGCCTGCTAAATGATTCGAGTGTATCATTGTATCACATACGTTTCTAAATTTCAAGCTTGTGGAAAAGAAAAACTAAACTTAATTATATTTATTTAGTGTCATTAATTTTATCATAGCAAATTAAGTTACTACTACTATAAAAGCTTATTACTTTTTTCCTTTTCAAAATGTTAGGTCCTAACGTGTTGTGTACACTTAAAAATCTTTCGTGCACAAAAAGTTGTCAACCAAAAAATGTACACCTCAGAATATAGATTAGACACAAGTTATAAATTGATCATCTAGGTCTACGAATTTATTATGAGTTGCTTCTTCCATAAATACATGTTCTTTGACTTGTATTTGTAAGAGTATTTTCAAGTTACCTTTTAATTTTTTTCATAAAGTCTCACTTGTTTAATACTCCACTTGAAAAGTAAAACTATATTAGAAAAAAAGTTATACTCCTCTATTTTAATTTGTTTGGTTTGATTTGGAGTACAAGGGTCAAACTAACTAATCTTTAGTGTGATTCTGACATAAAATTTTCAATTTTTTTTGAAATAAAAATGAATATATTTAAAATTACTATAAGTCACAATAGTTAATAATTCAAAATATTTCGAGAATATTTTTTTAAAAAATAACAATCAGAGAAATATTCTTTGATTGCCAAATCAATTAATAACTAAAACAAACAAATTATTGAAACAAGGGAATACATGATTTCTTGTTCTTTTAAATTAAAATGAATATATTTGGAGCTAGAGTAGTACTCTCTCCATCTCAAAATATTTGTTGTATTTTTTACTTACACGTCTCTTTGGAAAATATTAAATAAAAATAGTTTTTGATCATTTTACCTTATTTATGTCTTCAAATATAATCTCTTTTCATTGAATATTTACTATATGTGTGTGTTACAGTTGACGTGTGTATAGTCTTTGAGATTAAGTAATTATATTAAAAAAAAAATTTAAAAAAAAGAACAATCAAGCTCTCATTTGGCCATAGTTTTTGAAGTTGAAACTTAAAAAATTGAGTTTCTAGAGTTTGTGATTTTTAGAATTTGAAATTGTATTTGGAAATATAATTTTTGAAAAAAGAATTTAAAATTTTGTGAGCGTAAGACCCAAAAATTTAAAAACTACCTCAACTAGCTAATTTTATCTTGAACTTTTAAAATGATAAATAATTTTGAACAATTATTTTTAAAAATCAGGAAAAATAAATTGAGATAGAAGAGTAAAATATTTAAAGATTGTGTGGCAAATACTGGCAATTGCCAACAGGATTCTGATATAATGAATCTGAAAAAATAAAAAAGGAAAGGAAGACATTTTAAAATTCTGGTAATACAATTTAGGAAACTGAAGTTCTCATGAATGGGGCACAAACTTTTTTGCCCAACTTTTTAAAAATGGTATAGGCAGATTGGGATCTTAGAAATCAACCACACAATCAGCCAATCAATGAAATGTATCTTTTAGCAGTTCAATGAATTAGGATAAAGAATGCAAATCTTTTTTTAATTCCTTTTTTTCCCATAATAGTACTGAAATGCCAGCAAAACCTCCAGTATTTAGAAAGCTGGATTTTTCTTTTCCAGAGCTAGTTTGATACGAGGGATAAGAGATATATAACTAATGCATGGGATAATTCATTTCAGAATTAGATATCCCGGGATTGTAGTGTTAGTAGGCATTTGGCCATGAATATTATTCTCAATATTCCGGAATATGTTTTCACTTTATTCCGGAATACTTGTTTGACCATAAATATTTCGGAATATGTTTTTATAATATTTGAATTTTAGAGGTGTTTTCATTATTTTTGGATTCACTTTTTACACTTTTTAATTTATTTTTTTCAAAAAAAATCTAAATTTTTTATTTTCATAAAATAACTCAATTTTCAAAAAACTCTAAATCTTTTATTTTCATAAAATAACCCAATTTTCAAAAAACTCTAAAAATTTTAAATTTATTTTCACTTTTTATATTTTTTTAACTTCAAAAATACCCATTTCCAAAATGTTATGGTCAAACACAACTCCAACTCTATTTTCAACTTCAAAAATATCAAATAAAGTGAATATGTTTTTAGTTTTCGTGGCCAAACGGGTCTTTAGTTTTATCCCACTTCATTGTAGTGTTAGTTTTATCCTACTTTCATAGTGGAATAACTAATTTCGAGATAAATAATCACGAAATAATTAATTCCGGTATAATTTATTTCCCAACCAAACCACTCCTAAATATTTTAGAGATATTTATAATTTGTACCCTCTGTTACCTACCAATCTGTGCATTTTTAGCCAGGCTTTTTATGGAGGTTTTTTTTTAGGCATCTGCAACTTTCTTTTCTTACTAATTCTTCTCCTTTTCCTCTTTTGTTTGGCACAACTCCTTTACGTGAGATATTATCTTTAAGGGCTTGTTCGGTACAAGGAATAAGAGATAATTAATTTCATGATTAATTTTAGATGACCTTATTCCATGTTTGGTTAAAATAAAATGCACGGAATAACTCATTCCGAAATTATAGTGTTATTTACTAATTCCGAAATAACTTGTTTCCAAGCAAATGACCCCTAACTTTATTAGGAGGGATATATGTGGTTAGGATGGATCATGGATGGATGCGGAATCAAAGCTAGAGGGGTAGGAAGGGGTTTATTCATCGGATACGTGCAGACGGGTTCAGGAATTGAAAGTGTTGGGAGTATTATCACTATCTTTAATATGAACATGTTAATTTTTTCTTCAGATAACATAGGCATGTCAAATTACTTATTGCAAATTTGGGGTGGAACTCGCGGAAAACAAAACGAAAAAGCAACGGAAAAATAGGTTGTGACTACTAAAATGTCAAAAAAATAAAATTTGGGAAAATGCAAAAGTGAACCATTTCAGGTGAACCCACTAGATGTCCATCCGTGCACCCTAAGGCCTAAATCAATCAGTGGAACCACTTTATCTTTGTTGTGAGGAGTGCTAATACATATCACTCTTAACAACAAAGGTAAAGTGGTTCCACCGATTGATTTGGTATATATACATATTTTTTTTTTGAGGTTATAGATCCACTTCTGGTTATTTGTATATATACAATCAATATTTTTATACGACTGATATCTTCACTTAGGATTTTTACATGCACCAATAGAGGAGATGTATTTAATTATTAGTCTCAAGTACAATTCAAGCTTCGTGAATGGAGAAATTCTTGGTATGGAGCTTTTTCTCGTTAAATTCACCGTATATATAGCATGAATTTGAATTAAGCGAAAGTAGGTTTTAGATACTCGATGACTCGATGTTTAAACCAAATATTTCAATCTTCTTTTAATTTTTCGTGGCAAAGTTTCAGGGTATTTGGAAGTACAGGAGAAAAAAGAAAAGTATTTGGGTAGAATCCAACCTTCTATAATCTACCACTTAATTTCAAATAACAAAATCAGTAATATTGTGTTTGGATATGATTTTAATGTCCTATTAGACCTAAAAACCAATAGTGGTAATATCTCTGCATTTGATTAAACAGTTATCTACATAAGTAGTTATGTTGGTTTAAATAAATCATGTTCAAATATTCTTAGTCGAGCGAACTTGTTGTATGGGACTTATTTATAATTTATCTCTTCAATGTGATATAAAATTATCATATTGGAGCAAAATTTATCTTGTATGCACTCGAAAAATAGCGACAACAGTCACTATGATTTATCTCTCCAATGTGATTTACAAATTATTACATTGGAGTAAAGTTTATCTTTTGTACGTACCCAAAAAATAGGAGAGTAGTTCCCTTGAAAAATGAATCATGCAATTAATAATAAAGGTTTACATTGACTAACAAATTTAGGAAACCTATAAACAAATAATATTGGTTAGGTAATGCTAGTAAATAAAGCAATAAATAAAGATTATATAGTGGATAACACATACATCACATCAGATGAAAATTTTAAGAGAATACTAGTTCAACAAAAATTACTTGACGTACGATGTTCTAACACATCAGTTGACCTTCTCTTTATGAGAAGCCATAGTCGATCGACTACATACATTGCTCATAATTTTGGACCACAAATCATATTTTTGTTGTTTATCTTTCGTCGCGCTAGGTATTCGTTATGGGAATCAATTAATCTGAATTCGTATTGGAAAATATTTGTTCTTGGTAAAGCATGAGTTGGGATAGCACAAGCTGCATTACTTCTACCGGCTACCCTTTTATACTAACTTTGTAGGAAAAACTGTACAAACAACAACAACAACAACAACATATCCAATAAAATTTCATAAGTGAGATCTAGGGAGGGTAAAGTATATGCAGATTTTATCACTATTTCGGAGAGGTAGAGAGGCTGTTTTCAAAAGACACTCGACTCAAGTATAGCATATGTAGAAAAAAACTATGCAGAACGAACAATATCGTATACTCTTAATCAATACTTATGTGCCATATTAAAGGTTGTTATTATTATTATTTTACAAAATAAATGAGACATTTCAATAATAGTGTGACTCTCATATATATATATATATATATTTTTTTTTTTTAAAGAATAAAATGTTAAGAATTATTCAAATCGTACCATTATTAAGAGATAACCGAGATGATTAGGCCGGCTCGAAAAATTTAATTCGAAGCTCATATACAAATCTCTAAAGGTTTGTATTTATATATAAAATGAATTTCGGGGCTCAAATACAAATCTTTAATATAAAGCGAATTTGTATTTGTATATACAATCTCTAATTTGAATATTTAGCTACTAAACTTTAGTTACGTTCTGTAATTAGGCAAATTTTAGTTATGATGCCTCATTTATTGCGTAAATATTAACTTTTTCTGAAATTTTACCTTTACAAATCTCTACCTTGACCTAATATTGGTTGGCATAGCAATTTTACTTCACCTCCTAAAAAGCCCCAATGGACTTATGTCACAAATTGATGATGTCAAAATCAGATAAACCTAATGTCGAAATTGTAGCATCATCTGCAATAGTAGATCCCAATAAAGTATAGGAAACTCCACCTCTAACAAAATCATTTTTAGAAAACAAGTACCTATTAGAACACATGATGCAAATAATCCGAATCAACAACCAACTCCTCATTAGGCATAAAATTATTTTCAACATAAGTCTTTATTAAAGTTATTTTGGCTGCTGAAATTAACTCGGTTGAATTCAGCTCTGATACTAATTTGTTAGGATGGTAATTCAATAGCTCAATACTTATAAGGCAAGTTCCTAATCCACAACCATGATAAATCTTTTATTCTTTAGCTCCAAGTTGAAATACGTTGGTTACAAGTTAAAATAATTGGCTCTAAGATTATCCAATTGCACAAGCCTAAATGAGGTCACATTTTACATAAAAAAATATAGCTATTAAGTCAATTAACATTAACTTAAAATGAAAATCAAAACGTTATCAAATGCACAAACAAGAAAAATAACAACAATAATATATTCGTGTAATTGCAGAAGTGAAGTTTGGATATGGTAATATGTATGCAAAACTTATTATCTTGATAGATAGAGAGATTGTTTTCTCAATAGACCATCGGCTCAAGAAAAAACATAACAAAAGAGTTTGGGGGGAAAAAATTATCAGAAGTGAAGTAGCCACAATAAAATATAAAGTTAGCATGACAAAATATTTTGAAAAAAAAAAAGGAAATAGTAACTATAAAAATAATATTATAATTGTAGTACAAGAAATAACAAATAGTAAACAAAAAAATGAAACTAACATCTGATTAATTTTGGATGATTTATCTTCAAAAATTTGTTTGACCTTAAAATTTGGTTAAATTTTCAAAACATGATCTTTCAATATTTTCTAGTTATCAAAAATTTACTTAGACTAGTTTTTAGATTTCTAGAACTTTCACTTATAAATTTTTTAAATTTTCTCCAAATAAAATACATAGTCAAATGCAACTTAAAAAACTCAAAGTTTTAGTAGTTTGATCATGAAAATAAAAAAAAAATTAAAGTTGGAATTGGAGTTAGAGTTGAAATTGTGTTTAGCTATGAATATAAATTGAAATTGTTTAAGTTTTATTTGTTTTCACTTTTCCAAATATAATTCTAAATTATATTTGGAATTCTTATGGTTAAATATTACAATTTCTACTAAAATAAAATATTTTTTTTTAAAAAAAATAAAATAAATTTATAGTCAAACCTCTTCAAACTTAAAATTTTAACTTCATAATCTATGACCAAATGAAAGAAGAACAACTACCCAAACATGAAAAAAAAAAAGTTGAAAAAAAAAAAAAAAAAAAAAGGTACAGAGCAGGGGCAAAGTAGGAAATTCAAAAATCATCCCATCTTCCATTGCAAGAAGAAAGCTCTGCTTGGCTTGTTGCCACTTTCAGCAATCTTGTTTATATACCCCATCAATCTCCTCTTCCCAAGGAAAAATCTCCTTTCCTCTTTCACTCTTTTCCTCCTTATTTCCCCCCTATTTCATCTATACTTATGCATAATTATTTTCTTCACTCAATTTTTGAATCTTTTTTCCTAGCCTTTCATCTACTTATGCATAATCTTTCTTCACTCATAAGATTATGGCAATGACCCTAATTACTTGTGACATAAACTTTCTACTAGTGTTGTTAATCACAACCCCATTTCAATTGCTTAACAAAACCACATAGTTTTTTCACAATTCTTGTACAACATAAAAAGATATGGAAGTTGGAAGACTTATTAATGAAAGTTCTAATATGACTAATAGTGTTTTGCTTCCAAGTGAAAAACTTTCTCATTGTCTTTGGATGTCCAATTCTGCCCCATCTTTCCATGGTAAAGATATTTTCTTTTCTTTTCATGGTCTTGTTGTTCTTGCTTTTATTGTTATTATTAGTTCTATAGAGGCTCCACACAATATACCCTTATGGTCCGATACTTTCTCGAATTCTGTGCATAGCATGAGCTTTAGTGCACTAGACTGACTTATTTTTAAACTTTATCATAAGCAAATTCAAGATTTTAAATTTATGATTTTTGAACCTTACCCTTATTAAAGATTTTGAATTTATGGTTTTGGACTATACCCCTTTTTATTTAGTGGATTTTTAATATATACATACAGAGTTTGAACTAAGATATTGAGTTCTGTAACGCATACTGTAGATGAAGGTTGTAGTACTTAGCCTTTTTGTTTATTTTAGCTCAAAGGTTGAATCTTTTATGACAAGTGGTATGGTTTGTATAAAATTGGAACTTTGTTACTAACATTATTTTAACTCTCCAACTTTTTCTAGTAAAGATCAGATTTTGCTCTATTCAATATATAGAATTTGGGCACCTGTTTTGTTCAAATTGTGGTCCAAGTTGGAGTCTTTTTAGCTTTAGAAGTAGAAAAACTCTTTATCAGTCAATCAAAGGAAAATGAACACTACATGGTTCAATTTTACTTGAATTGAAGTGAATAAACTTAGCTCCCGTTAAGTCATAGATTTTGAAGTTGAAACTGGAAACTTGAAAATTTGAGTTTTTGAAGTCGTAATTTCTGCAATTTGAAGTTGTGCTTGGACGTGCAGTTTTGTGAGTGGAAGTCTCGAAAATCCAAAAGCTGGTCTGAGTTAGTTTATGGGAATTTGAAAATTTACGGTCAAACACTAGCTTAGTGTATTCAAGATTTTGATACATTAGTGACCTTGTTCTTTCTTGATTTGCTCTCTTTCAGGGTCTGCTTCAATGGTTAATTTCGAAGATGGCGGTCGAGGAGATGCCACTAAAGAGAGGCCATTTTTCCCAGCAATTGACAAAGAAGAAACTAGCAATGATGATTATGATAGTTGTTTTCACCAGCCAGAAAAGAAGAGGAGACTTTTGCCTAATCAAGTGCAGTTTCTTGAAAAGAGTTTTGAGGTAGATAACAAGTTGGAACCAGAGAGGAAAGTTCAATTGGCTAATGAACTTGGATTGCAGCCTAGACAAATTGCTATTTGGTTTCAAAACAGACGTGCTAGATACAAGACTAAAGTACTTGAGAAGGAGTATGATGTTTTGAAAGCTAGCTTTGATAAACTGAAAGCTGATTATGGCACCCTTTTCAAGGAGAATGAAGATTTGAGAAATGAGGTATCTTGAAACTCCTTATAAAAGCAACATTCTTCATTAGCATTAGAACTTCCTTGCAGAAATGAGTCGATGTCCTTTATATGGTCGGAGACAATTCTCATCTCACGAGCTGACTTTTGGCGTTAAATTAGACTTAGAGGTTCATTTTCTTAACATGATATTGGTATGGGAGTTGTTTGGTTTATCCAAACTAAGTGTGTCGGAGTGTTAAGTGTCTCATATTAGTTTAGGCAATAACTTAAGTCTTTTTGATGGTCTTGAATAATTTTTACCTCAAGAGAGCTAGCTTCTGAGGTTGAGCTAGGCATAAAGTTCATTTATTTAACACGGTATTGGTATCGTACTAGTTTGGTTTATCCAACCTAAGTGTGTCGGAGTGTTAAGGGTCTCATATTAATTTAGGGGATAACTTAGTCCTCTTGATGGTCTTGAACAATAGTTACCTCAAGAGAGTTTAGCTTCTGAGGTTGAGCTAGGCATAAAGTCCATTTATTTAACATGGTATTGGTATCAGACTAGTTTGGTTTATCCAACCTAGGTGTGCAGGGGTGTTAAGTGTCTCGTATTAGTTAACGGAATAACTTATTGTCTTCTTGATGGTCTTGACCACCTTAAGAGCTAGCTTCTGAGGTTGAGTTAGGCGTGAAGTCTATTTTTTGAATGGGGTTTCTAATGTGTTCTTTGATTTTGTTGAATAGGTTAATTTGCTGACAGAAAAATTGCATAGCAGGGAGAGAGGGAAGGAAAACTCAGAACAAAGTGAACCAATTAGTCCAGTAGATGCAAAAGAAGCTCAAAAAGCAACTCCAATTGTTGTTACCTCACATGTACCAAGTGTACCAAAGCTAGTGTGCAAACAAGAAGATGCAAGTTCAGCAAAAAGTGATGTTATTGATTCAGATAGCCCACATTATACTGATGGAAATCATTCTTCAAATGTATTTGAGCCAGAGCCTTCTGATTTTTCTCAAGATGAAGATGAAAACTTAAGCAAGAGCTTTTTATGCTTCCCAGAAATTGGTGATCAAATTCAAGCTAATCAAATTCAAGCTAATTCCTGCAATTTGAGTTTCCAAATTGAGGATCAGCCTTGTTGGTTCTGGCAATATTGAGTTTTTGAGTTTCAAGATTTGGCTCAATCCAACTTTAGTGTCCCAAAGCAACAACAACAACAACAAACAGTGTAATGCCACAAGTGGTGTCCGGCAAGGGTATTGTGTACACAGTCTTATCTCTATCTTGTATAGGTAGAGAGATTGTTTCCAGATTGTTTCCGATGGACCAAGACATTTGCTAAATTTCTTTGAACAACAATATGTTGTACATAGGATTATTACCAAGTAGTACTAGTAGTTTGACTAAATGAGGTGTCTTTAGACTCTTTATTAGCTTTGTTCCAAAAAAAAGTTGTGATTGGCCTTTTTTCTTTAGCTAAAAAACAAATGCTACTACTGCCTTCTCTCTTTTTTTCCTACTTCCTCTTCTGTCCCAATATAAATTTATATGATATATTTTTATTTTTTTTTAGTTAGTTCAAAAAAGAATGACATATTTTTATATTTAGTAATAATGTAATTTTAAAATATTTATTTTATCCTTAATAAAATATTTTAGATCATAAATTTAAAAAAAAAAATTTAAATTTTTTTTATGTTAAATTAAATTATATCATATAAATTAGAACGATAAATTTTTTTTTATGTTAAATTAAATTATATCATATAAATTAGAACGAAGAGCGTACTTTTTAGTTGGTCATGATGAATTTTACATACTACAGTCTACAAGTGATTCAATTTGTTTCTACTGCTGATTTTTTTCCATGTTAGGAATCTTTGGACTTATTTGAGAAAGTTTAATCATGACAAGTCATTTTCTAGGATATGTGCAAAGTAAACAAAAGCATGCGCATTTTTCTTCTAGTGGGAAAGGAAAGAAAAGGAGTTTTAAATAGGATACTATGGGACTCAAAAAAAACCACTGGATTATTAGGTGTTGGTCATGTATAAAAAGGAGTATAGTAGTACATAAGACTTTATCTTCGATCACCAAAAGATTTCGAGAAAATAAATATTCTTTGAAATTCATTTTATAGATGATCATGTTTGATTAGGAATAGAATTTTAGAAAAACATTTTTAGATAAAATACGAAAAGTACCATTGAAACTTATGGTCTTGAATATATCTCGATATTTTTATTGTTATAAGTTATTTGGTACACGATATAAGGTAGAATATTTCATGATTAAACTTGGATAATTTATATTGTATTTGGTTGATTCTATAACTTAACTTCATACCAGAATAAATTTATATCTTTTTTTAATCCCTCTCTAGAAGCTTCTACTTTTTTTTCTACCTTGATGACTCGAACTCACAACCTCAGGGTTGGAGGTGAGAGGTGTTACTATTCGAGCAACTCTCTCTTGTCAAGATAAATTTATATCGTCAACTAAACAAAATATAAATTTTATTTCCAAGCTTAATCCTCTATATTCCATCTTATCCCATCAAATTTGAGATTATTTTATCACACCTTCCAAGTGAGATAAATTAATCCAAAGAATATAATTCCGGGACTACAATTTTGAAATAATTTAAGTTCACGAACCAAACAATGAACATATCTCACTAAGTGAAGTTTAAGAGAGAAAAAAACGAAAATCTTATGAAATATAATATTATAGAACTTATTATTTTAAATATGTCATGACTATAAAACGTTATAAACTACATAAAAAAAAATTCATATAAAATAAAAGAGAAAAGATAACTTCATTTTCTCCATAAACCTTCCAAGCGTGTATATGTGTGATTATTTTAATTTCTAGAAGGGAAAACACCAAAAAAGAAGTTAAAGAAAAAGATAACTCCATATAAGAGAAAAAGTGAGAATTGAGATTGAAATATTTTGGGAAAAGGAAAAGGAAGGGCAATACCTTATTAAAAGTCAAATTCTGTGGATGATTGGATCCAAAAGTATATATTTCAATAGGCAATGACTTTTTAGCCAGATGTTGACAATTTCTTTCCTTTAATTAACTTTATAAAATGGACGTTGTGACACACCCCTATCACTTTAAATATTTTTTATTAAGGGATTCAACGATTCTTTTTAACATGAATATCTTTGCTGATGTATTTGTTGTTACATGTTAACATGTGTAAGTTGTACTATGACTTGTTAACATATTTTAATTGCTAAAATTTGATCATGGTGTTTATTTTAATCCTTTTTTAAAAAAGGATAATTAACCAGCACGTAGCTTTGAAGTAACAGATCAAATGAAATATTTATACTCTAAGTTTGTTAACTTCTTTATTGATTTTTTAGTTAATTACAACCTCTTGCAAAAACACAAGGCAAGACTGCGTAGACTAAACTCTTGTGATTCGGCTTTTTTTTAAATCCCGCACATAATAGCATGCGCAGAAGCTTGAGTCCATCGAATTGTCTTTTTTTAGTTAACTACAGAATTGGAACCTTACCAAACACTAGCTTGTAGTGTTAAGTTCTTGAGGAATCAAGTTTTCTTTTAGATAAACCAATAACTAAGAGACAAATTACACGATGATGTCTTTTAAGATTCGATCACTACTTTGTGTAGTCCTCTTTATATTTTTACTTTGTCCTTTTTATAATATTTAGCATGCTCGATTTGCCTAGCTATGAAAAAGAATTAATTATGTTTCTGAAAAAATTGATTAGCTTTTTGAATTTCTATTATGATAAGAAAAGATGAATTAAAACAGAAATAGGAAGAATGGCGAATTCCGAGTTTTTGAGACTCTTTCTTCAATAGTAATTTACATGTGATCAAGGTACTTGTGTGCTCGAAGGCTATGATCTATTTAGCGCCTTTTCAGAGGTGACTGGCTGGGTTGACTCTGAAAAGGCTATTAAAGTCGGGGTGAAGAATGCAAAATGCTCGTTACAGGATAAATTTGTGCATGTGATCATGCTCAATCGTACCAAATTGAAATGTTCTAGTGTCAACAAACAAAATTTAAACCATGGGCAGAAGGAGGTTCAAATTTCAAACCCCTTCACTAAAAATCATTTTATATACAAGGTTAAGTTATCTTTTAGTATACATATGTTAGATATATGAATATTCTTGGTCAAAATTCTCCCTCCACTATAAAGTAAAAAAGCAAAACATTAAAGAGACTATGACTTGAGGTGGTGTGACCTCTCAATTTTAGCTTATAAATTTATAAAATGTAGGAAGATAAAACCATTAAATGGAGGTAGACAAAAGCCACAATTGATGATACTTGCAACTCATCATGACCACTTGCATTAGGCATATATCAATTTCTACATACTTTTGTGATAAGTCATTGTTGGTATTCAAATATGTGTCTCTTAAGTTACTAAATTGATTCATTAAGCAAAGGACATCTATTAATTTCATTTGCTTACTTCAAATCAACAAGTTATATTATGATCTTTCTTTGTGGATGCAAGTTTTGTGGATGAGGAACATCTTAATAGTAATTTGCTTATTTAAGAAGAGCCGCCTTCATGCGTTTGCGTAACTTAAAGAACCATGAAAGGTCACTGTTGGAATCATATTAATTGAACTTCTAGACCATGTGGAATTAAGATTGAAATTGAAACCAAATGCATATTGTTATATCATAGGACAGTCTGATGCACAGAGCATTTCGTGTTAGCAGAGTTTGAAAAAGGATTGTACTCCAAAACGTTTAACTTCAGAAGTCTAAAGAAATCACATGTGATCTCAATGGACCTATGAATTAACCAAATAGCATAATTAACGACCTCATATTTTCAGAAGCGGATCTAAAAATTTGAGCTTATGAGTTACGAACTTTAGAAAAGATAGGTTATCGGATTTTGAATGAATTATTTATAGTCTTGATTTCTCAGATATATCGTCACTAAACTGATAATTTTATCTCACAAAGTCATCTTTCTTCTTGACTTAGAAAAAGTAACTTTTCACATAATAACTATTAGTTGAATAATCATCTATGAAACAAATCATTATATATATATATATATATCTTCAGTGAATTTCGTAATATAAATATATGAGGAAAGATATTTTTACTTTGAAAACATTCAAGTTGAATATATCTCTTGAAGTTATTAGTTACGCAGCCTATTAGTTAATACAACCAATCGTGCACGTATGGAACTTAACTTTATGTAGTCACGTTAGATATAACAACAATAAAAACTCATTAGGCAAAACCAAAATATCTAATACTCCCTTTGCTTCAATTTAAGTTTCCGAACTTGATTGATTATAGAATTTAAGAAATAATGTGAGATTTTTAAATTTTATAATCTTAAATATAAATTTGTATAGTTTTAAGAATTTGGGATCTTAAAGTTATCAAAAGGGGTCGTTTGGTTTGAAGAGAAGTTATGATGGGATTAGTTATGTTGAGATAAGTTATCATGGGATTAGTTATGCTGGGATTATTTTTTATTGAGTGTTTGGTTTGTTGTATTCAAAATAATATACATTGCATAATTTTTAATAATAAGTTGTTTGTTTACAAAAATACCCTTCACATTATTTAGTTTTTTATATTTTTCTTCCAAACTTTAGTTATTCATTTTTAAAAAATAAAATTTCCATCTTATTTAGCTTAAATATTTTTGTGTGTGCATTCTCATGATTGTGCCGAGTGTGTTTAAAAATAAACGTCCATCGTATTTAGCTTAAAAATAAAACTTTCACCTCAAGTATGTTAAAGTAAAAGAGCTAGGATTTATTACTTATGTCTCTCCATTTAAGCACATATCAATCCTTTATTGTAAAATATTAAAGTTATCTTCAATTTAATTGATATATAAAATACAAACTTTCAAGTGATTAAATAAATATTTAATTAAAAATATATAATTCAACAATAGAGAAATCAAAATATAAATAAACATAAGAATTAGTCAAATAAATTCAAAGTATAATATATTCATAAATAAAAATTATATTTATATAGTGTATTTTTTTAATTAAAAAATGAAGAATTATTATAAAAATAACTGAGTAGTGAAGGTTGTAAATGTTATTATACATGGTATTAAAAATGATGTGAATATACATGTATGTAAAAGTGATGTATAAAAAGGGGTTAAGAGGGTACTTTTGTCATTTCTCCTATTTTATCTTGGGATGAGTTATCCCGGTATTACTATATCATCCAAAGATAGGGATAACTTATCCCATCTCTAATTATTAATCCTGGGATAAGTTATCCCAGGCTTTGTAACCAAACAAGGAATTAAAGACTATTAAAAATTTATCCCGGAATTAACTTCCCTTATCCATCACACCAAACGACCCCTTATGGTATTGATATTAGAAAATTTACTAAATATTTTTCATAAACGAACAAAAAAAAACCCATCTAAACGGGGGATTATTACTCCAATACGACGGAGGGAGATACGACGGAGGGAGTACTGTTTCCAAAGTTTGAACTCGAGATCTCTTGATGACGTAATAGTAATTTTATCAGTTACTCCAACATGACAAAAAGAGTATTGTTTCTAAAACTTAAATTCGAGACTTGTTGATCACATGACAATAACTTTTTCGATTACTCCAACGCGGCGGCGGAGTACTTTGTGGGAACAAATGAAGAATCGAAAAGTGGGAAACAAGGTCGGCACCAACACCTCACACGTGTCCTTTAAAACCCAATTGTCTAGTCAAACAAATGCCACGTATACAAACAAGCCCAATGGGCCCACCAACAAGATGCCATGTTCGATGTTGATGGGCCAAGCAACGTGGCGGGCAACACACGGTGGGGAAAATAGATAGTGGGCCCAAAGGAGCCCAACAACGTCACTTTCAGTTATTCTTTTACACGGCGATGTGGATAAGCATGTAAGAAATTACTGTAGTTAGGGGCCCAAATATGGATGGTGAAATTGGGCCTCCTTTGGTTTTGACATGACGAGAAAGTGTGTGTCCAAAAGTTGAAGGGACCTATCTTTTGTGGAAGTTATACTGTCTGCATTGTAATTTATTTGATCTATTTTTACTTGGTACAGTATTTAAAAAATAAAGAAATTTTTTAAATTTTATAATTTTAAATTAAAGATATATCAAATGTATTAAAATATCTTTTAATCTTATGTCTTAAATATATTATGTGAAAATTTAGAATTAAAAAGTGGATAAAAAGAGAAAAAATTATTCTTTTTTAAATGAACTAAAAAGAAAAGTAAATCAAGCAAATTGAAACAGATGAAATATTATTTTTTTTTTGGAAAGTTATAGATATTTACAGTTTAACCAACTAATTTATAGTATGATCAAAACATATACAATATATATGTTGTATATATATATATATATATATATATATATATATATATATATTTAGTACAAATATTTCAATATGTTGGTATGCTTTACCTTGAGTCAAGAGTCTATCATAAAAGTCTGCCTGCATACACTCTAATCTCTCCAATTTTCACTTGTAAAATTATACTCTCTCTGTCTTAATTTATGTGACTCACTTTTTTTTATCAGTCTCAAAAAGAATGACATATTTCTATATTTAGTATCAATTTAACTTTAAAATTTATATTTTATCCTTAATGAAATGATTTATAGTCACACTAACATCTATGACTTATTTTAGACCATAAATTTTAAAAGTCTTTCTTTCTTTCTTAAACTCTATGCAAAGTTAAACTAACTCATATAAATTGAGACGGAGGGAGTATTCAATATGTTATTATTGTTATTGTTATAGCTGTAGTACAAATTATAAACAATTTATACATTATAAATTAGATGATCGAATGATTCAAACCTATAATTATTTCTATGTTTTTTCAGGAGAGTATGTGATGTCACACGTGTAGGGTCGTTCTCATGGGACACCACTACCCACGTGCGTAGCTCTTCTCTTTTCTTTTCTTCTTTTGTGAATTTCTTGTTCGGTGTTCGAATATAGAATTTGATTAATTTTAATTTTTGTTGCGTAGAACTTATTTAAGAGATCTATCAAAATTTTTTACTTATTTAAAATTAAAAATTGAGAGTTTGATTAAGAGAGAAATAACGTCATTCGTTGTATCACATCCTTGCATGTCAAGAGCCCCTTCTCTGCCAATTCCGACGGACCAAATTCTTGATTTCCAACTAATGTTATTCTGCCTTTTAGTATCATTTTGGTTCTAAAGTTCCTTTTTCTTTTCCATTCAAGAAGTGTTGAATATATTGCTTACTAAGCAATCTTTGTTCATGAGAGTCAATCGACATCTTTTCAATTAAAAATTAACTAAGTAGTAATTTTTTGTCAAAAAAATTAAATAAGTAGTAATTTGTAACAGAAGGATATTTTTCTACTGCTATATATTTAATTATTTCCCCTTATTTTGATATTCGTACGGGGGTTGATCTTTTTAAGTTTAACTACCCTTAAGTCGAGCAGCAAGAGGAACCGAAGACGATAAATTATGGCATGTGAATTATGACAGATTGGCATGGCATGATCGAGACTTCATGTTATATTCAATCTTGTATCATGTTGGATCATTCACAAATCACACCAAATCTTCATGCTCTAAATTTAGTGTGACATGCAAGTCATGATAGACTTGGGAGTTGATGCAGAGGCGGATCCAGAATTTGAAGGTACCGGGTGCCATACCGTTCAAATAGGATTAACGGATCGATTTTTCCAATTTTGGGTTACAAGTCGTGTTATTTTTTTATTTTATTTTTTATAGAAAATCGATCAAATACGCTTATTTAGTAATGTTCTTTTTTAGATATTCTGAGATCAAAAATTTCTAAGCAGTTCAATTTTTTTTAGGAATAAGAGGCCTTATTTTCCAAAATTTTGAGAAAAAAAATAATTTTTCATGTTAAAATTCGAACTTGTATAAACCATATAATACAGTTACCTTAATATATTCATATTACATTACCTTTATGCATTGAGACTGTTGTTGCATATATATAATTGAGAAAGAATAAAAAATTATAACTTCAACTCAGTCGTCTTCACTTAACTCGAACGTCGGTGAACGATCTAAAGAAACTTTAAGTTTTAAAAACTTCTAACATAATAATATTCATAGTTTTTAAGACTTAAAACTTTTTAAAAAATTTAATATATTCTTATTAATATTTATGTGACATTTAAGATTTAGTACTCATTAATTGATATAAGATACACATGAAACACTTGTATCAAGAGATTAATAAAGAGAAAGTTTAGAAAAATCAAGAATTAATTAAAGAAGAAAAGCCAATGTGAATTAATAATAAATTATAGAAAGTACAGAAAATTAATAAAAATACCTAAAATGAAAAAGAACTCAAGCCCTTTGCACACATTATGACATTAACGAAAAAGAAAAAAAAGAAAAAAAAAAAGATGAAAGAGTAGCGCTGAGCAGCTGCCCTTTGTACAAGGAAAACAGCAAGCCCAAATACAATGCTCACAACAGGTTTTGAACCCTCATCAATGGGGTGGTATCTCCAGCCCTCTACCAGTGGCACCATTTGCCACTTTATTTAGTGGGTGGCAAGTAAGTAATATATTCAATTCTTATACATTATATACATATACATATACATATACATACAAAGTTTGAATCGAGGTCTCCGGGTGCCGTGGCACCCCCATGAGTGCACATAGATTCGCCCCTGAGTTGATGATATATTCAACGTAAATGCCATTAAATTACTCACATGCTAGATCGTCATGATTTCAAAACTACAAACAAATAAAATGAAAAGTTACATTTCAAAATTGGGGCATGCCTAATTTATCGTATATTTAACCTAATTGTCATCTTGATAACACACAAAACACGTACTGGATTGTCATAATTTTGACATTTTTACTCATGTACTCGTTTACACTTATTTCTTTTCTTTTTTTTTGTATGTGTGTGTCTCTTCCTTATTCATTCAATTTCAATCTTGAATCTCCCATTAATTTATTTTATTTCGCTCATGATACTCGATTTTATGATTTCAAAACCACAAAAAGAAAAAACAAATACACCCTAGACATGCGACATACAATTCATGAATGACCAATGTGACTTCATAATATATTCAAGATATTTTTCTTGTTGAATTATCATAAAATCATAAGACCTTGGTCTCAAAGATACGAATAGAGAAGTTTGTGGCATGCTAACCATATTGACAAAATATGTATGACTTCATGATATAGTCAACTCACCTATCTTATTGAATTAGTTACAAATCATACTAAATTTTCACAAGTTTTCTTTTGACTCGGAGCCGAAATGTCATTTGTCTTCCTGTAAAATCAAACATGCTTATTTTTGCAACAGCATGCATTCAAAGAAAATGGGTGCCTTGGAAACAGCCTATGACATAAATATAAGAAAAGACTGTATATAATAGATCCTTTTGATTGGATTTTTTTCCGAACCCTGCGCATAATGGGCACAGGGCTGCTTTTGTTTTTTTTTAATGGAAAGAAAATGGGGGAAAGGGACTGAACAGTACCAGTCCCGCAGAGGGACTCGCCGAGCAACCTTTTCAATATTATTGTATGTTGAATCTTCTTTAAAGATATAAACTACCACTTCCTCCGTTTTAAAAAGAATGATCTACTTTTCTTTTTAGTTTGTCTAAAAAAGAATGACCCCTTTTCTTTTTGGACAACACTTTAACTTCAACTTTACACGTGACATGTTTAGGACCATAAGATTAAATAACATTTTGATACATTTGACATAACGTTAATTTAAGATCACAAAAATTCAAAAATCTTCTTTATTTTTTTAAATTTTATGTCAAGTCAAAACATATCATTTTTTTTTAAACTGAGGGAGTACTATTTTAGCTCTCCTTAATTAATGTCTTGGCTTCGCCATTAATATTTCAGGCTACGACAATTATACATCACCACCCGTGATAATTTTGTCTTGAATCACACATATTTACACATATGATATATTTCAGATTTCATTTAAATGTTGAATTTATCTCTTGCAATCATCATCAAAAATAGTCAAAGAATCTACGAAAACCTTAAAGACTGTGAGTAGACTAGTCCAAAGGCATGACGATGCATTCACTCCCTTATCTAATTGATATCTTGACTCATCTAATAAAATTGCATAGACATTGGACTCATGTGCTTATTTGGACTCACATGTGTTACAAGAAGTTATTTATGAGTGGGAAGAAGAACAAAAGAGCTAAACCTTTGACTCTTCAATACCTGCCAGAGAAAAAGAAGCAAAACAAGAAGGGATAATTATCAATATATACCATTTTTTGCCATCTGGTTTATAAAAAATATTCGAAGTACACTATATATACACTCGAATGTATTATGTAACGTGTATATATATATATATATATATATATATATATATATATATATATGCATATTATATGTATATAATATAAAGTACACTTTATATTATGTGGTGTAGAATTAAACTTTCGCCAACAAAATGAAAGTTCAGATATCCAAAGTTACTAAGAGAAACAAGAAATTCTCCTTTTCGTAAAGCACCATTGGGCCTAATTGACAAATTGTTAAGGCTTCATTTTGATATTCATGAAAATTGGAAATTTGGTACGCCTGGTCATTCGGCCTGTTAAATGACAAAAAATAACTAAACAAGTTATTTGCATGGTTTAGCCTTTTTGACAGGTTTAGTTTAAAAAAATAATCAACAAAGTGTAACCAACTGCATTACCGTAGTTCTCCTTAATGTGTTGTGAATAAATAACTTTTTGAATTGAGTATTGATGTTGCATTGGTGCTGTAAATGACGGCCGGATGGTGGAACTACAGTGGCGTTTGAGTGGAGGATGACGGTGAAGTGAACAGTTAAATGCCCAACAACAACAGAGAATTAATTCATTGGATTGAATACTCAAACTAATGACTATTACAATGAAAAGCTTAAGATCGACTAAAGTAATAGAAAGGATTATAGAGAATCATAACAAAGGATAGAAAGGAGATGAGAAGCTATAGAAGAATAGGAGATGAGAAGCATAGACTTTGCCAAGGCACATACATACAATTTGCATAAACTCTTTTGCGTAACCCCAAGTCCTTTTTAAACCAAGTCAAATGCTAATTGGGTCTGGATCCCAAATAAAACTCTTCAATATTTTAACCCGCCCAATAGAGTTAGCTTGGTTCATAACAGACGGTTTATTGAATTGAGAATGGCGGAAGGAGAGGAGGTGTCTATCTGTGATAACCTGAATATTAGGTTATCAAATTAAGATTACTATGCACAACATGTTGCAGGTCACGATTCTAACAAAATAGTACAAAGAAACATGGTCACTAGGTGTACAGAAGTTAAAAACTCTTTAATACACTAGCATCACAAAATTGTGATTGATTAGCTAGGTAACTCTTTCTGGTTCCTCTATCTATGGTCTTCAATTCCTTCATATTCAGATATATATACCGAAGAAGAACAAAATTTGGGAAAAACATCTAAAGAAACAAAAAATTATATTTGGAAAGCAGTTCTGAAGTAAATAAATGAAATGATAACATCGTAAGAAGCAAGGGTATTTATTCCCTCTTTCCCCTCTTACACATTGTAAGCCTTACACAGCAGCTTGATGGAACAAGCAAGACGTAAGAGTGTGCCCGCCTTGCAAGGCGTGGCAGGCCTCTCGCCTTACCTTTTTCGATTGAACTCACGTCCGTTAAATGGTTAAGGTAAGGCGTGAGGCAGCTCACACTTTTGCCCTTTCGGAATTTTCAATGAAAAAGGTTGCCCTTTAGGCTCCGGACTCATCATTTGGCCATCTAGTTTATTAAAAATAACCAAAGTATACACTACATATACCACTTGGATGTATATATTGCATATACATAAGTATATTAGATGTATAGGTCTCTATAGTATATGAACATGTCTGTGTAGCATATGCATATCAGTATAAAGTATAGTTTTCTCAACAAGAAATTCTTCTTTTCGTAAAGCACTATTGGCCTAATTGACAAACTGTAAGTAACCAAGCACATTACCCATCTCTCCTTTTTAGACCCCAAAATTTTAATTATTTATTTTTTGTATTCAAATGGTGTTGGTGAGTAAATAACTTTTTGAATTCTGTATTGGTGTTGGTTGGTGATATAAATGGCAGTGGGACGGTAGAACTACGGGAGGTGTCTATCTGTGTATATAAACTAGAGTGGCCTTTGAGGAGGATTATTGGACTAGGTTGAGAATGGCAATATGGTAGGAAGTGTATATCCATGTATACACAGATATGCACTCGTGTATATCTGTAGACATGTGTATACCATATACCTGAACGTTTTCGCTCTAAATCTTAACTTCAATCTTTCCCAAATTTTGTATGTCAAGTAATCTAGGCATTTCCAATAAATTTCATCCCCAGGACTTCTAGAAAAGGAGAAGATGATGGTGCAAGTGTCAGACACAGAGTTTAGCACATTGGTTGTTGTTACTATGGTGTCCTGAAGCACAAGGATACTCTGAAAAGTTTTCTTGCCAAGCTACATGAAACAGATCGAATTTAGATATTTGTACCTTTGTCGAAGTAAGGAGCCATGACATATATGTTGGAATAGATTCCATTATTTCATCAGTAAGTTGTGATGTAAACTTTTATGACCTGGATAATCCTCAAAGCAAACTCTATGCTTCTTCAATAATTTTGCAATCCACAATATGAATACTTATAAAGTGTTGTCTCTCTCAGAAGTCTTAACATCATTTCTACATGGAAGACAGAAGATCTTTTAAACCGATCCAACTAAAAGCATGCCAGTGGCAAGGACACATTATTAAAGTACCAGTTAGTTCCATGGTTTTAGAATTCTGTTGATCCGAAGAACTCCATCACTATCATTGCATATAGGAATACATAAAGTAAGATGAAAAGGCATAACTAGAATTGTGCAGGACAAGTGAATTCATCTTATTGAGGCATTCTTGATTGAAGAGATGATATGATCGATGGATCCCAATATAAATAATAGCAATATGTGAAGAAAAAAGTTGTAATACTGATGGATTCGAGAAAGAAAAAGGAATTCTCTTTCTCTTCTCCATAAGATCCATAACGGGTTATACTGGTCACCTCAAAACTTCAACAAGATTTGATATCAGCTTGATGAGCTCAGAGAACTTTTAAGACTTCGAAGGATACTCCACATGAACGTCGAAATAATGAATAGTATTATTCCGGTTATAATGGCATACTTGAGTCCAAGATTCACCAGTAAGTTCACTAGAAGGCCAGCCAAGACAACACCAACAAAGTTTGCTGAAACAGCAGACCAGAAAGGCATGTCGAGCACAGAAGCTATGATGGCTCCTGTCCAAGCTCCGGTTCCAGGAAATGGAACTGCCACGAAGAGCATTAAACCAAGCCATTGAAACTCTTTCACAGGACCAGCCTTGTCTTTGGCCCTCTCAAACAACAAATCCAAAAGCTTTGATGCTGACTTGTTAGTTCCAGCTAGAAAAATTGCTAACTTCTTTAAGTAGAGCACAATGAAGGGGACTGGAACCATGTTCCTGCAGATGCAGCACCAGTTCTTGATCATTAGCAAATAGAAAACGAGCCGCAATACAAGCGCTACCTTTTCCACTCATGTAAGATTAACGTGGTCACTATAGCTTCCGAAGTCTAACCAATGTCAAACAATCCCTGTAGAGATTGTTTGATAGTTACTTAGACTTTGTTAGATATGCATTGAATGGTGAAAAAGAAATGAACCCCGGGCCTAACTCAACCCCAAAAGCTAGCTCGTAAGGGGGGGATTGCCATAGACCATGTAAGGAGTCCAAGGACCCTAATTCCCACCGGTGTGGGACTCGACAAATGCAGTATTGCATGTATCAGTACTCCTCATAAGTCAAACATACGATTTGAACTGTATCAAACACAAATAACTAGATTTGTATTGTACTTATTAAGTCATTAATACATCTTCTTCTTTTTCATATTTCTCAGACGACAATTCAAAAATTATGTTCCAACAAATGCAGCATCAGCTTGATTATCAGCACAAAATGATCAAGATCGGATTCAATTGTCAACTGCCTCTATCAAAAACAGGATTGACTAACGAGTCTTAAGGAACTGATACATCTCTTTTCAAGAATTAGCTACTCCTAGAAACACTACCTTTCACTCTCGTATAAGATTACACAGACCTTATAGCTTCTGAAGTCTAAACTAACGAAACAATCATCAATAGACATCATTTTCACAGAAACTACCAGTAATTACCAACTGGATGTTTGTTTCTACATACATTTCCATATAACAACTGAAGTACCAATAGTTGACATTCAAAGTTACAGCACCACAACACTCCTTTTAACTGCAAGCAACATAATTCAAACTGCAGAACAGCAAGAACAAATACTTCTAAAGATAAAAAGAGATTCAATTCAACAACATACCCAGTGTACTCCCAGGGAAGGGTAGAGTGTACGCAGGGTAGAGGTAGAGAGGTTGTTTCCGAAAGACCCTCGGCTCGAAACAGACATTCAACTCAGCAACATACACAGTGTACTCTCACAATGTGGGATCTAGGAAGGGTACAGTGTATGCAAACCTTACCTCTATCTCAGAATTAGGAAGGCTATTTCCGATAGACCCTCGACTCAAAACTGTCATTCAATTCAACAACAAAATACTCAGTGTACTCCCACAAATGCGGTCTAGGGATAGTAGTGTATGTAGACCTTAGTCCTTACCCCTACCTCAGAAGTAGAGAAACTGTTCCCGGATAGACCCTCAGCTCGAAACAGACATTCAATTCAAGAACTTAAAATCAGGACAATGTAGCAAATATGCAATCTTTGATTCAAATTACTGAATTCAAGCTGCAAATTTAGAAAGCAAAACTTACCCAAGAACAGATAACACAGTCAAGACAGCAGGTTTAAGTTGCAACCAATAACCAACAGGAATAGCCCCACGAAGCTCGATAACAGGAAGTGTAGCCAAAGCAAACACAACAGCCTCATCAGGCCAACCCAAACTCCTCAACGAATTAGCAACTTTCACACCAAAACCCGAAGCCCTTATAGAATCACCACCAGCAGCAGCAGCTTTAGCATCCCCAGAAACTGCAAACAAACCAACAGATACAGATGCCCATAACAACACCCAAAGCAGAAATTTCAACGGTTTTTCCTCAGTAGTAATCACTAAACCCCCGTCTTCCTCTTCAATTACTTCAAGAAAACTATCAGAACACGTTCTTGATACACTTTGAACATGACCCAGATGGTTAAAAGTTTGAAATAAAGAGCGACAACCCAATGTACTAAAGCTCCCGCTATGCTCGGGGAAAAAAGATTGAGTCTTTAAGTGAATTTTTGTGTTTTGGTTCAAGAAAGAGTGTATCTTGGGAAATGAGAAAGAGGGGTGAGTCTTTTTATAGGAGGAAGTTAATAGCTGTGGAGAGTGGGATAAAGAAGTGGCCATTTGGATGAATAGCACCCGAAAAGGAATCTATTGATTCTCTCTCAATTGGTTGGATCGTAGGTGCAATTATTTACTTCACAAGCGAGGTCTCTGGTTCAAGTCCAGAAAAAGAATAGTGGGGGTGGAAAATGTGCTGAAGAATATAGAGATTCAGCTCATTTGGTTGAGGTTAGTACATTATTGAGGTGCATTTTCATGGTGAAGGATGAAGAGGAGGAGGAGAATTGACTGACAGTGTAGTAAGGAAAAGTCAGTTGATAGGATTTTGATTTGGTAATTTAATAAGGGTTTTGGAAGAGATTTGAGTACATTCTTAGGTGGCCGGATAAAGCATTGGAAACACCATTTGGGAGAAGTAAACTAGTGTTTTTAATCTTTGTATTTTATTGGTCAGATTTTCGATTTTCATACACTAGGAGTTGAAGTGAGTTTTAATCTTTTTTTGTGTGTTTGTCCTATTTTTTCTTAAGACTATTTTTAAAAAAGATATTTTTAATAATTCTTTAATTTCGTGAGGAGACTGATGAAGCAGCATAAGGAAAAGAAGAAGGACTTGCATATAGTATTCATCGATCTAGAAAAGGCCTATGACAGAGTCCCAGGGAGGTTCTTTGGAGATGCTTAGAAGCTAGAGGTGTACCGGTGGCTTACACTAGGTCAATTAAGGACATGTACGACGATGCCAAGACTCGTGTAAGAACTTTGAGAGGAGACTCAGAGCACTTTCTTGTATTGATGGTGTTGCATCAGGGATCGAATTTTAGTCTATTTTTATTTGCTTTGGTGATGGATGTTTTAACGCGGCAAATTCAAGGTGAGGTGTCATGATGTATGATTTTTGCGGATGATGTAGTTCTGATTGACGAAACTCGTGGAGGAGTTAATGCTAAGTTGGAGGTTTGTAGACAGACCCTGGAGTCTAAAGGGTT